>CM066985.1:4893784-5519617 GCA_033977485.1 Hydrangea macrophylla
TTAAACGCTTAGAAAACGATCCTAACTCGATCGTATGCTCACGATTTTACATCGGCATATAGATATATGAGTTAGGAATCATCCCCAAAAAGCAGAACGTCGATAACTATTATAGATTTTCTGAAATTCAAGCACAAAGAGACGATGTTCAAATCTGTCAACCGATTTCTCAACAATTTCTAAAAATAGTATATGAATCCTAAAAGCTCTCAAAACGGACCGGATGAAAGCTAATTCATCAAAGTTTACCCAGAAAATTTGAAATCCATCAAACTATGGGTTTTGATGGACCAAATCTAATGGACAAAACCAATCTGCTTTGCTGAATTTTTATCTAGTTCATTTTAAAGTGTGAGGAAAACATTTTAGTGATAGTTGAAGCTTATTAGAGAGATCAAACTCATAGATCAACTTAATTATCATGATTCCCAATCAATTTAGCCCTCAAGTTCTATGAAGAACTTTTAGATCAAGGATCAAAGGGACTTATAAATATCATGTTGGAGATGAAATTCAATAGGAATTCTAGGTAATAGGAATAATCAAGAGATAGGTATGAACATAGAAATCATCCTTCTCATAGATCATATTTCCAAACCATCATGGAATTCAAAATAGATATATGTATATATATATAATCATGTATGCATGAATCTAAACTAAAATTGAAGAATGAAACCAAAATTGAAAATCAAAGTGAAAAACAATCTCTAATTGTAAATTATCAATAAAAATCAAAGAGATTTGGATCTAACTATGTGAGTGTGTGAAGAACATGAGAGGAAGAAGATGAGTGTTCTAATAAGTAGAAATAGAACTAAGTTAGATCCAAATCTTATAGATCTATATATACAAAGTAGGAATTAGAGATGAACTATAGTGTTTACCTCTTGGAGGATTCTCAATTACAAGACCAAAATTGATTTGAAGATCTTCTTCTTCAAGTGTTATTCAAGTGTTCTTCAAGCACTCATCCATGGAAGTTGAGGGAGGAAATTGTTGTTCAAATTGTGGTCTAATTAGCCTAAGTTAATCTAAATTCAATTCATAATTTTCTCTCTCTAGAATTCACCTAAATTGAAAGTATATTCAAAGTATACTTATCTCTCTTGTATGTGCTTCTATGTGTGTTTGTATCTCCAAGTATATTCAAGTGTATCTCTTCCAAGTGTCTAGTATGTTAAGATGTGATCTCATATGAGATGTATGAGATCTTATATAGAGTTTTGAAGACTTAGCTCTTAAGTTTCAGGGTTAAAACAGGATTTTTAGAGCTTAAAAGAGGGTTAAAATGGCCATTTCGGAGCTTAAACGCAATTTCCAGGCAATTTCCTCGCAGTGGGAAGCTTCTAGAAGGGTCTGGAACTCAAAAAGCTCCGTGGAGGACACAAATGGAAGTGGCGGTTATGGTGGGACCCGCCACCCCCATACCCAAAACCGCCACTTACTATTCTTGCTCCTCTGGTCACCCACAAACCCTGTTTCAAAAATCACGTGCACTGCTTTTCCAGATTTTTGTAAAAATGCTTTTTGGTGTCCGAAATCGTCCGTTTACGTACCGTTGGAAAGCTGTCAGGTTGAATTTCAGTATAAAAATATTTCCAGAGGTTTTATAATGAGAATTGAAGTCCAATTGAAGTCCGGAAGTCCTCCGGAACTTTCGTCGTCTTTTTGAAATCAAATGACGTTTTTTCCAAAATTGCTTTCAAATGTGCGTCGATTTCGAACTTTTCTTTAAAATTGAATCTCTGGATACCTAGAATACTGCGTTTAGAACACTTAATGTTCATATAACCCTGAGAGAATATGAATTCTGAGAGATGATTTTGACAAAACCGGGATTTATCCATGGAAAAGGGCTTTTCTGAGCTTGAAGTCACTTTCCGAAGTCCGATCTTCTGATTGTGTGGAATCCAGTACCTTCCACGGGGTACTTTTCATCATCGAATCCTCCAAGACGTTGTCCACCCTAAATCCTATCAGTGTGGTCAAAATTGGGTGTCTACAGTTTGCCCCTCTTTGGCAGAGCTTGTTGTGAACAACGTGAACTGCAAGTGAGTGCCAAAGCCTTGAAGGCACCCAAATAACCATACTGAGAGGTTTTAGGAAAAACAAAAATCCGCAAAATCAAGAAATTCAAAATCTGAAAAAAAATCAAGAAATTACAAATGCAAGAATGCAATGCAATGCTGGGTAGAGGCGGCTAAGTTGAAGCTGATGCTGGTCGTGCTCCGCTGGAGCTGCCTACGTATCCTTTCCAGGAATCAGACCAGGGCGTAGTTCAAGCGCGCGAGAAGACGGATAACAAACAAACAACAACAATGCGGATGAAATGCTCCTATCCTAGGATGCTGGTGCAATATGAAAACATGAAATGTGAAAGTGCTGGAGGAATCATCCTCAAGGGTTCCCTAGATGCAAAATCTAATGCAAAGGATGCAACGACTCTCTCTCACAGTCGAATATGCTAAAGGTATCTTGGATGATTCTCGAGGTTTTTGTCAAAGTTATTCTTCTGATCTTAAGGCTCGTAGGCGTCATCTGTATCCTGGACGACTCTTGAAATAGCGAAGTATCTTGGATGAATTCTGAGTCATGTCAAACAACTGGACGATTGCTGGTGTAGAGTCCTTCTGCTGGGGACGATTACTGATGTAGAGTCCTTCTGCTGGGGACGATTGTTGATGTAGAGTCCTTCTGCTGGGGACGATTGCTGAAATAGGTCCTTCTTCTGTGGACGATTGCTGATGTAGAGTCCTTCTGCTGGGGACGATTGCTGATGTAGAGTCCTTTTGCTGGGGACGATTGCTGGTGTAGAGTCCTTCTGCTGGGGACGATTGCTGATGTAGAGTCCTTCTGCTGGGGACGATTGCTGAAACAGGTCCTTCTTCTGTGGACGATTGCTGATGTAGAGTCCTTTTGCTGGGGACGATTGCTGATGTAGAGTCCTTCTGCTGGGGACGATTACTGATGTAGAGTCCTTTTGCTGGGGACGATTGCTGATGTAGAGTCCTTTTGCTGGGGACAAATCTTCTGAAACAGGTCTCTCTGCCGGAGACAAATCTTCTGCTCTTCTGAAACAGGTCTTTCTTCTAGACAAATCTTCTGTAACAGGTCTGGAAACAAGTCTTCTGAAACAGGTCTCTCTGCCGGAGACAAATCTTCTGTTCTTCTGAAACAGGCCCTTTTTCCGAGGACAAATCTTCTGTGGCAGGTCTAGAAACAAATCTTCTGAAACAGGTCTCTCTGTCGGAGACAAATCCTCTGTTCTTCTGAAACAGGCCCTTCTTCTGAGGACAAATCTTCTGTTCTGATGCACGGATTCTGAGAGATACACAAATTCTGAGAGATGACCCTTCTTCTGAGAGCAACCCACGGATACACGATTCTGATTTTGAGAGAAACCCTACATTCTGGAGGCAACCCTGATATGCGATGCTGAAAAATACATGATTCTGAGAGAAACCCTACATTCTGGAGGCAACCCTGGATACACGATTCTGATTCTGAGAGAAACCCTACATTCTGGAGGCAACCCACGATTCTGATAGAAACCCCACATTCTGAGAGCAACCCACGGATACACGATTCTTGGCATAAACCTTGTATTCTGGAGGCGACCCACGATTCTGATTCTGAGAGAAACCCTACATTCTGGAGGCAACCCACGATTCTGAGAGAAACCCTACATTCTGGAGGCAACCCTGGATACATGATGCTTGGCATAAACCTTGTATTCTGGAGGCGATTTTGATGCTCAAATTCTGAGAGATACCCTTTATCTGGAGGCAACCCGTGGATACATGATGCTTGCGAGAAACTTAATTCTGAAAGTTCTCTACTGGGGAGATCCTATGATTCTGAGAGATGCACGAATTCTGTTATACCTTGACAATATCTGGAAATTCTCTGCTTGAGGAGATATCTGAGGTTTCTGGGACGCGAGCACATATTCTGGAGGCCCTGCTGATTCTTTCTGAGACTCATATTGGTGCTTCGACCAACGCAATCATTCTTGCAACACGTCAGGCTTACTCTAACCCTTTCTGAACATCTCGCATTCTGACCCATCTTCTGAAAGTCCTTTCTGGATGTAATTCTCAAGCGACAGTAGACTCAAATGTCCATTTTCTAAGACAACTCATAATCAATCCCAAAACGACGGGAGTTTGCCGTTTCTCGGCCACTTTCAGGCTGCGGTGCCTTTGATTCTTCTCATCTGGGGGACTTTTTTTTAATTCTTGAATGGATTTTTACCAAGATTCAAATCTCCAGAGGTCCTCTAGACCAATTCCAACAAGTTTTAAGCACTCTCAAGGCTTATATATCAAAAATGGACCAATCCGGGATCAAATCAAGAGTTCCGGGGGTCAAAATGCGAATATAGAGCAAAATGGGGAAATGGCAGGAAGTGAATAGTAAATGGCGGTTCCCCACACCCCCTTGGGAACCGCCAGCCGCAACTTTGGGGTTTTAAACCCATTTTCTTCTTTGTTCTTCATTCATTTCTTCTTCAATGCATCACCTCTTCCTTCTAAGGTGCTCAAATCTTGCAATTTCTTGATGTTTTGAGTGATTTCTTGCATTAAAACCTCCAAAAACTTTGTTGATTTCATCAACTCCTCCCTATTCTAGGGGATTCAAGTACCAAGGTTTTTACTATTCATCATCTTCAACCTCTTATCTTCAAGCTTCAAGCATCAACAACCATGAGTTCCCATGGACAAGGTGAAAGTTCTAGAACACGTAGAAGCCAATTTCAAGCTAGTGGAGCTTCATCAACTCAAACCATGGAGTATGCAACCATGAAAAATCCACTAAATCATATCTCTAGGAGGGCCTTTCGTCAAGAGGTAACCCATTCTTTAATTACTCCTTTGTTTCACATCTTCATACGTGTCTCTTTATTCTTGCGATTCCTTAGAAATCATCCTTTTTCTTTTTAGAATGTGGTTGGTCATCTTAGAGGTCATGGTAGCCATGGAAAATGCCTTGAATGGTTTAATGAATTGTCGGAGTCGCGTCCCCAAGTAGTAGCCAATATCAAGCAAGCGGGCTTTGGGTCGTTTGTAACCTTATTGGAGAGATCGACTAATGATTTGGCCATGATTCAAGCTCTTGCTGAAAGGTGGTGGGATTCCACAAATACTTTTCACATGCCTTTTGGGGAGATAACCATGACCCCTCTTGATTTTGCAATGATAACCGGCATCTCATTTGGCGGGCATCGTCTTGCCATTGCAAAGAACATCCATAGACATCCTACTATCATTGAGCGTCTCCTAGGCATCATCCCATCCCAGAGAGATCTTCACGGATCGAGCGTAGGCATCACATGGTTCATCAACAACTTCAGGCCTTCTGAAAGAGCGGCTCAATTTACCGATATGCAGCTTACCCGTGCTTTCATCTTGTATTTGCTTGGTTGCTCTCTTCTTTCTACTCGAGCTGAGCGGATTACATTGAATATGCTTGATAGTCTTCGAAATCTTGAGGAAATTGCAGATTTTGATTGGGGCTCTGCTGGTTTAGCCATTCTGTATAGTCATATGGGGGAGCATTCTCGAGGCAAATCCCCTGGATTCGGCGGATTCTGGAGAGCTTGGGAGGTACTGAAAATATTTTCATTTCCAGTTTTTTATCATTTGATGTTCTGCTGTTTTGACCACTGCTTTATTTTCTCTTGTAGGTGTGGGCCTTTGAGTATTTCTCCATGACGGCTCCATCATTCCGGGAGGAAGAGATTCATATTTTTCCACGGGCTCTGAAGTGGCGTCGCCAAGCCGTAGGTACCAAGAATGATGCTCATAATGTTATTTCTTGCCGGGATTTTCTTACCCGTCTCAGATTCAACCAAGTTAACTGGCATCCTTGGGCTACAAATGGAGATGTGACTGAGATTGGCTTAGCTAGACAGATGACTGGAGAGAGGATTCTTCTTGAGGGTCCCTCTGTTCTTGAGTGGTATCTTGGAGAGAGAGTAGCTCCTCAGACTGATTTGGAGGATCGTCTCTTAGTGCCACAGGATCCGCCTTCTTGTATGAGGTCGGCGCAGAATTTAGAAGATGAAGATCTTATTAATGCTTTGAACGGAATTCCTTCAGCCTCTTTTACTCTGTTTGAGGAGAACTATGACGTCTTCAGGGTTACTCATCTGATGCCTAATTTCCCGCTCTCGGATGACCCGCAGGTATTTCACGACTTCTTCATTTCTGATCGAATGCTTGCTTTATCTTATTTCTCATCATCATTTGCAGGGGAGTTCTTTTGTGGATGGCCCTGGTCGACCTCTACCTCTCATTCCTCCTTGTGATTGGCGAGCCTCGACCATGCTGCGCGGAGTTATATCTTCTGTAGAGATCCCCCGTGATCTTGTAGAGCCTCAGCTAGTTTCAGAACAACATGAGTCCGTTCCCCGAGCCGTTTTCAATGAAGAGCGAGCTTATGCACAGAATCTGAGGGCTTGGAGCCTTGCTCGTGAGGGACATGTAAGTAATTTCTGAACTCATTACCTCTGATTCTTCTGATCTTTCTGACCATATCTTTCTTCTCTTTGCAGTGGGATGGCATGTGCCAGACTTACATAGACCGTGATGCGGCCCTGGTAAATTTCTTGACCTTTTCTTCTTATCTCATTGCTTTTTCAAACCCCTATACTGATTCTTTTCTTCCACAGGTGGCTCAAGTTAGGCAGCTTCAATCACAGTTGGAGCGGATGAATGCAGGCCCTTCTGGTGGGGCTGGTGGGTCTAGGCGAAGGCGCCAAATTGAAGATGATGATAGCTCTACGGCCTCAGATATGCCTGCTCGGTACCCACGGGCTACTCGTCGTCGCTGATGATGATCATATGCACCCATGACTATCTTTCTGTTTTTCTTGCTTTCTGTGCTGAGACTGATGTTGATGTATTCTGTCTTGATGGGCTTGTACTCTTGACTTTGCTTGATGCTGCTTTATGCTATCCTTCTGTTTCGCTTTGCATCCCTTATCACGAGACTGATTTGATTGACACTTTGCACACTGACACACAGGACTCGATTTTACAGGGAAAGGAAATTTCTGACGATTCCTCTTTCTCGACAATGTCTTTTGACTTGGATATTTGAATTTTCTAAGGATTTGCATGTTTTGAAAATGAGATTTTATCTTGTAGCAGGATATTGTGTTGGCTTTGTATGTAATCTTGAAGCTTTTGAAAATTTTCCACATAATGTTTCAGTCTTGACATTAGATTCACATCTTTAGATTGCTAAAAAACTTTTCAACTTAATATCAAGAATTACCAGATTTTTCACTTAGGTGCTTTAATTCTGATAGCCAAGTGATCCAGAGAGGACAGGTAGCGAGGTATGGGCAAACGACAGTTTGCCCCTAGTTGATAGAGATAAATGGAAGTTTGGGCAAACGCAGTTTGCCCCTAGTGTGGCAGTGATATCTTGAGGCTTTGGGCAAACTTGAAAGTTTGCCCCTAGTTTGCAAGGTTCAGGGATCGAGAGCCAGGAAAGCTCGCCTACTTATCCCCAAGTGGGAATCAGATCCAAAGTAGTTCGGCCAGGTCTTGAAAGAAAGTATGGTTGAGGGTTTCAGGAGCAGTGACCGAACCGAGCAGGTTGCCTACATATCCCCAAGTGGGAATCAGGTCAAGTGTAGTTCCTCGAATGCTGGAGGTTTTGAAAGAACAGGTTTTGAAAGAAAAGGCTTTTAAGCATAGTATCTCTTGAGACGGTCAATGTTGATTGGCTGATTGAACTCAACTCCATCTAGATCCATCAGGTATGCCGCTCCTCCAGAGAGAAGCTTCTTGATGACGTATGGGCCAACCCAATTTGGCTTGAATTTCCCTCTAGGATCGAAAACGGGTGCTTTTAAGGCTTTAAGCACAAGGTCGCCTTCCTCAAGTTTTCTTGGACGGACCTTCTTGTTGAATGCTCGAGCTATTCTTCTCTGATACACATGCACATGATCAATTGCGGCCAACCTTTTCTCATCAAGTAACATTAGCTCCTCATATCTATCTCTTAGCCAATCAAATTCTGGAATCTCGGATTCTGCCACAACTCTCAAAGATGGTAGTTCTATTTCAACTGGGAGTACTGCTTCCATTCCGTAAGCCAATGAATAAGGAGTGGCTCCTGTAGATGTTCGGATAGATGTTCTGTATCCCCACAGTGCATACGGTAACTTCTCATGCCAATCTCGGTATGTATCAGTCATCTTTCTTAGGATCGTCTTCAAATTCTTATTAGCTGCTTCAACTGCCCCATTTGTTTGTGGCCTATACGGCGCTGACATGTGGTGCATGATCTTGTATTCTTCTAGTAGATCCAAAACCTCTTTCTGGAAGTGACTGCCATGATCGGATATCAACTCATGAGGGACCCCGTATCGGCAGATTATATTTCTTCTGATAAATCTGGCCACATCTTTAGCCTTCAATGTCGCATAAGACTCTGCTTCCACCCATTTTGTGAAATAATCAATTGCTACCAGGATGTATTGATGCCCATTAGACGCCTTCGGGGTTACTTCTCCAATAACATCTATTCCCCAAACTGAGAATGGCCAAGGGGTAGTCATGTTGTATAGCAGTGACGGCGGCACATGCTTCATATTGGCATGGATCTGACATTTGTGACATTTTCTGACATATTCATAGCAGTCCTTGTCCATAGTAGTCCAATAATATCCTTGTCGGATGATCTTCTTAGCTAACATGTGTCCACTCATATGAGGACCACACACCCCTTCGTGAATTTGCTCCATCATCTTTCTCGCACTGTTTCCATATAGACATGTCAAGTTGAATCCATTGTAAGATCTCTTCAATAGACTTCCACCACAAATCATGAACTGAGCCGAGAATCTTCTTATGGCTCTCTTGTCTTTCTCGGAGGCGCTTTCCGGATATTCCCCATTTTCAATGAAGTTCCACACGTCGGTGTACCACGGAAGTTCTTCTGCTTCTTCTATTTCCCCAATCATCTCATAAGACGGCTTTTCCCTTTGTTCAATCATCAAAGGAGTTAGCTTTATCCCCACAGGAATCTCAATCATTGACGCTAAAGTAGCCAAAGAGTCTGCTAGCTGATTTTCTTCTCGAGGCAGGTAGAAGAACGTGATATGCAAGAAACGAGTTCGTAAAGAATCAATATACTCATGATAGGGTTTTAACTTCTCTTCCTTGACTTTCCAATCTCCTCGAACTTGGGATATGATCAAATTGGAATCCCCGAATACATCAAGTTTCCTTACCTCCAAAGTCAATGCGGCTTCTAGCCCCAAGATACAAGCTTCATACTCAGCAGTGTTGTTGGTGGAAGTGTACTTCAGCTTAATAGAGAACGGGGTATGTGCTCCTTCAGGGGATACAAGGATGATCCCCACTCCATATCCTTTCTGGTTTGCAGCTCCATCAAAATACATTTTCCACACATCTTCTTTTAATTCCATCAATCCTTCGTCAGGGAACATGAACTCTCCTTCGTTTTCCAGATTTATCGGATGTTCTGCTAAATGTTCTGCGACAGCCCTTCCTTTAACAGATTTACTCGTAGCATGTATCAAGTCAAACTCAGATAGCATCAATGTCCATCGGGAGATTCTTCCGGTCAATGCTGGTTTTTCAAATAGGTACTTCAAAGGATCCATTCGGGAGATTAAAACAACAGGGAAGGCCAACATATAATGCCTCAGACGACGAGTGGCCCAAACCAAAGCCCAACATGTCTTTTCTAACGGAGAATACTTCAATTCGTATCCAGTCATCCTTTTACTTAAGTAGTAAATGGCTTTCTCTGTACGCCCTTCATCTCCTTCTTGGGCTAACATGCATCCCATAGCATTCTCTGACACGGATAAGTACAACAGCAAAGGCTTCCCTGACTTCGGGGGTGAAAGAACCGGTGGGTTTGATAAATAAGCCTTGATCTTGTCAAAAGCTTCTTGACATTGATTGTCCCATTCGAATTTCTTCCCTTTTCTCAACAAGCTGAAAAGCGGATCGCAAGTAGCAGTGAGCTTAGATATGAAGCGGCTGATGAATTGGATTCTTCCCAGAAATCCTCTTACTTCCTTTTCATTTGTCGGAGGCGGCATATCCATAATAGCCTTGATCTTTGTGGGGTCAACCTCAATTCCTCTCTGTGTGATGAGAAATCCCAGCAGCTTTCCGGTGGTAACTCCAAAAGTACACTTCTGTGGATTCAATCTCATTCTGTATTTCCTTAATCTTTCAAAGAACTTGGCGAGTGCTGTTAAATGCCCACTTCTTTCTTTGGACTTAACAATCATATCATCCACATAAACTTCTACCTCTTTATGGATCATGTCATGTAACAAAGTAGTAGCAGCTCTCTGATAGGTCGCTCCGGCATTCTTTAACCCAAATGGCATTACTCGGTAGCAATACGTCCCCCAGTGAGTTGTGAATGTAGTCTTTTCTCTGTCTTCGGGTGCCATTAAAATCTGATTGTACCCTGAGAAACCATCCATGAATGATAACAACTCATGCCCCGCGGTGCTATCTACCAGAACATCTATGTGTGGAAGCGGAAAATCATCCTTAGGACTAGCCTTGTTTAGATCTCTGAAGTCAACACATACACGGATCCTTCCATCCTTCTTTGGCACAGGAACTATATTGGCTATCCATTCCGGATATTGGGTTACCATCAGGAATCCAGCTTTCAATTGTTTCTCAACTTCTTCTTTGATCTTCAAAGTCCATTCGGGTCTCATGCGTCTCAACTTTTGCTTAACAGGTTTTGAATTTGGAAAGAGAGGGATGTGGTGTTGGACAATCTCTGGATCGATGCCTGGCATATCTTGGTAGGACCAAGCGAAAACATCTTTAAATTCTTTTAATAAGTTGATTAGTTCATTGCTTTCTTGTGAAGTGAGCGTGGTGCCAATATGAACATTTTGTGGATTATCTTCATTATCCAAGTTTATTAGCAAAGTTTCTTCAATAATCTTGCATGCAGATTCATTTTCATTTTCAATTAATCTTTGCAAATCCTCAGAAATTTCAAAATCAAGATCATCAGACACAGAAGAGTAAGCAAAATCCTCGTTCATTTCATTAACATTTTTGGGTACATCAAAAGCAAAAGCAGACTCAACATCATGGCTCATATTGGCCTTTACAGACTTCCGGGGAAATGGGGGAGGGGATTTGTTGACTTCCGATTCTATCACCCAATTGTTCAGAGCTCCCTCTATTGGCTTGATTTCTTTCACATTTCCCAGTGCTTCTTCGGCATCCATCAGCATGTTCAGCTCTTCATCCATTAGCATGTTCAAATCATCACTTGTCATCAGCTCAGCCCAGTCCTTCCTTTCTTTCTTGATAGGCGGAGTATACAAGAACGGATCCTCATAGTCGGAGAACTCATGTTTGAAGAAAATCTCAAATCCAGGCTTAATGTTCTTGGTAGCCGGATCATACCATGGTTCAGGGAACCCACAGAAGGGAAAGTCATCGCCTTCTTTCACGAAGTATCCATTCAGGATTCTTGGCCCAGAAACAACCATCGGCCCTTTTCCTTTTGTCATCTTCTTTTTATCTTCTTCAGTCAATTGATACCCAAGCCCAGATTTATCTTTCTGTTCGTGGAAGTTCGGTGGTTCAGTTATTCCTTGTTGACGACGACCTAGTCCCATTCCAGGAAAATAGTTCATCTTCCGCACCATATGAGCCACTTTAGGATTGGCATACTGGTCAAAGTACAATGGCATGACTTCAGGGATCCAATTCTGTCCCACTTCTTCTTGTAGATCTTTGGCAACCGGGTTTCCCTTCTCAAACATCTTTCTATATTCGCGTCCGGTGATGAACGGCTTCTTTTTCTTGATCGGAGTGATTTCTTCGCCCCAGACAGATGCATCAGGAAGTTTCTTCTCATAGCTGAGTCGATCCCAAACGGATTTCTTTTTCTTAGCTCCTTCATTTATCATTCCCACAAAGTTGAATCCTCCTAATTCATTTTCTTCTTCCGGTGTTTGGACTTCTAGCACAGGACCATGGCTTGTCCCTTCTTCTTTGATCCAGCTATCCCCAAAGATTGTTACCACATCCTCTTTCCAGATGAACTTGACTTTCTGGTGGAGAGTGGAGGCGACTGCATCATTCACATGTAACCACAGACGTCCCAATAGCAGATTAAAGCTAGCCGGAATATCAATCACTTGGAAATCAGCTTCTTTGTTTAATGGCCCGACTTCAATTTTCAACTTAATCATTCCCACAATGGCCCTTTTGGTGTTATCATAGGCCCTCACAGTTTGTGTTGATGGCAAGAGTTCTGAAATAGACAACCCCATTCTGAGAGCTGTTTGGAGAGGACATACATTCAAGGCTGACCCATTATCTACCAAGCAGACCGGTACTCTATTCCCCAGGCAATGTACAGTGATGTAGAGAGCTCTGTTGTGGTGTGCTCCTTCCGGCGGTAAATCTTCATCTGTGAATGTGATTACAGGCTTACAAGGCTTTGAAGAGATCATGTTTACTAGATCTTCGGGAGTAGTATTGACAGAAACATCCAAACGATTGAGAGTATCGAGCATGGCCTGCCTGTGTTTGTGAGAGGTCATAAGTAATCCCCATACTGAGATCCAAGCTTGTGTTTTCTTCAATTGCTTTAAGATTTCATCTTCTTCTTCGCTCACGGCTCCTTTACCAGCCTCTTTTGTTTTGACGACTTCTTTCTCATTACGATTTTCTAACTCATGAGGCTTGAAATGACGTCCGGAACGGGTCAAGTGGTTTGTTTCATTGGTGATCCAGATAGACTCAAGTTCTTTGGCTAACTTTTCGGTGCCAACAGTGATTTTCCAAACAGAATCATCGGGGATTATGGTATTATTAACGGAATCATCCTCATCATCATACCACCAATCTTCTTCTTCTTCCATCATTGCAATAAGATCGTCATCTTTGATTTCAAGGTTCTCGACAGGCTTTAGCAATTCTTCTATCGGCTCAGTGCTTTGTTTCTCGGTGACTGCTTCTATGGGCTTTTCGTCCTCATACCAGATCGAGTCGTCGGTGATGGCATTGGGATCCCACCATTCAATTGTAAGATTTCCGTTGGCTATTTCTTCTTCAAAAGCCAGTGCTTCTTCGACCCATTCTTCCTCTTCCATATTCCTCAAGATGCAAATTGCAGCGTCTTCCGGAAGTTGAACATTCATAGCTGGTTGATTCGAGGATGTGATGTAGATCTTTGGGTTATAAATCTGAGATCCTTCTTCTACAAAGTTAACATTTGGCATGTTCCCCTTATGATTAGGGAGAGGATTCTTCTGAACATTTGGCTGAGAGGGAGGAGGGGAGATGACCCCTTTTTCAATCAAGTCTTCAATTTCATGGCGAAGTCTCCAGCATCTATCTGTGCTATGTCCACGGCCTTGATGAAAGTCACAAAAGAACTCTGTTTTGAAACCCGGTGGAAGTGGATTTGGCTCTGGTTTAGGTTCCAATTTCTGCAAGTACCCTTTTTCTATCATTCTTTCAAGTGCGGTGCTTAGTGGCATCCCCAAGTCGGAAAATTCTCTTTTCTCTCTCGACTGTTTCTGATTTTGACTTCCTCTTGCATTAGCCATACTTCGACGCTCTTTCTGAAAAGGCTGAGGAGATAGTGTGTTGACGTCAGCAGACTGATGATAGACTGGCCTTTCTGTCTTTCTGTATCGATTGCTCGTGCTTTCTTTCTTGATCTTTCCATCTCTAATGGCATCTTCTATCAAAGTTCCCACATCAAACAGCTGTTCGAAACTCACAATGGACTGAAATTCTAGCCTTTCCAAGTATTCGGGCTGTAGATTCTTGATGATCATTCGGACCTGATCTTTTTCCGCTGGCCTGCTAGTCATTTGAGCAGCTTTAGCTCTCCAACGAGTAAGGAAACCTGCGAAGGATTCCCTATACTCTTGTCGGGTGGTTTCTAGATCTCTTGCAGTTACATCAAACAACTGGTTATATGAATATTGAGCCACGAAAGCTTTGGCCAATGCCTCCCAATCTCTGGTTATGGCTGGTTCCAACGTCAAGTACCATGAAAGTGCTGCTCCACTCAAAACTCTTGGAAACAATAGAGCGAAGAGGTCAGATTCAATGCCCATAGGCTGCAAAGTTCCTACATAAAGCCTCAGATAGCTCTTCGGATTTCCAGTTCCATTGAAAAATTCAATATGCGGCATCTTAAACTTCTCTGGGAGTTTGGTTTTTGGAGCGTCACACAACCCTTCAACATCGAACAAATACTCATCCACCCCTTTGCTCTTTCTGATCACACTCTCTAGTTTGTCGATCTTGGCCAACTTGTCCTGAATTTCCTGATCTAGCTGAACCTTTGGTTGAACTGTCTCCCCAAAATCTTCTTCTTCATGATGCTCTGGAGGTGGTGGTGGTGGATTAGTTAGCTGCTCAATCATTCTCATCATAGTGGCTAGTTGTTCTCGATTCTGCTCCCTGCTCTGATCCAAGACAGCTTGCATTGCGGCCAATCTGGCTTCCATATCCGCTTCGTATGTCATATCTTCAACCCTAGTCGACTCGGCTGTTCCTTCTTCTAACCCTGATCTGATCAAACGGCTGTTCGGAGCTCTGACCCAGAAAGGAGTACAACTTTTCGATCCTATCTTTTCTTATCTGGTTTATTTAGGGATTTTCAAATAATCAGGTATCTTTATTGCAAAAGAATTTTTCAAAGAATGATATAAGAAGGTGGATTTACAAAGATGGAAATCATAAATGGAAAATCATTTCCTTTTTCAAGAACATTTTTCTTAAAATCAAAAGAAATCTTTTCAAGCTTTCAAAATTCTGAGGAAAACAAATCTTTTCTTTTTGAAAGTATATTAGGGGCGTCGCACTCGTGAGTCGTATATGCAATGCTCGTGTAGTGCATGCAATGCAGATGAAATGCAATCTAATCTAAATGCAATGCACCTTAATCTAGCTTAGACCTAGCATATCAACACATAAGCACATAAGATTCCTTGAGTATGCTAATCACCCTACTAATCCAATCATTATCCAAGGATTTTGAGTTTTGAAATTCTTGATGGTTCATGTTTTCAAAATTGAAATTTTTCATGAAAATCTTTGAAAGAGATGGGGAGATTTGTAATTTTCAAAAGAATTTTTGAACCATCAATGCTTGTGGTGAGAAATCATGATTCTTAAAAATTGAGGTGGGAATTTTGAAATTCTAAGATCTGAGAGGAAGATTTTGAAATTGAATCATCATGATTTCTTGAAGACCAAAGTAAAATTTTTTTTTTTTTTTTTTTTTTTTTTTTTTTTTTTTTGAAATTCTCTAAAATCTAGGAGAATTTGAAATTGAATCATCAAAGTGTGATCATGATTTCTGGAAATAGGAATTTTGAAATTCTCTAAAATCTAAGGAGAATTTTGGAAAGATTTTGTGAAAGTGAATCTCAAAGCAAATTTTCAAAAGGGATATTCTTGGAATTTTCGAAAGACTTGGGGTTTTTCAAAGAAGTGCTTATAATTTCAAAAATTTTCAAAATTGTCCTCAAATAGTGATTGGATGTTCGGATAAAGACCATACTATCCTAGAGGAATCCACCATACAAGGTTTGATGATGCCTTCGCATACACGTCCTCATCATCCACATAATCCCTTACGGGTAAGCGCAAATAATTCATCACATTGTCCTAATCAAAGATGATAATCAAGATCCTAATTGAAGGGTTCTATAGAAACTATATGCAAAGGCCGGGTTTTAGTCTCATAAAGGGTCCATTAGCAAGCTCAGCGGTGTGGTTGACCGCCTCCCCGAGGGCGTGCCGTTCACACATGGGCTCTATATACCGCACGCGGTACAAGGCTAACGGTGACTACATGCTACCAAAACTCTTGACAAATAGAGGAAAGAGGGCCCTCTATCTTCAAGGCAATGATCTCAAGCAGTCGCGGTGAAAGAACAATGCAAGTGCAAATGCAGGCAGAAACAACATGATTATTGAATTAATAACAAGGATATTCTTTGGCTCAAGTCAAACCCTCGAAGAATAAGAAACCATCGGTTTCATGTTCAAATCCCCAGCAGAGTCGCCAGATTGTGGACCGTCGCGAATGGAGGAGGAGGTCCTGGCGCTCTCCCTCGATAGTGTCCCGGGACGGATCCCAAGGAGCACACTTCAGGAAAAGCTAGGACTTCCTCACGCGATCCTAGAGACAAAGAGTCGCCACCTAATTTTTATCGGGAATTAGGAAACCCAAGTTTGACTCGCCCAAAATTGAATAAGGTTACTCGCCCTTCATTACCAGAAACAAGGTTCGGGGGTCTTGGTACGAGAGGGGAAGGAGCCCAAGCAGGACTAAAGCACCCCCTCCTCGCCCTACCGAATGGTAGGCCTTGATTCAAATATCCTTGTTATTAATTCATAATAGATGTTGTTTCCTCAAACATACTAGATAGATATATACATGGCAAAAAGAAACATCTAATGAAAATCATTTCAAGAGACTAAATCAAGTAGAAAGCGGATGCTCATGCAATACAAGGGAGAAGTATACTCACAGTGGCTAGTCCCGCCCGGGACCGATGCAAATAAAGTAAACATGTCATGATATGCAAAGGGAACGAGAAGACTTACATTGGTTGACTCAAGCGGAGTCGCGAAAGCAAAAAGAATGTAAACGTGCAATGCAATCATGCAACAATCCTAGATAAGATGTCTCTAACAAATAATCATATAAACGGAGACTTATCCTAAAGGAAATGTGTCGTTGAAATCAAAGTTGTAAACCTAGAAAAATTCTAAGAGAAAGGATAGAGATAGTACATGATACATGGGCACTAAGCCACATGTAGACGAGGCAAACCACAAATCGAAGTCCGGGTCCGAGGCACTTAATTCTCTGCACTAAGACACCAAAGAATACCCAAAGCATTGCAAAAATACAAGCAAACAAATGATATGCATGATAAACAAAGAAAACATGTCATCAATCAAATTTCCAGATTCAGCAACCTCTAATGAATCCTATCAAAAGTGGTCTTAAACATGAGCTGGATAAAAACCCTTTTACAGAAAGTTAGATACATGTCTTAGGGAACTTCTCCAAAAAGTGGGACCTCAATATCAATTTTATTGTTTGAGAAATAAATGTTTTGGGAACAGTGGATCAGGACTGTCCACTGTTCTTGTAAAAATCATAATTAAATCTACAAAAATCATATGAAGCTCTATTTGGTGTCAAAAGAAAGCTATTTCATTGTAGTATATGATAAAAATAAACCCATGGACATTCTGTAATCACAAGGTTTCTGAAAAAGTGTTTTAAACAGACTCTGTTATTCTGGAAATTTGGTATCATTTGACAAATGAATGCAAAACATAATAGAAGTCTAATAGAAGTTCATGAATCATGTTAACCAAGTTGATTTAAGCTTTTGATCTCTCATCCATTTATCCTAGGTGATTTCTAAACCAAGTTTTATTCATCAATTGTTGTTGAGTGATCAAGGTGTGACCATTTTGTATACATAATCATATTTGTAATTAAACTTAGAAAATTCCAGAATAGTTGTATCAACTTTAAACGCCTAGAAAACGATCCTAACTCGATCGTATGCTCACGATTTTACATCGGCATATAGATATATGAGTTAGGAATCATCCCCAAAAAGCGGAACGTCGATAACTATTATAGATTTTCTGAAATTCAAGCACAAAGAGACGATGTTCAAATCTGTCAACCGATTTCTCAACAATTTCTAAAAATAGTATATGAATCCTAAAAGCTCTCAAAACGGACCGGATGAAAGCTAATTCATCAAAGTTTACCCAGAAAATTTGAAATCCATCAAACTATGGGTTTTGATGGACCAAATCTAATGGACAAAACCAATCTGCTTTGCTGAATTTTTATCTAGTTCATTTTAAAGTGTGAGGAAAACATTTTAGTGATAGTTGAAGCTTATTAGAGAGATCAAACTCATAGATCAACTTAATTATCATGATTCCCAATCAATTTAGCCCTCAAGTTCTATGAAGAACTTTTAGATCAAGGATCAAAGGGACTTATAAATATCATGTTGGAGATGAAATTCAATAGGAATTCTAGGTAATAGGAATAATCAAGAGATAGGTATGAACATAGAAATCATCCTTCTCATAGATCATATTTCCAAACCATCATGGAATTCAAAATAGATATATGTATATATATATAATCATGTATGCATGAATCTAAACTAAAATTGAAGAATGAAACCAAAATTGAAAATCAAAGTGAAAAACAATCTCTAATTGTAAATTATCAATAAAAATCAAAGAGATTTGGATCTAACTATGTGAGTGTGTGAAGAACATGAGAGGAAGAAGATGAGTGTTCTAATAAGTAGAAATAGAACTAAGTTAGATCCAAATCTTATAGATCTATATATACAAAGTAGGAATTAGAGATGAACTATAGTGTTTACCTCTTGGAGGATTCTCAATTACAAGACCAAAATTGATTTGAAGATCTTCTTCTTCAAGTGTTATTCAAGTGTTCTTCAAGCACTCATCCATGGAAGTTGAGGGAGGCAATTGTTGTTCAAATTGTGGTCTAATTAGCCTAAGTTAATCTAAATTCAATTCATAATTTTCTCTCTCTAGAATTCACCTAAATTGAAAGTATATTCAAAGTATACTTATCTCTCTTGTATGTGCTTCTATGTGTGTTTGTATCTCCAAGTATATTCAAGTGTATCTCTTCCAAGTGTCTAGTATGTTAAGATGTGATCTCATATGAGATGTATGAGATCTTATATAGAGTTTTGAAGACTTAGCTCTTAAGTTTCAGGGTTAAAACAGGATTTTTAGAGCTTAAAAGAGGGTTAAAATGGCCATTTCGGAGCTTAAACGCAATTTCCAGGCAATTTCCTCGCAGTGGGAAGCTTCTAGAAGGGTCTGGAACTCAAAAAGCTCCGTGGAGGACACAAATGGAAGTGGCGGTTATGGTGGGACCCGCCACCCCCATACCCAAAACCGCCACTTACTATTCTTGCTCCTCTGGTCACCCACAAACCCTGTTTCAAAAATCACGTGCACTGCTTTTCCAGATTTTTGTAAAAATGCTTTTTGGTGTCCGAAATCGTCCGTTTACGTACCGTTGGAAAGCTGTCAGGTTGAATTTCAGTATAAAAATATTTCCAGAGGTTTTATAATGAGAATTGAAGTCCAATTGAAGTCCGGAAGTCCTCCGGAACTTTCGTCGTCTTTTTGAAATCAAATGACGTTTTTTCCAAAATTGCTTTCAAATGTGCGTCGATTTCGAACTTTTCTTTAAAATTGAATCTCTGGATACCTAGAATACTGCGTTTAGAACACTTAATGTTCATATAACCCTGAGAGAATATGAATTCTGAGAGATGATTTTGACAAAACCGGGATTTATCCATGGAAAAGGGCTTTTCTGAGCTTGAAGTCACTTTCCGAAGTCCGATCTTCTGATTGTGTGGAATCCAGTACCTTCCACGGGGTACTTTTCATCATCGAATCCTCCAAGACGTTGTCCACCCTAAATCCTATCAGTGTGGTCAAAATTGGGTGTCTACAATGTGCTGCCCGTGCGCGCAGCATATGGAATCCTGTGCGCAGATGAGCTTCCATTGCGCGCAGCCAGGATGCCATCAAGGATTCCTTACAACCAACACGTGTTGCCCGTGCATACAGCATTTGGAATCCTGTGCGCTGAACTGCTGCCATTGCGCGCAGCCAGGATTCCAGCCAGGATTCCTCACAACCAACACGTGCTGCCCGTGCGTGCAGCATATGGAATCCTGTGCGCTGAAGTGCTGCCATTGCGCGCAGCCAGGATTCCAGCCAGGATTCCTAACAACCAACACGTGATGCCCGTGCGTGCAGCATGTGGAATCCTGTGCGCTGAAGTGCTGCCATTGCGCGCAGCCAGGATTCCAATCAGGATTCCTGACAACCAACACGACCCCCCCTATATATGCATTCTGAACATTTTTCAAGGTGGCAGGAGGAGATATTGGCTATGCTCGAGCAATAATAATCGAGACACCACATAATTACATTTTTTTTACTCCAAAAGAGGGAAGCACTAGAAAGGCATCGCTACGTGGTAGGGAGGAGCCATCTTAGCACAACCAAAACACCACTCACACGCCATTACGTACAGCTCCCCAAGACCAACCTACGATATTTTGCACACTTGCTATAATCTCGTGGCCGTTGCAAGAATCCAAAACCGTATGATGGCCAATGAGAGCACCGTTGGGCGTGACAACAATGCATCCGTTATGATGGCCCTTGCGTGCAGCATATGGAATCCTGTGCGCTGAAGTGCTGCCATTGAGCGCAGCCAGGATTCCAGCCAGGATTCCTGACAACTAACACGTGTTGCCCGTGTGCGCAGCAAATGGAATCCTGAGCGCTGAAGTGCTGCCATTGCGCGCATCCAGGATTCTTGACAACCAACACGTGCTGCCCGTGTGTGCAGCATATGGAATCCTGTGCGCTGAAGTGCTGCCATTGCGCGCAGCCAGGATTCCAGCCAGGATTCCTAACTACCAACACGTGCTGCCCGTGCGTGCAGCATATGGAATCCTTTGCACTGAACTGCTGCCATTGCGCGCAGCCAGGATTCCAGCTAACCAACATGTGCTGCCCGTGCGTGCAGCATATGGAATCCTGTGCGCAGAAGTGCTGCCATTGCGCGCAGCCAGGATTCCATCAAGGATAGGACCAACACGTGCTACCCGTGCGTGCAGCATTTGGAATCCTGTGCGCCGAAGTGCTGCCATTGCGCGCAGCCAGGATTCCAGCCAGGATTCCTCACAACCAACAAGTGCTGCCCGTGCGTGCAGCATATGGAATCCTGTGCGCTGAAGTGCTGCCATTGTGCGCAGCCAGGATTCCTAACAACCAACACGTGCTGCCTGTGCGTGCAGCATATGGAATCCTTTGCGCTGAATTGGTGCCATTGCGCGCAGCCAGAATTCCAGCCAACCAACATGTGCTGCCCGTGCGTGCAGCATATGGAATCATGTGGGCAGAAGTGCTGCCATTGCGCGCAGCCAGGATTCCATCAAGGATTCCTTACAACCAACACGTGCTGCCCGTGCGTGGAGCATTTGGAATCCTGTGCGCTGAAGTGCTGCCATTGCGCGCAACCAGGATTCCAGCCAGGATTCCTCACAACCAATACGTGCTGCCCGTGCGTGCAGCATATGGAATCCTGTGCGCTGAATTGCTGCCATTGCGCGCAGCCAGGATTCCAGCCAACCAACATGTGCTGCCCGTGCGTGCAGCATATGGAATCCTGTGCGCTGAAGTGCTGCCATTGCGCGCAGCCGGGATTCCAGCCAGGATTCCAATCAGGATTCCAGCCAGGATTCCTGACAACCAACCCCCCCCCCCCCCCTATATATGTATTTTGAACATTTTTCATGGTGGCAGGAGGAGATATTGAGCTGCTCGAGCAGTCATAATTGTAATTGTTAAAAATTGCCAACTTCATTTCAATTAAAATGACCCGATTATGATAAGTAAACGGAAAGTGGAATTTTTGAAAAAAAAAAAGTTCACATTTTTTAAAATGACCATTTTGCCCTTGGGCTGTTTTTTCACTACAAACTTCTCTAACAGTCAAGTTTTCTTCAAATGAAATGATTCGAATATAATAAGTGAACGGAGAGTGGTTTTTTTTTTTTGCAAAGGTCATTTTTTTTAAAATGACCATTTTGCCCTTGGACTATTTTGACACAACAAAACTATTTTGTGTTGGCTAATTCCTGTTTTCTTTGTTTCTTTCATTCGTTTAGTTATTCCTTTCAATCTTTCGGCCACGTAATTACATAATTATATGTTTATATGCGCGACCTGTCGAGATGTGTGTTGCTTTGCCGCCCGTGCTAAATGCTGCCTGTGCGCGCAGTATGTGCTGCTTGTGCACAACACATTTTCTTTCTTGATATTTTCTTTCTTTCGCGTGCAACCATTTGTTCCATTATCGTGCCATACCGAGCACGAAGCATGTGCTTCCATGAGCTGCCGTGCGTGCTTCCCGTGCACTTAGCATGTGCTGCCGTGCGTGCTGCCCGTGCACGTTGCCAGTGCATTCCTCCCGTGCACGAAGCAAGGATTCCAACAAGGACTCCAGCAAGGATTCTAACCAGGATTCCTGCAAGGATTCCAGCAAGGATTCTAACTAGGATTCCTACAAGGATTCCAGCAAGTATTCCAACTAGGAATCCTTCTTTTAATATTCTTTTCTTTTCTTTCCTTTCCTTTCCTTTCTTTCTTTCGCGCGTCATAGATATATATATATATATATTTAGCGTGCCACGATTGTTCTACGATTATGCTTCCAACCAGGATTCCAGCAAGGATTCCAACCAGGATTCCTACAAGGATTCCAACTAGGAATCCTTCTTTTAATATTCTTTTCCAGCAAGGATTCCAGAAATGATTCCAACCAGGATTCCTGCTAGGATTCCAACCAGGATTCCAGCAAGGATTCCTACAAGGATTCCTACAAGGATTCTAACTAGGAATCCTTCTTTTAATATTCTTTTCTTTTCTTTCCTTTCCTTTCCTTTCTTTCTTTCGCGCATCATAGATATATATATATATATATATTTAGCGTGCCACGATTGTTCTACGATTGTGCTTCCAACCAGGATTCCAGCAAGGATTCCAACCAGGATTCCTACAAGGATTCCAACTAGGAATCCTTCTTTTAATATTCTTTTCTTTTCTTTCCTTTCCTTTCCTTTCTTTCTTTCGCGCGTCATATATATATATATATATTTAGCGTGCCACGATTGTTCTACGATTGTGCTTCCAGCAAGGATTCCAACCAGGATTCCTACAAGGATTCCAGCAAGGATTCCAACTAGGATTCCTTCTTTTAATATTCTTTTCCAACAAGGATTCCAGCCAGGATACCTGCCAGGATTCCAACCATGATTCCAGCAAGGATTCCAACCAGGATTCCAGCAAGGATTCCAACCAGGATTTCTTCTTTTAATATTCTTTTCTAACAAGGATTCCAACAAGGATTCTAGCAAGGATTCCAACTAGGATTCCTACCAGGATTCCAGCAAGGATTCCAACCAGGATTCCTTCTTTTAATATTCTTTTCCGACAAGGATTCCAGAAATGATTCCAACCAGGATTCCTGCCAGGATTCCAATCAGGATTCCAGCAAGGATTCCAACTAGGATTCCTACAAGGATTCCAGCAAGGATTCCAACGAGGAATCCTTCTTTTAATATTCTTTTCCAACAAGGATTCCAGAAAGGATTCCAACCAGGATTCCTGCTAGGATTCCAACCAGGATTCCTACAAGGATTCTAACTAGGAATCCTTCTTTTAATATTCTTTTCTTTTCTTTCCTTTCCTTTCCTTTCTTTCTTTCGCGCGTCATAGATATATATATATATATATTTTGCGTGCCACGATTGTTCTACGATTGTGCTTCCAACCAGGATTCCAGCAAGGATTCCAACCAGGATTCCTACAAGGATTCCAACTAGGAATCCTTCTTTTAATTTTCCTTTCTTTTCTTTCCTTTCCTTTCCTTTCCTTTCTTTCTTTCGCGCGTCATATATATATATATATTTAGCGTGCCACGATTGTTCTACGATTGTGCTTCCATGCGTGCTGCCCGTGCACGCTGCCTTTGCACGGCCGTGCTGGTGCCTAGCCAGCAATCCTAACAGCCATACCCACCCTATGTATGCAAAATGAACATTGTTCAAGATGGCACGAGGAGATACTGGCCTTGCTCGAGGAATAATAATGAGGATGCCCAATAATTATATTTTTTACTCGAAAAAAGGGAAGCACTAGAATGGCTTCGCTACAAGGGCAGGTAAGCGCCATCTAGAACAACCAAAACACCACTCACACGCCATTACGTACAGCTCCCCAAGACCAACCAACGATAATTTGCACACTTGCTATAATCTCGTGGCCGTTGCAAGAATCCAAAACCGTATGATGGCCAATGAGAGCACCGCTGGGCGTGACAACAATGCATCCGTTATGATGGCCCGTGCGTGCAGCATATGGAATCCTGTGCGCTGAAGTGCTGCCATTGAGGGCAGCCAGGATTCCAGCCAGGATTCCTGACAACTAACACGTGCTGCCCGTGCGCGCAGCAAATGGAATCCTGAGCGCTGAAGTGCTGCCATTGCGAGCAGCCATGATTCCATCCAGGATTCCTCACAACGAACACGTGCTGCCCGTCTGTGCAGCATATGGAATCCTGTGCGCTGAAGTGCTGCCATTGCGCGCAGCCAGGATTCCAAACAACCAACACGTGCTGCCCGTGCGTGCAGCATATGGAATCCTTTGCGCTGAATTGCTGCCATTGCGCGCAGCCAGGATTCCAGCCAACCAACATGTGCTGCCCGTGCGTGCAGCATATGGAATCCTGTGCACAGATGAGCTGCCATTGCGCGCAGCCAGGATGCCATCAAGGATTCCTTACAACCAACACGTGCTGCCCGTGCTTGCAGCATTTGGAATCCTGTGCGCTGAACTGCTGCCATTGCGCGCAGCCAGGATTCCAGCCAGGATTCCTCACAACCAACACGTGCTGCCCGTGCGTGCAGCATATGGAATCCTGTGCGCTGAAGTGCTGCCATTGCGCGCAGCCAGGATTCCAGCCAGGATTCCTAACAACCAACACGTGCTGCCCGTGCGTGCAGCATGTGGAATCCTGTGCGCTGAAGTGCTGCCATTGCGCGCAGCCAGGATTCCAACCAGGATTCCAGACAACCAACACGACCCCCCCTATATATGCATTCTGAACATTTTTCAAGGTGGCAGGAGGAGATATTGGCTATGCTCGAGCAATAATAATCGAGACACCACATAATTACATTTTTTTACTCCAAAAGAGGGAAGCACTAGAAAGGCATCGCTACGTGGTAGGGAGGAGCCATCTTAGCACAACCAAAACACCACTCACACGCCATTACGTACAGCTCCCCAAGACCAACCAATGATATTTTGCACACTTGCTATAATCTCGTGGCCGTTGCAAGAATCCAAAACCGTATGATGGCCAATGAGAGCACCGCTGGGCATGACAACAATGCATCCGTTATGATGGCCCTTACGTGCAGCATATGGAATCCTGTGCGCTGAAGTGCTGCCATTGAGCGCAGCCAGGATTCCAGCCAGGATTCCTAACAACTAACACGTGCTGCCCGTGCGCGCAGCAAATGGAATCCTGAGCGCTGAAGGGCTGCCATTGCGCGCAGCCAGGATTCCTAACTACCAACACGTGCTGCCCGTGCGTGCAGCATATGGAATCCTTTGCACTGAATTGCTGCCATTGCGCGCAGCCAGGATTCCAGCTAACCAACATGTGCTGCCCGTGCGTGCAGCATATGGAATCCTGTGCGCAGAAGTGCTGCCATTGCGCGCAGCCAGGATTCCATCAAGGATTCCTTACAACCAACACGAGCTGCCCGTGCGTGCAGCATTTGGAATCCTGTGCGCCGAAGTGCTGCCATTGCGCGCAGCCAGGATTCCAGCCAGGATTCCTCACAACCAACACGTGCTGCCCGTGCGTGCAGCATATGGAATCCTGTGCGCTGAAGTGCTGCCATTGCGCGCAGCCAGGATTCCTAACAACCAACACGTACTGCCCGTGCGTGCAGCATATGGAATCCTTTGCGCTGAATTACTGCCATTGCGCGCAGCCAGGATTCCAGCCAACCAACTTGTGCTGCCCGTGCGTGCAACATATGGAATCCTGTGGGCAGAAGTGCTGCCATTGCGCGCAGCCAGGATTCCATCAAGGATTCATTACAACCAACACGTGCTGCCCGTGCGTGCAGCATTTGGAATCCTGTGCGCTGAAGTGCTGCCATTGCGCGCAGCCAGGATTCCAGCCAGGATTCCTCACAACCAATACGTGCTGCCCGTGCGTGCAGCATATGGAATCCTGTGCGCTGAATTGCTGCCATTGCGCGCATCCAGGATTCCAGCCAACCAACATGTGCTGCCCGTGCGTGCAGAATATGGAATCCTGTGCGCTGAAATGCTGCCATTGCGCGCAGTCGGGATTCCAGCCAGGATTCCGTACAACCAACCCCCCCCTATATATGCATTCTGAACATTTTTCATGGTGGCAGGAGGAGATATTGAGCTGCTCGAGCAGTCATAATTGTAATTGTTAAAAATTGCCAACTTCATTTCAATTAAAATGACCCGATTATGATAAGTAAACGGAAAGTGGAATTTTTGAAAAAAAAAAAAGTTCACATTTTTGAAAATGACCATTTTGCCCTTGGGCTGTTTTTTCACTACAAACTTCTCTAACAGTCAAGTTTTCTTCAAATGAAATGATTCGAATATAATAAGTGAACGGAGAGTAGTTTTTTTTTTTTTGCAAAAGTCATTTTTTTTAAAATGACCATTTTGCCCTTGGACAATTTTGACACAACAAAACTATTTTGTGTTGGCTAATTCCTGTTTTCTTTGTTTCTTTCATTCGTTTAGTTCTTCCTTTCAATCTTTCGGCCACGTAATTACATAATTATATGTTTATATGCGCGACCCGTCGACATGTGTGTTGCTTTGCCGCCCGTGCTAAATGCTGCCTGTGCGCGCAGCATGTGCTGCTTGTGCACAAAACATTTTCTTTCTTGATACTTTCTTTCTTTCGCGTGCAACCATTTGTTCCCACAAGTCTAAGTGATGAAAGAGTCATTTTTTCGCATTATTAGTGAACCTTGAATCCATTTTGCATTCTGTTAGTTCCAACAAGTTTATTTAGGCATGTTTGAGGTGTGAGTAAGGTTTCGTGGAGTTTGGTTAAGCGGTTTACCGTTTCACTACTCACAACCTCAAAAACTAAAAATTTTGCAAGCCTAAGTGACTAAAGAGTCATTTTTTCGCATTTTTTGTGAACCGTGATTCCGTTATGCATTTCGTTATTTCCCACAAGTTTATTTAGGCATGTTTGAGGTGTGAGTAAGGCTTCGTGGCATTTGGTTGAGCGGTTTACTGTTTCACAACTCAAAACCCCCGAAACTAAGTTTTTTCAAGCCTAAGTCATGAAAGAGTCATTTTTTCCACATTCTTTGTGAACCATGAATTATTTATGCATTCCATTAGTTCCCACAAGTTTATTTAAGAATGTTTGAGGTGCGAGTAAGATTTCATGGTATTCGGATACACGGTTTATCGTTTCACTTCTCAAAACCTCAAAAATAATGCTTTTTCAAGCCTAAGTGATGAAGGAGTTATCTTTTCGCATTATTTGTCAGCCGTGATTCCGTTATGCATTCCATTAGTTCCCACAAGTATGTTTAGTCATGTTTAAGGTGCGAGTAAGGTTTTGTGGTATTCGAATGCACGGTTTACCGATTAAATACTCAAAACCTCAAAAACTAAGCTCTTTCAAGCCTAAGTGTTGAAAGAATCATTTTTTCACATTATTTGTGAACTGTGAATCCGTTATGCATTCCATTAGTTCCCACAAGTTCAATTATGTATGTTTGAGGTACGAGTAAGGATTTGTAGAGTTTGGTTAAGCGATTTACCATTTCACTACTGAATACTCCCAAAACTACGTTTTTTCAAACCTAAGTGACTAAAGAGTGATTTTTTCGCATTTTTTGTGAACCGTGATTCCGTTATGCATTCTGTTAGTTCCCATAAGTTAATTTAGGTATGTTTGAGGTACGATAAGGTTTCGTGGTATTTGGTTAAGCGGTTTACTGTTTCACTACTCAAAACCTCAAAAATTAAAAAATTTTCAAGTCTAAGTGATGAAAGAGTCATTTTTTCGCATTATTAGTGAACCTTGAATCCATTTTGCATTCTGTTAGTTCCAACAAGTTTATTTAGGCATGTTTGAGGTCTGAGCAAGGTTTCGTGGAGTTTGGTTAAGCGGTTTACCGTTTCACTATTCACAACCTCAAAAACTAAAAACTTTGCAAGCCTAAGTGACTAAAGAGTCATTTTTTCGCATTTTTTGTGAACCGTGATTCCGTTATGCATTTCGTTATTTCCCACAAGTTTATTTAGGCATGTTTGAGGTGTGAGTAAGGCTTCGTGGCATTTGGTTGAGCGGTTTACTGTTTCACTACTCAAAACCCCCGAAACTAAGTTTTTTCAAGCCTAAGTCATGAAATAGTCATTTTTTCGAATTATTTGTGAACTATGAATCTGTTATGCATTCCGTTAGTTCCCGCATGTTTATTTAGGCATGTTTGAGGTGTGAGTATGGTTTCGTGGCGTTTGGTTAAGGGGTTTACCATTTCACTACACAAAACCTCAAAAAATAAGAATTTTCAAGTCTAAGTGATGAAAGAGTCATTTTTTTGCATTACTTATGAACCGTGAATCCGTTAAGCATTCCGTTAGTTCGTGTAAGTTTATTTAGGCATGTTTGAGGTGTGAGTAAGGTTTCGTATCGTTTGGTTAGGCGGTTTACCGTTTCACGGCTCAAAACCTCAAAACTAAGAATTTTCAAGTCGAAGTGATGAAAGAGTCATTTTTTTCACATTAATTGTGAACCGTGAATCCGTTATGCATTCCGTTAGTTCCCGCATGTTTATTTAGGCATGTTTGAGGTGTGAGTATGGTTTTGTTACATTTGGTTGAGTGGTTTACTGTTTCACTACTCAAAACACCCAAAACTACGTTTTTTCAAACCGAAGTGACTAAAGAGTGATTTTTTTGCATTTTTTGTGAACCGTGATTATGTTATATATTCCGTTAGTACGTCCAAGTTTCTTTAGGCATGTTTGAGGTACGAGTAAGGTTTCGCGGTGTTTGGTTAAGCGGTTTACCGTTTTACTACTCAAAACCTCAAAAACTAAGAATTTTCAAGTCTAAGTGATGAAAGAGTCATTTTTTCGCATTATTTTTGAACCGTGAATCTGTTATGCATTCCGTTAGTTCTTGCAAGTTTATTTAGGCATGTTTCAGGTGCGAGTAAGGTTTCGTGGCATTTGGGTAAGCGGTGTACCATTTCACTACACAAAACCTCAAAAACTACGAATTTTCAAGTCTAAGCAATATAAGAGTCATTTTTTTCACATTCTTTGTGAACCGTGAATTAGTTATGCATTCCGTTAGTTCCCACAAATTTATTTAAGAATGTTTAAGGTGCGAGTAAGATTTCATGGTATTCGGATACACGGTTTATCGTTTCACTTCTCAAAACCTCAAAAACAATGCTTTTTCAAGCCTAAGTGATGAAGGAGTTATCTTTTCGCATTTTTTGTCAGCCGTGATTCCGTTATGCATTCCATTAGTTCCCACAAGTATGTTTAGTCATGTTTAAGGTGCGAGTAAGGTTTTGTGGTATTCGAATGCACGGTTTACCGATTAAATACTCAAAACCTCAAAAACTAAGCTCTTTCAAGCCTAAGTGTTGAAAGAATCATTTTTTCACATTATTTGTGAACTGTGAATCCGTTATGCATTCCATTAGTTCCCACAAGTTCAATTAGGTATGTTTGAGGTACGAGTAAGGATTTGTAGAGTTTGGTTAAGCGATTTACCATTTCACTACTGAATACTCCCAAAACTACGTTTTTTTAAACCTAAGTGACTAAAGAGTGATTTTTTCGCATTTTTTGTGAACCGTGATTCCGTTATGCATTCTGTTAGTTCCCATAAGTTAATTTAGGTATGTTTGAGGTACGATAAGGTTTCGTGGTATTTGGTTAAGCGGTTTACTGTTTCACTACTCAAAACCTCAAAAATTAAAAAAATTTCAAGTCGAAGTGATGAAAGAGTCATTTTTTCGCATTATTAGTGAACCTTGAATCCATTTTGCATTCTGTTAGTTCCAACAAGTTTATTTAGGCATGTTTGAGGTGTGAGTAAGGTTTCGTGGAGTTTGGTTAAGCGGTTTACCGTTTCACTACTCACAACCTCAAAAACTAAAAATTTTGCAAGCCTAAGTGACTAAAGAGTCATTTTTTTGCATTTTTTGTGAACCGTGATTCCGTTATGCATTTCGTTATTTCCCACAAGTTTATTTAGGCATGTTTGAGGTGTGAGTAAGGCTTCGTGGCATTTGGTTGAGCGGTTTACTGTTTCACTACTCAAAACCCCCGAAACTAAGTTTTTTCAAGCCTAAGTTATGAAATAGTCATTTTTTTGCATTATTTGTGAACCGTGAATCCGTTATGCATTCCGTTAGTTCCCGCATGTTTATTTAGGCATGTTTGAGGTGTGAGTATGGTTTCGTGGCGTTTGGTTAAGGGGTTTACCATTTCACTACACAAAACCTCAAAAAATAAGAATTTTCAAGTCTAAGTGATGAAAGAGTCATTTTTTTGCATTACTTATGAACCGTGAATCCGTTAAGCATTCCGTTAGTTCGTGTAAGTTTATTTAGGCATGTTTGAGGTGTGAGTAAGGTTTCGTATCGTTTGGTTAGGCGGTTTACCGTTTCACGGCTCAAAACCTCAAAACTAAGAATTTTCAAGTCGAAGTGATGAAAGAGTCATTTTTTTCACATCAATTGTGAACCGTGAATCCGTTATGCATTCCGTTAGTTCCCGAATGTTTATTTAGGCATGTTTGAGGTGTGATTATGGTTTCGTTACATTTGGTTAAGTGGTTTACTGTTTCACTACTCAAAACACCCAAAACTACGTTTTTTCAAACCGAAGTGACTAAAGAGTGATTTTTTTGCATTTTTTGTGAACCGTGATTATGTTATATATTCCGTTAGTACGTCCAAGTTTCTTTAGGCATGTTTGAGGTACGAGTAAGGTTTCGCGGTGTTTGGTTAAGCGGTTTACCGTTTTACTACTCAAAACCTCAAAAACTAAGAATTTTCAAGTCTATGTGATGAAAGAGTCATTTTTTCGCATTATTTCGGAACCGTGAATCAGTTATGCATTCCGTTAGTTCTTGCAAGTTTATTTAGGCATGTTTAAGGTGCGAGTAAGGTTTCGTGGCATTTGGGTAAGCGGTGTACCGTTTCACTACACAAAACCTCAAAAACTACGAATTTTCAAGTCTAAGCAATATAAGAGTCATTTTTTTCACATTCTTTGTGAACCGTGAATTAGTTATGCATTCCATTAGTTCCCACAAGTTTATTTAAGAATGTTTGAGGTGCGAGTAAGATTTCATGGTATTCGGATACACGGTTTATCGTTTCACTTCTCAAAACCTCAAAAACAATGCTTTTTCAAGCCTAAGTGATGAAGGAGTTATCTTTTCGCATTTTTTGTCAGCCGTGATTCCGTTATGCATTCCATTAGTTCCCACAAGTATGTTAAGTCATGTTTAAGGTGCGAGTAAGGTTTTGTGGTATTCGAATGCACGGTTTACCGATTAAATACTCAAAACCTCAAAAACTAAGCTCTTTCAAGCCTAAGTGTTGAAAGAATCATTTTTTCACATTATTTGTGAACTGTGAATCTGTTATGCATTCCATTAGTTCCCACAAGTTCAATTAGGTATGTTTGAGGTACGAGTAAGGATTTGTAGAGTTTGGTTAAGCGATTTACCATTTCACTACTGAATACTCCCAAAACTACGTTTTTTCAAACCTAAGTGACTAAAGAGTGATTTTTTCGCATTTTTTGTGAACCGTGATTCCGTTATGCATTCTGTTAGTTCCCATAAGTTAATTTAGGTATGTTTGAGGTACGATAAGGTTTTGTGGTATTTGGTTAAGCGGTTTACTGTTTCACTACTCAAAAACTCAAAAATTAAAAAATTTTCAAGTCTAAGTGATGAAAGAGTCATTTTTTCGCATTATTAGTGAACCTTGAATCCATTTTGCATTATGTTAGTTCCAACAAGTTTATTTAGGCATGTTTGAGGTGTGAGTAAGGTTTCGTGGAGTTTGGTTAAGCGGTTTACCGTTTCACTACTCACAACCTCAAAAACTAAAAACTTTGCAAGCCTAAGTGACTAAAGAGTCATTTTTTCGCATTTTTTGTGAACCGTGATTCCGTTATGCATTTCGTTATTTCCCACAAGTTTATTTAGGCATGTTTGAGGTGTGAGTAAGGCTTCGTGGCATTTGGTTGAGCGGTTTACTGTTTCACTACTCAAAACCCCCGAAACTAAGTTTTTTCAAGCCTAAGTCATGAAATAGTCATTTTTTCGAATCATTTGTGAACTATGAATCTGTTATGCATTCCGTTAGTTCCCGCATGTTTATTTAGGCATGTTTGAGGTGTGAGTATGGTTTCGTGGCGTTTGGTTAAGGGGTTTACCATTTCACTACACAAAACCTCAAAAAATAAGAATTTTCAAGTCTAAGTGATGAAAGAGTCATTTTTTTGCATTACTTATGAACCGTGAATCCGTTAAGCATTCCGTTAGTTCGTGTAAGTTTATTTAGGCATGTTTGAGGTGTGAGTAAGGTTTTGTATCGTTTGGTTAGGTGGTTTCCGTTTCACGGCTCAAAACCTCAAAACTAAGAATTTTCAAGTCGAAGTGATGAAAGAGTCATTTTTTTCACATTAATTGTGAACCGTGAATCCGTTATGCATTCCGTTAGTTCCCGCATGTTTATTTAGGCATGTTTGAGGTGTGAGTATGGTTTTGTTACATTTGGTTAAGTTGTTTACTGTTTCACTACTCAAAACACCCAAAACTACGTTTTTTCAAACCGAAGTGACAAAAGAGTGATTTTTTTGCATTTTTTGTGAACCGTGATTATGTTATATATTCCGTTAGTACGTCCAAGTTTCTTTAGGCATGTTTGAGGTACGAGTAAGGTTTCGCGGTGTTTGGTTAAGCGGTTTACCGTTTTACTACTCAAAACCTCAAAAACTAAGAATTTTCAAGTCTAAGTGATGAAAGAGTCATTTTTTCGCATTATTTCTGAACCGTGAATCTGTTATGCATTCCGTTAGTTCTTGCAAGTTTATTTAGGCATGTTTCAGGTGCGAGTAAGGTTTCGTGGCATTTGGGTAAGCGGTGTACCGTTTCACTACACAAAACCTCAAAAACTACGAATTTTCAAGTGTAAGCAATATAAGAGTCATTTTTTTCACATTCTTTGTGAACCGTGAATTAGTTATGCATTCCGTTAGTTCCCACAAATTTATTTAAGAATGTTTGAGGTGCGAGTAAGATTTCATGGTATTCGGATACACGGTTTATCGTTTCACTTCTCGAAACCTCAAAAACAATGCTTTTTCAAGCCTAAGTGATGAAGGAGTTATCTTTTCGCATTTTTTGTCAACCGTGATTCCGTTATGCATTCCATTAGTTCCCACAAGTATGTTTAGTCATGTTTAAGGTGCGAGTAAGGTTTTGTGGTATTCGAATGCACGGTTTACCGATTAAATACTCAAAACCTCAAAAACTAAGCTCTTTCAAGCCTAAGTGTTGAAAGAATCATTTTTTCACATTATTTGTGAACTGTGAATCCGTTATGCATTCCATTAGTTCCCACAAGTTCAATTAGGTATATTTGAGGTACGAGTAAGGATTTGTAGAGTTTGGTTAAGCGATTTACCATTTCACTACTGAATACTCCCAAAACTACGTTTTTTCAAACCTAAGTGACTAAAGAGTGATTTTTTCGCATTTTTTGTGAACCGTGATTCCGTTATGCATTCTGTTAGTTCCCATAAGTTAATTTAGGTATGTTTGAGGTACGATAAGGTTTCGTGGTATTTGGTTAAGCGGTTTACTGTTTCACTACTCAAAACCTCAAAAATTAAAAAAATTTCAAGTCGAAGTGATGAAAGAGTCATTTTTTCGCATTATTAGTGAACCTTGAATCCATTTTGCATTCTGTTAGTTCCAACAAGTTTATTTAGGCATGTTTGAGGTGTGAGTAAGGTTTCGTGGAGTTTGGTTAAGCGGTTTACCGTTTCACTACTCACAACCTCAAAAACTAAAAATTTTGCAAGCCTAAGTGACTAAAGAGTCATTTTTTTGCATTTTTTGTGAACCGTGATTCCGTTATGCATTTCGTTATTTCCCACAAGTTTATTTAGGCATGTTTGAGGTGTGAGTAAGGCTTCGTGGCATTTGGTTGAGCGGTTTACTGTTTCACTACTCAAAACCCCCGAAACTAAGTTTTTTCAAGCCTAAGTCATGAAATAGTCATTTTTTCGAATTATTTGTGAACTATGAATCTGTTATGCATTCCGTTAGTTCCCGCATGTTTATTTAGGCATGTTTGAGGTGTGAGTATGGTTTCGTGGCGTTTGGTTAAGGGGTTTACCATTTCACTACACAAAACCTCAAAAAATAAGAATTTTCAAGTCTAAGTGATGAAAGAGTCATTTTTTTGCATTACTTATGAACCGTGAATCCGTTAAGCATTCCGTTAGTTCGTGTAAGTTTATTTAGGCATGTTTGAGGTGTGAGTAAGGTTTCGTATCGTTTGGTTAGGCGGTTTACCGTTTCACGGCTCAAAACCTCAAAACTAAGAATTTTCAAGTCGAAGTGATGAAAGAGTCATTTTTTTCACATTAATTGTGAACCGTGAATCCGTTATGCATTCCGTTAGTTCCCGCATGTTTATTTAGGCATGTTTGAGGTGTGAGTGTGGTTTTGTTACATTTGGTGGAGTGGTTTACTGTTTCACTACTCAAAACACCCAAAACTACGTTTTTTCAAACCGAAGTGACTAAAGAGTGATTTTTTTGCATTTTTTGTGAACCGTGATTATGTTATATATTCCGTTAGTACGTCCAAGTTTCTTTAGGCATGTTTGAGGTACGAGTAAGGTTTCGCGGTGTTTGGTTAAGCGGTTTACCGTTTTACTACTCAAAACCTCAAAAACTAAGAATTTTCAAGTCTAAGTGATGAAAGAGTCATTTTTTCGCATTATTTCTGAACCGTGAATCTGTTATGCATTCCGTTAGTTCTTGCAAGTTTATTTAGGCATGTTTCAGGTGCGAGTAAGGTTTCGTGGCATTTGGGTAAGCGGTGTACCGTTTCACTACACAAAACCTCAAAAACTACGAATTTTCAAGTCTAAGCAATATAAGAGTCATTTTTTTCACATTCTTTGTGAACCGTGAATTAGTTATGCATTCTGTTAGTTCCCACAAATTTATTTAAGAATGTTTGAGGTGCGAGTAAGATTTCACGGTATTCGGATACACGGTTTATCGTTTCACTTCTCAAAACCTCAAAAACAATGCTTTTTCAAGCCTAAGTGATGAAGGAGTTATCTTTTCGCATTTTTTGTCAGCCGTGATTCCGTTATGCATTCCATTAGTTCCCACAAGTATGTTTAGTCATGTTTAAGGTGCGAGTAAGGTTTTGTGGTATTCGAATGCACGGTTTACCGATTAAATACTCAAAACCTCAAAAACTAAGCTCTTTCAAGCCTAAGTGTTGAAAGAATCATTTTTTCACATTATTTGTGAACTGTGAATCCGTTATGCATTCCATTAGTTCCCACAAGTTCAATTAGGTATGTTTGAGGTACGAGTAAGGATTTGTAGAGTTTGGTTAAGCGATTTACCATTTCACTACTGAATACTCCCAAAACTACGTTTTTTCAAACCTAAGTGACTAAAGAGTGATTTTTTCGCATTTTTTGTGAACCGTGATTCCGTTATGCATTCTGTTAGTTCCCATAAGTTAATTTAGGTATGTTTGAGGTACGATAAGGTTTCGTGGTATTTGGTTAAGCGGTTTACTGTTTCACTACTCAAAACCTCAAAAATTAAAAAAATTTCAAGTCGAAGTGATGAAAGAGTCATTTTTTCGCATTATTAGTGAACCTTGAATCCATTTTGCATTCTGTTAGTTCCAACAAGTTTATTTAGGCATGTTTGAGGTGTGAGTAAGGTTTCGTGGAGTTTGGTTAAGCGGTTTACCGTTTCACTACTCACAACCTCAAAAACTAAAAATTTTGCAAGCCTAAGTGACTAAAGAGTCATTTTTTTGCATTTTTTGTGAACCGTGATTCCGTTATGCATTTCGTTATTTCCCACAAGTTTATTTAGGCATGTTTGAGGTGTGAGTAAGGCTTCGTGGCATTTGGTTGAGCGGTTTACTGTTTCACTACTCAAAACCCCCGAAACTAAGTTTTTTCAAGCCTAAGTTATGAAATAGTCATTTTTTTGCATTATTTGTGAACCGTGAATCCGTTATGCATTCCGTTAGTTCCCGCATGTTTATGTAGGCATGTTTGAGGTGTGAGTATGGTTTCGTGGCGTTTGGTTAAGGGGTTTACCATTTCACTACACAAAACCTCAAAAAATAAGAATTTTCAAGTCTAAGTGATGAAAGAGTCATTTTTTTGCATTACTTATGAACCGTGAATCCGTTAAGCATTCCGTTAGTTCGTGTAAGTTTATTTAGGCATGTTTGAGGTGTGAGTAAGGTTTCGTATCGTTTGGTTAGGCGGTTTACCGTTTCACGGCTCAAAACCTCAAAACTAAGAATTTTCAAGTCGAAGTGATGAAAGAGTCATTTTTTTCACATCAATTGTGAACCGTGAATCCGTTATGCATTCCGTTAGTTCCCACATGTTTATTTAGGCATGTTTGAGGTGTGATTATGGTTTCGTTACATTTGGTTAAGTGGTTTACTGTTTCACTACTCAAAACACCCAAAACTACGTTTTTTCAAACCGAAGTGACTAAAGAGTGATTTTTTTGCATTTTTTGTGAACCGTGATTATGTTATATATTCCGTTAGTACGTCCAAGTTTCTTTAGGCATGTTTGAGGTACGAGTAAGGTTTCGCGGTGTTTGGTTAAGCGGTTTACCGTTTTACTACTCAAAACCTCAAAAACTAAGAATTTTCAAGTCTATGTGATGAAAGAGTCATTTTTTTGCATTATTTCTGAACCGTGAATCAGTTATGCATTCTGTTAGTTCTTGCAAGTTTATTTAGGCATGTTTAAGGTGCGAGTAAGGTTTCGTGGCATTTGGGTAAGCGGTGTACCGTTTCACTACACAAAACCTCAAAAACTACGAATTTTCAAGTCTAAGCAATATAAGAGTCATTTTTTTCACATTCTTTGTGAACCGTGAATTAGTTATGCATTCCATTAGTTCCCACAAGTTTATTTAAGAATGTTTGAGGTGCGAGTAAGATTTCATGGTATTCGGATACACGGTTTATCGTTTCACTTCTCAAAACCTCAAAAACAATGCTTTTTCAAGCCTAAGTGATGAAGGAGTTATCTTTTCGCATTTTTTGTCAGCCGTGATTCCGTTATGCATTCCATTAGTTCCCACAAGTATGTTAAGTCATGTTTAAGGTGCGAGTAAGGTTTTGTGGTATTCGAATGCACGGTTTACCGATTAAATACTCAAAATCTCAAAAACTAAGCTCTTTCAAGCCTAAGTGTTGAAAGAATCATTTTTTCACATTATTTGTGAACTGTGAATCCGTTATGCATTCCATTAGTTCCCACAAGTTCAATTAGGTATGTTTGAGGTACGAGTAAGGATTTGTAGAGTTTGGTTAAGCGATTTACCATTTCACTACTGAATACTCCCAAAACTACGTTTTTTCAAACCTAAGTGACTAAAGAGTGATTTTTTCGCATTTTTTGTGAACCGTGATTCCGTTATGCATTCTGTTAGTTCCCATAAGTTAATTTAGGTATGTTTGAGGTACGATAAGGTTTCGTGGTATTTGGTTAAGCGGTTTACTGTTTCACTACTCAAAACCTCAAAAATTAAAAAAATTTCAAGTCGAAGTGATGAAAGAGTCATTTTTTCGCATTATTAGTGAATCTTGAATCCATTTTGCATTCTGTTAGTTCCAACAAGTTTATTTAGGCATGTTTGAGGTGTGAGTAAGGTTTCGTGGAGTTTGGTTAAGCGGTTTACCGTTTCACTACTCACAACCTCAAAAACTAAAAATTTTGCAAGCCTAAGTGACTAAAGAGTCATTTTTTTGCATTTTTTGTGAACCGTGATTCCGTTATGCATTTCGTTATTTCCCACAAGTTTATTTAGGCATGTTTGAGGTGTGAGTATGGTTTTGTTACATTTGGTTAAGTGGTTTACTGTTTCACTACTCAAAACACCCAAAACTACGTTTTTTCAAACCGAAGTGACAAAAGAGTGATTTTTTTGCATTTTTTGTGAATCGTGATTATGTTATATATTCCGTTAGTACGTCCAAGTTTCTTTAGGCATGTTTGAGATACGAGTAAGGTTTCGCGGTGTTTGGTTAAGCGGTTTACCGTTTTACTACTCAAAACCTCAAAAACTAAGAATTTTCAAGTCTAAGTGATGAAAGAGTCATTTTTTCGCATTATTTCTGAACCGTGAATCTGTTATGCATTCCGTTAGTTCTTGCAAGTTTATTTAGGCATGTTTAAGGTGCGAGTAAGGTTTCGTGGCATTTGGGTAAGCGGTGTACCGTTTCACTACACAAAACCTCAAAAACTACGAATTTTCAAGTCTAAGCAATATAAGAGTCATTTTTTCCACATTCTTTGTGAACCATGAATTATTTATGCATTCCATTAGTTCCCACAAGTTTATTTAAGAATGTTTGAGGTGCGAGTAAGATTTCATGGTATTCGGATACACGGTTTATTGTTTCACTTCTCAAAACCTCAAAAACAATGCTTTTTCAAGCCTAAGTGATGAAGGAGTTATCTTTTCGCATTATTTGTCAACCGTGATTCCGTTATGCATTCCATTAGTTCCCACAAGTATGTTTAGTCATGTTTAAGGTGCGAGTAAGGTTTTGTGGTATTCGAATGCACGGTTTACCGATTAAATACTCAAAACCTCAAAAACTAAGCTCTTTCAAGCCTAAGTGTTGAAAGAATCATTTTTTCACATTATTTGTGAACTGTGAATCCGTTATGCATTCCATTAGTTCCCACAAGTTCAATTAGGTATGTTTGAGGTACGAGTAAGGATTTGTAGAGTTTGGTTAAGCGATTTACCATTTCACTACTGAATACTCCCAAAACTACGTTTTTTCAAACCTAAGTGACTAAAGAGTGATTTTTTCGCATTTTTTGTGAACCGTGATTCCGTTATGCATTCTGTTAGTTCCCATAAGTTAATTTAGGTATGTTTGAGGTACGATAAGGTTTCGTGGTATTTGGTTAAGCGGTTTACTGTTTCACTACTCAAAACCTCAAAAATTAAAAAAATTTCAAGTCGAAGTGATGAAAGAGTCATTTTTTCGCATTATTAGTGAACCTTGAATCCATTTTGCATTCTGTTAGTTCCAACAAGTTTATTTAGGCATGTTTGAGGTGTGAGTAAGGTTTCGTGGAGTTTGGTTAAGCGGTTTACCGTTTCACTACTCACAACCTCAAAAACTAAAAATTTTGCAAGCCTAAGTGACTAAAGAGTCATTTTTTTGCATTTTTTGTGAACCGTGATTCCGTTATGCATTTCGTTATTTCCCACAAGTTTATTTAGGCATGTTTGAGGTGTGAGTATGGTTTTGTTACATTTGGTTAAGTGGTTTACTGTTTCACTACTCAAAACACCCAAAACTACGTTTTTTCAAACCGAAGTGACAAAAGAGTGATTTTTTTGCATTTTTTGTGAATCGTGATTATGTTATATATTCCGTTAGTACGTCCAAGTTTCTTTAGGCATGTTTGAGATACGAGTAAGGTTTCGCGGTGTTTGGTTAAGCGGTTTACCGTTTTACTACTCAAAACCTCAAAAACTAAGAATTTTCAAGTCTAAGTGATGAAAGAGTCATTTTTTCGCATTATTTCTGAACCGTGAATCTGTTATGCATTCCGTTAGTTCTTGCAAGTTTATTTAGGCATGTTTAAGGTGCGAGTAAGGTTTCGTGGCATTTGGGTAAGCGGTGTACCGTTTCACTACACAAAACCTCAAAAACTACGAATTTTCAAGTCTAAGCAATATAAGAGTCATTTTTTCCACATTCTTTGTGAACCATGAATTATTTATGCATTCCATTAGTTCCCACAAGTTTATTTAAGAATGTTTGAGGTGCGAGTAAGATTTCATGGTATTCGGATACACGGTTTATTGTTTCACTTCTCAAAACCTCAAAAACAATGCTTTTTCAAGCCTAAGTGATGAAGGAGTTATCTTTTCGCATTATTTGTCAACCGTGATTCCGTTATGCATTCCATTAGTTCCCACAAGTATGTTTAGTCATGTTTAAGGTGCGAGTAAGGTTTTGTGGTATTCGAATGCACGGTTTACCGATTAAATACTCAAAACCTCAAAAACTAAGCTCTTTCAAGCCTAAGTGTTGAAAGAATCATTTTTTCACATTATTTGTGAACTGTGAATCCGTTATGCATTCCATTAGTTCCCACAAGTTCAATTAGGTATGTTTGAGGTACGAGTAAGGATTTGTAGAGTTTGGTTAAGCGATTTACCATTTCACTACTGAATACTCCCAAAACTACGTTTTTTCAAACCTAAGTGACTAAAGAGTGATTTTTTCGCATTTTTTGTGAACCGTGATTCCGTTATGCATTCTGTTAGTTCCCATAAGTTAATTTAGGTATGTTTGAGGTACGATAAGGTTTCGTGGTATTTGGTTAAGCGGTTTACTGTTTCACTACTCAAAACCTCAAAAATTAAAAAAATTTCAAGTCGAAGTGATGAAAGAGTCATTTTTTCGCATTATTAGTGAACCTTGAATCCATTTTGCATTCTGTTAGTTCCAACAAGTTTATTTAGGCATGTTTGAGGTGTGAGTAAGATTTCGTGGAGTTTGGTTAAGCGGTTTACCGTTTCACTACTCACAACCTCAAAAACTAAAAATTTTGCAAGCCTAAGTGACTAAAGAGTCATTTTTTTGCATTTTTTGTGAACCGTGATTCCGTTATGCATTTCGTTATTTCCCACAAGTTTATTTAGGCATGTTTGAGGTGTGAGTAAGGCTTCGTGGCATTCGGTTGAGCGGTTTACTGTTTCACTACTCAAAACCCCCGAAACTAAGTTTTTTCAAGCCTAAGTTATGAAATAGTCATTTTTTTGCATTATTTGTGAACCGTGAATCCGTTATGCATTCCGTTAGTTCCCGCATGTTTATTTAGGCATGTTTGAGGTGTGAGTATGGTTTCGTGGCGTTTGGTTAAGGGGTTTACCATTTCACTACACAAAACCTCAAAAAATAAGAATTTTCAAGTCTAAGTGATGAAAGAGTCATTTTTTTGCATTACTTATGAACCGTGAATCCGTTAAGCATTCCGTTAGTTCGTGTAAGTTTATTTAGGCATGTTTGAGGTGTGAGTAAGGTTTCGTATCGTTTGGTTAGGCGGTTTACCGTTTCACGGCTCAAAACCTCAAAACTAAGAATTTTCAAGTCGAAGTGATGAAAGAGTCATTTTTTTCACATCAATTGTGAACCGTGAATCCGTTATGCATTCCGTTAGTTCCCGAATGTTTATTTAGGCATGTTTGAGGTGTGATTATGGTTTCGTTACATTTGGTTAAGTGGTTTACTGTTTCACTACTCAAAACACCCAAAACTACGTTTTTTCAAACCGAAGTGACTAAAGAGTGATTTTTTTGCATTTTTTGTGAACCGTGATTATGTTATATATTCCGTTAGTACGTCCAAGTTTCTTTAGGCATGTTTGAGGTACGAGTAAGGTTTCGCGGTGTTTGGTTAAGCGGTTTACCGTTTTACTACTCAAAACCTCAAAAACTAAGAATTTTCAAGTCTATGTGATGAAAGAGTCATTTTTTTGCATTATTTCTGAACCGTGAATCAGTTATGCATTCTGTTAGTTCTTGCAAGTTTATTTAGGCATGTTTAAGGTGCGAGTAAGGTTTCGTGGCATTTGGGTAAGCGGTGTACCGTTTCACTACAAAAAACCTCAAAAACTACGAATTTTCAAGTCTAAGCAATATAAGAGTCATTTTTTTCACATTCTTTGTGAACCGTGAATTAGTTATGCATTCCATTAGTTCCCACAAGTTTATTTAAGAATGTTTGAGGTGCGAGTAAGATTTCATGGTATTCGGATACACGGTTTATCGTTTCACTTCTCAAAACCTCAAAAATAATGCTTTTTCAAGCCTAAGTGATGAAGGAGTTATCTTTTCGCATTTTTTGTCAGCCGTGATTCCGTTATGCATTCCATTAGTTCCCACAAGTATGTTAAGTCATGTTTAAGGTGCGAGTAAGGTTTTGTGGTATTCGAATGCACGGTTTACCGATTAAATACTCAAAACCTCAAAAACTAAGCTCTTTCAAGCCTAAGTGTTGAAAGAATCATTTTTTCACATTATTTGTGAACTGTGAATCCGTTATGCATTCCATTAGTTCCCACAAGTTCAATTAGGTATGTTTGAGGTACGAGTAAGGATTTGTAGAGTTTGGTTAAGCGATTTACCATTTCACTACTGAATACTCCCAAAACTACGTTTTTTCAAACCTAAGTGACTAAAGAGTGATTTTTTCGCATTTTTTGTGAACCGTGATTCCGTTATGCATTCTGTTAGTTCCCATAAGTTAATTTAGGTATGTTTGAGGTACGATAAGGTTTTGTGGTATTTGGTTAAGCGGTTTACTGTTTCACTACTCAAAAACTCAAAAATTAAAAAATTTTCAAGTCTAAGTGATGAAAGTGTCATTTTTTCGCATTATTAGTGAACCTTGAATCCATTTTGCATTATGTTAGTTCCAACAAGTTTATTTAGGCATGTTTGAGGTGTGAGTAAGGTTTCGTGGAGTTTGGTTAAGCGGTTTACCGTTTCACTACTCACAACCTCAAAAACTAAAAACTTTGCAAGCCTAAGTGACTAAAGAGTCATTTTTTCGCATTTTTTGTGAACCGTGATTCTGTTATGCATTTCGTTATTTCCCACAAGTTTATTTAGGCATGTTTGAGGTGTGAGTAAGGCTTCGTGGCATTTGGTTGAGCGGTTTACTGTTTCACTACTCAAAACCCCCGAAACTAAGTTTTTTCAAGCCTAAGTGACAAAAGAGTGATTTTTTTGCATTTTTTGTGAATCGTGATTATGTTATATATTCCGTTAGTACGTCCAAGTTTCTTTAGGCATGTTTGAGATACGAGTAAGGTTTCGCGGTGTTTGGTTAAGCGGTTTACCGTTTTACTACTCAAAACCTCAAAAACTAAGAATTTTCAAGTCTAAGTGATGAAAGAGTCATTTTTTCGCATTATTTCTGAACCGTGAATCTGTTATGCATTCCGTTAGTTCTTGCAAGTTTATTTAGGCATGTTTAAGGTGCGAGTAAGGTTTCGTGGCATTTGGGTAAGCGGTGTACCGTTTCACTACACAAAACCTCAAAAACTACGAATTTTCAAGTCTAAGCAATATAAGAGTCATTTTTTCCACATTCTTTGTGAACCATGAATTATTTATGCATTCCATTAGTTCCCACAAGTTTATTTAAGAATGTTTGAGGTGCGAGTAAGATTTCATGGTATTCGGATACACGGTTTATCGTTTCACTTCTCAAAACCTCAAAAACAATGCTTTTTCAAGCCTAAGTGATGAAGGAGTTATCTTTTCGCATTATTTGTCAACCGTGATTCCGTTATGCATTCGATTAGTTCCCACAAGTATGTTTAGTCATGTTTAAGGTGCGAGTAAGGTTTTGTGGTATTCGAATGCACGGTTTACCGATTAAATACTCAAAACCTCAAAAACTAAGCTCTTTCAAGCCTAAGTGTTGAAAGAATCATTTTTTCACATTATTTGTGAACTGTGAATCCGTTATGCATTCCATTAGTTCCCACAAGTTCAATTAGGTATGTTTGAGGTACGAGTAAGGATTTGTAGAGTTTGGTTAAGCGATTTACCATTTCACTACTGAATACTCCCAAAACTACGTTTTTTCAAACCTAAGTGACTAAAGAGTGATTTTTTCGCATTTTTTGTGAACCGTGATTCCGTTATGCATTCTGTTAGTTCCCATAAGTTAATTTAGGTATGTTTGAGGTACGATAAGGTTTCGTGGTATTTGGTTAAGCGGTTTACTGTTTCACTACTCAAAACCTCAAAAATTAAAAAAATTTCAAGTCGAAGTGATGAAAGAGTCATTTTTTCGCATTATTAGTGAACCTTGAATCCATTTTGCATTCTGTTAGTTCCAACAAGTTTATTTAGGCATGTTTGAGGTGTGAGTAAGATTTCGTGGAGTTTGGTTAAGCGGTTTACCGTTTCACTACTCACAACCTCAAAAACTAAAAATTTTGCAAGCCTAAGTGACTAAAGAGTCATTTTTTTGCATTTTTTGTGAACCGTGATTCCGTTATGCATTTCGTTATTTCCCACAAGTTTATTTAGGCATGTTTGAGGTGTGAGTAAGGCTTCGTGGCATTCGGTTGAGCGGTTTACTGTTTCACTACTCAAAACCCCCGAAACTAAGTTTTTTCAAGCCTAAGTTATGAAATAGTCATTTTTTTGCATTATTTGTGAACCGTGAATCCGTTATGCATTCCGTTAGTTCCCGCATGTTTATTTAGGCATGTTTGAGGTGTGAGTATGGTTTCGTGGCGTTTGGTTAAGGGGTTTACCATTTCACTACACAAAACCTCAAAAAATAAGAATTTTCAAGTCTAAGTGATGAAAGAGTCATTTTTTTGCATTACTTATGAACCGTGAATCCGTTAAGCATTCCGTTAGTTCGTGTAAGTTTATTTAGGCATGTTTGAGGTGTGAGTAAGGTTTCGTATCGTTTGGTTAGGCGGTTTACCGTTTCACGGCTCAAAACCTCAAAACTAAGAATTTTCAAGTCGAAGTGATGAAAGAGTCATTTTTTTCACATCAATTGTGAACCGTGAATCCGTTATGCATTCCGTTAGTTCCCGAATGTTTATTTAGGCATGTTTGAGGTGTGATTATGGTTTCGTTACATTTGGTTAAGTGGTTTACTGTTTCACTACTCAAAACACCCAAAACTACGTTTTTTCAAACCGAAGTGACTAAAGAGTGATTTTTTTGCATTTTTTGTGAACCGTGATTATGTTATATATTCCGTTAGTACGTCCAAGTTTCTTTAGGCATGTTTGAGGTACGAGTAAGGTTTCGCGGTGTTTGGTTAAGCGGTTTACCGTTTTACTACTCAAAACCTCAAAAACTAAGAATTTTCAAGTCTATGTGATGAAAGAGTCATTTTTTTGCATTATTTCTGAACCGTGAATCAGTTATGCATTCTGTTAGTTCTTGCAAGTTTATTTAGGCATGTTTAAGGTGCGAGTAAGGTTTCGTGGCATTTGGGTAAGCGGTGTACCGTTTCACTACAAAAAACCTCAAAAACTACGAATTTTCAAGTCTAAGCAATATAAGAGTCATTTTTTTCACATTCTTTGTGAACCGTGAATTAGTTATGCATTCCATTAGTTCCCACAAGTTTATTTAAGAATGTTTGAGGTGCGAGTAAGATTTCATGGTATTCGGATACACGGTTTATCGTTTCACTTCTCAAAACCTCAAAAATAATGCTTTTTCAAGCCTAAGTGATGAAGGAGTTATCTTTTCGCATTTTTTGTCAGCCGTGATTCCGTTATGCATTCCATTAGTTCCCACAAGTATGTTAAGTCATGTTTAAGGTGCGAGTAAGGTTTTGTGGTATTCGAATGCACGGTTTACCGATTAAATACTCAAAACCTCAAAAACTAAGCTCTTTCAAGCCTAAGTGTTGAAAGAATCATTTTTTCACATTATTTGTGAACTGTGAATCCGTTATGCATTCCATTAGTTCCCACAAGTTCAATTAGGTATGTTTGAGGTACGAGTAAGGATTTGTAGAGTTTGGTTAAGCGATTTACCATTTCACTACTGAATACTCCCAAAACTACGTTTTTTCAAACCTAAGTGACTAAAGAGTGATTTTTTCGCATTTTTTGTGAACCGTGATTCCGTTATGCATTCTGTTAGTTCCCATAAGTTAATTTAGGTATGTTTGAGGTACGATAAGGTTTTGTGGTATTTGGTTAAGCGGTTTACTGTTTCACTACTCAAAAACTCAAAAATTAAAAAATTTTCAAGTCTAAGTGATGAAAGTGTCATTTTTTCGCATTATTAGTGAACCTTGAATCCATTTTGCATTATGTTAGTTCCAACAAGTTTATTTAGGCATGTTTGAGGTGTGAGTAAGGTTTCGTGGAGTTTGGTTAAGCGGTTTACCGTTTCACTACTCACAACCTCAAAAACTAAAAACTTTGCAAGCCTAAGTGACTAAAGAGTCATTTTTTCGCATTTTTTGTGAACCGTGATTCTGTTATGCATTTCGTTATTTCCCACAAGTTTATTTAGGCATGTTTGAGGTGTGAGTAAGGCTTCGTGGCATTTGGTTGAGCGGTTTACTGTTTCACTACTCAAAACCCCCGAAACTAAGTTTTTTCAAGCCTAAGTTATGAAATAGTCATTTTTTTGCATTATTTGTGAACCGTGAATCCGTTATGCATTCCGTTAGTTCTCGCATGTTTATTTAGGCATGTTTGAGGTGTGAGTATGGTTTCGTGGCGTTTGGTTAAGGGGTTTACCATTTCACTACACAAAACCTCAAAAAATAAGAATTTTCAAGTCTAAGTGATGAAAGAGTCATTTTTTTGCATTACTTATGAACCGTGAATCCTTTAAGCATTCCGTTAGTTCGTGTAAGTTTATTTAGGCATGTTTGAGGTGTGAGTAAGGTTTCGTATCGTTTGGTTAGGCGGTTTACCGTTTCACGGCTCAAAACCTCAAAACTAAGAATTTTCAAGTCGAAGTGATGAAAGAGTCATTTTTTTCACATGAATTGTGAACCGTGAATCCGTTATGCATTCCGTTAGTTCCCACATGTTTATTTAGGCATGTTTGAGGTGTGATTATGGTTTCGTTACATTTGGTTAAGTGGTTTACTGTTTCACTACTCAAAACACCCAAAACTACGTTTTTTCAAACCGAAGTGACTAAAGAGTGATTTTTTTGCATTTTTTGTGAACCGTGATTATGTTATATATTCCGTTAGTACGTCCAAGTTTCTTTAGGCATGTTTGAGGTACGAGTAAGGTTTCGCGGTGTTTGGTTAAGCGGTTTACCGTTTTACTACTCAAAACCTCAAAAACTAAGAATTTTCAAGTCTATGTGATGAAAGAGTCATTTTTTTGCATTATTTCTGAACCGTGAATCAGTTATGCATTCTGTTAGTTCTTGCAAGTTTATTTAGGCATGTTTAAGGTGCGAGTAAGGTTTCGTGGCATTTGGGTAAGCGGTGTACCGTTTCACTACACAAAACCTCAAAAACTACGACTTTTCAAGTCTAAGCAATATAAGAGTCATTTTTTTCACATTCTTTGTGAACCGTGAATTAGTTATGCATTCCATTAGTTCCCACAAGTTTATTTAAGAATGTTTGAGGTGCGAGTAAGATTTCATGGTATTCGGATACACGGTTTATCGTTTCACTTCTCAAAACCTCAAAAATAATGCTTTTTCAAGCCTAAGTGATGAAGGAGTTATCTTTTCGCATTTTTTGTCAGCCATGATTCCGTTATGCATTCCATTAGTTCCCACAAGTATGTTAAGTCATGTTTAAGGTGCGAGTAAGGTTTTGTGGTATTCGAATGCACGGTTTACCGATTAAATACTCAAAACCTCAAAAACTAAGCTCTTTCAAGCCTAAGTGTTGAAAGAATCATTTTTTCACATTATTTGTGAACTGTGAATCCGTTATGCATTCCATTAGTTCCCACAAGTTCAATTAGGTATGTTTGAGGTACGAGTAAGGATTTGTAGAGTTTGGTTAAGCGATTTACCATTTCACTACTGAATACTCCCAAAACTACGTTTTTTCAAACCTAAGTGACTAAAGAGTGATTTTTTCGCATTTTTTGTGAACTGTGATTCCGTTATGCATTCTGTTAGTTCCCATAAGTTAATTTAGGTATGTTTGAGGTACGATAAGGTTTTGTGGTATTTGGTTAAGCGGTTTACTGTTTCACTACTCAAAAACTCAAAAATTAAAAAATTTTCAAGTCTAAGTGATGAAAGAGTCATTTTTTCGCATTATTAGTGAACCTTGAATCCATTTTGCATTATGTTAGTTCCAACAAGTTTATTTAGGCATGTTTGAGGTGTGAGTAAGGTTTCGTGGAGTTTGGTTAAGCGGTTTACCGTTTCACTACTCACAACCTCAAAAACTAAAAACTTTGCAAGCCTAAGTGACTAAAGAGTCATTTTTTCGCATTTTTTGTGAACCGTGATTCCGTTATGCATTTCGTTATTTCCCACAAGTTTATTTAGGCATGTTTGAGGTGTGAGTAAGGCTTCGTGGCATTTGGTTGAGCGGTTTACTGTTTCACTACTCAAAACCCCCGAAACTAAGTTTTTTCAAGCCTAAGTCATGAAATAGTCATTTTTTCGAATTATTTGTGAACTATGAATCTGTTATGCATTCCGTTAGTTCCCGCATGTTTATTTAGGCATGTTTGAGGTGTGAGTATGGTTTCGTGGCATTTGGTTAAGGGGTTTACCATTTCACTACACAAAACCTCAAAAAATAAGAATTTTCAAGTCTAAGTGATGAAAGAGTCATTTTTTTGCATTACTTATGAACCGTGAATCCGTTAAGCATTCCGTTAGTTCGTGTAAGTTTATTTAGGCATGTTTGAGGTGTGAGTAAGGTTTCGTATCGTTTGGTTAGGTGGTTTACCGTTTCACGGCTCAAAACCTCAAAACTAAGAATTTTCAAGTCGAAGTGATGAAAGAGTCATTTTTTTCACATTAATTGTGAACCGTGAATCCGTTATGCATTCCGTTAGTTCCCGCATGTTTATTTAGGCATGTTTGAGGTGTGAGTATGGTTTTGTTACATTTGGTTAAGTGGTTTACTGTTTCACTACTCAAAACACCCAAAACTACGTTTTTTCAAACCGAAGTGACAAAAGAGTGATTTTTTTGCATTTTTTGTGAACCGTGATTATGTTATATATTCCGTTAGTACGTCCAAGTTTCTTTAGGCATGTTTGAGGTACGAGTAAGGTTTCGCGGTGTTTGGTTAAGCGGTTTACCGTTTTACTACTCAAAACCTCAAAAACTAAGAATTTTCAAGTCTAAGTGATGAAAGAGTCATTTTTTCGCATTATTTCTGAACCGTGAATCTGTTATGCATTCCGTTAGTTCTTGCAAGTTTATTTAGGCATGTTTCAGGTGCGAGTAAGGTTTCGTGGCATTTGGGTAAGCGGTGTACCGTTTCACTACACAAAACCTCAAAAACTACGAATTTTCAAGTCTAAGCAATATAAGAGTCATTTTTTTCACATTCTTTGTGAACCGTGAATTAGTTATGCATTCCGTTAGTTCCCACAAATTTATTTAAGAATGTTTGAGGTGCGAGTAAGATTTCATGGTATTCGGATACACGGTTTATCGTTTCACTTCTCAAAACCTCAAAAACAATGCTTTTTCAAGCCTAAGTGATGAAGGAGTTATCTTTTCGCATTTTTTGTCAGCCGTGATTCCGTTATGCATTCCATTAGTTCCCACAAGTATGTTTAGTCATGTTTAAGGTGCGAGTAAGGTTTTGTGGTATTCGAATGCACGGTTTACCGATTAAATACTCAAAACCTCAAAAACTAAGCTCTTTCAAGCCTAAGTGTTGAAAGAATCATTTTTTCACATTATTTGTGAACTGTGAATCCGTTATGCATTCCATTAGTTCCCACAAGTTCAATTAGGTATATTTGAGGTACGAGTAAGGATTTGTAGAGTTTGGTTAAGCGATTTACCATTTCACTACTGAATACTCCCAAAACTACGTTTTTTCAAACCTAAGTGACTAAAGAGTGATTTTTTCGCATTTTTTGTGAACCGTGATTCCGTTATGCATTCTGTTAGTTCCCATAAGTTAATTTAGGTATGTTTGAGGTACGATAAGGTTTCGTGGTATTTGGTTAAGTGGTTTACTGTTTCACTACTCAAAACCTCAAAAATTAAAAAAATTTCAAGTCGAAGTGATGAAAGAGTCATTTTTTCGCAGTATTAGTGAACCTTGAATCCATTTTGCATTTTGTTAGTTCCAACAAGTTTATTTAGGCATGTTTGAGGTGTGAGTAAGGTTTCGTGGAGTTTGGTTAAGCGGTTTACCGTTTCACTACTCACAACCTCAAAAACTAAAAATTTTGCAAGCCTAAGTGACTAAAGAGTCATTTTTTTGCATATTTTGTGAACCGTGATTCCGTTATGCATTTCGTTATTTCCCACAAGTTTATTTAGGCATGTTTGAGGTGTGAGTAAGGCTTCGTGGCATTTGGTTGAGCGGTTTACTGTTTCACTACTCAAAACCCCCGAAACTAAGTTTTTTCAAGCCTAAGTTATGAAATAGTCATTTTTTTGCATTATTTGTGAACCGTGAATCCGTTATGCATTCCGTTAGTTCCCGCATGTTTATTTAGGCATGTTTGAGGTGTGAGTATGGTTTCGTGGCGTTTGGTTAAGGGGTTTACCATTTCACTACACAAAACCTCAAAAAATAAGAATTTTCAAGTCTAAGTGATGAAAGAGTCATTTTTTTGCATTACTTATGAACCGTGAATCCGTTAAGCATTCCGTTAGTTCGTGTAAGTTTATTTAGGCATGTTTGAGGTGTGAGTAAGGTTTCTTATCGTTTGGTTAGGCGGTTTACCGTTTCACGGCTCAAAACCTCAAAACTAAGAATTTTCAAGTCGAAGTGATGAAAGAGTCATTTTTTTCACATCAATTGTGAACCGTGAATCCGTTATGCATTCCGTTAGTTCCCGCATGTTTATTTAGGCATGTTTGAGGTGTGAGTATGGTTTCGTTACATTTGGTTAAGTAGTTTACTGTTTCACTACTCAAAACACCCAAAACTACGTTTTTTCAAACCGAAGTGACTAAAGAGTGATTTTTTTGCATTTTTTGTGAACCGTGATTATGTTATATATTCCGTTAGTACGTCCAAGTTTCTTTAGGCATGTTTGAGGTACGAGTAAGGTTTCGCGGTGTTTGGTTAAGCGGTTTACCGTTTTACTACTCAAAACCTCAAAAACTAAGAATTTTCAAGTCTAAGTGATGAAAGAGTCATTTTTTCGCATTATTTCTGAACCGTGAATCTGTTATGCATTCCGTTAGTTCTTGCAAGTTTATTTAGGCATGTTTAAGGTGCGAGTAAGGTTTCGTGGCATTTGGGTAAGCGGTGTACCGTTTCACTACACAAAACCTCAAAAACTACGAATTTTCAAGTCTAAGCAATATAAGAGTCATTTTTTCCACATTCTTTGTGAACCATGAATTATTTATGCATTCCAATAGTTCCCACAAGTTTATTTAAGAATGTTTGAGGTGCGAGTAAGATTTCATGGTATTCGGATACACGGTTTATCGTTTCACTTCTCAAAACCTCAAAAATAATGCTTTTTCAAGCCTAAGTGATGAAGGAGTTATCTTTTCGCATTTTTTGTCAGCCGTGATTCCGTTATGCATTCCATTAGTTCCCACAAGTATGTTAAGTCATGTTTAAGGTGCGAGTAAGGTTTTGTGGTATTCGAATGCACGGTTTACCGATTAAATACTCAAAACCTCAAAAACTAAGCTCTTTCAAGCCTAAGTGTTGAAAGAATCATTTTTTCACATTATTTGTGAACTGTGAATCCGTTATGCATTCCATTAGTTCCCACAAGTTCAATTAGGTATGTTTGAGGTACGAGTAAGGATTTGTAGAGTTTGGTTAAGCGATTTACCATTTCACTACTGAATACTCCCAAAACTACGTTTTTTCAAACCTAAGTGACTAAAGAGTGATTTTTTCGCATTTTTTGTGAACCGTGATTCCGTTATGCATTCTGTTAGTTCCCATAAGTTAATTTAGGTATGTTTGAGGTACGATAAGGTTTTGTGGTATTTGGTTAAGCGGTTTACTGTTTCACTACTCAAAAACTCAAAAATTTAAAAATTTTCAAGTCTAAGTGATGAAAGTGTCATTTTTTCGCATTATTAGTGAACCTTGAATCCATTTTGCATTATGTTAGTTCCAACAAGTTTATTTAGGCATGTTTGAGGTGTGAGTAAGGTTTCGTGGAGTTTGGTTAAGCGGTTTACCGTTTCACTACTCACAACCTCAAAAACTAAAAACTTTGCAAGCCTAAGTGACTAAAGAGTCATTTTTTCGCATTTTTTGTGAACCGTGATTCCGTTATGCATTTCGTTATTTCCCACAAGTTTATTTAGGCATGTTTGAGGTGTGAGTAAGGCTTCGTGGCATTTGGTTGAGCGGTTTACTGTTTCACTACTCAAAACCCCCGAAACTAAGTTTTTTCAAGCCTAAGTTATGAAATAGTCATTTTTTTTGCATTATTTGTGAACCGTGAATCTGTTATGCATTCCGTTAGTTCCCGCATGTTTATTTAGGCATGTTTGAGGTGTGAGTATGGTTTCGTGGCGTTTGGTTAAGGGGTTTACCATTTCAATACACAAAACCTCAAAAAATAAGAATTTTCAAGTCTAAGTGATGAAAGAGTCATTTTTTTGCATTACTTATGAACCGTGAATCCGTTAAGCATTCCGTTAGTTCGTGTAAGTTTATTTAGGCATGTTTGAGGTGTGAGTAAGGTTTCGTATCGTTTGGTTAGGCGGTCTACCGTTTCACGGCTCAAAACCTCAAAACTAAGAATTTTCAAGTCGAAGTGATGAAAGAGTCATTTTTTTCACATCAATTGTGAACCGTGAATCCGTTATGCATTCCGTTAGTTCCCACATGTTTATTTAGGCATGTTTGAGGTGTGATTATGGTTTCGTTACATTTGGTTAAGTGGTTTACTGTTTCACTACTCAAAACACCCAAAACTACGTTTTTTCAAACCGAAGTGACTAAAGAGTGATTTTTTTGCATTTTTTGTGAACCGTGATTATGTTATATATTCCGTTAGTACGTCCAAGTTTCTTTAGGCATGTTTGAGGTACGAGTAAGGTTTCGCGGTGTTTGGTTAAGCGGTTTACCGTTTTACTACTCAAAACCTCAAAAACTAAGAATTTTCAAGTCTATGTGATGAAAGAGTCATTTTTTTGCATTATTTCTGAACCGTGAATCAGTTATGCATTCTGTTAGTTCTTGCAAGTTTATTTAGGCATGTTTAAGGTGCGAGTAAGGTTTCGTGGCATTTGGGTAAGCGGTGTACCGTTTCACTACACAAAACCTCAAAAACTACGAATTTTCAAGTCTAAGCAATATAAGAGTCATTTTTTTCACATTCTTTGTGAACCGTGAATTAGTTATGCATTCCATTAGTTCCCACAAGTTTATTTAAGAATGTTTGAGGTGCGAGTAAGATTTCATGGTATTCGGATACACGGTTTATCGTTTCACTTCTCAAAACCTCAAAAATAATGCTTTTTCAAGCCTAAGTGATGAAGGAGTTATCTTTTCGCATTTTTTGTCAGCCATGATTCCGTTATGCATTCCATTAGTTCCCACAAGTATGTTAAGTCATGTTTAAGGTGCGAGTAAGGTTTTGTGGTATTCGAATGCACGGTTTACCGATTAAATACTCAAAACCTCAAAAACTAAGCTCTTTCAAGCCTAAGTGTTGAAAGAATCATTTTTTCACATTATTTGTGAACTGTGAATCCGTTATGCATTCCATTAGTTCCCACAAGTTCAATTAGGTATGTTTGAGGTACGAGTAAGGATTTGTAGAGTTTGGTTAAGCGATTTACCATTTCACTACTGAATACTCCCAAAACTACGTTTTTTCAAACCTAAGTGACTAAAGAGTGATTTTTTCGCATTTTTTGTGAACCGTGATTCCGTTATGCATTCTGTTAGTTCCCATAAGTTAATTTAGGTATGTTTGAGGTACGATAAGGTTTTGTGGTATTTGGTTAAGCGGTTTACTGTTTCACTACTCAAAAACTCAAAAATTAAAAAATTTTCAAGTCTAAGTGATGAAAGAGTCATTTTTTCGCATTATTAGTGAACCTTGAATCCATTTTGCATTATGTTAGTTCCAACAAGTTTATTTAGGCATGTTTGAGGTGTGAGTAAGGTTTCGTGGAGTTTGGTTAAGCGGTTTACCGTTTCACTACTCACAACCTCAAAAACTAAAAACTTTGCAAGCCTAAGTGACTAAAGAGTCATTTTTTCGCATTTTTTGTGAACCGTGATTCCGTTATGCATTTCGTTATTTCCCACAAGTTTATTTAGGCATGTTTGAGGTGTGAGTAAGGCTTCGTGGCATTTGGTTGAGCGGTTTACTGTTTCACTACTCAAAACCCCCGAAACTAAGTTTTTTCAAGCCTAAGTCATGAAATAGTCATTTTTTCGAATTATTTGTGAACTATGAATCTGTTATGCATTCCGTTAGTTCCCTCATGTTTATTTAGGCATGTTTGAGGTGTGAGTATGGTTTCGTGGCATTTGGTTAAGGGGTTTACCATTTCACTACACAAAACCTCAAAAAATAAGAATTTTCAAGTCTAAGTGATGAAAGAGTCATTTTTTTGCATTACTTATGAACCGTGAATCCGTTAAGCATTCCGTTAGTTCGTGTAAGTTTATTTAGGCATGTTTGAGGTGTGAGTAAGGTTTCGTATCGTTTGGTTAGGCGGTTTACCGTTTCACGGCTCAAAACCTCAAAACTAAGAATTTTCAAGTCGAAGTGATGAAAGAGTCATTTTTTTCACATTAATTGTGAACCGTGAATCCGTTATGCATTCCGTTAGTTCCCGCATGTTTATTTAGGCATGTTTGAGGTGTGAGTATGGTTTTGTTACATTTGGTTAAGTGGTTTACTGTTTCACTACTCAAAACACCCAAAACTACGTTTTTTCAAACCGAAGTGACAAAAGAGTGATTTTTTTGCATTTTTTGTGAACCGTGATTATGTTATATATTCCGTTAGTACGTCCAAGTTTCTTTAGGCATGTTTGAGGTACGAGTAAGGTTTCGCGGTGTTTGGTTAAGCGGTTTACCGTTTTACTACTCAAAACCTCAAAAACTAAGAATTTTCAAGTCTAAGTGATGAAAGAGTCATTTTTTCGCATTATTTCTGAACCGTGAATCTGTTATGCATTCCGTTAGTTCTTGCAAGTTTATTTAGGCATGTTTCAGGTGCGAGTAAGGTTTCGTGGCATTTGGGTAAGCGGTGTACCGTTTCACTACACAAAACCTCAAAAACTACGAATTTTCAAGTCTAAGCAATATAAGAGTCATTTTTTTCACATTCTTTGTGAACCGTGAATTAGTTATGCATTCCGTTAGTTCCCACAAATTTATTTAAGAATGTTTGAGGTGCGAGTAAGATTTCATGGTATTCGGATACACGGTTTATCGTTTCACTTCTCAAAACCTCAAAAACAATGCTTTTTCAAGCCTAAGTGATGAAGGAGTTATCTTTTCGCATTTTTTGTCAGCCGTGATTCCGTTATGCATTCCATTAGTTCCCACAAGTATGTTTAGTCATGTTTAAGGTGCGAGTAAGGTTTTGTGGTATTCGAATGCACGGTTTACCGATTAAATACTCAAAACCTCAAAAACTAAGCTCTTTCAAGCCTAAGTGTTGAAAGAATCATTTTTTCACATTATTTGTGAACTGTGAATCCGTTATGCATTCCATTAGTTCCCACAAGTTCAATTAGGTATATTTGAGGTACGAGTAAGGATTTGTAGAGTTTGGTTAAGCGATTTACCATTTCACTACTGAATACTCCCAAAACTACGTTTTTTCAAACCTAAGTGACTAAAGAGTGATTTTTTCGCATTTTTTGTGAACCGTGATTCCGTTATGCATTCTGTTAGTTCCCATAAGTTAATTTAGGTATGTTTGAGGTACGATAAGGTTTCGTGGTATTTGGTTAAGTGGTTTATTGTTTCACTACTCAAAACCTCAAAAATTAAAAAAATTTCAAGTCGAAGTGATGAAAGAGTCATTTTTTCGCATTATTAGTGAACCTTGAATCCATTTTGCATTCTGTTAGTTCCAACAAGTTTATTTAGGCATGTTTGAGGTGTGAGTAAGGTTTCGTGGAGTTTGGTTAAGCGGTTTACCGTTTCACTACTCACAACCTCAAAAACTAAAAATTTTGCAAGCCTAAGTGACTAAAGAGTCATTTTTTTGCATATTTTGTGAACCGTGATTCCGTTATGCATTTCGTTATTTCCCACAAGTTTATTTAGGCATGTTTGAGGTGTGAGTAAGGCTTCGTGGCATTTGGTTGAGCGGTTTGCTGTTTCACTACTCAAAACCCCCGAAACTAAGTTTTTTCAAGCCTAAGTTATGAAATAGTCATTTTTTTTGCATTATTTGTGAACCGTGAATCCGTTATGCATTCCGTTAGTTCCCGCATGTTTATTTAGGCATGTTTGAGGTGTGAGTATGGTTTCGTGGCGTTTGGTTAAGGGGTTTACCATTTCACTACACAAAATCTCAAAAAATAAGAATTTTCAAGTCTAAGTGATGAAAGAGTCATTTTTTTGCATTACTTATGAACCGTGAATCCGTTAAGCATTCCGTTAGTTCGTGTAAGTTTATTTAGGCATGTTTGAGGTGTGAGTAAGGTTTCTTATCGTTTGGTTAGGCGGTTTACCGTTTCACGGCTCAAAACCTCAAAACTAAGAATTTTCAAGTCGAAGTGATGAAAGAGTCATTTTTTTCACATCAATTGTGAACCGTGAATCCGTTATGCATTCCGTTAGTTCCCGCATGTTTATTTAGGCATGTTTGAGGTGTGAGTATGGTTTCGTTACATTTGGTTAAGTAGTTTACTGTTTCACTACTCAAAACACCCAAAACTACGTTTTTTCAAACCGAAGTGACTAAAGAGTGATTTTTTTGCATTTTTTGTGAACCGTGATTATGTTATATATTCCGTTAGTACGTCCAAGTTTCTTTAGGCATGTTTGAGGTACGAGTAAGGTTTCGCGGTGTTTGGTTAAGCGGTTTACCGTTTTACTACTCAAAACCTCAAAAACTAAGAATTTTCAAGTCTAAGTGATGAAAGAGTCATTTTTTCGCATTATTTCTGAACCGTGAATCTGTTATGCATTCCGTTAGTTCTTGCAAGTTTATTTAGGCATGTTTAAGGTGCGAGTAAGGTTTCGTGGCATTTGGGTAAGCGGTGTACCGTTTCACTACACAAAACCTCAAAAACTACGAATTTTCAAGTCTAAGCAATATAAGAGTCATTTTTTCCACATTCTTTGTGAACCATGAATTATTTATGCATTCCATTAGTTCCCACAAGTTTATTTAAGAATGTTTGAGGTGCGAGTAAGATTTCATGGTATTCGGATACACGGTTTATCGTTTCACTTCTCAAAACCTCAAAAATAATGCTTTTTCTAGCCTAAGTGATGAAGGAGTTATCTTTTCGCATTTTTTGTCAGCCGTGATTCCGTTATGCATTCCATTATTTCCCACAAGTATGTTAAGTCATGTTTAAGGTGCGAGTAAGGTTTTGTGGTATTCGAATGCACGGTTTACCGATTAAATACTCAAAACCTCAAAAACTAAGCTCTTTCAAGCCTAAGTGTTGAAAGAATCATTTTTTCACATTATTTGTGAACTGTGAATCCGTTATGCATTCCATTAGTTCCCACAAGTTCAATTAGGTATGTTTGAGGTACGAGTAAGGATTTGTAGAGTTTGGTTAAGCGATTTACCATTTCACTACTGAATACTCCCAAAACTACGTTTTTTCAAACCTAAGTGACTAAAGAGTGATTTTTTCGCATTTTTTGTGAACCGTGATTCCGTTATGCATTCTGTTAGTTCCCATAAGTTAATTTAGGTATGTTTGAGGTACGATAAGGTTTTGTGGTATTTGGTTAAGCGGTTTACTGTTTCACTACTCAAAAACTCAAAAATTAAAAAATTTTCAAGTCTAAGTGATGAAAGAGTCATTTTTTCGCATTATTAGTGAACCTTGAATCCATTTTGCATTATGTTAGTTCCAACAAGTTTATTTAGGCATGTTTGAGGTGTGAGTAAGGTTTCGTGGAGTTTGGTTAAGCGGTTTACCGTTTCACTACTCACAACCTCAAAAACTAAAAACTTTGCAAGCCTAAGTGACTAAAGAGTCATTTTTTCGCATTTTTTGTGAACCGTGATTCCGTTATGCATTTCGTTATTTCCCACAAGTTTATTTAGGCATGTTTGAGGTGTGAGTAAGGCTTCGTGGCATTTGGTTGAGCGGTTTACTGTTTCACTACTCAAAACCCCCGAAACTAAGTTTTTTCAACCCTAAGTCATGAAATAGTCATTTTTTCGAATTATTTGTGAACTATGAATCTGTTATGCATTCCGTTAGTTCCCGCATGTTTATTTAGGCATGTTTGAGGTGTGAGTATGGTTTCGTGGCGTTTGGTTAAGGGGTTTACCATTTCACTACACAAAACCTCAAAAAATAAGAATTTTCAAGTCTAAGTGATGAAAGAGTCATTTTTTTTGCATTACTTATGAACCGTGAATCCGTTAAGCATTCCGTTAGTTCGTGTAAGTTTATTTAGGCATGTTTGAGGTGTGAGTAAGGTTTCTTATCGTTTGGTTAGGCGGTTTACCGTTTCACGGCTCAAAACCTCAAAACTAAGAATTTTCAAGTCGAAGTGATGAAAGAGTCATTTTTTTCACATCAATTGTGAACCGTGAATCCGTTATGCATTCCGTTAGTTCCCGCATGTTTATTTAGGCAAGTTTGAGGTGTGAGTATGGTTTCGTTACATTTGGTTAAGTAGTTTACTGTTTCACTACTCAAAACACCCAAAACTACGTTTTTTCAAACCGAAGTGACTAAAGAGTGATTTTTTTGCATTTTTTGTGAACCGTGATTATGTTATATATTCCGTTAGTACGTCCAAGTTTCTTTAGGCATGTTTGAGGTACGAGTAAGGTTTCGCGGTGTTTGGTTAAGCGGTTTACCGTTTTACTACTCAAAACCTCAAAAACTAAGAATTTTCAAGTCTAAGTGATGAAAGAGTCATTTTTTCGCATTATTTCTGAACCGTGAATCTGTTATGCATTCCGTTAGTTCTTGCAAGTTTATTTAGGCATGTTTAAGGTGCGAGTAAGGTTTCGTGGCATTTGGGTAAGCGGTGTACCGTTTCACTACACAAAACCTCAAAAACTACGAATTTTCAAGTCTAAGCAATATAAGAGTCATTTTTTTCCACATTCTTTGTGAACCATGAATTATTTATGCATTCCATTAGTTCCCACAAGTTTATTTAAGAATGTTTGAGGTGCGAGTAAGATTTCATGGTATTCGGATACACGGTTTATCGTTTCACTTCTCAAAACCCCAAAAATAATGCTTTTTCAAGCCTAAGTGATGAAGGAGTTATCTTTTCGCATTATTTGTCAACCGTGATTCCGTTATGCATTCCATTAGTTCCCACAAGTATGTTTAGTCATGTTTAAGGTGCGAGTAAGGTTTTGTGGTATTCGAATGCACGGTTTACCGATTAAATACTCAAAACCTCAAAAACTAAGCTCTTTCAAGCCTAAGTGTTGAAAGAATCATTTTTTCACATTATTTGTGAACTGTGAATCCGTTATGCATTCCATTAGTTCCCACAAGTTCAATTAGGTATGTTTGAGGTACGAGTAAGGATTTGTAGAGTTTGGCTAAGCGATTTACCATTTCACTACTGAATACTCCCAAAACTACGTTTTTTCAAACCTAAGTGACTAAAGAGTGATTTTTTTGCATTTTTTGTGAACCGTGATTCCGTTATGCATTCTGTTAGTTCCCATAAGTTAATTTAGGTATGTTTGAGGTACGATAAGGTTTCGTGGTATTTGGTTAAGCGATTTACTGTTTCACTACTCAAAACCTCAAAAATTAAAAAAATTTCAAGTCTAAGTGATGAAAGAGTCATTTTTTCGCATTATTAGTGAACCTTGAATCCATTTTGCATTCTGTTAGTTCCAACAAGTTTATTTAGGCATGTTTGAGGTGTGAGTAAGGTTTCGTGGAGTTTGGTTAAGCGGTTTACCGTTTCACTACTCACAACCTCAAAAACTAAAAATTTTGCAAGCCTAAGTGACTAAAGAGTCATTTTTTTGCATTTTTTGTGAACCGTGATTCCGTTATGCATTTCGTTATTTCCCACAAGTTTATTTAGGCATGTTTGAGGTGTGAGTAAGGCTTCTTGGCATTTGGTTGAGCGGTTTACTGTTTCACTACTCAAAACCCCCGAAACTAAGTTTTTTCAAGCCTAAGTCATGAAATAGTCATTTTTTCGCATTAATTGTGAACCGTGAATCCGTTATGCATTCCGTTAGTTCCCGCATGTTTATTTAGGCATGTTTGAGGTGTGAGTATGGTTTCGTGGCGTTTGGTTAAGGGGTTTACCATTTCACTACACAAAACCTTAAAAAATAAGAATTTTCAAGTCTAAGTGATGAAAGAGTCATTTTTTTGCATTACTTATGAACCGTGAATCCGTTAAGCATTCCGTTAGTTCGTGTAAGTTTATTTAGGCATGTTTGAGGTGTGAGTAAGTTTTCGTATCGTTTGGTTAGGCGGTTTACCGTTTCACGGCTCAAAACCTCAAAACTAAGAATTTTCAAGTCGACGTGATGAAAGAGTCATTTTTTTCACATCAATTGTGAACCGTGAATCCGTTATGCATTCCGTTAGTTCCCGCATGTTTATTTAGGCATGTTTGAGGTGTGAGTATGGTTTCGTTACATTTGGTTAAGTGGTTTACTGTTTCACTACTCAAAACACCCAAAACTACGTTTTTTCAAACCTAAGTGACTAAAGAGTGATTTTTTTGCATTTTTTGTGAACCGTGATTATGTTATATATTCCGTTAGTACGTCCAAGTTTCTTTAGGCATGTTTGAGGTACGAGTAATGTTTCGCGGTGTTTGGTTAAGCAGTTTACCGTTTTACTACTCAAAACCTCAAAAACTAAGAATTTTCAAGTCTAAGTGATGAAAGAGTCATTTTTTCGCATTATTTCTGAACCGTGAATCTGTTATGCATTCCGTTAGTTCTTGCAAGTTTATTTAGGCATGTTTAAGGTGCGAGTAAGGTTTCATGGCATTTGGGTAAGCGGTGTACCGTTTCACTACACAAAACCTCAAAAACTACGAATTTTCAAGTCTAAGCAATATAAGAGTCAGTTTTTTCACATTTTTTGTGAACCGTGAATTAGTTATGCATTCCGTTAGTTCCCACAAGTTTATTTAAGAATGTTTGAGGTGCGAGTAAGATTTCATGGTATTCGGATACACGGTTTATCGTTTCACTTCTCAAAACCTCAAAAACAATGCTTTTTCAAGCCTAAGTGATGAAGGAGTTATCTTTTCGCGTTATTTGTCAACCGTGATTCCGTTATGCATTCCATTAGTTCCAACAAGTATGTTTAGTCATGTTTAAGGTGTGAGTAAGGTTTTGTGGTATTCGAATGCACGGTTTACTGATTAAATACTCAAAACCTCAAAAACTAAGCTCTTTCAAGCCTAAGTGTTGAAAGAATCATTTTTTCACATTATTTGTGAACTGTGAATCCGTTATGCATTCCATTAGTTCCCACAAGTTCAATTAGGCATGTTTGAGGTACGAGTAAGGATTTGTAGAGTTTGGTTAAGCGATTTACCATTTCACTACTGAATACTCCCAAAACTACGTTTTTTCAAACCTAAGTGACTAAAGAGTGATTTTTTTCGCATTTTTTGTGAATCGTGATTCCGTTATGCATTCTGTTAGTTCCCATAAGTTAATTTAGGTATGTTTGAGGTACGATAAGGTTTCGTGGTATTTGGTTAAGCGGTTTACTGTTTCACTACTCAAAACCTCAAAAATTAAAAAATTTTCAAGTCTAAGTGATGAAAGAGTCATTTTTTCGCATTATTAGTGAACCTTGAATCCATTTTGCATTCTGTTAGTTCCAACAAGTTTATTTAGGCATGTTTGAGGTGTGAGTAAGGTTTCGTGGAGTTTGGTTAAGCGGTTTACCGTTTCACTACTCACAACCTCAAAAACTAAAAATTTTGCAAGCCTAAGTGACTAAAGAGTCATTTTTTCGCATTTTTTGTGAACCGTGATTCCGTTATGCATTTCGTTATTTCGCACAAGTTTATTTAGGCATGTTTGAGGTGTGAGTAAGGCTTCGTGGCATTTGGTTGAGCGGTTTACAATTTCACTACTCAAAACCCCCGAAACTAAGTTTTTTCAAGCCTAAGTTATGAAATAGTCATTTTTTCGCATTATTTGTGAACCGTGAATCCGTTATGCATTCCGTTAGTTCCCGCATGTTTATTTAGGCATGTTTGAGGTGTGAGTATGGTTTCGTGGCGTTTGGTTAAGGGGTTTACCATTTCACTACACAAAACCTCAAAAAATAAGAATTTTCAAGTCTAAGTGATGAAAGAGTCATTTTTTTGCATTACTTATGAACCGTGAATCCGTTAAGCATTCCGTTAGTTCGTGTAAGTTTATTTAGGCATGTTTGAGGTGTGAGTAAGGTTTCGTATCGTTTGGTTAGGCGGTTTACCGTTTCACGGCTCAAACCCTCAAAACTAAGAATTTTCAAGTCGAAGTGATGAAAGAGTCATTTTTTTCACATTAATTGTGAACCGTGAATCCGTTATGCATTCCGTTAGTTCCCGCATGTTTATTTAGGCATGTTTGAGGTGTGAGTATGGTTTCGTTACATTTGGTTAAGTGGTTTACTGTTTCACTACTCAAAACACCCAAAACTACGTTTTTTCAAACCGAAGTGACTAAAGAGTGATTTTTTTTGCATTTTTTGTGAACCGTGATTATGTTATATATTCCGTTAGTACGTCCAAGTTTATTTAGGCATGTTTGAGGTACGAGTAAGGTTTCGCGGTGTTTGGTTAAGCGGTTTACCGTTTTACTACTCAAAACCTCAAAAACTAAGAATTTTCAAGTCTAAGTGATGAAAGAGTCATTTTTTCGCATTATTTCTGAACCGTGAATCTGTTATGCATTCCGTTAGTTCTTGCAAGTTTATTTAGGCATGTTTAAGGTGCGAGTAAGGTTTCGTGGCATTTGGGTAAGCGGTGTACCGTTTCACTACACAAAACCTCAAAAACTACGAATTTTCAAGTGTAAGCAATATAAGAGTCATTTTTTTCACATTCTTTGTGAACCGTGAATTAGTTATGCATTCCGTTAGTTCCCACAAGTTTATTTAAGAATGTTTGAGGTGCGAGTAAGATTTCATGGTATTCGGATACACGGTTTATCGTTTCACTTCTCAAAACCTCAAAAACAATGCTTTTTCAAGCCTAAGTGATGAAGGAGTTATCTTTTCGCATTATTTGTCAACCGTGATTCCGTTATGCATTCCATTAGTTCCCACAAGTATGTTTAGTCATGTTTAAGGTGCGAGTAAGGTTTTGTGGTATTCGAATGCACGGTTTACCGATTAAATACTCAAAACCTCAAAAACTAAGCTCTTTCAAGCCTAAGTGTTGAAAGAATCATTTTTTCACATTATTTGTGAACTGTGAATCCGTTATGCATTCCATTAGTTCCCACAAGTTCAATTAGGCATGTTTGAGGTACGAGTAAGGATTTGTAGAGTTTGGTTAAGCGATTTACCATTTCACTACTGAATACTCCCAAAACTACGTTTTTTCAAACCTAAGTGACTAAAGAGTGATTTTTTCGCATTTTTTGTGAACCGTGATTCCGTTATGTATTCTGTTAGTTCCCATAAGTTAATTTAGGTATGTTTGAGGTACGATAAGGTTTCGTGGTATTTGGTTAAGCGGTTTACTGTTTCACTACTCAAAACCTCAAAAATTAAAAAATTTTCAAGTCTAAGTGATGAAAGAGTCATTTTTTCGCATTATTAGTGAACCTTGAATCCATTTTGCATTTTGTTAGTTCCAACAAGTTTATTTAGGCATGTTTGAGGTGTGAGTAAGGTTTCGTGGAGTTTGGTTAAGCGGTTTACCGTTTCACTACTCACAACCTCAAAAACTAAAAATTTTGCAAGCCTAAGTGACTAAAGAGTCATTTTTTTGCATCTTTTGTGAACCGTGATTCCGTTATGCATTTCGTTATTTCCCACAAGTCTATTTAGGCATGTTTGAGATGTGAGTAAGGCTTCGTGGCATTTGGTTGAGCGGTTTACAGTTTCACTACTCAAAACCCCCGAAACTAAGTTTTTTCAAGCCTAAGACATGAAATAGTCATTTTTTCGAATTATTTGTGAACTATGAATCTGTTATGCATTCCGTTAGTTCCCGCATGTTTATTTAGGCATGTTTGAGGTGTGAGTATGGTTTCGTGGCGTTTGGTTAAGGGGTTTACCATTTCACTACACAAAACCTCAAAAAATAAGAATTTTCAAGTCTAAGTGATGAAAGAGTCATTTTTTTGCATTACTTATGAACCGTGAATCCGTTAAGCATTCCGTTAGTTCGTGTAAGTTTATTTAGGCATGTTTGAGGTGTGAGTAAGGTTTCGTATCGTTTGGTTAGGCGGTTTACCGTTTCACGGCTCAAAACCTCAAAACTAAGAATTTTCAAGTCGAAGTGATGAAAGAGTCATTTTTTTCACATTAATTGTGAACCGTGAATCCGTTATGCATTCCGTTAGTTCCCGCATGTTTATTTAGGCATGTTTGAGGTGTGAGTATGGTTTCGTTACATTTGGTTGAGTGGTTTACTGTTTCACTACTCAAAACACCCAAAACTACGTTTTTTCAAACCGAAGTGACTAAAGAGTGATTTTTTTTGCATTTTTTGTGAACCGTGATTATGTTATATATTCCGTTAGTACGTCCAAGTTTATTTAGGGATGTTTGAGGTACGAGTAAGGTTTCGCGGTGTTTGGTTAAGCGGTTTACCGTTTTACTACTCAAAACCTCAAAAACTAAGAATTTTCAAGTCTAAGTGATGAAAGAGTCATTTTTTCGCATTATTTCTGAACCGTGAATCTGTTATGCATTCCGTTAGTTCTTGCAAGTTTATTTAGGCATGTTTAAGGTGCGAGTAAGGTTTCGGGGCATTTGGGTAAGCGGTGTACCGTTTCACTACACAAAACCTCAAAAACTACGAATTTTCAAGTGTAAGCAATATAAGAGTCATTTTTTTCACATTCTTTGTGAACCGTGAATTAGTTATGCATTCCGTTAGTTCCCTCAAGTTTATTTAAGAATGTTTGAGGTACGAGTAAGATTTCATGGTATTCGGATACACGGTTTATCGTTTCACTTCTCAAAACCTCAAAAACAATGCTTTTTCAAGCCTAAGTGATGAAGGAGTTATCTTTTCGCATTATTTGTCAACCGTGATTCCGTTATGCATTCCATTAGTTCCCACAAGTATGTTTAGTCATGTTTAAGGTGCGAGTAAGGTTTTGTGGTATTCGAATGCACGGTTTACCGATTAAATACTCAAAACCTCAAAAACTAAACTCTTTCAAGCCTAAGTGTTGAAAGAATCATTTTTTCACATTATTTGTGAACTGTGAATCCGTTATGCATTCCATTAGTTCCCACAAGTTCAATTAGGTATGTTTGAGGTACGAGTAAGGATTTGTAGAGTTTGGTTAAGCGATTTACCATTTCACTACTGAATACTCCCAAAACTACGTTTTTTCAAACCTAAGTGACTAAAGAGTGATTTTTTCGCATTTTTTGTGAACCGTGATTCCGTTATGTATTCTGTTAGTTCCCATAAGTTAATTTAGGTATGTTTGAGGTACGATAAGGTTTCGTGGTATTTGGTTAAGCGGTTTACTGTTTCACTACTCAAAACCTCAAAAATTAAAAAATTTTCAAGTCTAAGTGATGAAAGAGTCATTTTTTCGCATTATTAGTGAACCTTGAATCCATTTTGCATTTTGTTAGTTCCAACAAGTTTATTTAGGCATGTTTGAGGTGTGAGTAAGGTTTCGTGGAGTTTGGTTAAGCGGTTTACCGTTTCACTACTCACAACCTCAAAAACTAAAAATTTTGCAAGCCTAAGTGACTAAAGAGTCATTTTTTCGCATCTTTTGTGAACCGTGATTCCGTTATGCATTTCGTTATTTCCCACAAGTCTATTTAGGCATGTTTGAGGTGTGAGTAAGGCTTCGTGGCATTTGGTTGAGCGGTTTACAGTTTCACTACTCAAAACCCCCGAAACTAAGTTTTTTCAAGCCTAAGACATGAAATAGTCATTTTTTCGAATTATTTGTGAACTATGAATCTGTTATGCATTCCGTTAGTTCCCGCATGTTTATTTAGGCATGTTTGAGGTGTGAGTATGGTTTCGTGGCGTTTGGTTAAGGGGTTTACCATTTCACTACACAAAACCTCAAAAAATAAGAATTTTCAAGTCTAAGTGATGAAAGAGTCATTTTTTTGCATTACTTATGAACCGTGAATCCGTTAAGCATTCCGTTAGTTCGTGTAAGTTTATTTAGGCATGTTTGAGGTGTGAGTAAGGTTTCGTATCGTTTGGTTAGGCGGTTTACCGTTTCACGGCTCAAAACCTCAAAACTAAGAATTTTCAAGTCGAAGTGATGAAAGAGTCATTTTTTTCACATTAATTGTGAACCGTGAATCCGTTATGCATTCCGTTAGTTCCCGCATGTTTATTTAGGCATGTTTGAGGTGTGAGTATGGTTTCGTTACATTTGGTTAAGTGGTTTACTGTTTCACTACTCAAAACACCCAAAACTACGTTTTTTCAAACCGAAGTGACTAAAGAGTGATTTTTTTTGCATTTTTTGTGAACCGTGATTATGTTATATATTCCGTTAGTACGTCCAAGTTTATTTAGGCATGTTTGAGGTACGAGTAAGGTTTCGCGGTGTTTGGTTAAGCGGTTTACCGTTTTACTACTCAAAACCTCAAAAACTAAGAATTTTCAAGTCTAAGTGATGAAAGAGTCATTTTTTCGCATTATTTCTGAACCGTGAATCTGTTATGCATTCCGTTAGTTCTTGCAAGTTTATTTAGGCATGTTTAAGGTGCGAGTAAGGTTTCGTGGCATTTGGGTAAGCGGTGTACCGTTTCACTACACAAAACCTCAAAAACTACGAATTTTCAAGTCTAAGCAATATAAGAGTCATTTTTTTCACATTCTTTGTGAACCGTGAATTAGTTATGCATTCCGTTAGTTCCCACAAGTTTATTTAAGAATGTTTGAGGTGCGAGTAAGATTTCATGGTATTCGGATACACGGTTTATCGTTTCACTTCTCAAAACCTCAAAAACAATGCTTTTTCAAGCCTAAGTGATGAAGGAGTTATCTTTTCGCATTATTTGTCAACCGTGATTCCGTTATACATTCCATTAGTTCCCACAAGTATGTTTAGTCATGTTTAAGGTACGAGTAAGGTTTTGGGGTATTCGAATGCACGGTTTACCGATTAAATACTCAAAACCTCAAAAACTAAGCTCTTTCAAGCCTAAGTGTTGAAAGAATCATTTTTTCACATTATTTGTGAACTGTGAATCCGTTATGCATTCCATTAGTTCCCACAAGTTCAATTAGGTATGTTTGAGGTACGAGTAAGGATTTGTAGAGTTTGGTTAAGCGATTTACCATTTCACTACTGAATACTCCCAAAACTACGTTTTTTTCAAACCTAAGTGACTAAAGAGTGATTTTTTCGCATTTTTTGTGAACCGTGATTCCGTTATGTATTCTGTTAGTTCCCATAAGTTAATTTAGGTATGTTTGAGGTACGATAAGGTTTCGTGGTATTTGGTTAAGCGGTTTACTGTTTCACTACTCAAAACCTCAAAAATTAAAAAATTTTCAAGTTTAAGTGATGAAAGAGTCATTTTTTCGCATTATTAGTGAACCTTGAATCCATTTTGCATTTTGTTAGTTCCAACAAGTTTATTTAGGCATGTTTGAGGTGTGAGTAAGGTTTCGTGGAGTTTGGTTAAGCGGTTTACCGTTTCACTACTCACAACCTCAAAAACTAAAAATTTTGCAAGCCTAAGTGACTAAAGAGTCATTTTTTCGCATCTTTTGTGAACCGTGATTCCGTTATGCATTTCGTTATTTCCCACAAGTCTATTTAGGCATGTTTGAGGTGTGAGTAAGGCTTCGTGGCATTTGGTTGAGCGGTTTACAGTTTCACTACTCAAAACCCCCGAAATTAAGTTTTTTCAAGCCTAAGACATGAAATAGTCATTTTTTCGAATTATTTGTGAACTATGAATCTGTTATGCATTCCGTTAGTTCCCGCATGTTTATTTAGGCATGTTTGAGGTGTGAGTATGGTTTCGTGGCGTTTGGTTAAGGGGTTTACCATTTCACTACACAAAACCTCAAAAAATAAGAATTTTCAAGTCTAAGTGATGAAAGAGTCATTTTTTTGCATTACTTATGAACCGTGAATCCGTTAAGCATTCCGTTAGTTCGTGTAAGTTTATTTAGGCATGTTTGAGGTGTGAGTAAGGTTTCGTATCATTTGGTTAGGCGGTTTACCGTTTCACGGCTCAAAACCTCAAAACTAAGAATTTTCAAGTCGAAGTGATGAAAGAGTCATTTTTTTCACATTAATTGTGAACCGTGAATCCGTTATGCATTCCGTTAGTTCCCGCATGTTTATTTAGGCATGTTTGAGGTGTGAGTATGGTTTCGTTACATTTGGTTAAGTGGTTTACTGTTTCACTACTCAAAACACCCAAAACTACGTTTTTTCAAACCGAAGTGACTAAAGAGTGATTTTTTTTGCATTTTTTGTGAACCGTGATTATGTTATATATTCCGTTAGTACGTCCAAGTTTATTTAGGCATGTTTGAGGTACGAGTAAGGTTTCGCGGTGTTTGGTTAAGCGGTTTACCGTTTTACTACTCAAAACCTCAAAAACTAAGAATTTTCAAGTCTAAGTGATGAAAGAGTCATTTTTTCGCATTATTTCTGAACCGTGAATCTGTTATGCATTCCGTTAGTTCTTGCAAGTTTATTTAGGCATGTTTAAGGTGCGAGTAAGGTTTCGTGGCATTTGGGTAAGCGGTGTACCGTTTCACTACACAAAACCTCAAAAACTACGAATTTTCAAGTCTAAGCAAAATAAGAGTCATTTTTTTCACATTCTTTGTGAACCGTGAATTAGTTATGCATTCCGTTAGTTCCCACAAGTTTATTTAAGAATGTTTGAGGTGCGAGTAAGATTTCATGGTATTCGGATACACGGTTTATCGTTTCACTTCTCAAAACCTCAAAAACAATGCTTTTTCAAGCCTAAGTGATGAAGGAGTTATCTTTTCGCATTATTTGTCAACCGTGATTCCGTTATGCATTCCATTAGTTCCCACAAGTATGTTTAGTCATGTTTAAGGTGCGAGTAAGGTTTTGTGGTATTCGAATGCACGGTTTACCGATTAAATACTCAAAACCTCAAAAACTAAGCTCTTTCAAGCCTAAGTGTTGAAAGAATCATTTTTTCACATTATTTGTGAACTGTGAATCCGTTATGCATTCCATTAGTTCCCACAAGTTCAATTAGGTATGTTTGAGGTACGAGTAAGGATTTGTAGAGTTTGGTTAAGCGATTTACCATTTCACTACTGAATACTCCCAAAACTACGTTTTTTCAAACCTAAGTGACTAAAGAGTGATTTTTTCGCATTTTTTGTGAACCGTGATTCCGTTATGTATTCTGTTAGTTCCCATAAGTTAATTTAGGTATGTTTGAGGTACGATAAGGTTTCGTGGTATTTGGTTAAGCGGTTTATTGTTTCACTACTCAAAACCTCAAAAATTAAAAAATTTTCAAGTCTAAGTGATGAAAGAGTCATTTTTTCGCATTATTAGTGAACCTTGAATCCATTTTGCATTCTGTTAGTTCCAAAAAGTTTATTTAGGCATGTTTGAGGTGTGAGTAAGGTTTCGTGGAGTTTGGTTAAGCGGTTTACCGTTTCACTACTCACAACCTCAAAAACTAAAAATTTTGCAAGCCTAAGTGACTAAAGAGTCATTTTTTCGCATGTTTTGTGAACCGTGATTCCGTTATGCATTTCGTTATTTCCCACAAGTTTATTTAGGCATGTTTGAGGTGTAAGTAAGGCTTCGTGGCATTTGGTTGAGCGGTTTACTGTTTCACTACTCAAAACCCCCGAAACTAAGTTTTTTCAAGCCTAAGTTATGAAATAGTCATTTTTTCGCATTATTTGTGAACCGTGAATCCGTTATGCATTCCGTTAGTCCCCGCATGTTTATTTAGGCATGTTTGAGGTGTGAGTATGGTTTCGTGGCGTTTGGTTAAGGGGTTTACCATTTCACTACACAAAACCTCAAAAAATAAGAATTTTCAAGTCTAAGTGATGAAAGAGTCATTTTTTTGCATTACTTATGAACCGTGATTCCGTTAAGTATTCCGTTAGTTCGTGTAAGTTTATTTAGGCATGTTTGAGGTGTGAGTAAGGTTTCGTATCGTTTGGTTAGGCGGTTTACCGTTTCACGGCTCAAAACCTCAAAACTAAGAATTTTCAAGTCGAAGTGATGAAAGAGTCATTTTTTTCACATCAATTGTGAACCGTGAATCCGTTATGCATTCCGTTAGTTCCCGCATGTTTATTTAGGCATGTTTGAGGTGTGAGTATGGTTTCGTTACATTTGGTAAAGTGGTTTACTGTTTCACTACTCAAAACACCCAAAACTACGTTTTTTTCAAACTGAAGTGACTAAAGAGTGATTTTTTTGCATTTTTTGTGAACCGTGATTATGTTATATATTCCGTTAGTACGTCCATGTTTATTTAGGCATGTTTGAGGTACGAGTAAGGTTTCGCGGTGTTTGGTTAAGCGGTTTACCGTTTTACTACTCAAAACCTCAAAAACTAAGAATTTTCAAGTCTAAGTGATGAAAGAGTCATTTTTTCCCATTATTTCTGAACCGTGAATCTGTTATGCATTCCGTTAAATCTTGCAAGTTTATTTAGGCATGTTTAAGGTGCGAGTAAGGTTTCGTGGCATTTGGGCAAGCGGTGTACCGTTTCACTACACAAAACCTCAAAAACTACGAATTTTCAAGTCTAAGCAATATAAGAGTCATTTTTTTCACATTCTTTGTGAACCGTGAATTAGTTATGCATTCCGTTAGTTCCCACAATTTTATTTAAGAATGTTTGAGGTGCGAGTAAGATTTCATGGTATTCGGATACACGGTTTATCGTTTCACTTCTCAAAACCTCAAAAACAATGCTTTTTCAAGCCTAAGTGATGAATGAGTTATCTTTTCTCATTATTTGTCAACCGTGATTCTGTTATGCATTCCATTAGTTCCCACAAGTATGTTTAGTCATGTTTAAGGTGCGAGTAAGGTTTTGTGGTATTCGAATGCACGGTTTACCGATTAAATACTCAAAACCTCAAAAACTAAGCTCTTTCAAGCCTAAGTGTTGAAAGAATCATTTTTTCACATTATTTGTGAACTGTGAATCCGTTATGCATTCCATTAGTTCCCACAAGTTCAATTAGGCATGTTTGAGGTACGAGTAAGGGTTTGTAGAGTTTGGTTAAGCGATTTACCATTTCACTACTGAATACTCCCAAAACTACGTTTTTTCAAACCTAAGTGACTAAAGAGTGATTTTTTCGCATTTTTTGTGAACCGTGATTCCGTTATGCATTCTATTAGTTCCCATAAGTTAATTTAGGTATGTTTGAGGTACGATAAGGTTTCGTGGTATTTGGTTAAGCGGTTTACTGTTTCACTACTCAAAACCTCAAAAATTAAAAAAATTTCAAGTCTAAGTGATGAAAGAGTCATTTTTTCGCTTTATTAGTGAATCTTGAATCCATTTTGCATTCTGTTAGTTCCAACAAGTTCATTTAGGCATGTTTGAGGTGTGAGTAAGGTTTCGTGGAGTTTGGTTAAGCGGTTTACCGTTTCACTACTCACAACCTCAAAAACTAAAAATTTTGCAAGCCTAAGTGACTAAAGAGTCATTTTTTCGCATGTTTTGTGAACCGTGATTCCGTTATGCATTTCGTTTTTTCCCACAAGTTTATTTAGGCATGTTTGAGGTGTGAGTAAGGCTTCGTGGCATTTGGTTGAGCGGTTTACTATTTCACTACTCAAAACCCCCGAAACTAAGTTTTTTCAAGCCTAAGTTATGAAATAGTCATTTTTTCGCATTATTTGTGAACCGTGAATCCGTTATGCATTCCGTTAGTTCCCGCATGTTTATTTAGGCATGTTTGAGGTGTGAGTATGGTTTCGTGGCGTTTGGTTAAGGGGTTTACCATTTCACTACACAAAACCTCAAAAAATAAGAATTTTCAAGTCTAAGTGATGAAAGAGTCATTTTTTTGCATTACTTATGAACCGTGAATCCGTTAAGCATTCCGTTAGTTCGTGTAAGTTTATTTAGGCATGTTTGAGGTGTGAGTAAGGTTTTGTATCGTTTGGTTAGGCGGTTTACCGTTTCACGGCTCAAAACCTCAAAACTAAGAATTTTCAAGTCGAAGTGATGAAAGAGTCATTTTTTTCACATCAATTGTGAACCGTGAATCCGTTATGCATTCCGTTAGTTCCCGCATGTTTATTTAGGTATGTTTGAGGTGTGAGTATGGTTTCGTTACATTTGGTTAAGTGGTTTACTGTTTCACTACTCAAAACACCCAAAACTACGTTTTTTCAAACCGAAGTGACTAAAGAGTGATTTTTTTGCATTTTTTGTGAACCGTGATTATGTTATATATTTCGTTAGTATGTCCAAGTTTCTTTAGGCATGTTTGAGGTACGAGTAAGGTTTCGTGGTGTTTGGTTAAGCGGTTTACCGTTTTACTACTCAAAACCTCAAAACTAAGAATTTTCAAGTCTAAGTGATGAAAGAGTCATTTTTTCGCATTATTTCTGAACCGTGAATCTGTTATGCATTCCGTTAGTTCTTGCAAGTTTATTTAGGCATGTTTAAGGTGCGAGTAAGGTTTCGTGGCATTTGGGTAAGCGGTGTACCGTTTCACTACACAAAACCTCAAAAACTACGAATTTTCAAGTCTAAGCAATATAAGAGTCATTTTTTTCACATTCTTTGTGAACCGTGAATTAGTTATGCATTCCGTTAGTTCCCACAAGTTTATTTAAGAATGTTTGAGGTGCGAGTAAGATTTCATGGTATTCGGATACACGGTTTATTCGTTTCACTTCTCAAAACCTCAAAAACAATGCTTTTTCAAGCCTAAGTGATGAAGGAGTTATCTTTTCGCATTATTTGTCAACCGTGATTCCGTTATGCATTCCATTAGTTCCCACAAGTATGTTTAGTCATGTTTAAGGTACAAGTAAGGTTTTGTGGTATTCGAATGCACGGTTTACCGATTAAATACTCAAAACCTCAAAAATTAAGCTCTTTCAAGCCTAAGTGTTGAAAGAATCATTTTTTCACATTATTTGTGAACTGTGAATCCGTTATGCATTCCATTAGTTCCCACAAGTTCAATTAGGCATGTTTGAGGTACGAGTAAGGATTTGTAGAGTTTGGTTAAGCGATTTACCATTTCACTACTGAATACTCCCAAAACTACGTTTTTCAAACCTAAGTGACTAAAGAGTGATTTTTTCGCATTTTTTGTGAACCGTGATTCCGTTATGCATTCTATTAGTTCCCATAAGTTAATTTAGGTATGTTTGAGGTACGATAAGGTTTCGTGGTATTTGGTTAAGCGGTTTACTGTTTCACTACTCAAAACCTCAAAAATTAAAAAATTTTCAAGTCTAAGTGATGAAAGAGTCATTTTTTCTCATTATTAGTGAACCTTGAATCCATTTTGCATTCTGTTAGTTCCAACAAGTTTATTTAGGCATGTTTGAGGTGCGAGTAAGGTTTCGTGGAGTTTGGTTAAGCGGTTTACCGTTTCACTACTCACAACCTCAAAAACTAAAAATTTTGCAAGCCTAAGTGACTAAAGAGTCATTTTTTCGCATTTTTGTGAACCGTGATTCCGTTATGCTTTTCGTTATTTTCCCACAAGTTTATTTAGGCATGTTTTGAGGTGTGAGTAAGGCTTCGTGGCATTTGGTTGAGCGGTTTACAGTTTCACTACTCAAAACCCCCGAAACTAAGTTTTTTCAAGCCTAAGTCATGAAATAGTCATTTTTTCGCATTATTTGTGAACCGTGAATCCGTTATGCATTCCGTTAGTTCCCGCATGTTTATTTAGGCATGTTTGAGGTGTGAGTATGGTTTCGTGGCGTTTGGTTAAGGGGTTTACCATTTCACTACACAAAACCTCAAAAAAATAAGAATTTTCAAGTCTAAGTGATGAAAGAGTCATTTTTTTTGCATTACTTATGAACCGTGAATCCGTTAAGCATTCCGTTAGTTCGTGTAAGTTTATTTAGGCATGTTTGAGGTGTGAGTAAGTTTTCGTATCGTTTGGTTAGGCGGTTTACCGTTTCACGGCTCAAAACCTCAAAACTAAGAATTTTCAAGTCGAAGTGATGAAAGAGTCATTTTTTTCACATCAATTGTGAACCGTGAATCCGTTATGCATTATGTTAGTTCCCGCATGTTTATTTAGGCATGTTTGAGGTGTGAGTATGGTTTCGTTACATTTGGTTAAGTGGTTTACTGTTTCACTACTCAAAACACCCAAAACTACATTTTTTCAAACCTAAGTGACTAAAGAGTGATTTTTTTGCATTTTTTGTGAACCGTGATTATGTTATATATTCCGTTAGTACGTCCAAGTTTCTTTAGGGATGTTTGAGGTACGAGTAAGGTTTCGCGGTGTTTGGTTAAGCGGTTTACCGTTTTACTACTCAAAACCTCAAAAAACTAAGAATTTTCAAGTCTAAGTGATGAAAGAGTCATTTTTTCGCATTATTTCTGAACCGTGAATCTGTTATGCATTCCGTTAGTTCTTGCAAGTTTATTTAGGCATGTTTAAGGTGCGAGTAAGGTTTCGTGGCATTTGGGTAAGCGGTGTACCGTTTCACTACACAAAACCTCAAAAACTACGAATTTTCAAGTCTAAGCAATATAAGAGTCATTTTTTTCACATTCCTTGTGAACCGTGAATTAGTTATGCATTCCGTTAGTTCCCACAAGTTTATTTAAGAATGTTTGAGGTGCGAGTAAGATTTCATGGTATTCGGGTACACGGTTTATCGTTTCACTTCTCAAAACCTCAAAAACAATGCTTTTTCAAGCCTAAGTGATGAAGGAGTTATCTTTTCGCATTATTTGTCAACCGTGATTCCGTTATGCATTCATTAGTTCCCACAAGTATGTTTAGTCATGTTTAAGGTGTGAGTAAGGTTTTGTGGTATTCGAATGCACGGTTTACCGATTAAATACTCAAAACCTCAAAAACTAAGCTCTTTCAAAGCCTAAGTGTTGAAAGAATCATTTTTTCACATTATTTGTGAACTGTGAATCCGTTATGCATTCCATTAGTTCCCACAAGTTCAATTAGGCATGTTTGAGGTACGAGTAAGGATTTGTAGAGTTTGGTTAAGCGATTTACCATTTCACTACTGAATACTCCCAAAACTACGTTTTTTCAAACCTAAGTGACTAAAGAGTGATTTTTTCGCATTTTTTGTGAACCGTGATTCCGTTATGCATTCTGTTAGTTCCCATAAGTTAATTTAGGTATGTTTGAGGTACGATAAGGTTTCGTGGTATTTGGTTAAGCGGTTTACTGTTTTACTACTCAAAACCTCAAAAATTAAAAAATTTTCAAGTCTAAGTGATGAAAGAGTCATTTTTTTTGCATTATTAGTGAACCTTGAATCCATTTTGAATTCTGTTAGTTCCAACAAGTTTATTTAGGCATGCTTGAGGTGTGAGTAAGGTTTCGTGGAGTTTGGTTAAGCGGTTTACCGTTTCACTACTCACAACCTCAAAAACTAAAAATTTTGCAAGCCTAAGTGACTAAAGAGTCATTTTTTCGCATTTTTCGTGAACCGTGATTCCGTTATGCATTTTGTTATTTCCCACAAGTTTATTTAGGCATGTTGGAGGTGTGAGTAAGGCTTCGTGGCATTTGGTTGAGCGGTTTACAGTTTCACTACTCAAAACCCCCGAAACTAAGTTTTTTCAAGCCTAAGACATGAAATAGTCATTTTTTCGAATTATTTGTGAACTATGAATCTGTTATGCATTCCGTTAGTTCCCGCATGTTTATTTAGGCATGTTTGAGGTGTGAGTATGGTTTCGTGGCGTTTGGTTAAGGGGTTTACCATTTCACTACACAAAACCTCAAAAAATAAGAATTTTCAAGTCTAAGTGATGAAAGAGTCATTTTTTTGCATTACTTATGAACCGTGAATCCGTTAAGCATTCCGTTAGTTCGTGTAAGTTTATTTAGGCATGTTTGAGGTGTGAGTAAGGTTTCGTATCGTTTGGTTAGGCGGTTTACCGTTTCACGGCTCAAAACCTCAAAACTAAGAATTTTCAAGTCGAAGTGATGAAAGAGTCATTTTTTTCACATTAATTGTGAACCGTGAATCCGTTATGCATTCCGTTAGTTCCCGCATGTTTATTTAGGCATGTTTGAGGTGTGAGTATGGTTTCGTTACATTTGGTTAAGTGGTTTACTGTTTCACTACTCAAAACACCCAAAACTACGTTTTTTCAAACCGAAGTGACTAAAGAGTGATTTTTTTTGCATTTTTTGTGAACCGTGATTATGTTATATATTCCGTTAGTACGTCCAAGTTTATTTAGGCATGTTTGAGGTACGAGTAAGGTTTCGCGGTGTTTGGTTAAGCGGTTTACCGTTTTACTACTCAAAACCTCAAAAACTAAGAATTTTCAAGTCTAAGTGATGAAAGAGTCATTTTTTCGCATTATTTCTGAACCGTGAATCTGTTATGCATTCCGTTAGTTCTTGCAAGTTTATTTAGGCATGTTTAAGGTGCGAGTAAGGTTTCGTGGCATTTGGGTAAGCGGTGTACCGTTTCACTACACAAAACCTCAAAAACTACGAATTTTCAAGTCTAAGGAATATAAGAGTCATTTTTTTCACATTCCTTGTGAACCGTGAATTAGTTATGCATTCCGTTAGTTCCCACAAGTTTATTTAAGAATGTTTGAGGTGCGAGTAAGATTTCATGGTATTCGGGTACACGGTTTATCGTTTCACTTCTCAAAACCTCAAAAACAATGCTTTTTCAAGCCTAAGTGATGAAGGAGTTATCTTTTCGCATTATTTGTCAACCGTGATTCCGTTATGCATTCCATTAGTTCCCACAAGTATGTTTAGTCATGTTTAAGGTGTGAGTAAGGTTTTGTGGTATTCGAATGCACGGTTTACCGATTAAATACTCAAAACCTCAAAAACTAAGCTCTTTCAAGCCTAAGTGTTGAAAGAATCATTTTTTCACATTATTTGTGAACTGTGAATCCGTTATGCATTCCATTAGTTCCCACAAGTTCAATTAGGCATGTTTGAGGTACGAGTAAGGATTTGTAGAGTTTGGTTAAGCGATTTACCATTTCACTACTGAATACTCCCAAAACTACGTTTTTTCAACCTAAGTGACTAAAGAGTGATTTATTTTCGCATTTTTTGTGAACCGTGATTCCGTTATGCATTCTGTTAGTTCCCATAAGTTAATTTAGGTATGTTTGAGGTACGATAAGGTTTCGTGGTATTTGGTTAAGCGGTTTACTGTTTCACTACTCAAAACCTCAAAAATTAAAAAATTTTCAAGTCTAAGTGATGAAAGAGTCATTTTTTTGCATTATTAGTGAACCTTGAATCCATTTTGCATTCTGTTAGTTCCAACAAGTTTATTTAGGCATGCTTGAGGTGTGAATAAGGTTTCGTGGAGTTTGGTTAAGCGGTTTACCGTTTCACTACTCACAACCTCAAAAACTAAAAATTTTGCAAGCCTAAGTGACTAAAGAGTCATTTTTTCGCATTTTTCGTGAACCGTGATTCCGTTATGCATTTCGTTATTTCCCACAAGTTTATTTAGGCATGTTGGAGGTGTGAGTAAGGCTTCGTGGCATTTGGTTGAGCGGTTTACAGTTTCACTACTCAAAACCCCCGAAACTAAGTTTTTTCAAGCCTAAGACATGAAATAGTCATTTTTTCGAATTATTTGTGAACTATGAATCTGTTATGCATTCCGTTAGTTCCCGCATGTTTATTTAGGCATGTTTGAGGTGTGAGTATGGTTTCGTGGCGTTTGGTTAAGGGGTTTACCATTTCACTACACAAAACCTCAAAAAATAAGAATTTTCAAGTCTAAGTGATGAAAGAGTCATTTTTTTGCATTACTTATGAACCGTGAATCCGTTAAGCATTCCGTTAGTTCGTGTAAATTTATTTAGGCATGTTTGAGGTGTGAGTAAGGTTTCGTATCGTTTGGTTAGGCGGTTTACCGTTTCACGGCTCAAAACCTCAAAACTAAGAATTTTCAAGTCGAAGTGATGAAAGAGTCATTTTTTTCACATTAATTGTGAACCGTGAATCCGTTATGCATTCCGTTAGTTCCCGCATGTTTATTTAGGCATGTTTGAGGTGTGAGTATGGTTTCGTTACATTTGGTTAAGTGGTTTACTGTTTCACTACTCAAAACACCCAAAACTACGTTTTTTCAAACCGAAGTGACTAAAGAGTGATTTTTTTTGCATTTTTTGTGAACCGTGATTATGTTATATATTCCGTTAGTACGTCCAAGTTTATTTAGGCATGTTTGAGGTACGAGTAAGGTTTCGCGGTGTTTGGTTAAGCGGTTTACCGTTTTACTACTCAAAACCTCAAAAACTAAGAATTTTCAAGTCTAAGTGATGAAAGAGTCATTTTTTCGCATTATTTCTGAACTGTGAATCTGTTATGCATTCCGTTAGTTCTTGCAAGTTTATTTAGGCATGTTTAAGGTGCGAGTAAGGTTTCGTGGCATTTGGGTAAGCGGTGTACCGTTTCACTACACAAAACCTCAAAAACTACGAATTTTCAAGTCTAAGCAATATAAGAGTCATTTTTTTCACATTCCTTGTGAACCGTGAATTAGTTATGCATTCCGTTAGTTCCCACAAGTTTATTTAAGAATGTTTGAGGTGCGAGTAAGATTTCATGGTATTCGGGTACACGGTTTATCGTTTCACTTCTCAAAACCTCAAAACCAATGCTTTTTCAAGCCTAAGTGATGAAGGAGTTATCTTTTCGCATTATTTGTCAACCGTGATTCTGTTATGCATTCCATTAGTTCCCACAAGTATGTTTAGTCATGTTTAAGGTGTGAGTAAGGTTTTGTGGTATTCGAATGCACGGTTTACCGATTAAATACTCAAAACCTCAAAAACTAAGCTCTTTCAAGCCTAAGTGTTGAAAGAATCATTTTTTCACATTATTTGTGAACTGTGAATCCGTTATGCATTCCATTAGTTCCCACAAGTTCAATTAGGCATGTTTGAGGTACGAGTAAGGATTTGTAGAGTTTGGTTAAGCGATTTACCATTTCACTACTGAATACTCCCAAAACTACGTTTTTTCAAACCTAAGTGACTAAAGAGTGATTTTTTCGCATTTTTTGTGAACCGTGATTCCGTTATGCATTCTGTTAGTTCCCATAAGTTAATTTAGGTATGTTTGAGGTACGATAAGGTTTCGTGGTATTTGGTTAAGCGGTTTACTGTTTCACTACTCAAAACCTCAAAAATTAAAAAATTTTCAAGTCTAAGTGATGAAAGAGTCATTTTTTTGCATTATTAGTGAACCTTGAATCCATTTTGCATTCTGTTAGTTCCAACAAGTTTATTTAGGCATGCTTGAGGTGTGAGTAAGGTTTCGTGGAGTTTGGTTAAGCGGTTTACCGTTTCACTACTCACAACCTCAAAAACTAAAAATTTTGCAAGCCTAAGTGACTAAAGAGTCATTTTTTCGCATTTTTCGTGAACCGTGATTCCGTTATGAATTTCGTTATTTCCCACAAGTTTATTTAGGCATGTTTGAGGTGTGAGTAAGGCTTCGTGGCATTTGGTTGAGCGGTTTACAGTTTCACTACTCAAAACCCCCGAAACTAAGTTTTTTCAAGCCTAAGTTATGAAATAGTCATTTTTTTGCATTATTTGTGAACCGTGAATCCGTTATGCATTCCGTTAGTTCCCGCATGTTTATTTAGGCATGTTTGAGGTGTGAGTATGGTTTCGTGGCGTTTGGTTAAGGGGTTTACCATTTCACTACACAAAACCTCAAAAAATAAGAATTTTCAAGTCTAAGTGATGAAAGAGTCATTTTTTTGCATTACTTATGAACCGTGAATCCGTTAAGCATTCCGTTAGTTCGTGTAAGTTTATTTAGGCATGTTTGAGGTGTGAGTAAGGTTTCGTATCGTTTGGTTAGGCGGTTTACCGTTTCACGGCTCAAAACCTCAAAACTAAGAATTTTCAAGTCGAAGTGATGAAAGAGTCATTTTTTTCACATTAATTGTGAACCGTGAATCTGTTATGCATTCCGTTAGTTCCCGCATGTTTATTTAGGCATGTTTGAGGTGTGAGTATGGTTTCGTTACATTTGGTTAAGTGGTTTACTGTTTCACTACTCAAAACACCCAAAACTACGTTTTTTCAAACCGAAGTGACTAAAGAGTGATTTTTTTTGCATTTTTTGTGAACCGTGATTATGTTATATATTCCGTTAGTACGTCCAAGTTTATTTAGGCATGTTTGAGGTACGAGTAAGGTTTCGCGGTGTTTGGTTAAGCGGTTTACCGTTTTACTACTCAAAACCTCAAAAACTAAGAATTTTCAAGTCTAAGTGATGAAAGAGTCATTTTTTCGCATTATTTCTGAACCGTGAATCTGTTATGCATTCCGTTAGTTCTTGCAAGTTTATTTAGGCATGTTTAAGGTGCGAGTAAGGTTTCGTGGCATTTGGGTAAGCGGTGTACCGTTTCACTACACAAAACCTCAAAAACTACGAATTTTCAAGTCTAAGCAATATAAGAGTCATTTTTTTCACATTCTTTGTGAACCGTGAATTAGTTATGCATTCCGTTAGTTCCCACAAGTTTATTTAAGAATGTTTGAGGTGCGAGTAAGATTTCATGGTATTCGGATACACGGTTTATCGTTTCACTTCTCAAAACCTCAAAAACAATGCTTTTTCAAGCCTAAGTGATGAAGGAGTTATCTTTTCGCATTATTTGTCAACCGTGATTCCGTTATGCATTCCATTAGTTCCCACAAGTATATTTAGTCATGTTTAAGGTGCGGGTAAGGTTTTGTGGTATTCGAATGCACGGTTTACCGATTAAATACTCAAAACCTCAAAAACTAAGCTCTTTCAAGCCTAAGTGTTGAAAGAATCATTTTTTTACATTATTTGTGAACTGTGAATCCGTTATGCATTCCATTAGTTCCCACAAGTTCAATTAGGTATGTTTAAGGTACGAGTAAGGATTTGTAGAGTTTGGTTAAGCGATTTACCATTTCACTACTGAATACTCCCAAAACTACGTTTTTTCAAACCTAAGTGACTAAAGAGTGATTTTTTCTCATTTTTTGTGAACCGTGATTCCGTTATGCATTCTGTTAGTTCCCATAAGTTAATTTAGGTATGTTTGAGGTACGATAAGGTTTCGTGGTATTTGGTTAAGCGGTTTACTGTTTCACTACTCAAAACCTCAAAAATTAAAAAAATTTTAAGTCTAAGTGATGAAAGAGTCATTTTTTCGCATTATTAGTGAACCTTGAATCCATTTTGCATTCTGTTAGTTCCAACAAGTTTATTTAGGCATGTTTGAGGTGTGAGTAAGGTTTCGTGGAGTTTGGTTAAGCGGTTTACCGTTTCACTACTCACAACCTCAAAAACTAAAAATTTTGCAAGCCTAAGTGACTAAAGAGTCATTTTTTCGCATTTTTTGTGAACCGTGATTCCGTTATGCATTTCGTTATTTCCCACAAGTTTATTTAGGCATGTTTGAGGTGTGAGTAAGGCTTCGTGGCATTTGGTTGAGCGGTTTACAGTTTCACTACTCAAAACCCCCGAAACTAAGTTTTTTCAAGCCTAAGACATGAAATAGTCATTTTTTCGAATTATTTATGAACTATGAATCTGTTATGCATTCCGTTAGTTCCCGCATGTTTATTTAGGCATGTTTGAGGTGTGAGTATGGTTTCGTGGCGTTTGGTTAAGGGGTTTACAATTTCACTACACAAAACCTCAAAAAATAAGAATTTTCAAGTCTAAGTGATGAAAGAGTCATTTTTTTGCATTACTTATGAATCGTGAATCCGTTAAGCATTCCGTTAGTTCGTGTAAGTTTATTTAGGCATGTTTGAGGTGTGAGTAAGGTTTCGTATCGTTTGGTTAGGCGGTTTACCGTTTCACGGCTCAAAACCTCAAAACTAAGAATTTTCAAGTCGAAGTGATGAAAGAGTCATTTTTTTCACATTAATTGTGAACCGTGAATCCGTTATGCATTCCGTTAGTTCCCACATGTTTATTTAGGCATGTTTGAGGTGTGAGTATGGTTTCGTTACATTTGGTTAAGTGGTTTACTGTTTCACTACTCAAAACACCCAATATACGTTTTTTCAAACCGAAGTGACTAAAGAGTGATTTTTTTTGCATTTTTTGTGAACCGTGATTATGTTATATATTCCGTTAGTACGTCCAAGTTTATTTAGGCATGTTTGAGGTACGAGTAAGGTTTCGCGGTGTTTGGTTAAGCGGTTTACCGTTTTACTACTCAAAACCTCAAAAACTAAGAATTTTCAAGTCTAAGTGATGAAAGAGTCATTTTTTCGCATTATTTCTGAACCGTGAATCTGTTATGCATTCCGTTAGTTCTTGCAAGTTTATTTAGGCATGTTTAAGGTGCGAGTAAGGTTTCGTGGCATTTGGGTAAGCGGTGTACCGTTTCACTACACAAAACCTCAAAAACTACGAATTTTCAAGTCTAAGCAATATAAGAGTCATTTTTTTCACATTCTTAGTGAACCGTGAATTAGTTATGCATTCCATTAGTTCCCACTAGTTTATTTAAGAATGTTTGAGGTGCGAGTAAGATTTCATGGTATACGGATACACGGTTTATCGTTTCACTTCTCAAAACCTCAAAAACAATGCTTTTTCAAGCCTAAGTTATGAAATAGTCATTTTTTCGCATTATTTGTGAACTGTGAATCCGTTATGCATTCCGTTAGTTCCCGCATGTTTATTTAGGCATGATTGAGGTGTGAGTATGGTTTCGTGGCGTTTGGTTAAGGGGTTTACCATTTCACTACACAAAACCTCAAAAAATAAGAATTTTCAAGTCTAAGTGATGAAAGAGTCATTTTTTTGCATTACTTATGAACCGTGAATCCGTTAAGCATTCCGTTAGTTCGTGTAAGTTTATTTAGGCATGTTTGAGGTGTGAGTAAGGTTTCGTATCGTTTGGTTAGGCGGTTTACCGTTTCACGGCTCAAAACCTCAAAACTAAGAATTTTCAAGTCGAAGTGATGAAAGAGTCATTTTTTTCACATTAATTGTGAACCGTGAATCCGTTATGCATTCCGTTAGTTCCCGCATGTTTATTTAGGCATGTTTGAGGTGTGAGTATGGTTTCGTTACATTTGGTTAAGTGGTTTACTGTTTCACTACTCAAAACACCCAAAACTACGTTTTTTCAAACCGAAGTGACTAAAGAGTGATTTTTTTTGCATTTTTTGTGAACCGTGATTATGTTATATATTCCGTTAGTACGTCCAAGTTTATTTAGGCATGTTTGAGGTACGAGTAAGGTTTCGCGGTGTTTGGTTAAGCGGTTTACCGTTTTACTACTCAAAACCTCAAAAACTAAGAATTTTCAAGTCTAAGTGATGAAAGAGTCATTTTTTCGCATTATTTCTGAACCGTGAATCTGTTATGCATTCCGTTAGTTCTTGCAAGTTTATTTAGGCATGTTTAAGGTGCGAGTAAGGTTTCGTGGCATTTGGGTAAGCGGTGTACCGTTTCACTACACAAAACCTCAAAAACTACGAATTTTCAAGTCTAAGCAATATAAGAGTCATTTTTTTCACATTCCTTGTGAACCGTGAATTAGTTATGCATTCCGTTAGTTCCCACAAGTTTATTTAAGAATGTTTGAGGTGCGAGTAAGATTTCATGGTATTCGGGTACACGGTTTATCGTTTCACTTCTCAAAACCTCAAAAACAATGCTTTTTCAAGCCTAAGTGATGAAGGAGTTATCTTTTCGCATTATTTGTCAACCGTGATTCCGTTATGCATTCCATTAGTTCCCACAAGTATGTTTAGTCATGTTTAAGGTGTGAGTAAGGTTTTGTGGTATTCGAATGCACGGTTTACCGATTAAATACTCAAAACCTCAAAAACTAAGCTCTTTCAAGCCTAAGTGTTGAAAGAATCATTTTTTCACATTATTTGTGAACTGTGAATCCGTTATGCATTCCATTAGTTCCCACAAGTTCAATTAGGCATGTTTGAGGTACGAGTAAGGATTTGTAGAGTTTGGTTAAGCGATTTACCATTTCACTACTGAATACTCCCAAAACTACGTTTTTTCAAACCTAAGTGACTAAAGAGTGATTTTTTCGCATTTTTTGTGAACCGTGATTCCGTTATGCATTCTGTTAGTTCCCATAAGTTAATTTAGGTATGTTTGAGGTACGATAAGGTTTCGTGGTATTTGGTTAAGCGGTTTACTGTTTCACTACTCAAAACCTCAAAAATTAAAAAATTTTCAAGTCTAAGTGATGAAAGAGTCATTTTTTTGCATTATTAGTGAACCTTGAATCCATTTTGCATTCTGTTAGTTCCAACAAGTTTATTTAGGCATGCTTGAGGTGTGAGTAAGGTTTCGTGGAGTTTGGTTAAGCGGTTTACCGTTTCACTACTCACAACCTCAAAAACTAAAAATTTTGCAAGCCTAAGTGACTAAAGAGTCATTTTTTCGCATTTTTCGTGAACCGTGATTCCGTTATGAATTTCGTTATTTCCCACAAGTTTATTTAGGCATGTTTGAGGTGTGAGTAAGGCTTCGTGGCATTTGGTTGAGCGGTTTACAGTTTCACTACTCAAAACCCCCGAAACTAAGTTTTTTCAAGCCTAAGTTATGAAATAGTCATTTTTTCGCATTATTTGTGAACCGTGAATCCGTTATGCATTCCGTTAGTTCCCGCATGTTTATTTAGGCATGTTTGAGGTGTGAGTATGGTTTCGTGGCGTTTGGTTAAGGGGTTTACCATTTCACTACACAAAACCTCAAAAAATAAGAATTTTCAAGTCTAAGTGATGAAAGAGTCATTTTTTTGCATTACTTATGAACCGTGAATCCGTTAAGCATTCCGTTAGTTCGTGTAAGTTTATTTAGGCATGTTTGAGGTGTGAGTAAGGTTTCGTATCGTTTGGTTAGGCGGTTTACCGTTTCACGGCTCAAAACCTCAAAACTAAGAATTTTCAAGTCGAAGTGATGAAAGAGTCATTTTTTTCACATTAATTGTGAACCGTGAATCTGTTATGCATTCCGTTAGTTCCCGCATGTTTATTTAGGCATGTTTGAGGTGTGAGTATGGTTTCGTTACATTTGGTTAAGTGGTTTACTGTTTCACTACTCAAAACACCCAAAACTACGTTTTTTCAAACCGAAGTGACTAAAGAGTGATTTTTTTGCATTTTTTGTGAACCGTGATTATGTTAAATATTCCGTTAGTACGTCCAAGTTTATTTAGGCATGTTTGAGGTACGAGTAAGGTTTCGCGGTGTTTGGTTAAGCGGTTTACCGTTTTACTACTCAAAACCTCAAAAACTAAGAATTTTCAAGTCTAAGTGATGAAAGAGTCATTTTTTCGCATTATTTCTGAACCGTGAATCTGTTATGCATTCCGTTAGTTCTTGCAAGTTTATTTAGGCATGTTTAAGGTGCGAGTAAGGTTTCGTGGCATTTGGGTAAGCGGTGTACCGTTTCACTACACAAAACCTCAAAAACTACGAATTTTCAAGTCTAAGCAATATAAGAGTCATTTTTTTCACATTCTTTGTGAACCGTGAATTAGTTATGCATTCCGTTAGTTCCCACAAGTTTATTTAAGAATGTTTGAGGTGCGAGTAAGATTTCATGGTATTCGGATACACGGTTTATCGTTTCACTTCTCAAAACCTCAAAAACAATGCTTTTTCAAGCCTAAGTGATGAAGGAGTTATCTTTTCGCATTATTTGTCAACCGTGATTCCGTTATGCATTCCATTAGTTCCCACAAGTATATTTAGTCATGTTTAAGGTGCGGGTAAGGTTTTGTGGTATTCGAATGCACGGTTTACCGATTAAATACTCAAAACCTCAAAAACTAAGCTCTTTCAAGCCTAAGTGTTGAAAGAATCATTTTTTTACATTATTTGTGAACTGTGAATCCGTTATGCATTCCATTAGTTCCCACAAGTTCAATTAGGTATGTTTAAGGTACGAGTAAGGATTTGTAGAGTTTGGTTAAGCGATTTACCATTTCACTACTGAATACTCCCAAAACTACGTTTTTTCAAACCTAAGTGACTAAAGAGTGATTTTTTCTCATTTTTTGTGAACCGTGATTCCGTTATGCATTCTGTTAGTTCCAATAAGTTAATTTAGGTATGTTTGAGGTACGATAAGGTTTCGTGGTATTTGGTTAAGCGGTTTACTGTTTCACTACTCAAAACCTCAAAAATTAAAAAAATTTTAAGTCTAAGTGATGAAAGAGTCATTTTTTCGCATTATTAGTGAACCTTGAATCCATTTTGCATTCTGTTAGTTCCAACAAGTTTATTTAGGCATGTTTGAGGTGTGAGTAAGGTTTCGTGGAGTTTGGTTAAGCGGTTTACCGTTTCACTACTCACAACCTCAAAAACTAAAAATTTTGCAAGCCTAAGTGACTAAAGAGTCATTTTTTCGCATTTTTTGTGAACCGTGATTCCGTTATGCATTTCGTTATTTCCCACGAGTTTATTTAGGCATGTTTGAGGTGTGAGTAAGGCTTCGTGGCATTTGGTTGAGCGGTTTACAGTTTCACTACTCAAAACCCCCGAAACTAAGTTTTTTCAAGCCTAAGACATGAAATAGTCATTTTTTCGAATTATTTATGAACTATGAATCTGTTATGCATTCCGTTAGTTCCCGCATGTTTATTTAGGCATGTTTGAGGTGTGAGTATGGTTTCGTGGCGTTTGGTTAAGGGGTTTACAATTTCACTACACAAAACCTCAAAAAATAAGAATTTTCAAGTCTAAGTGATGAAAGAGTCATTTTTTTGCATTACTTATGAATCGTGAATCCGTTAAGCATTCCGTTAGTTCGTGTAAGTTTATTTAGGCATGTTTGAGGTGTGAGTAAGGTTTCGTATCGTTTGGTTAGGCGGTTTACCGTTTCACGGCTCAAAACCTCAAAACTAAGAATTTTCAAGTCGAAGTGATGAAAGAGTCATTTTTTTCACATTAATTGTGAACCGTGAATCCGTTATGCATTCCGTTAGTTCCCACATGTTTATTTAGGCATGTTTGAGGTGTGAGTATGGTTTCGTTACATTTGGTTAAGTGGTTTACTGTTTCACTACTCAAAACACCCAATATACGTTTTTTCAAACCGAAGTGACTAAAGAGTGATTTTTTTTGCATTTTTTGTGAACCGTGATTATGTTATATATTCCGTTAGTACGTCCAAGTTTATTTAGGCATGTTTGAGGTACGAGTAAGGTTTCGCGGTGTTTGGTTAAGCGGTTTACCGTTTTACTACTCAAAACCTCAAAAACTAAGAATTTTCAAGTCTAAGTGATGAAAGAGTCATTTTTTCGCATTATTTCTGAACCGTGAATCTGTTATGCATTCCGTTAGTTCTTGCAAGTTTATTTAGGCATGTTTAAGGTGCGAGTAAGGTTTCGTGGCATTTGGGTAAGCGGTGTACCGTTTCACTACACAAAACCTCAAAAACTACGAATTTTCAAGTCTAAGCAATATAAGAGTCATTTTTTTCACATTCCTTGTGAACCGTGAATTAGTTATGCATTCCGTTAGTTCCCACAAGTTTATTTAAGAATGTTTGAGGTGCGAGTAAGATTTCATGGTATTCGGGTACACGGTTTATCGTTTCACTTCTCAAAACCTCAAAAACAATGCTTTTTCAAGCCTAAGTGATGAAGGAGTTATCTTTTCGCATTATTTGTCAACCGTGATTCCGTTATGCATTCCATTAGTTCCCACAAGTATGTTTAGTCATGTTTAAGGTGTGAGTAAGGTTTTGTGGTATTCGAATGCACGGTTTACCGATTAAATACTCAAAACCTCAAAAACTAAGCTCTTTCAAGCCTAAGTGTTGAAAGAATCATTTTTTCACATTATTTGTGAACTGTGAATCCGTTATGCATTCCATTAGTTCCCACAAGTTCAATTAGGTATGTTTAAGGTACGAGTAAGGATTTGTAGAGTTTGGTTAAGCGATTTACCATTTCACTACTGAATACTCCCAAAACTACGTTTTTTCAAACCTAAGTGACTAAAGAGTGATTTTTTCTCATTTTTTGTGAACCGTGATTCCGTTATGCATTCTGTTAGTTCCAATAAGTTAATTTAGGTATGTTTGAGGTACGATAAGGTTTCGTGGTATTTGGTTAAGCGGTTTACTGTTTCACTACTCAAAACCTCAAAAATTAAAAAAATTTTAAGTCTAAGTGATGAAAGAGTCATTTTTTCGCATTATTAGTGAACCTTGAATCCATTTTGCATTCTGTTAGTTCCAACAAGTTTATTTAGGCATGTTTGAGGTGTGAGTAAGGTTTCGTGGAGTTTGGTTAAGCGGTTTACCGTTTCACTACTCACAACCTCAAAAACTAAAAATTTTGCAAGCCTAAGTGACTAAAGAGTCATTTTTTCGCATTTTTTGTGAACCGTGATTCCGTTATGCATTTCGTTATTTCCCACAAGTTTATTTAGGCATGTTTGAGGTGTGAGTAAGGCTTCGTGGCATTTGGTTGAGCGGTTTACAGTTTCACTACTCAAAACCCCCGAAACTAAGTTTTTTCAAGCCTAAGACATGAAATAGTCATTTTTTCGAATTATTTATGAACTATGAATCTGTTATGCATTCCGTTAGTTCCCGCATGTTTATTTAGGCATGTTTGAGGTGTGAGTATGGTTTCGTGGCGTTTGGTTAAGGGGTTTACAATTTCACTACACAAAACCTCAAAAAATAAGAATTTTCAAGTCTAAGTGATGAAAGAGTCATTTTTTTGCATTACTTATGAATCGTGAATCCGTTAAGCATTCCGTTAGTTCGTGTAAGTTTATTTAGGCATGTTTGAGGTGTGAGTAAGGTTTCGTATCGTTTGGTTAGGCGGTTTACCGTTTCACGGCTCAAAACCTCAAAACTAAGAATTTTCAAGTCGAAGTGATGAAAGAGTCATTTTTTTCACATTAATTGTGAACCGTGAATCCGTTATGCATTCCGTTAGTTCCCACATGTTTATTTAGGCATGTTTGAGGTGTGAGTATGGTTTCGTTACATTTGGTTAAGTGGTTTACTGTTTCACTACTCAAAACACCCAATATACGTTTTTTCAAACCGAAGTGACTAAAGAGTGATTTTTTTTGCATTTTTTGTGAACCGTGATTATGTTATATATTCCGTTAGTACGTCCAAGTTTATTTAGGCATGTTTGAGGTACGAGTAAGGTTTCGCGGTGTTTGGTTAAGCGGTTTACCGTTTTACTACTCAAAACCTCAAAAACTAAGAATTTTCAAGTCTAAGTGATGAAAGAGTCATTTTTTCGCATTATTTCTGAACCGTGAATCTGTTATGCATTCCGTTAGTTCTTGCAAGTTTATTTAGGCATGTTTAAGGTGCGAGTAAGGTTTCGTGGCATTTGGGTAAGCGGTGTACCGTTTCACTACACAAAACCTCAAAAACTACGAATTTTCAAGTCTAAGCAATATAAGAGTCATTTTTTTCACATTCTTAGTGAACCGTGAATTAGTTATGCATTCCATTAGTTCCCACTAGTTTATTTAAGAATGTTTGAGGTGCGAGTAAGATTTCATGGTATACGGATACACGGTTTATCGTTTCACTTCTCAAAACCTCAAAAACAATGCTTTTTCAAGCCTAAGTTATGAAATAGTCATTTTTTCGCATTATTTGTGAACTGTGAATCCGTTATGCATTCCGTTAGTTCCCGCATGTTTATTTAGGCATGATTGAGGTGTGAGTATGGTTTCGTGGCGTTTGGTTAAGGGGTTTACCATTTCACTACACAAAACCTCAAAAAATAAGAATTTTCAAGTCTAAGTGATGAAAGAGTCATTTTTTTGCATTACTTATGAACCGTGAATCCGTTAAGCATTCCGTTAGTTCGTGTAAGTTTATTTAGGCATGTTTGAGGTGTGAGTAAGGTTTCGTATCGTTTGGTTAGGCGGTTTACCGTTTCACGGCTCAAAACCTCAAAACTAAGAATTTTCAAGTCGAAGTGATGAAAGAGTCATTTTTTTCACATTAATTGTGAACCGTGAATCCGTTATGCATTCCGTTAGTTCCCGCATGTTTATTTAGGCATGTTTGAGGTGTGAGTATGGTTTCGTTACATTTGGTTAAGTGGTTTACTGTTTCACTACTCAAAACACCCAAAACTACGTTTTTTCAAACCGAAGTGACTAAAGAGTGATTTTTTTTGCATTTTTTGTGAACCGTGATTATGTTATATATTCCGTTAGTACGTCCAAGTTTATTTAGGCATGTTTGAGGTACGAGTAAGGTTTCGCGGTGTTTGGTTAAGCGGTTTACCGTTTTACTACTCAAAACCTCAAAAACTAAGAATTTTCAAGTCTAAGTGATGAAAGAGTCATTTTTTCGCATTATTTCTGAACCGTGAATCTGTTATGCATTCCGTTAGTTCTTGCAAGTTTATTTAGGCATGTTTAAGGTGCGAGTAAGGTTTCGTGGCATTTGGGTAAGCGGTGTACCGTTTCACTACACAAAACATCAAAAACTACAAATTTTCAAGTCTAAGCAATATAAGAGTCATTTTTTCCACATTCTTTGTGAACCGTGAATTAGTTATGCATTCCGTTAGTTCCCACAAGTTTATTTAAGAATGTTTGAGGTGCGAGTAAGATTTCATGGTATTCGGATACACGGTTTATCGTTTCACTTCTCAAAACCTCAAAAACAATGCTTTTTCAAGCCTAAGTGATGAAGGAGTTATCTTTTCGCATTATTTGTCAACCGTGATTCCGTTATGCATTCCATTAGTTCCCACAAGTATGTTTAGTCATGTTTAAGGTGCGAGTAAGGTTTTGTGGTATTCGAATGCACGGTTTACCGATTAAATACTCAAAACCTCAAAAACTAAGCTCTTTCAAGCCTAAGTGTTGAAAGAATCATTTTTTCACATTATTTGTGAACTGCGAATCCGTTATGCATTCCATTAGTTCCCACAAGTTCAATTAGGTATGTTTGAGGTACGAGTAAGGATTTGTAGAGTTTGGTTAAGCGATTTACCATTTCACTACTGAATACTCCCAAAACTACGTTTTTTCAAACCTAAGTGACTAAAGAGTGATTTTTTCGCATTTTTTGTGAACCGTGATTCCGTTATGTATTCTGTTAGTTCCCATAAGTTAATTTAGGTATGTTTGAGGTACGATAAGGTTTCGTGGTATTTGGTTAAGCGGTTTACTGTTTCACTACTCAAAACCTCAAAAATTAAAAAAATTTTAAGTCTAAGTGTTGAAAGAGTCATTTTTTCGCATTATTAGTGAACCTTGAATCCATTTTGCATTCTGTTAGTTCCAACAAGTTTATTTAGGCATGTTTGAGGTGTGAGTAAGGTTTCGTGGAGTTTGGTTAAGCGGTTTACCGTTTCACTACTCACAACCTCAAAAACTAAAAATTTTGCAAGCCTAAGTGACTAAAGAGTCATTTTTTCGCATCTTTTGTGAACCGTGATTCCGTTATGCATTTCGTTATTTCCCACAAGTTTATTTAGGCATGTTTGAGGTGTGAGTAAGGCTTCGTGGCATTTGGTTGAGCGGTTTACAGTTTCACTACTCAAAACCCCCGAAACTAAGTTTTTTCAAGCCTAAGTTATGAAATAGTCATTTTTTCGCATTATTTGTGAACCGTGAATCCGTTATGCATTCCGTTAGTTCCCGCATGTTTATTTAGGCATGTTTGAGGTGTGAGTATGGTTTCGTGGCGTTTGGTTAAGGGGTTTACCATTTCACTACACAAAACCTCAAAAAATAAGAATTTTCAAGTCTAAGTGATGAAAGAGTCATTTTTTTGCATTACTTATGAATCGTGAATCCGTTAAGCATTCCATTAGTTCGTGTAAGTTTATTTAGGGCATGTTTGAGGTGTGAGTAAGGTTTCGTATCGTTTGGTTAGGCGGTTTACCGTTTCACGGCTCAAAACCTCAAAACTAAGAATTTTCAAGTCGAAGTGATGAAAGAGTCATTTTTTTCACATTAATTGTGAACCGTGAATCCGTTATGCATTCCGTTAGTTCCCGCATGTTTATTTAGGCATGTTTGAGGTGTGAGTATGGTTTCGTTACATTTGGTTAAGTGGTTTACTGTTTCACTACTCAAAACACCCAATATACGTTTTTTCAAACCGAAGTGACTAAAGAGTGATTTTTTTTGCATTTTTTGTGAACCGTGATTATGTTATATATTCCGTTAGTACGTCCAAGTTTATTTAGGCATGTTTGAGGTACGAGTAAGGTTTCGCGGTGTTTGGTTAAGCGGTTTACCGTTTTACTACTCAAAACCTCAAAAACTAAGAATTTTCAAGTCTAAGTGATGAAAGAGTCATTTTTTCGCATTATTTCTGAACCGTGAATCTGTTATGCATTCCGTTAGTTCTTGCAAGTTTATTTAGGCATGTTTAAGGTGCGAGTAAGGTTTCGTGGCATTTGGGTAAGCGGTGTACCGTTTCACTACACAAAACCTCAAAAACTACGAATTTTCAAGTCTAAGCAATATAAGAGTCATTTTTTTCACATTCTTAGTGAACCGTGAATTAGTTATGCATTCCATTAGTTCCCACTAGTTTATTTAAGAATGTTTGAGGTGCGAGTAAGATTTCATGGTATACGGATACACGGTTTATCGTTTCACTTCTCAAAACCTCAAAAACAATGCTTTTTCAAGCCTAAGTTGTGAAATAGTCATTTTTTCGCATTATTTGTGAACCGTGAATCCGTTATGCATTCCGTTAGTTCCCGCATGTTTATTTAGGCATGATTGAGGTGTGAGTATGGTTTCGTGGCGTTTGGTTAAGGGGTTTACCATTTCACTACACAAAACCTCAAAAAATAAGAATTTTCAAGTCTAAGTGATGAAAGAGTCATTTTTTTGCATTACTTATGAACCGTGAATCCGTTAAGCATTCCGTTAGTTCGTGTAAGTTTATTTAAGCATGTTTGAGGTGTGAGTAAGGTTTCGTATCGTTTGGTTAGGCGGTTTACCGTTTCACGGCTCAAAACCTCAAAACTAAGAATTTTCAAGTCGAAGTGATGAAAGAGTCATTTTTTTCACATTAATTGTGAACCGTGAATCCGTTATGCATTCCGTTAGTTCCCGCATGTTTATTTAGGCATGTTTGAGGTGTGAGTATGGTTTCGTTACATTTGGTTAAGTGGTTTACTGTTTCACTACTCAAAACACCCAAAACTACGTTTTTTCAAACCGAAGTGACTAAAGAGTGATTTTTTTTGCATTTTTTGTGAACCGTGATTATGTTATATATTCCGTTAGTACGTCCAAGTTTATTTAGGCATGTTTGAGGTACGAGTAAGGTTTCGCGGTGTTTGGTTAAGCGGTTTACCGTTTTACTACTCAAAACCTCAAAAACTAAGAATTTTCAAGTCTAAGTGATGAAAGAGTCATTTTTTCGCATTATTTTTGAACCGTGAATCTGTTATGCATTCCGTTAGTTCTTGCAAGTTTATTTAGGCATGTTTAAGGTGCGAGTAAGGTTTCGTGGCATTTGGGTAAGCGGTGTACCGTTTCACTACACAAAACCTCAAAAACTACGAATTTTCAAGTCTAAGAAATATAAGAGTCATTTTTTCCACATTCTTTGTGAACCGTGAATTAGTTATGCATTCCGTTAGTTCCCACAAGTTTATTTAAGAATGTTTGAGGTGCGAGTAAGATTTCATGGTATTCGGATACACGGTTTATCGTTTCACTTCTCAAAACCTCAAAAACAATGCTTTTTCAAGCCTAAGTGATGAAGGAGTTATCTTTTCGCATTATTTGTCAACCGTGATTCCGTTATGCATTCCATTAGTTCCCACAAGTATGTTTAGTCATGTTTAAGGTGCGAGTAAAGTTTTGTGGTATTCGAATGCACGGTTTACCGATTAAATACTCAAAACCTCAAAAACTAAGCTCTTTCAAGCCTAAGTGTTGAAAGAATCATTTTTTCACATTATTTGTGAACTGCGAATCCGTTATGCATTCCATTAGTTCCCACAAGTTCAATTAGGTATGTTTGAGGTACGAGTAAGGATTTGTAGAGTTTGGTTAAGCGATTTACCATTTCACTACTGAATACTCCCAAAACTACGTTTTTTCAAACCTAAGTGACTAAAGAGTGATTTTTTCGCATTTTTTGTGAACCGTGATTCCGTTATGTATTCTGTTAGTTCCCATAAGTTAATTTAGGTATGTTTGAGGTACGATAAGGTTTCGTGGTATTTGGTTAAGCGATTTACTGTTTCACTACTCAAAACCTCAAAAATTAAAAAAATTTTAAGTCTAAGTGTTGAAAGAGTCATTTTTTCGCATTATTAGTGAACCTTGAATCCATTTTGCATTCTGTTAGTTCCAACAAGTTTATTTAGGCATGTTTGAGGTGTGAGTAAGGTTTCGTGGAGTTTGGTTAAGCGGTTTACCGTTTCACTACTCACAACCTCAAAAACTAAAAATTTTGCAAGCCTAAGTGACTAAAGAGTCATTTTTTCGCATCTTTTGTGAACCGTGATTCCGTTATGCATTTCGTTATTTCCCACAAGTTTATTTAGGCATGTTTGAGGTGTGAGTAAGGCTTCGTGGCATTTGGTTGAGCGGTTTACAGTTTCACTACTCAAAACCCCCGAAACTAAGTTTTTTCAAGCCTAAGTTATGAAATAGTCATTTTTTCGCATTATTTGTGAACCGTGAATCCGTTATGCATTCCGTTAGTTCCCGCATGTTTATTTAGGCATGTTTGAGGTGTGAGTATGGTTTCGTGGCGTTTGGTTAAGGGGTTTACCATTTCACTACACAAAACCTCAAAAAATAAGAATTTTCAAGTCTAAGTGATGAAAGAGTCATTTTTTTGCATTACTTATGAATCGTGAATCCGTTAAGCATTCCGTTAGTTCGTGTAAGTTTATTTAGGCATGTTTGAGGTGTGAGTAAGGTTTCGTATCGTTTGGTTAGGCGGTTTACCGTTTCACGGCTCAAAACCTCAAAACTAAGAATTTTCAAGTCGAAGTGATGAAAGAGTCATTTTTTTCACATTAATTGTGAACCGTGAATCCGTTATGCATTCCGTTAGTTCCCGCATGTTTATTTAGGCATTTTTGAGGTGTGAGTATGGTTTCGTTACATTTGGTTAAGTGGTTTACTGTTTCACTACTCAAAACACCCAATATACGTTTTTTCAAACCGAAGTGACTAAAGAGTGATTTTTTTTGCATTTTTTGTGAACCGTGATTATGTTATATATTCCGTTAGTACGTCCAAGTTTATTTAGGCATGTTTGAGGTACGAGTAAGGTTTCGCGGTGTTTGGTTAAGCGGTTTACCGTTTTACTACTCAAAACCTCAAAAACTAAGAATTTTCAAGTCTAAGTGATGAAAGAGTCATTTTTTCGCATTATTTCTGAACCGTGAATCTGTTATGCATTCCGTTAGTTCTTGCAAGTTTATTTAGGCATGTTTAAGGTGCGAGTAAGGTTTCGTGGCATTTGGGTAAGCGGTGTACCGTTTCACTACACAAAACCTCAAAAACTACGAATTTTCAAGTCTAAGCAATATAAGAGTCATTTTTTTCACATTCTTAGTGAACCGTGAATTAGTTATGCATTCCATTAGTTCCCACTAGTTTATTTAAGAATGTTTGAGGTGCGAGTAAGATTTCATGGTATACGGATACACGGTTTATCGTTTCACTTCTCAAAACCTCAAAAACAATGCTTTTTCAAGCCTAAGTTATGAAATAGTCATTTTTTCGCATTATTTGTGAACCGTGAATCCGTTATGCATTCCGTTAGTTCCCGCATGTTTATTTAGGCATGATTGAGGTGTGAGTATGGTTTCGTGGCGTTTGGTTAAGGGGTTTACCATTTCACTACACAAAACCTCAAAAAATAAGAATTTTCAAGTCTAAGTGATGAAAGAGTCATTTTTTTGCATTACTTATGAACCGTGAATCCGTTAAGCATTCCGTTAGTTCGTGTAAGTTTATTTAAGCATGTTTGAGGTGTGAGTAAGGTTTCGTATCGTTTGGTTAGGCGGTTTACCGTTTCACGGCTCAAAACCTCAAAACTAAGAATTTTCAAGTCGAAGTGATGAAAGAGTCATTTTTTTCACATTAATTGTGAACCGTGAATCCGTTATGCATTCCGTTAGTTCCCGCATGTTTATTTAGGCATGTTTGAGGTGTGAGTATGGTTTCGTTACATTTGGTTAAGTGGTTTACTGTTTCACTACTCAAAACACCAAAACTACGTTTTTTCAAACCGAAGTGACTAAAGAGTGATTTTTTTTGCATTTTTTGTGAACCGTGATTATGTTATATATTCCGTTAGTACGTCCAAGTTTATTTAGGCATGTTTGAGGTACGAGTAAGGTTTCGCGGTGTTTGGTTAAGCGGTTTACCGTTTTACTACTCAAAACCTCAAAAACTAAGAATTTTCAAGTCTAAGTGATGAAAGAGTCATTTTTTCGCATTATTTCTGAACCGTGAATCTGTTATGCATTCCGTTAGTTCTTGCAAGTTTATTTAGGCATGTTTAAGGTGCGAGTAAGGTTTCGTGGCATTTGGGTAAGCGGTGTACCGTTTCACTACACAAAACCTCAAAAACTACGAATTTTCAAGTCTAAGCAATATAAGAGTCATTTTTTCCACATTCTTTGTGAACCGTGAATTAGTTATGCATTCCGTTAGTTCCCACAAGTTTATTTAAGAATGTTTGAGGTGCGAGTAGGATTTCATGGTATTCGGATACACGGTTTATCGTTTCACTTCTCAAAACCTCAAAAACAATGCTTTTTCAAGCCTAAGTGATGAAGGAGTTATCTTTTCGCATTATTTGTCAACCGTGATTCCGTTATGCATTCCATTAGTTCCCACAAGTATGTTTAGTCATGTTTAAGGTGCGAGTAAGGTTTTGTGGTATTCGAATGCACGGTTTACCGATTAAATACTCAAAACCTCAAAAACTAAGCTCTTTCAAGCCTAAGTGTTGAAAGAATCATTTTTTCACATTATTTGTGAACTGCGAATCCGTTATGCATTCCATTAGTTCCCACAAGTTCAATTAGGTATGTTTGAGGTACGAGTAAGGATTTGTAGAGTTTGGTTAAGCGATTTACCATTTCACTACTGAATACTCCCAAAACTACGTTTTTTCAAACCTAAGTGACTAAAGAGTGATTTTTTCGCATTTTTTGTGAACCGTGATTCCGTTATGTATTCTGTTAGTTCCCATAAGTTAATTTAGGTATGTTTGAGGTACGATAAGGTTTCGTGGTATTTGGTTAAGCGGTTTACTGTTTCACTACTCAAAACCTCAAAAATTAAAAAATTTTTAAGTCTAAGTGTTGAAAGAGTCATTTTTTCGCATTATTAGTGAACCTTGAATCCATTTTGCATTCTGTTAGTTCCAACAAGTTTATTTAGGCATGTTTGAGGTGTGAGTAAGGTTTCGTGGAGTTTGGTTAAGCGGTTTACCGTTTCACTACTCACAACCTCAAAAACTAAAAATTTTGCAAGCCTAAGTGACTAAAGAGTCATTTTTTCGCATCTTTTGTGAACCGTGATTCCGTTATGCATTTCGTTATTTCCCACAAGTTTATTTAGGCATGTTTGAGGTGTGAGTAAGGCTTCGTGGCATTTGGTTGAGCGGTTTACAGTTTCACTACTCAAAACCCCCGAAACTAAGTTTTTTCAAGCCTAAGACATGAAATAGTCATTTTTTCGAATTATTTATGAACTATGAATCTGTTATGCATTCCGTTAGTTCCCGCATGTTTATTTAGGCATGTTTGAGGTGTGAGTATGGTTTCGTGGCGTTTGGTTAAGGAGTTTACCATTTCACTACACAAAACCTCAAAAAATAAGAATTTTCAAGTCTAAGTGATGAAAGAGTCATTTTTTCGCATTATTTGTGAACCGTGAATCCGTTATGCATTCCGTTAGTTCCCGCATGTTTATTTAGGCATGTTTGAGGTGTGAGTATGGTTTCGTGGCGTTTGGTTAAGGGGTTTACCGTTTCACTACACAAAACCTCAAAAAATAAGAATTTTCAAGTCTAAGTGATGAAAGAGTCATTTTTTTGCATTACTTATGAATCGTGAATCCGTTAAGCATTCCGTTAGTTCGTGTAAGTTTATTTAGGCATGTTTGAGGTGTGAGTAAGGTTTCGTATCGTTTGGTTAGGCGGTTTACCGTTTCACGGCTCAAAACCTCAAAACTAAGAATTTTCAAGTCGAAGTGATGAAAGAGTCATTTTTTTCACATTAATTGTGAACCGTGAATCCGTTATGCATTCCGTTAGTTCCCGCATGTTTATTTAGGCATGTTTGAGGTGTTAGTATGGTTTCGTTACATTTGGTTAAGTGGTTTACTGTTTCACTACTCAAAACACCCAATATACGTTTTTTCAAACCGAAGTGACTAAAGAGTGATTTTTTTTGCATTTTTTGTGAACCGTGATTATGTTATATATTCCGTTAGTACGTCCAAGTTTATTTAGGCATGTTTGAGGTACGAGTAAGGTTTCGCGGTGTTTGGTTAAGCGGTTTACCGTTTTACTACTCAAAACCTCAAAAACTAAGAATTTTCAAGTCTAAGTGATGAAAGAGTCATTTTTTCGCATTATTTCTGAACCGTGAATCTGTTATGCATTCCGTTAGTTCTTGCAAGTTTATTTAGGCATGTTTAAGGTGCGAGTAAGGTTTCGTGGCATTTGGGTAAGCGGTGTACCGTTTCACTACACAAAACCTCAAAAACTACGAATTTTCAAGTCTAAGCAATATAAGAGTCATTTTTTTCACATTCTTAGTGAACCGTGAATTAGTTATGCATTCCATTAGTTCCCACTAGTTTATTTAAGAATGTTTGAGGTGCGAGTAAGATTTCATGGTATACGGATACACGGTTTATCGTTTCACTTCTCAAAACCTCAAAAACAATGTTTTTTCAAGCCTAAGTTATGAAATAGTCATTTTTTCGCATTATTTGTGAACCGTGAATCCGTTATGCATTCCGTTAGTTCCCGAATGTTTATTTAGGCATGATTGAGGTGTGAGTATGGTTTCGTGGCGTTTGGTTAAGGGGTTTACCATTTCACTACACAAAACCTCAAAAAATAAGAATTTTCAAGTCTAAGTGATGAAAGAGTCATTTTTTTGCATTACTTATGAACCGTGAATCCGTTAAGCATTCCGTTAGTTCGTGTAAGTTTATTTAGGCATGCTTGAGGTGTGAGTAAGGTTTCGTATCGTTTGGTTAGGCGGTTTACCGTTTCACGGCTCAAAACCTCAAAACTAAGAATTTTCAAGTCGAAGTGATGAAAGAGTCATTTTTTTCACATTAATTGTGAACCGTGAATCCGTTATGCATTCCGTTAGTTCCCGCATGTTTATTTAGGCATGTTTGAGGTGTGAGTATGGTTTCGTTACATTTGGTTAAGTGGTTTACTGTTTCACTACTCAAAACACCCAAAACTACGTTTTTTCAAACCGAAGTGACTAAAGAGTGATTTTTTTTGCATTTTTTGTGAACCGTGATTATGTTGTATATTCCGTTAGTACGTCCAAGTTTATTTAGGCATGTTTGAGTTATGAGTAAGGTTTCGCGGTGTTTGGTTAAGCGGTTTACCGTTTTACTACTCAAAACCTCAAAAACTAAGAATTTCAAGTCTAAGTGATGAAAGAGTCATTTTTTCGCATTATTTCTGAACCGTGAATCTGTTATGCATTCCGTTAGTTCTTGCAAGTTTATTTAGGCATGTTTAAGGTGCGAGTAAGGTTTCGTGGCATTTGGGTAAGCGGTGTACCGTTTCACTACATAAAACCTCAAAAACTACGAATTTTCAAGTCTAAGCAATATAAGAGTCATTTTTTCCACATTTTTTGTGAACCGTGAATTAGTTATGCATTCCGTTAGTTCCCACAAGTTTATTTAAGAATGTTTGAGGTGCGAGTAAGATTTCATGGTATTCGGATACACGGTTTATCGTTTCACTTCTCAAAACCTCAAAAACAATGCTTTTTCAAGCCTAAGTGATGAAGGAGTTATCTTTTCGCATTATTTGTCAACCGTGATTCCGTTATGCATTCCATTAGTTCCCACAAGTATGTTTAGTCATGTTTAAGGTGCGAGTAAGGTTTTGTGGTATTCGAATGCACGGTTTACCGATTAAATACTCAAAACCTCAAAAACTAAGCTCTTTCAAGCCTAAGTGTTGAAAGAATCATTTTTTCACATTATTTGTGAACTGCGAATCCGTTATGCATTCCATTAGTTCCCACAAGTTCAATTAGGTATGTTTGAGGTACGAGTAAGGATTTGTAGAGTTTGGTTAAGCGATTTACCATTTCACTACTGAATACTCCCAAAACTACGTTTTTTCAAACCTAAGTGACTAAAGAGTGATTTTTTCGCATTTTTTGTGAACCGTGATTCCGTTATGTATTCTGTTAGTTCCCATAAGTTAATTTAGGTATGTTTGAGGTACGATAAGGTTTCGTGGTATTTGGTTAAGCGGTTTACTGTTTCACTACTCAAAACCTCAAAAATTAAAAAATTTTTAAGTCTAAGTGTTGAAAGAGTCATTTTTTCGCATTATTAGTGAACCTTGAATCCATTTTGCATTCTGTTAGTTCCAACAAGTTAATTTAGGCATGTTTGAGGTGTGAGTAAGGTTTCGTGGAGTTTGGTTAAGCGGTTTACCGTTTCACTACTCACAACCTCAAAAACTAAAAATTTTGCAAGCCTAAGTGACTAAAGAGTCATTTTTTCGCATCTTTTGTGAACCGTGATTCCGTTATGCATTTCGTTATTTCCCACAAGTTTATTTAGGCATGTTTGAGGTGTGAGTAAGGCTTCGTGGCATTTGGTTGAGCGGTTTACAGTTTCACTACTCAAAACCCCCGAAACTAAGTTTTTTCAAGCCTAAGACATGAAATAGTCATTTTTTCGAATTATTTATGAACTATGAATCTGTTATGCATTCCGTTAGTTCCCGCATGTTTATTTAGGCATGTTTGAGGTGTGAGTATGGTTTCGTGGCGTTTGGTTAAGGGGTTTACCATTTCAATACACAAAACCTCAAAAAATAAGAATTTTCAAGTCTAAGTGATGAAAGAGTCATTTTTTTGCATTACTTATGAACCGTGAATCCGTTAAGCATTCCGTTAGTTCGTGTAAGTTTATTTAGGCATGTTTGAGGTGTGAGTAAGGTTTCGTATCGTTTGTTTAGGCGGTTTACCGTTTCACGGCTCAAAACCTCAAAACTAAGAATTTTCAAGTCGAAGTGATGAAAGAGTCATTTTTTTCACATTAATTGTGAACCGTGAATCCGTTATGCATTCCGTTAGTTCCCGCATGTTTATTTAGGCATGTTTGAGGTGTGAGTATGGTTTCGTTACATTTGGTTAAGTGGTTTACTGTTTCACTACTCAAAACACCCAAAACTACGTTTTTTCAAACCGAAGTGACTAAAGAGTGATTTTTTTTGCATTTTTTGTGAACCGTGATTATGTTATATATTCCGTTAGTACGTCCAAGTTTATTTAGGCATGTTTGAGGTACGAGTAAGGTTTCGCGGTGTTTGGTTAAGCGGTTTACCGTTTTACTACTCAAAACCTCAAAAACTAAGAATTTTCAAGTCTAAGTGATGAAAGAGTCATTTTTTCGCAATATTTCTGAACCGTGAATCTGTTATGCATTCCGTTAGTTCTTGCAAGTTTATTTAAGCATGTTTAAGGTGCGAGTAAGGTTTCGTGGCATTTGGGTAAGCGGTGTACCGTTTCACTACACAAAACCTCAAAAACTACGAATTTTCAAGTCTAAGCAATATAAGAGTCATTTTTTCCACATTCTTTGTGAACCGTGAATTAGTTATGCATTCCGTTAGTTCCCACAAGTTTATTTAAGAATGTTTGAGGTGCGAGTAAGATTTCATGGTATTCGGATACACGGTTTATCGTTTCACTTCTCAAAACCTCAAAAACAATGCTTTTTCAAGCCTAAGTGATGAAGGAGTTATCTTTTCGCATTATTTGTCAACCGTGATTCCGTTATGCATTCCATTAGTTCCCACAAGTATGTTTAGTCATGTTTAAGGTGCGAGTAAGGTTTTGTGGTATTCGAATGCACGGTTTACCGATTAAATACTCAAAACCTCAAAAACTAAGCTCTTTCAAGCCTAAGTGTTGAAAGAATCATTTTTTCACATTATTTGTGAACTGGGAATCCGTTATGCATTCCATTAGTTCCCACAAGTTCATTTAGGTATGTTTGAGGTACGAGTAAGGATTTGTAGAGTTTGGTTAAGCGATTTACCATTTCACTACTGAATACTCCCAAAACTACGTTTTTTCAAACCTAAGTGACTAAAGAGTGATTTTTTCGCATTTTTTGTGAACCGTGATTCCGTTATGTATTCTGTTAGTTCCCATAAGTTAATTTAGGTATGTTTGAGGTACAATAAGGTTTCGTGGTATTTGGTTAAGCGGTTTACTGTTTCACTACTCAAAACCTCAAAAATTAAAAAAATTTCAAGTCTAAGTGATGAAAGAGTCATTTTTTCGCATTATTAGTGAACCTTGAATCCATTTTGCATTCTGTTAGTTCCAACAAGTTTATTTAGGCATGTTTGAGGTGTGAGTAAGGTTTCGTGGAGTTTGGTTAAGCGGTTTACCGTTTCACTACTCACAACCTCAAAAACTAAAAATTTTGCAAGCCTAAGTGACTAAAGAGTCATTTTTTCGCATCTTTTGTGAACCGTGATTCCGTTATGCATTTCGTTATTTCCCACAAGTTTATTTAGGCATGTTTGAGGTGTGAGTAAGGCTTCGTGGCATTTGGTTGAGCGGTTTACTATTTCACTACTCAAAACCCCCGAAACTAAGTTTTTTCAAGCCTAAGACATGAAATAGTCATTTTTTCGAATTATTTGTGAACCGTGAATCTGTTATGCATTCCGTTAGTTCCCGCATGTTTATTTAGGCATGTTTGAGGTGTGAGTATGGTTTCGTGGCATTTGGTTAAGGGGTTTACCATTTCACTACACAAAACCTCAAAAAATAAGAATTTTCAAGTCTAAGTGATGAAAGAGTCATTTTTTTGCATTACTTATGAACCGTGAATCCGTTAAGCATTCCGTTAGTTCGTGTAAGTTTATTTAGGCATGTTTGAGGTGTGAGTAAGGTTTCGTATCGTTTGTTTAGGCGGTTTACCGTTTCACGGCTCAAAACCTCAAAACTAAGAATTTTCAAGTCGAAGTGATGAAAGAGTCATTTTTTTCACATTAATTGTGAACCGTGAATCCGTTATGCATTCCGTTAGTTCCCGCATGTTTATTTAGGCATGTTTGAGGTGTGAGTATGGTTTCGTTACATTTGGTTAAGTGGTTTACTGTTTCACTACTCAAAACACCCAAAACTACGTTTTTTCAAACCGAAGTGACTAAAGAGTGATTTTTTTTGCATTTTTTTGTGAACCGTGATTATGTTATATATTCCGTTAGTACGTCCAAGTTTATTTAGGCATGTTTGAGGTACGAGTAAGGTTTCGCGGTGTTTGGTTAAGCGGTTTACCGTTTTACTACTCAAAACTCAAAAACTAAGAATTTTCAAGTCTATGTGATGAAAGAGTCATTTTTTCGCATTATTTCTGAACCGTGAATCTGTTATGCATTCCGTTAGTTCTTGCAAGTTTATTTAGGCATGTTTAAGGTGCGAGTAAGGTTTCGTGGCATTTGGGTAAGCGGTGTACCGTTTCACTACACAAAACCTCAAAAACTACGAATTTTCAAGTCTAAGCAATATAAGAGTCATTTTTTCCACATTCTTTGTGAACCGTGAATTAGTTATGCATTCCGTTAGTTCCCACAAGTTTATTTAAGAATGTTTGAGGTGCGAGTAAGATTTCATGGTATTCGGATACACGGTTTATCGTTTCACTTCTCAAAACCTCAAAAACAATGCTTTTTCAAGCCTAAGTGATGAAGGAGTTATCTTTTCGCATTATTTGTCAACCGTGATTCCGTTATGCATTCCATTAGTTCCCACAAGTATGTTTAGTCATGTTTAAGGTGCGAGTAAGGTTTTGTGGTATTCGAATGCACGGTTTACCGATTAAATACTCAAACCTCAAAAACTAAGCTCTTTCAAGCGTAAGTGTTGAAAGAATCATTTTTTCACATTATTTGTGAACTGCGAATCCGTTATGCATTCCATTAGTTCCCACAAGTTCAATTAGGTACTTTGAGGTACGAGTAAGGATTTGTAGAGTTTGGTTAAGCGATTTACCATTTCACTACTGAATACTCCCAAAACTACGTTTTTTCAAACCTAAGTGACTAAAGAGTGATTTTTTCGCATTTTTTGTGAACCGTGATTCCGTTATGTATTCTGTTAGTTCCCATAAGTTAATTTAGGTATGTTTGAGGTACGATAAGGTTTCGTGGTATTTGGTTAAGCGGTTTACTGTTTCACTACTCAAAACCTCAAAAATTAAAAAAATTTTAAGTCTAAGTGTTGAAAGAGTCATTTTTTCGCATTATTAGTGAACCTTGAATCCATTTTGCATTCTGTTAGTTCCAACAAGTTTATTTAGGCATGTTTGAGGTGTGAGTAAGGTTTCGTGGAGTTTGGTTAAAGCGGTTTACCGTTTCACTACTCACAACCTCAAAAACTAAAAAATTTTGCAAGCCTAAGTGACTAAAGAGTCATTTTTTCGCATCTTTTGTGAACCGTGATTCCGTTATGCATTTCGTTATTTCCCATAAGTTTATTTAGGCATGTTTGAGGTGTGAGTAAGGCTTCGTGGCATTTGGTTGAGCGGTTTACAGTTTCACTACTCAAAACCCCCGAAACTAAGTTTTTTCAAGCCTAAGTTATGAAATAGTCATTTTTTCGCATTATTTGTGAACCGTGAATCCGTTATGCATTCCGTTAGTTCCCGCATGTTTATTTAGGCATGTTTGAGGTGTGAGTATGGTTTCGTGGCGTTTGGTTAAGGGGTTTACCATTTCACTACACAAAACCTCAAAAAATAAGAATTTTCAAGTCTAAGTGATGAAAGAGTCATTTTTTTGCATTACTTATGAATCGTGAATCCGTTAAGCATTCCGTTAGTTCGTGTAAGTTTATTTAGGCATGTTTGAGGTGTGAGTAAGGTTTCGTATCGTTTGGTTAGGCGGTTACCGTTTCACGGCTCAAAACCTCAAAACTAAGAATTTTCAAGTCGAAGTGATGAAAGAGTCATTTTTTTCACATTAATTGTGAACCGTGAATCCGTTATGCATTCCGTTAGTTCCCGCATGTTTATTTAGGCATGTTTGAGGTGTGAGTATGGTTTCGTTACATTTGGTTAAGTGGTTTACTGTTTCACTACTCAAAACACCCAATATACGTTTTTTCAAACCGAAGTGACTAAAGAGTGATTTTTTTGCATTTTTTGTGAACCGTGATTATGTTATATATTCCGTTAGTACGTCCAAGTTTATTTAGGCATGTTTGAGGTACGAGTAAGGTTTCGCGGTGTTTGGTTAAGCGGTTTACCGTTTTACTACTCAAAACCTCAAAAACTAAGAATTTTCAAGTCTAAGTGATGAAGAGTCATTTTTTCGCATTATTTCTGAACCGTGAATCTGTTATGCATTCCGTTAGTTCTTGCAAGTTTATTTAGGCATGTTTAAGGTGCGAGTAAGGTTTCGTGGCATTTGGGTAAGCGGTGTACCGTTTCACTACACAAAACCTCAAAAACTACGAATTTTCAAGTCTAAGCAATATAAGAGTCATTTTTTTCACATTCTTAGTGAACGTGAATTAGTTATGCATTCCATTAGTTCCCACTAGTTTATTTAAGAATGTTTGAGGTGCGAGTAAGATTTCATGGTATACGGATACACGGTTATCGTTTCACTTCTCAAAACCTCAAAAACAATGCTTTTTCAAGCCTAAGTTATGAAATAGTCATTTTTTCGCATTATTTGTGAACCGTGAATCCGTTATGCATTCCGTTAGTTCCCACAAGTATGTTTAGTCATGTTTAAGGTGCGAGTAAGGTTTTGTGGTATTCGAATGCACGGTTTACCGATTAAATACTCAAAACCTCAAAAACTAAGCTCTTTCAAGCCTAAGTGTTGAAAGAATCATTTTTTCACATTATTTGTGAACTGCGAATCCGTTATGCATTCCATTAGTTCCCACAAGTTCAATTAGGTATGTTTGAGATACGAGTAAGGATTTGTAGAGTTTGGTTAAGCGATTTACCATTTCACTACTGAATACTCCCAAAACTACGTTTTTTCAAACCTAAGTGACTAAAGAGTGATTTTTTCGCATTTTTTGTGAACCGTGATTCCGTTATGTATTCTGTTAGTTCCCATAAGTTAATTTAGGTATGTTTGAGGTACGATAAGGTTTCGTGGTATTTGGTTAAGCGATTTACTGTTTCACTACTCAAAACCTCAAAAATTAAAAAAATTTTAAGTCTAAGTGTTGAAAGAGTCATTTTTTCGCATTATTAGTGAACCTTGAATCCATTTTGCATTCTGTTAGTTCCAACAAGTTTATTTAGGCATGTTTGAGGTGTGAGTAAGGTTTCGTGGAGTTTGGTTAAGCGGTTTACCGTTTCACTACTCACAACCTCAAAAACTAAAAATTTTGCAAGCCTAAGTGACTAAAGAGTCATTTTTTCGCATCTTTTGTGAACCGTGATTCCGTTATGCATTTCGTTATTTCCCACAAGTTTATTTAGGCATGTTTGAGGTGTGAGTAAGGCTTCGTGGCATTTGGTTGAGCGGTTTACAGTTTCACTACTCAAAACCCCCGAAACTAAGTTTTTTCAAGCCTAAGACATGAAATAGTCATTTTTTCGAATTATTTATGAACTATGAATCTGTTATGCATTCCGTTAGTTCCCGCATGTTTATTTAGGCATGTTTGAGGTGTGAGTATGGTTTCGTGGCGTTTGGTTAAGGGGTTTACCATTTCACTACACAAAACCTCAAAAAATAAGAATTTTCAAGTCTAAGTGATGAAAGAGTCATTTTTTTGCATTACTTATGAACCGTGAATCCGTTAAGCATTCCGTTAGTTCGTGTAAGTTTATTTAGGCATGTTTGAGGTGTGAGTAAGGTTTCGTATCGTTTGGTTAGGCGTTTAACCGTTTCACGGCTCAAAACCTCAAAACTAAGAATTTTCAAGTCGAAGTGATGAAAGAGTCATTTTTTTCACATTAATTGTGAACCGTGAATCCGTTATGCATTCCGTTAGTTCCCGCATGTTTATTTAGGCATGTTTGAGGTGTGAGTATGGTTTCGTTACATTTGGTTAAGTGGTTTACTGTTTCACTACTCAAAACACCCAAAACTACGTTTTTTCAAACCGAAGTGACTAAAGAGTGATTTTTTTTGCATTTTTTTGTGAACGTGATTATGTTATATATTCCGTTAGTATGTCCAAGTTTATTTAGGCATGTTTGAGGTACGAGTAAGGTTTCGCGGTGTTTGGTTAAGCGGTTTACCGTTTTACTACTCAAAACCTCAAAAACTAAGAATTTTCAAGTCTAAGTGATGAAAGAGTCATTTTTCTCGCATTATTTCTGAACGTGAATCTGTTATGCATTCCGTTAGTTCTTGCAAGTTTATTTAGGCATGTTTAAGGTGCGAGTAAGGTTTCGTGGCATTTGGGTAAGCGGTGTACCGTTTCACTACACAAAACCTCAAAAACTACGAATTTTCAAGTCTAAGCAATATAAGAGTCATTTTTTTCACATTCTTTGTGAACCGTGAATTAGTTATGCATTCCGTTAGTTCCCACAAGTTTATTTAAGAATGTTTGAGGTGCGAGTAAGATTTCATGGTATTCGGATACACGGTTTATCGTTTCACTTCTCAAAACCTCAAAAACAATGCTTTTTCAAGCCTAAGTGATGAAGGAGTTATCTTTTCGCATTATTTGTCAACCGTGATTCCGTTATGCATTCCATTAGTTCCCACAAGTATGTTTAGTCATGTTTAAGGTGCGAGTAAGGTTTTGTGGTATTCGAATGCACGGTTTACCGATTAAATACTCAAAACCTCAAAAACTAAGCTCTTTCAAGCCTAAGTGTTGAAAGAATCATTTTTTTCACATTATTTGTGAACTGGGAATCCGTTATGCATTCCATTAGTTCCCACAAGTTCATTTAGGTATGTTTGAGGTACAAGTAAGGATTTGTAGAGTTTGGTTAAGCGATTTACCATTTCACTACTGAATACTCCCAAAACTACGTTTTTTCAAACCTAAGTGACTAAAGAGTGATTTTTTCGCATTTTTTGTGAACCGTGATTCCGTTATGTATTCTGTTAGTTCCCATAAGTTAATTTAGGTATGTTTGAGGTACGATAAGGTTTCGTGGTATTTGGTTAAGCGGTTTACTGTTTCACTACTCAAAACCTCAAAAATTAAAAAAATTTCAAGTCTAAGTGATGAAAGAGTCATTTTTTCGCATTATTAGTGAACCTTGAATCCATTTTGCATTCTGTTAGTTCCAACAAGTTTATTTAGGCATGTTTGAGGTGTGAGTAAGGTTTCGTGGAGTTTGGTTAAGCGGTTTACCGTTTCACTACTCACAACCTCAAAAACTAAAAATTTTGCAAGCCTAAGTGACTAAAGAGTCATTTTTTCGCATCTTTTGTGAACCGTGATTCCGTTATGCATTTCGTTATTTCCCACAAGTTTATTTAGGCATGTTTGAGGTGTGAGTAAGGCTTCGTGGCATTTGGTTGAGCGGTTTACTATTTCACTACTCAAAACCCCCGAAACTAAGTTTTTTCAAGCCTAAGACATGAAATAGTCATTTTTTCGAATTATTTGTGAACCGTGAATCTGTTATGCATTCCGTTAGTTCCCGCATGTTTATTTAGGCATGTTTGAGGTGTGAGTATGGTTTCGTGGCATTTGGTTAAGGGGTTTACCATTTCACTACACAAAACCTCAAAAAATAAGAATTTTCAAGTCTAAGTGATGAAAGAGTCATTTTTTTGCATTACTTATGAACCGTGAATCCGTTAAGCATTCCGTTAGTTCGTGTAAGTTTATTTAGGCATGTTTGAGGTGTGAGTAAGGTTTCGTATCGTTTGTTTAGGCGGTTTACCGTTTCACGGCTCAAAACCTCAAAACTAAGAATTTTCAAGTCGAAGTGATGAAAGAGTCATTTTTTTCACATTAATTGTGAACCGTGAATCCGTTATGCATTCCGTTAGTTCCCGCATGTTTATTTAGGCATGTTTGAGGTGTGAGTAAGGCTTCGTGGCATTTGGTTGAGCGGTTTACTATTTCACTACTCAAAACCCCCGAAACTACGTTTTTTCAAGCCTAAGACATGAAATAGTCATTTTTTCGAATTATTTGTGAACCGTGAATCTGTTATGCATTCCGTTAGTTCCCGCATGTTTATTTAGGCATGTTTGAGGTGTGAGTATGGTTTCGTGGCATTTGGTTAAGGGGTTTACCATTTCACTACACAAAACCTCAAAAAATAAGAATTTTCAAGTCTAAGTGATGAAAGAGTCATTTTTTTGCATTACTTATGAACCGTGAATCCGTTAAGCATTCCGTTAGTTCGTGTAAGTTTATTTAGGCATGTTTGAGGTGTGAGTAAGGTTTCGTATCGTTTGTTTAGGCGGTTTACCGTTTCACGGCTCAAAACCTCAAAACTAAGAATTTTCAAGTCGAAGTGATGAAAGAGTCATTTTTTTCACATTAATTGTGAACCGTGAATCCGTTATGCATTCCGTTAGTTCCCGCATGTTTATTTAGGCATGTTTGAGGTGTGAGTAAGGCTTCGTGGCATTTGGTTGAGCGGTTTACTATTTCACTACTCAAAACCCCCGAAACTAAGTTTTTTCAAGCCTAAGACATGAAATAGTCATTTTTTCGAATTATTTGTGAACCGTGAATCTGTTATGCATTCCGTTAGTTCCCGCATGTTTATTTAGGCATGTTTGAGGTGTGAGTATGGTTTCGTGGCATTTGGTTAAGGGGTTTACCATTTCACTACACAAAACCTCAAAAAATAAGAATTTTCAAGTCTAAGTGATGAAAGAGTCATTTTTTTGCATTACTTATGAACCGTGAATCCGTTAAGCATTCCGTTAGTTCGTGTAAGTTTATTTAGGCATGTTTGAGGTGTGAGTAAGGTTTCGTATCGTTTGTTTAGGCGGTTTACCGTTTCACGGCTCAAAACCTCAAAACTAAGAATTTTCAAGTCGAAGTGATGAAAGAGTCATTTTTTTCACATTAATTGTGAACCGTGAATCCGTTATGCATTCCGTTAGTTCCCGCATGTTTATTTAGGCATGTTTGAGGTGTGAGTATGGTTTCGTTACATTTGGTTAAGTGGTTTACTGTTTCACTACTCAAAACACCCAAAACTACGTTTTTTCAAACCGAAGTGACTAAAGAGTGATTTTTTTTGCATTTTTTGTGAACCGTGATTATGTTATATATTCCGTTAGTACGTCCAAGTTTATTTAGGCATGTTTGAGGTACGAGTAAGGTTTCGCGGTGTTTGGTTAAGCGGTTTACCGTTTTACTACTCAAAACCTCAAAAACTAAGAATTTTCAAGTCTAAGTGATGAAAGAGTCATTTTTTCGCATTATTTCTGAACCGTGAATCTGTTATGCATTCCGTTAGTTCTTGCAAGTTTATTTAGGCATGTTTAAGGTGCGAGTAAGGTTTCGTGGCATTTGGGTAAGCGGTGTACCGTTTCACTACACAAAACCTCAAAAACTACGAATTTTCAAGTCTAAGCAATATAAGAGTCATTTTTTCCACATTCTTTGTGAACCGTGAATTAGTTATGCATTCCGTTAGTTCCCACAAGTTTATTTAAGAATGTTTGAGGTGCGAGTAAGATTTCATGGTATTCGGATACACGGTTTATCGTTTCACTTCTCAAAACCTCAAAAACAATGCTTTTTCAAGCCTAAGTGATGAAGGAGTTATCTTTTCGCATTATTTGTCAACCGTGATTCCGTTATGCATTCCATTAGTTCCCACAAGTATGTTTAGTCATGTTTAAGGTGCGAGTAAGGTTTTGTGGTATTCGAATGCACGGTTTACCGATTAAATACTCAAAACCTCAAAAACTAAGCTCTTTCAAGCCTAAGTGTTGAAAGAATCATTTTTTCACATTATTTGTGAACTGCGAATCCGTTATGCATTCCATTAGTTCCCACAAGTTCAATTAGGTATGTTTGAGGTACGAGTAAGGATTTGTAGAGTTTGGTTAAGCGATTTACCATTTCACTACTGAATACTCCCAAAACTACGTTTTTTCAAACCTAAGTGACTAAAGAGTGATTTTTTCGCATTTTTTGTGAACCGTGATTTCGTTATGTATTCTGTTAGTTCCCATAAGTTAATTTAGGTATGTTTGAGGTACGATAAGGTTTCGTGGTATTTGGTTAAGCGGTTTACTGTTTCACTACTCAAAACCTCAAAAATTAAAAAAATTTTAAGTCTAAGTGTTGAAAGAGTCATTTTTCGCATTATTAGTGAACCTTGAATCCATTTTGCATTCTGTTAGTTCCAACAAGTTTATTTAGGCATGTTTGAGGTGTGAGTAAGGTTTCGTGGAGTTTGGTTAAGCGGTTTACCGTTTCACTACTCACAACCTCAAAAACTAAAAATTTTGCAAGCCTAAGTGACTAAAGAGTCATTTTTTCGCATCTTTTGTGAACCGTGATTCCGTTATGCATTTCGTTATTTCCCACAAGTTTATTTAGGCATGTTTGAGGTGTGAGTAAGGCTTCGTGGCATTTGGTTGAGCGGTTTACAGTTTCACTACTCAAAACCCCCGAAACTAAGTTTTTTCAAGCCTAAGACATGAAATAGTCATTTTTTCGAATTATTTATGAACTATGAATCTGTTATGCATTCCGTTAGTTCCTGCATGTTTATTTAGGCATGTTTGAGGTGTGAGTATGGTTTCGTGGCGTTTGGTTAAGGGGTTTACCATTTCACTACACAAAACCTCAAAAAATAAGAATTTTCAAGTCTATGTGATGAAAGAGTCATTTTTTTGCATTACTTATGAACCGTGAATCCGTTAAGCATTCCGTTAGTTCGTGTAAGTTTATTTAGGCATGTTTGAGGTGTGAGTAAGGTTTCGTATCGTTTGGTTAGGCGGTTTACCGTTTCACGGCTCAAAACCTCAAAACTAAGAATTTTCAAGTCGAAGTGATGAAAGAGTCATTTTTTTCACATTAATTGTGAACCGTGAATCCGTTATGCATTCCGTTAGTTCCCGCATGTTTATTTAGGCATGTTTGAGGTGTGAGTATGGTTTCGTTACATTTGGTTAAGTGGTTTACTGTTTCACTACTCAAAACACCCAAAACTACGTTTTTTCAAACCGAAGTGACTAAAGAGTGATTTTTTTTGCATTTTTTGTGAACCGTGATTATGTTATATATTCCGTTAGTACGTCCAAGTTTATTTAGGCATGTTTGAGGTACGAGTAAGGTTTCGCGGTGTTTGGTTAAGCGGTTTACCGTTTTACTACTCAAAACCTCAAAAACTAAGAATTTTCAAGTCTAAGTGATGAAAGAGTCATTTTTTCGCATTATTTCTGAACCGTGAATCTGTTATGCATTCCGTTAGTTCTTGCAAGTTTATTTAGGCATGTTTAAGGTGCGAGTAAGGTTTCGTGGCATTTGGGTAAGCGGTGTACCGTTTCACTACACAAAACCTCAAAAACTACGAATTTTCAAGTCTAAGCAATATAAGAGTCATTTTTTCCACATTCTTTGTGAACCGTGAATTAGTTATGCATTCCGTTAGTTCCCACAAGTTTATTTAAGAATGTTTGAGGTGCGAGTAAGATTTCATGGTATTCGGATACACGGTTTATCGTTTCACTTCTCAAAACCTCAAAAACAATGCTTTTTCAAGCCTAAGTGATGAAGGAGTTATCTTTTCGCATTATTTGTCAACCGTGATTCCGTTATGCATTCCATTAGTTCCCACAAGTATGTTTAGTCATGTTTAAGGTGCGAGTAAGGTTTTGTGGTATTCGAATGCACGGTTTACCGATTAAATACTCAAAACCTCAAAAACTAAGCTCTTTCAAGCCTAAGTGTTGAAAGAATCATTTTTTCACATTATTTGTGAACTGGGAATCCGTTATGCATTCCATTAGTTCCCACAAGTTCAATTAGGTATGTTTGAGGTACGAGTAAGGATTTGTAGAGTTTGGTTAAGCGATTTACCATTTCACTACTGAATACTCCCAAAACTACGTTTTTTCAAACCTAAGTGACTAAAGAGTGATTTTTTCGCATTTTTTGTGAACCGTGATTCCGTTATGTATTCTGTTAGTTCCCATAAGTTAATTTAGGTATGTTTGAGGTACGATAAGGTTTCGTGGTATTTGGTTAAGCGGTTTACTGTTTCACTACTCAAAACCTCAAAAATTAAAAAAATTTTAAGTCTAAGTGTTGAAAGAGTCATTTTTTCGCATTATTAGTGAACCTTGAATCCATTTTGCATTCTGTTAGTTCCAACAAGTTTATTTAGGCATGTTTGAGGTGTGAGTAAGGTTTCGTGGAGTTTGGTTAAGCGGTTTACCGTTTCACTACTCACAACCTCAAAAACTAAAAATTTTGCAAGCCTAAGTGACTAAAGAGTCATTTTTTCGCATCTTTTGTGAACCGTGATTCCGTTATGCATTTCGTTATTTCCCACAAGTTTATTTAGGCATGTTTGAGGTGTGAGTAAGGCTTCGTGGCATTTGGTTGAGCGGTTTACAGTTTCACTACTCAAAACCCCCGAAACTAAGTTTTTTCAAGCCTAAGACATGAAATAGTCATTTTTTCGAATTATTTATGAACTATGAATCTGTTATGCATTCCGTTAGTTCCCGCATGTTTATTTAGGCATGTTTGAGGTGTGAGTATGGTTTCGTGGCGTTTGGTTAAGGGGTTTACCATTTCACTACACAAAACCTCAAAAAATAAGAATTTTCAAGTCTAAGTGATGAAAGAGTCATTTTTTTGCATTACTTATGAACCGTGAATCCGTTAAGCATTCCGTTAGTTCGTGTAAGTTTATTTAGGCATGTTTGAGGTGTGAGTAAGGTTTCGTATCGTTTGGTTAGGCGGTTTACCGTTTCACGGCTCAAAACCTCAAAACTAAGAATTTTCAAGTCGAAGTGATGAAAGAGTCATTTTTTTCACATTAATTGTGAACCGTGAATCCGTTATGCATTCCGTTAGTTCCCGCATGTTTATTTAGGCATGTTTGAGGTGTGAGTATGGTTTCGTTACATTTGGTTAAGTGGTTTACTGTTTCACTACTCAAAACACCCAAAACTACGTTTTTTCAAACCGAAGTGACTAAAGAGTGATTTTTTTTGCATTTTTTGTGAACCGTGATTATGTTATATATTCCGTTAGTACGTCCAAGTTTATTTAGGCATGTTTGAGGTACGAGTAAGGTTTCGCGGTGTTTGGTTAAGCGGTTTACCGTTTTACTACTCAAAACCTCAAAAACTAAGAATTTTCAAGTCTAAGTGATGAAAGAGTCATTTTTTCGCATTATTTCTGAACCGTGAATCTGTTATGCATTCCGTTAGTTCTTGCAAGTTTATTTAGGCATGTTTAAGGTGCGAGTAAGGTTTCGTGGCATTTGGGTAAGCGGTGTACCGTTTCACTACACAAAACCTCAAAAACTACGAATTTTCAAGTCTAAGCAATATAAGAGTCATTTTTTCCACATTCTTTGTGAACCGTGAATTAGTTATGCATTCCGTTAGTTCCCACAAGTTTATTTAAGAATGTTTGAGGTGCGAGTAAGATTTCATGGTATTCGGATACACGGTTTATCGTTTCACTTCTCAAAACCTCAAAAACAATGCTTTTTCAAGCCTAAGTGATGAAGGAGTTATCTTTTCGCATTATTTGTCAACCGTGATTCCGTTATGCATTCCATTAGTTCCCACAAGTATGTTTAGTCATGTTTAAGGTGCAAGTAAGGTTTTGTGGTATTCGAATGCACGGTTTACCGATTAAATACTCAAAACCTCAAAAACTAAGCTCTTTCAAGCCTAAGTGTTGAAAGAATCATTTTTTCACATTATTTGTGAACTGCGAATCCGTTATGCATTCCATTAGTTCCCACAAGTTCAATTAGGTATGTTTGAGGTACGAGTAAGGATTTGTAGAGTTTGGTTAAGCGATTTACCATTTCACTACTGAATACTCCCAAAACTACGTTTTTTCAAACCTAAGTGACTAAAGAGTGATTTTTTCGCATTTTTTGTGAACCGTGATTCCGTTATGTATTCTGTTAGTTCCCATAAGTTAATTTAGGTATGTTTGAGGTACGATAAGGTTTCGTGGTATTTGGTTAAGCGGTTTACTGTTTCACTACTCAAAACCTCAAAAATTAAAAAAATTTCAAGTCTAAGTGATGAAAGAGTCATTTTTTTCGCATTATTAGTGAACCTTGAATCCATTTTGCATTATGTTTGTTCCAACAAGTTTATTTAGGCATGTTTGAGGTGTGAGTAAGGTTTCGTGGAGTTTGATTAAGCGGTTTACCGTTTCACTACTCACAACCTCAAAAACTAAAAATTTTGCAAGCCTAAGTGACTAAAGAGTCATTTTTTCGCATCTTTTGTGAACCGTGATTCCATTATGCATTTCGTTATTTCCCACAAGTTTATTTAGGCATGTTTGAGGTGTGAGTAAGGCTTCGTGGCATTTGGTTGAGCGGTTTACTATTTCACTACTCAAAACCCCCGAAACTAAGTTTTTTCAAGCCTAAGACATGAAATAGTCATTTTTTCGAATTATTTGTGAACTATGAATCTGTTATGCATTCCGTTAGTTCCCGCATGTTTATTTAGGCATGTTTGAGGTGTGAGTATGGTTTCGTGGCATTTGGTTAAGGGGTTTACCATTTCACTACACAAAACCTCAAAAAATAAGAATTTTCAAGTCTAAGTGATGAAAGAGTCATTGTTTTGCATTACTTATGAACCGTGAATCCGTTAAGCATTCCGTTAGTTCGTGTAAGTTTATTTAGGCATGTTTGAGGTGTGAGTAAGGTTTCGTATCGTTTGTTTAGGCGGTTTACCGTTTCACGGCTCAAAACCTCAAAACTAAGAATTTTCAAGTCGAAGTGATGAAAGAGTCATTTTTTTCACATTAATTGTGAACCGTGAATCCGTTATGCATTCCGTTAGTTCCGCATGTTTATTTAGGCATGTTTGAGGTGTGAGTATGGTTTCGTTACATTTGGTTAAGTGGTTTACTGTTTCACTACTCAAAACACCCAAAACTACGTTTTTTCAAACCGAAGTGACTAAAGAGTGATTTTTTTGCATTTTTTGTGAACCGTGATTATGTTATATATTGCGTTTGTACGTCCAAGTTTCTTTAGGCATGTTTGAGGTACGAGTAAGGTTTCGCGGTGTTTGGTTAAGCGGTTTACCGTTTTACTACTCAAAACCTCAAAACTAAGAATTTTCAAGTCTAAGTGATGAAAGAGTCATTTTTTCGCATTATTTCTGAACCGTGAATCTGTTATGCATTCCGTTAGTTCTTGCAAGTTTATTTAGGCATGTTTAAGGTGCGAGTAAGGTTTCGTGGCATTTGGGTAAGCGGTGTACCGTTTCACTACACAAAACCTCAAAAACTACGAATTTTCAAGTCTAAGCAATATTAGAGTCATTTTTTTCACATTCTTAGTGAACCGTGAATTAGTTATGCATTCCATTAGTTCCCACAAGTTTATTTAAGAATGTTTGAGGTGCGAGTAAGATTTCATGGTATACGGATACACGGTTTATCGTTTCACTTCTCAAAACCTCAAAAACAATGCTTTTTCAAGCCTAAGTGATGAAGGAGTTATCTTTTCGCATTATTTGTCAACCGTGATTCCGTTATGCATTCCATTAGTTCCCACAAGTATGTTTAGTCATGTTTAAGGTGCGAGTAAGGTTTTGTGGTATTCGAATGCACGGTTTACCGATTAAATACTCAAAACCTCAAAAACTAAGCTCTTTCAAGCCTAAGTGTTGAAAGAATCATTTTTTCACATTATTTGTGAACTGCGAATCCGTTATGCATTCCATTAGTTCCCACAAGTTCAATTAGGTATGTTTGAGGTACGAGTAAGGATTTGTAGAGTTTGGTTAAGCGATTTACCATTTCACTACTGAATACTCCCAAAACTACGTTTTTTTAAACCTAAGTGACTAAAGAGTGATTTTTTCGCATTTTTTGTGAACCGTGATTTCGTTATGTATTCTGTTAGTTCCCATAAGTTAATTTAGGTATGTTTGAGGTACGATAAGGTTTCGTGGTATTTGGTTAAGCGGTTTACTGTTTCACTACTCAAAACCTCAAAAATTAAAAAAATTTTAAGTCTAAGTGTTGAAAGAGTCATTTTTTTCGCATTATTAGTGAACCTTGAATCCATTTTGCATTCTGTTTGTTCCAACAAGTTTATTTAGGCATGTTTGAGGTGTGAGTAAGGTTTCGTGGAGTTTGATTAAGCGGTTTACCGTTTCACTACTCACAACCTCAAAAACTAAAAATTTTGCAAGCCTAAGTGACTAAAGAGTCATTTTTTCGCATCTTTTGTGAACCGTGATTCCGTTATGCATTTCGTTATTTCCCACAAGTTTATTTAGGCATGTTTGAGGTGTGAGTAAGGCTTCGTGGCATTTGGTTGAGCGGTTTACAGTTTCACTACTCAAAACCCCCGAAACTAAGTTTTTTCAAGCCTAAGACATGAAATAGTCATTTTTTCGAATTATTTATGAACTATGAATCTGTTATGCATTCCGTTAGTTCCCGCATGTTTATTTAGGCATGTTTGAGGTGTGAGTATGGTTTCGTGGCGTTTGGTTAAGGGGTTTACCATTTCACTACACAAAACCTCAAAAAATAAGAATTTTCAAGTCTAAGTGATGAAAGAGTCATTTTTTTGCATTACTTATGAACCGTGAATCCGTTAAGTATTCCGTTAGTTCGTGTAAGTTTATTTAGGCATGTTTGAGGTGTGAGTAAGGTTTCGTATCGTTTGGTTAGGCGGTTTACCGTTTCACGGCTCAAAACCTCAAAACTAAGAATTTTCAAGTCGAAGTGATGAAAGAGTCATTTTTTTCACATTAATTGTGAACCGTGAATCCGTTATGCATTCCGTTAGTTCCCGCATGTTTATTTAGGCATGTTTGAGGTGTGAGTATGGTTTCGTTACATTTGGTTAAGTGGTTTACTGTTTCACTACTCAAAACACCCAAAACTACGTTTTTTCAAACCGAAGTGACTAAAGAGTGATTTTTTTTGCATTTTTTGTGAACCGTGATTATGTTATATATTCCGTTAGTACATCCAAGTTTATTTAGGCATGTTTGAGGTACGAGTAAGGTTTCGCGGTGTTTGGTTAAGCGGTTTACCGTTTTACTACTCAAAACCTCAAAAACTAAGAATTTTCAAGTCTAAGTGATGAAAGAGTCATTTTTTCGCATTATTTCTGAACCGTGAATCTGTTATGCATTCCGTTAGTTCTTGCAAGTTTATTTAGGCATGTTTAAGGTGCGAGTAAGGTTTCGTGGCATTTGGGTAAGCGGTGTACCGTTTCACTACACAAAACCTCAAAAACTACGAATTTTCAAGTCTAAGCAATATAAGAGTCATTTTTTCCACATTCTTTGTGAACCGTGAATTAGTTATGCATTCCGTTAGTTCCCACAAGTTTATTTAAGAATGTTTGAGGTGCGAGTAAGATTTCATGGTATTCGGATACACGGTTTATCGTTTCACTTCTCAAAACCTCAAAAACAATGCTTTTTCAAGCCTAAGTGATGAAGGAGTTATCTTTTCGCATTATTTGTCAACCGTGATTCCGTTATGCATTCCATTAGTTCCCACAAGTATGTTTAGTCATGTTTATGGTGCGAGTAAGGTTTTGTGGTATTCGAATGCATGGTTTACCGATTAAATACTCAAAACCTCAAAAACTAAGCTCTTTCAAGCCTAAGTGTTGAAAGAATCATTTTTTCACATTATTTGTGAACTGCGAATCCGTTATGCATTCCATTAGTTCCCACAAGTTCAATTAGGTATGTTTGAGGTACGAGTAAGGATTTGTAGAGTTTGGTTAAGCGATTTACCATTTCACTACTGAATACTCCCAAAACTACGTTTTTTCAAACCTAAGTGACTAAAGAGTGATTTTTTCGCATTTTTTGTGAACCGTGATTTCGTTATGTATTCTGTTAGTTCCCATAAGTTTATTTAGGTATGTTTGAGGTACGATAAGGTTTCGTGGTATTTGGTTAAGCGGTTTACTGTTTCACTACTCAAAACCTCAAAAATTAAAAAAAATTTAAGTCTAAGTGTTGAAAGAGTCATTTTTCGCATTATTAGTGAACCTTGAATCCATTTTGCATTCTGTTAGTTCCAACAAGTTTATTTAGGCATGTTTGAGGTGTGAGTAAGGTTTCGTGGAGTTTGGTTAAGCGGTTTACCGTTTCACTACTCACAACCTCAAAAACTAAAAATTTTGCAAGCCTAAGTGACTAAAGAGTCATTTTTTCGCATCTTTTGTGAACCGTGATTCCGTTATGCATTTCGTTATTTCCCACAAGTTTATTTAGGCATGTTTGAGGTGTGAGTAAGGCTTCGTGGCATTTGGTTGAGCGGTTTACAGTTTCACTACTCAAAACCCCCGAAACTAAGTTTTTTCAAGCCTAAGACATGAAATAGTCATTTTTTCGAATTATTTATGAACTATGAATCTGTTATGCATTCCGTTAGTTCCCGCATGTTTATTTAGGCATGTTTGAGGTGTGAGTATGGTTTCGTGGCGTTTGGTTAAGGGGTTTACCATTTCACTACACAAAACCTCAAAAAATAAGAATTTTCAAGTCTAAGTGATGAAAGAGTCATTTTTTTGCATTACTTATGAACCGTGAATCCGTTAAGTATTCCGTTAGTTCGTGTAAGTTTATTTAGGCATGTTTGAGGTGTGAGTAAGGTTTCGTATCGTTTGGTTAGGCGGTTTACCGTTTCACGGCTCAAAACCTCAAAACTAAGAATTTTCAAGTCGAAGTGATGAAAGAGTCATTTTTTTCACATTAATTGTGAACCGTGAATCCGTTATGCATTCCGTTAGTTCCCGCATGTTTATTTAGGCATGTTTGAGGTGTGAGTATGGTTTCGTTACATTTGGTTAAGTGGTTTACTGTTTCACTACTCAAAACACCCAAAACTACGTTTTTTCAAACCGAAGTGACTAAAGAGTGATTTTTTTTGCATTTTTTGTGAACCGTGATTATGTTATATATTCCGTTAGTACGTCCAAGTTTATTTAGGCATGTTTGAGGTACGAGTAAGGTTTCGCGGTGTTTGGTTAAGCGGTTTACCGTTTTACTACTCAAAACCTCAAAAACTAAGAATTTTCAAGTCTAAGTGATGAAAGAGTCATTTTTTCGCATTATTTCTGAACCGTGAATCTGTTATGCATTCCGTTAGTTCTTGCAAGTTTATTTAGGCATGTTTGAGGTGCGAGTAAGGTTTCGTGGCATTTGGGTAAGCGGTGTACCGTTTCACTACACAAAACCTCAAAAACTACGAATTTTCAAGTCTAAGCAATATAAGAGTCATTTTTTCCACATTCTTTGTGAACCGTGAATTAGTTATGCATTCCGTTAGTTCCCACAAGTTTATTTAAGAATGTTTGAGGTGCGAGTAAGATTTCATGGTATTCGGATACACGGTTTATCGTTTCACTTCTCAAAACCTCAAAAACAATGCTTTTTCAAGCCTAAGTGATGAAGGAGTTATCTTTTCGCATTATTTGTCAACCGTGATTCCGTTATGCATTCCATTAGTTCCCACAAGTATGTTTAGTCATGTTTAAGGTGCGAGTAAGGTTTTGTGGTATTCGAATGCACGGTTTACCGATTAAATACTCAAAACCTCAAAAACTAAGCTCTTTCAAGCCTAAGTGTTGAAAGAATCATTTTTTCACATTATTTGTGAACTGCGAATCCGTTATGCATTCCATTAGTTCCCACAAGTTCAATTAGGTATGTTTGAGGTACGAGTAAGGATTTGTAGAGTTTGGTTAAGCGATTTACCATTTCACTACTGAATACTCCCAAAACTACGTTTTTTCAAACCTAAGTGACTAAAGAGTGATTTTTTCGCATTTTTTGTGAACCGTGATTTCGTTATGTATTCTGTTAGTTCCCATAAGTTTATTTAGGTATGTTTGAGGTACGATAAGGTTTCGTGGTATTTGGTTAAGCGGTTTACTGTTTCACTACTCAAAACCTCAAAAATTAAAAAAAATTTAAGTCTAAGTGTTGAAAGAGTCATTTTTCGCATTATTAGTGAACCTTGAATCCATTTTGCATTCTGTTAGTTCCAACAAGTTTATTTAGGCATGTTTGAGGTGTGAGTAAGGTTTCGTGGAGTTTGGTTAAGCGGTTTACCGTTTCACTACTCACAACCTCAAAAACTAAAAATTTTGCAAGCCTAAGTGACTAAAGAGTCATTTTTTCGCATCTTTTGTGAACCGTGATTCCGTTATGCATTTCGTTATTTCCCACAAGTTTATTTAGGCATGTTTGAGGTGTGAGTAAGGCTTCGTGGCATTTGGTTGAGCGGTTTACAGTTTCACTACTCAAAACCCCCGAAACTAAGTTTTTTCAAGCCTAAGACATGAAATAGTCATTTTTTCGAATTATTTATGAACTATGAATCTGTTATGCATTCCGTTAGTTCCCGCATGTTTATTTAGGCATGTTTGAGGTGTGAGTATGGTTTCGTGGCGTTTGGTTAAGGGGTTTACCATTTCACTACACAAAACCTCAAAAAATAAGAATTTTCAAGTCTAAGTGATGAAAGAGTCATTTTTTTGCATTACTTATGAACCGTGAATCTGTTAAGTATTCCGTTAGTTCGTGTAAGTTTATTTAGGCATGTTTGAGGTGTGAGTAAGGTTTCGTATCGTTTGGTTAGGCGGTTTACCGTTTCACGGCTCAAAACCTCAAAACTAAGAATTTTCAAGTCGAAGTGATGAAAGAGTCATTTTTTTCACATTAATTGTGAACCGTGAATCCGTTATGCATTCCGTTAGTTCCCGCATGTTTATTTAGGCATGTTTGAGGTGTGAGTATGGTTTCGTTACATTTGGTTAAGTGGTTTACTGTTTCACTACTCAAAACACCCAAAACTACGTTTTTTCAAACCGAAGTGACTAAAGAGTGATTTTTTTTGCATTTTTTGTGAACCGTGATTATGTTATATATTCCGTTATTACGTCCAAGTTTATTTAGGCATGTTTGAGGTACGAGTAAGGTTTCGCGGTGTTTGGTTAAGCGGTTTACCGTTTTACTACTCAAAACCTCAAAAACTAAGAATTTTCAAGTCTAAGTGATGAAAGAGTCATTTTTTCGCATTATTTCTGAACCGTGAATCTGTTATGCATTCCGTTAGTTCTTGCAAGTTTATTTAGGCATGTTTAAGGTGCGAGTAAGGTTTCGTGGCATTTGGGTAAGCGGTGTACCGTTTCACTACACAAAACCTCAAAAACTACGAATTTTCAAGTCTAAGCAATATAAGAGTCATTTTTTTCACATTCTTTGTGAACCGTGAATTAGTTATGCATTCCGTTAGTTCCCACAAGTTTATTTAAGAAAGTTTGAGGTGCGAGTAAGATTTCATGGTATTCGGACACACGGTTTATCGTTTCACTTCTCAAAACCTCAAAAACAATGCTTTTTCAAGCCTAAGTGATGAAGGAGTTATCTTTTCGCATTATTTGTCAACCGTGATTCCGTTATGCATTCCATTAGTTCCCACAAGTATGTTTAGTCATGTTTAAGGTGCGAGTAAGGTTTTGTGGTATTCGAATGCACGGTTTACCGATTAAATACTCAAAACCTCAAAAACTAAGCTCTTTCAAGCCTAAGTGTTGAAAGAATCATTTTTCCACATTATTTGTGAACTGTGAATCCGTTATGCATTCCATTAGTTCCCACAAGTTCAATTAGGTATGTTTGAGGTACGAGTAAGGATTTGTAGAGTTTGGTTAAGCGATTTACCATTTCACTACTGAATACTCCCAAAACTACGTTTTTTCAAACCTAAGTGACTAAAGAGTGATTTTTTCGCATTTTTTGTGAACCGTGATTCCGTTATGTATTCTGTTAGTTCCCATAAGTTAATTTAGGTATGTTTGAGGTACGATAAGGTTTCGTGGTATTTGGTTAAGCGGTTTACTGTTTCACTACTCAAAACCTCAAAAATTAAAAAAATTTCAAGTCTAAGTGATGAAAGAGTCATTTTTTCGCATTATTAGTGAACCTTGAATCCATTTTGCATTCTGTTAGTTCCAACTAGTTTATTTAGGCATGTTTGAGGTGTGAGTAAGGTTTCGTGGAGTTTGGTTAAGCGGTTTACCGTTTCACTACTCACAACCTCAAAAACTAAAAATTTTGCAAGCCTAAGTGACTAAAGAGTCATTTTTTCGCATCTTTTGTGAACCGTGATTCCGTTATGCATTTCGTTATTTCCCACAAGTTTATTTAGGCATGTTTGAGGTGTGAGTAAGGCTTCGTGGCATTTGGTTGAGCGGTTTACTATTTCACTACTCAAAACCCCCGAAACTAAGTTTTTTCAAGCCTAAGACATGAAATAGTCATTTTTTCGAATTATTTGTGAACTATGAATCTGTTATGCATTCCGTTAGTTCCCGCATGTTTATTTAGGCATGTTTGAGGTGTGAGTATGGTTTCGTGGCATTTGGTTAAGGGGTTTACCATTTCACTACACAAAACCTCAAAAAATAAGAATTTTCAAGTCTAAGTGATGAAAGAGTCATTTTTTTGCATTACTTATGAACCGTGAATTCGTTAAGCATTCCGTTAGTTCGTGTAAGTTTATTTAGGCATGTTTGAGGTGTGAGTAAGGTTTCGTATCGTTTGGTTAGGCGGTTTACCGTTTCACGGCTCAAAACCTCAAAACTAAGAATTTTCAAGTCGAAGTGATGAAAGAGTCATTTTTTTCACATTAATTGTGAACTGTGAATCCGTTATGCATTCCGTTAGTTCCCGCATGTTTATTTAGGCATGTTTGAGGTGTGAGTATGGTTTCGTTACATTTGGTTAAGTGGTTTACTGTTTCACTACTCAAAACACCCAAAACTACGTTTTTTCAAACCGAAGTGACTAAAGAGTGATTTTTTTGCATTTTTTGTGAACCGTGATTATGTTATATATTCCGTTTGTACGTCCAAGTTTCTTTAGGCATTTTTGAGGTACGAGTAAGGTTTCGTGGTGTTTGGTTAAGCGGTTTACCGTTTTACTACTCAAAACCTCAAAAACTAAGAATTTTCAAGTCTAAGTGATGAAAGAGTCATTTTTTCGCATTATTTCTGAACCGTGAAACTGTTATGCATTCCGTTAGTTCTTGCAAGTTTATTTAGGCATGTTTAAGGTGCGAGTAAGGTTTCGTGGCATTTGGGTAAGCGGTGTACCGTTTCACTACACAAAACCTCAAAAACTACGAATTTTCAAGTCTAAGCAATATAAGAGTCATTTTTTTCACATTCTTAGTGAACCGTGAATTAGTTATGCATTCCATTAGTTCCCACAAGTTTATTTAAGAATGTTTGAGGTGCGAGTAAGATTTCATGGTATACGGATACACGGTTTATCGTTTCACTTCTCAAAACCTCAAAAACAATGCTTTTTCAAGCCTAAGTGATGAAGGAGTTATCTTTTCGCATTATTTGTCAACCGTGATTCCGTTATGCATTCCATTAGTTCCCACAAGTATGTTTAGTCATGTTTAAGGTGCGAGTAAGGTTTTGTGGTATTCGAATGCACGGTTTACCGATTAAATACTCAAAACCTCAAAAACTAAGCTCTTTCAAGCCTAAGTGTTGAAAGAATCATTTTTCCACATTATTTGTGAACTGTGAATCCGTTATGCATTCCATTAGTTCCCACAAGTTCAATTAGGTATGTTTGAGGTACGAGTAAGGATTTGTAGAGTTTGGTTAAGCGATTTACCATTTCACTACTGAATACTCCCAAAACTACGTTTTTTCAAACCTAAGTGACTAAAGAGTGATTTTTTCGCATTTTTTGTGAACCGTGATTCCGTTATGCATTCTGTTAGTTCCCATAAGTTAATTTAGGTATGTTTGAGGTACGATAAGGTTTCGTGGTATTTGGTTAAGCGGTTTACTGTTTCACTACTCAAAACCTCAAAAATTAAAAAAATTTCAAGTCTAAGTGATGAAAGAGTCATTTTTTCGCATTATTAGTGAACCTTGAATCCATTTTGCATTCTGTTAGTTCCAACAAGTTTATTTAGGCATGTTTGAGGTGTGAGTAAGGTTTCGTGGAGTTTGGTTAAGCGGTTTACCGTTTCACTACTCACAACCTCAAAAACTAAAAATTTTGCAAGCCTAAGTGACTAAAGAGTCATTTTTTCGCATTTTTTGTGAACCGTGATTCCGTTATGCATTTCGTTATTTCCCACAAGTTTATTTAGGCATGTTTGAGGTGTGAGTAAGGCTTCGTGGCATTTGGTTGAGCGGTTTACTGTTTCACTACTCAAAACCCCCGAAACTAAGTTTTTTCAAGCCTAAGTCATGAAATAGTCATTTTTTTGAATTATTTGTGAACTATGAATCTGTTATGCATTCCGTTAGTTCCCGCATGATTATTTAGGCATGTTTGAGGTGCGAGTATGGTTTCGTGGTGTTTGGTTAAGCGGTTTACCATTTCACTACACAAAACCTCAAAAAATAAGAATTTTCAAGTCTAAGTGATGAAAGAGTCATTTTTTCGCATTACTTATGAACCGTGAATCCGTTAAGCATTCTGTTAGTTCGTGTAAGTTTATTTAGGCATGTTTGAGGTGTGAGTAAGGTTTCGTATCATTTGGTTAGGCGGTTTACCGTTTCACTACTCAAAACCTCAAAACTAAGAATTTTCAAGTCGAAGTGATGAAAGAGTCATTTTTTTCACATTAATTGTGAACCGTGAATCCGTTATGCATTCCGTTAGTTCCCGCATGTTTATTTAGGCATGTTTGAGGTGTGAGTATGGTTTCGTTACTTTTGGTTAAGTGGTTTACTGTTTCACTACTCAAAACACCCAAAACTACATTTTTTCAAACTAAAGTGACTAAAGAGTGATTTTTTTGTATTTTTTGTGAACCGTGATTATGTTATATATTCTGTTAGTACGTCCAAGTTTCTTTAGGCATGTTTGAGGTACGAGTAAGGTTTCACAGTGTTTGGTTAAGCGGTTTACCGTTTTACTACTCAAAACCTCAAAAACTAAGAATTTTCAAGTCTAAGTGATGAAAGAGTCATTTTTTTCGCATTATTTCTGAACCGTGAATCTGTTATGCATTCCGTTAGTTCCTGCAAGTTTATTTAGGCATGTTTGAGGTGCGAGTAAGGTTTCGTGGCATTTGGGTAAGCGGTGTACCGTTTCACTACACAAAACCTCAAAAACTATGAATTTTCAAGTCTAAGTAATGAAAGAGTCATTTTTTTCACATTCTTTGTGAACCGTGAATTCGTTATGCATTCCGTTAGTTCCCACAAGTTTTTTTAAGAATGTTTGAGGTGCGAGTAAGATTTCATGGTATTTGGATACACGGTTTATCGTTTCACTTCTCAAAACCTCAAAAACAATGCTTTTTCAAGCCTAAGTGATGAAGGAGTTATCTTTTCGCATTATTTGTGAACCGTGATTCCGTTATGCATTCCATTAGTTCCCACAAGTATGTTTAGGCATGTTTAAGATACGAGTAAGGTTTCGTGGTATTGGAATGCACGGTTTACCGATTAAATACTCAAAACCTCAAAAACTATGCTTTTTTAAGCCTAAATGTTGAAAGAATCATTTTTTCACATTATTTGTGAACTGTAAATCCATTATGCATTCCATTAGTTCCCACAAGTTCAATTAGGTATGTTTGAGGAACGAGTAAGGATTTGTAGAGTTTGGTTAAGCGATTTACCGTTTCACTACTGAATACTCCCAAAACTACGTTTTTTCAAACCTAAGTGACTAAAGAGTGATTTTTTCGCATTTTTTGTGAACCGTGATTCTGTTATGCATTCTGTTAGTTCCCATAAGTTTATTTAGGTATGTTTGAGGTACGATAAGGTTTCGTGGTATTTGGTTAAGCGGTTTACTATTTCACTACTCAAAACCTCAAAAATTAAAAAAATTTCAAGTCTAAGTGATGAAAGAGTCATTTTTTCGCATTATTAGTGAACCTTGAATCCATTATGCATTCTGTTAGTTTCTACAAGTTTATTTAGGCATGTTTGAGGTATGAGTAAGGTTTCGTGGAGTTTGGTTAAGCGGTTTACCGTTTCACTACTCACAACCTCAAAAACATTAAATTTTGCAAGCCTAAGTGACTAAAGAGTCATTTTTTCGCATTTTTTGTGAACCGTGATTCCGTTATGCATTTCGTTATTTCCCACAAATTTATTTAGACATGTTTGAGGTGTGAGTAAGGTTTCGTGGCATTTGGTTGAGCGGTTTATTGTTTCACTACTCAAAACCCCCGAAACTAAGTTTTTTCAAGCCTAAGTTATGAAATAGTCATTTTTTCGCATTATTTGTGAACCGTGAATTCGTTATGCATTCCGTTAGTTCCCGCCTGTTTATTTAGGCATGTTTGAGGTGTGAGTATGGTTTCGTGGCGTTTGGTTAAGCAGTTTACCATTTCACTACACAAAACCTCAAAAAATAAGAATTTTCAAGTCTAAGTGATGAAAGAGTCATTTTTTCGCATTACTTATGAACCGTGAATTCGTTAAGCATTCCATTAGTTCGTGTAAGTTTATTTAGGCATGTTTGAGGTGTGAGTAAGGTTTCGTATCGTTTGGTTAGGCGGTTTACCGTTTCACTACTCAAAACCTCAAAACTAAGAATTTTCAAGTCGAAGTGATGAAAGAGTCATTTTTTTCACATTATTTGTGAACCGTGAATCCGTTATGCATTTCGTTAGTTCCCGCATGTTTATTTAGGCATGTTTGAGGTGTGATTATGGTTTCTTGACGTTTGGTTAAGTGGTTTACTGTTTCACTACTCAAAACCCCCAAAACTACGTTTTTTTTAAACCGAAGTGACTAAAGAGTGAATTTTTTTGCATTTTTTGTGAACTTTGATTATGTCATATATTCCGTTAGTACGCACAAGTTTCTTTAGGTATGTTTGAGGCACGAGTAAGGTTTAGCGGTGTTTGGTTAAGCGGTTTACCGTTTTACTACTCAAAACCTCAAAAACTAAGAATTTTCAAGTCTAAGTGATGAAAGAGTCATTTTTTTTGCATTATTTGTGAACCGTGAATCTGTTATGCATTCCGTTAGTTCCTGCAAGTTTATTTGGGCATGTTTGAGGTGCGAGTAGGGTTTCGTGGCATTTGGGTAAGCGGTGTACCATTTCACTACACAAAACCTCAAAAACTACGAATTTTCAAGTCTAAGTAATGAAAGAGTCATTTTTTTCACATTCTTTGTGAACCGTGAATTCGTTATGCATTCCATTAGTTCTCGAAAGTTTATTTAAGAATGTTTGAGGTGCGAGTAAGATATCATGGTATTCGGATACACGGTTTAACATTTCACTTCTCAAAACCTCAAAAACAATGCTTTTTCAAGCCTAAGTGATGAAGGAGTTATCTTTTCGCATTATTTGTGAACCGTGATTCCGTTATGCATTCCATTAGTTCCCACAAGTATGTTTAGTCATGTTTAAGGTGCGAGTAAGGTTTCGTGGTATTCGAATGCACGGTTTACCGATTAAATACTCAAAACCTCAAAAACTAAGCTCTTTCAAGCCTAAGTGTTGAAAGAATCATTTTTTCACATTATTTGTGAACTGTGAATCCGTTATGCATTCCATTAGTTCCCACAAATTTATTTAGACATGTTTGAGGTGTGAGTAAGGTTTCGTGGCATTTGGTTGAGCGGTTTATTGTTTCACTACTCAAAACCCCCGAAACTAAGTTTTTTCAAGCCTAAGTTATGAAAGAGTCATTTTTTCGCATTATTTATGAACCGTGAATCCGTTAAGCATTCCATTAGTTCGTGTAAGTTAATTTAGGCATGTTTGAGGTGTGAGTAAGGTTTCGTATCATTTGGTTAGACGGTTTACCGTTTCACAACTCAAAACCTCAAAACTAATAATTTTCAAGTCGAAGTGATGAAAGAGTCATTTTTTTCACATTATTTGTGAACAGTGAATCCGTTATGCATTCCGTTAGTTCCCGCATGTTTATTTAGGCATGTTTGAGGTATGAGTATGGTTTCGTTACATTTGGTTAAGTGGTTTACTGTTTCACTACTCAAAACCCCCAAAACTACGTTTTTTCAAACCGAAGTGACTAAAGAGTGATTTTTTTGCATTTTTTGTGAACCGTGATTATGTTATATATTCCGTTAGTACGTCCAAGTTTCTTTAGGCATGTTTGAGGTACGAGTAAGGTTTCGCGGTGTTTGGTTAAGTGGTTTACCATTTTACTACTCAAAACCTCAAAAACTAAGAATTTTCAAGTCTAAGTGATGAAAGAGTCATTTTTTTTTTGCATTATTTGTGAACCGTGAATAGGTTATGCATTCCGTTAGTTCCCGCATGTTTATTTGGGCATGTGTTGAGGTGTGGGTATGGTTTCGTATCGTTTGGTTAGGTGGTTTACGATTTCACTACTCAAAACCTCAAAACTAAGAATTTTCAAGTCGAAGTGATGAAAGAGTCATTTTTTTCACATTATTTGTGAACCGTGAATCCGTTATGCATTTCGTTAGTTCCCGCATGTTTATTTAGGCATGTTTGAGGTGTGAGTATGGTTTCTTGACGTTTGGTTAAGTGGTTACTGTTTCACTACTCAATACCCCCAAAACTACGTTTTTTTTTAAACCGAAGTGACTAAAGAGTGATTTTTTTGCATTTTTGTGAACTTTGATTATGTCATATATTCCGTTAGTACGCACAAGTTTCTTTAGGCATGTTTGAGCCACGAGTAAGGTTTCGCGGTGTTTGGTTAAGCGGTTTACCGTTTTACTACTCAAAACCTCAAAAACTAAGAATTTTCAAGTCTAAGTGATGAAAGAGTCATTTTTTTTGCATTATTTGTGAACCGTGAATCTGTTATGCATTCCGTTAGTTCCTGCAAGTTTATTTGGGCATGTTTGAGGTGCGAGTAGGGTTTTGTGGCATTTGGGTAAGCGGTTGTACCGTTTCACTACACAAAACCTCAAAAACTACGAATTTTCAAGTCTAAGTAATGAAAGAGTCATTTTTTTTCACATTCTTTGTGAATCGTGAATTCGTTATGCATTCCATTAGTTCGCGAAAGTTTATTTAAGAATGTTTGAGGTGCGAGTAAGATTTCATGGTATTCGGATACACGGTTTATCATTTCACTTCTCAAAACCTCAAAAACAATGCTTTTTCAAGCCTAAGTGATGAAGGAGTTATCTTTTCGCATTATTTGTGAACCGTGATTCCGTTATGCATTCCATTAGTTCCCACAAGTATGTTTAGGCATGTTTAAGGTGCGAGTAAGGTTTCGTGGTTTTCGAATGCACGGTTTACCGATTAAATACTCAAAACCTCAAAAACTAAGCTCTTTCAAGCCTAAGTGATGAAAGAGTCATTTTTTTGCATTATTAGTGAACCTTGAATCCATTATGCAGTCTGTTAGTTCCTACAAGTTTATTTAGGCATGTTTGAGGTGTGAGTAAGGTTTCGTGGAGTTTGGTTAAGCGGTTTACCGTTTCACTACTCACAACCTCAAAAACTAAAAATTTTGCAAGCCTAAGTGAGTAAAGAGTCATTTTTTCGCATTTTTTGTGAACCGTGATTCTGTTATACATTTTGTTAGTTCCCACAAGTTTATTTAGGCATGTTTGAGGTGTGAGTAAGGTTTCGTGGCATTTGGTTGAGCGGTTTACTGTTTCACTACTCAAAACCCCCGAAACTAAGTGTTTTCAAGCCTAAGTTATGAAATAGTCATTGTTTCGCATTATTTCTGAACCGTGAATCCGTTATGCATTCCGTTAGTTCCCGCATGTTTATTTAGGCATGTTTGAGGTGTGAGTATGGTTTCGTGGCGTTTGGTTAAGCGGTTTACCATTTCACTACACAAAACCTCAAAAAATAAGAATTTTCAAGTCTAAGTGATGAAAGAGTCATTTTTTCGCATTACTTATGAACCGTGAATCCGTTAAGCATTCCGTTAGTTCGTGTAAGTTTATTTAGGCATGTTTGAGGTGTGAGTAAGGTTTCGTATCATTTGGTTAGGCGGTTTACCGTTTCACTACTCAAAACCTCAAAACTAAGAATTTTCAAGTCGAAGTGATGAAAGAGTCATTTTTTTCACATTATTTGTGAACAGTGAATCCGTTATGCATTCCGTTAGTTCCCGCATGTTTATTTAGGCATGTTTGAGGTGTGAGTATGGTTTCGTTACATTTGGTTAAGTGGTTTACTGTTTCACTACTCAAAACCCCCAAAACTACGTTTTTTCAAACCGAAGTGACTAAAGAGTGATTTTTTTGCATTTTTTGTGAACCGTGATTATGTTATATATTCCGTAAGTACGTCCAAGTTTCTTTAGGCATGTTTGAGGTACGAATAAGGTTTCGCGGTGTTTGGTTAAGCGGTTTACCGTTTTACTACTCAAAACCTCAAAAACTAAGAATTTTCAAGTCTAAGTGATGAAAGAGTCATTTTTTTTGCATTATTTGTGAACCGTGAATAGGTTATGCATTCCGTTAGTTTCCGCATGTTTATTTGGGCATGTGTTGAGGTGCGGGTATGGTTTCGTATCGTTTGGTTAGGTGGTTTACCATTTCACTACTCAAAACCTCAAAACTAAGAATTTTCAAGTCGAAGTGATGAAAGAGTCATTTTTTTCACATTATTTGTGAACCGTGAATCCGTTATGCATTTCGTTAGTTCCCGCATGTTTATTTAGGCATGTTTGAGGTGTGAGTATGGTTTCTTGACGTTTGGATAAGTGGTTTACTGTTTCACTACTCAATACCCCCAAAACTACGTTTTTTTTAAACCGAAGTGACTAAAGAGTGATTTTTTTGCATTTTTTGTGAACTTTGATTATGTCATATATTCCGTTCGTACGCACAAGTTTCTTTAGGCATGTTTGAGCCACGAGTAAGGTTTCGCGGTGTTTGGTTAAGCGGTTTACTGTTTCACTACTCCAAACCCCCGAAACTAAGTTTTTTCAAGCCTAAGTTATGAAATAGTCATTTTTTCGCATTTTTTGTGAACCGTGATTCCGTTATGCATTTCGTTATTTCCCACAAATTTATTTAGACATGTTTGAGGTGTGAGTAAGGTTTCGTGGCATTTGGTTGAGCGGTTTATTGTTTCACTACTCAAAACCCCCGAAACTAAGTTTTTTCAAGCCTAAGTTATGAAAGAGTCATTTTTTCGCATTATTTATGAACCGTGAATTCGTTAAGCATTCCGTTAGTTCGTGTAAGTTTATTTAGGCATGTTTGAGGTGTGAGTAAGGTTTCGTATCATTTGGTTAGGCGGTTTACCGTTTCACTCCTCAAAACCTCAAAACTAAGAATTTTCAAGTCGAAGTGATGAAAGAGTCATTTTTTTCACATTATTTGTGAACAGTGAATCCGTTATGCATTCCGTTAGTTCCCGCATGTTTATTTAGGCATGTTTGAGGTGTGAGTATGGTTTTGTTACATTTGGTTAAGTGGTTTACTGTTTCACTACTCAAAACCCCCAAAACTACGTTTTTTCAAACCGAAGTGACTAAAGAGTGAATTTTTTGCATTTTTTGTGAACCGTGATTATGTTATATATTCCGTTAGTACGTCCAAGTTTCTTTAGGCATGTTTGAGGTACGAGTAAGGTTTCGCGGTGTTTGGTTAAGCGGTTTACCGTTTTACTACTCAAAACCTCAAAAGCTAAGAATTTTCAAGTCTAAGTGATGAAAGAGTCATTTTTTTTTGCATTATTTGTGAACCGTGAATAGGTTATGCATTCCGTTAGTTCCCGCATGTTTATTTGGGCATGTGTTGAGGTGCGGGTATGGTTTCGTATCGTTTGGTTAGGCGGTTTACCATTTCACTACTCAAAACCTCAAAACTAAGAATTTTCAAGTCGAAGTGATGAAAGAGTCATTTTTTTCACATTATTTGTGAACCGTGAATCCGTTATGCATTTCGTTAGTTCCCGCATGTTTATTTAGGCATGTTTGAGGTTTGAGTATGGTTTCTTGATGTTTGGTTAAGTGGTTTACTGTTTCACTACTCAATACCCCCAAAACTACGTTTTTTTTAAACCGAAGTGACTAAAGAGTGATTTTTTTGCATTTTTTGTGAACTTTGATTATGTCATATATTCCGTTAGTACGCACAAGTTTCTTTAGGCATGTTTGAGGCACGAGTAAGGTTTCGCGGTGATTGGTTAAGCGGTTTACCGTTTTACTACTCAAAACCTCAAAAACTAAGAATTTTCAAGTCTAAGTGATGAAAGAGTCATTTTTTTTGCATTATTTGTGAACCGTGAATCTGTTATGCATTCCGTTAGTTCCTGCAAGTTTATTTGGGCATGTTTGAGGTGCGAGTAGGGTTTCGTGGCATTTGGGTAAGCGGTGTACCGTTTCACTACACAAAACCTCAAAAAGTACGAATTTTCAAGTCTAAGTAATGAAAGAGTCATTTTTTTCACATTTTTTGTGAATCGTGAATTCGTTATGCATTCCATTAGTTCGCGAAAGTTTATTTAAGAATGTTTGAGGTGCGAGTAAGATTTCATGGTATTCGGATACACGGTTTATCATTTCACTTCTCAAAACCTCAAAAACAATGCTTTTTCAAGCCTAAGTGATGAAGGAGTTATCTTTTCGCATTATTTGTGAACCGTGATTCCGTTATGCATTCCATTAGTTCCCACAAGTATGTTTAGTCATGTTTAAGGTGCGAGTAAGGTTTCGTGGTATTCGAATGCACGGTTTACCGATTAAATACTCAAAACCTCAAAAACTAAGCTCTTTCAAGCCTAAGTGATGAAAGAGTCATTTTTTCGCATTATTAGTGAACCTTGAATCCATTATGCATTCTGTTAGTTCCTACAAGTTTATTTAGGCATGTTTGAGGTGTGAGTAAGGTTTCGTGGAGTTTGGTTAAGCGGTTTACCGTTTCACTACTCACAACCTCAAAAACTAAAAATTTTGCAAGCCTAAGTGAGTAAAGAGTCATTTTTTTGCATTTTTTGTGAACCGTGATTCTGTTATACATTTCGTTAGTTCCCACAAGTTTATTTAGGCATGTTTGAGGTGTGAGTAAGGTTTCGTGGCATTTGGTTGAGCGGTTTACTGTTTCACTACTCAAAACCCCCGAAACTAAGTTTTTTCAAGCCTAAGTTATGAAATAGTCATTTTTTCGCATTTTTTGTGAACCGTGATTCCGTTATGCATTTCGTTATTTCCCACAAATTTATTTAGACATGTTTGAGGTGTGAGTAAGGTTTCGTGGCATTTGGTTGAGCGGTTTATTGTTTCACTACTCAAAACCCCCGAAACTAAGTTTTTTCAAGCCTAAGTTATGAAAGAGTCATTTTTTCGCATTATTTATGAACCGTGAATCCGTTAAGCATTCCGTTAGTTCGTGTAAGTTTATTTAGGCATGTTTGAGGTGTGAGTAAGGTTTCGTATCATTTGGTTAGGCGGTTTACCGTTTCACTACTCAAAACCTCAAAACTAAGAATTTTCAAGTCGAAGTGATGAAAGAGTCATTTTTTTCACATTATTTGTGAACAGTGAATCCGTTATGCATTCCGTTAGTTCCCGCATGTTTATTTAGGCATGTTTGAGGTGTGAGTATGGTTTCGTTACATTTGGTTAAGTGGTTTACTGTTTCACTACTCAAAACCCCCAAAACTACGTTTTTTCAAACCGAAGTGACTAAAGAGTGAATTTTTTGCATTTTTTGTGAACCGTGATTATGTTATATATTCCGTTAGTACGTCCAAGTTTCTTTAGGCATGTTTGAGGTACGAGTAAGGTTTCGCGGTGTTTGGTTAAGCGGTTTACCGTTTTACTACTCAAAACCTCAAAAGCTAAGAATTTTCAAGTCTAAGTGATGAAAGAGTCATTTTTTTTGCATTATTTGTGAACCGTGAATAGGTTATGCATTCCGTTAGTTCCCGCATGTTTATTTGGGCATGTGTTGAGGTGCGGGTATGGTTTCGTATCGTTTGGTTAGGCGGTTTACCATTTCACTACTCAAAACCTCAAAACTAAGAATTTTCAAGTCGAAGTGATGAAAGAGTCATTTTTTTCACATTATTTGTGAACCGTGAATCCGTTATGCATTTCGTTAGTTCCCGCATGTTTATTTAGGCATGTTTGAGGTGTGAGTATGGTTTCTTGACGTTTGGTTAAGTGGTTTACTGTTTCACTACTCAATACCCCCAAAACTACGTTTTTTTTAAACCGAAGTGACTAAAGAGTGATTTTTTTGCATTTTTGTGAACTTTGATTATGTCATATATTCTGTTAGTACGCACAAGTTTCTTTAGGCATGTTTGAGCCACGAGTAAGGTTTCGCGGTGTTTGGTTAAGCGGTTTACCGTTTTACTACTCAAAACCTCAAAAACTAAGAATTTTCAAGTCTAAGTGATGAAAGAGTCATTTTTTTTGCATTATTTGTGAACCGTGAATCTGTTATGCATTCCATTAGTTCCTGCAAGTTTATTTGGGCATGTTTGAGGTGCGAGTAGGGTTTCGTGGCATTTGGGTAAGCGGTGTACCGTTTCACTACACAAAACCTCAAAAACTACGATTTTTCAAGTCTAAGTAATGAAAGAGTCATTTTTTTCACATTCTTTGTGAATCGTGAATTCGTTATGCATTCCATTAGTTCGCGAAAGTTTATTTAAGAATGTTTGAGGTGCGAGTAAGATTTCATGGTATTCGGATACACGGTTTATCATTTCACTTCTCAAAACCTCAAAAACAATGCTTTTTCAAGCCTAAGTGATGAAGGAGTTATCTTTTCGCATTATTTGTGAACCGTGATTCCGTTATGCATTCCATTAGTTCCCACAAGTATGTTTAGTCATGTTTAAGGTGCGAGTAAGGTTTCGTGGTATTCGAATGCACGGTTTACCGATTAAATACTCAAAACCTCAAAAACTAAGCTCTTTCAAGCCTAAGTGATGAAAGAGTCATTTTTTCGCATTATTAGTGAACCTTGAATCCATTATGCATTCTGTTAGTTCCTACAAGTTTATTTAGGCATGTTTGAGGTGTGAGTAAGGTTTCGTGGAGTTTGGTTAAGCGGTTTACCGTTTCACTACTCACAACCTCAAAAACTAAAAATTTTGCAAGCCTAAGTGAGTAAAGAGTCATTTTTTCGTATTTTTTGTGAACCGTGATTCTGTTATACATTTCGTTAGTTCCCACAAGTTTATTTAGGCATGTTTGAGGTGTGAGTAAGGTTTCGTGGCATTTGGTTGAGCGGTTTACTGTTTCACTACTCAAAACCCCCGAAACTAAGTTTTTTCAAGCCTAAGTTATGAAATAGTCATTTTTTCGCATTATTTGTGAACCGTGAATCCGTTATGCATTCCGTTAGTTCCCGCATGTTTATTTAGGCATGTTTGAGGTGTAAGTATGGTTTCGTGGCGTTTGGTTAAGCGGTTTAGCATTTCACTACACAAAACCTCAAAAAATAAGAATTTTCAAGTCTAAGTGATGAAAGAGTCATTTTTTCGCATTACTTATGAACCGTGAATCCGTTAAGCATTCCGTTAGTTCGTGTAAGTTTATTTAGGCATGTTTGAGGTGTGAGTAAGGTTTCGTATCATTTGGTTAGGCGGTTTACCGTTTCACTTCTCAAAACCTCAAAACTAAGAATTTTCAAGTCGAAGTGATGAAAGAGTCATTTTTTTCAAATTATTTGTGAATAGTGAATCAGTTATGCATTTCGTTAGTTCCCGCATGTTTATTTAGGCATGTTTGAGGTGTGAGTATGGTTTCGTTACATTTGGTTAAGTGGTTTACTGTTTCACTACTCAAAACCCCCAAAACTACGTTTTTTCAAACCGAAGTGACTAAAGAGTGATTTTTTTGCATTTTTTGTGAACCGTGATTATGTTATATATTCCGTTAGTACGTCCAAGTTTCTTTAGGCATGTTTGAGGTACGAGTAAGGTTTCGCGGTGTTTGGTTAAGCGGTTTACCGTTTTACTACTCAAAACCTCAAAAACTAAGAATTTTCAAGTCTAAGTGATGAAAGAGTCATTTTTTTTGCATTATTTGTGAACCGTGAATAGGTTATGCATTCCGTTAGTTCCCGCATGTTTATTTGGGCATGTGTTGAGGTGCGGGTATGGTTTCGTATCGTTTGGTTAGGCGGTTTACCATTTCACTACTCAAAACCTCAAAACTAAGAATTTTCAAGTCGAAGTGATGAAAGAGTCATTTTTTTCACATTATTTGTGAACCGTGAATCCGTTATGCATTTCGTTAGTTCCCGCATGTTTATTTAGGCATGTTTGAGGTGTGAGTATGGTTTCTTGACGTTTGGTTAAGTGGTTTACTGTTTCACTACTCAATACCCCCAAAACTACGTTTTTTTTAAACCGAAGTGACTAAAGAGTGATTTTTTTGCATTTTTTGTGAACTTTGATTATGTCATATATTCCGTTAGTACGCACAAGTTTCTTTAGGCATGTTTGAGGCACGAGTAAGGTTTCGCGGTGTTTGGTTAAGCGGTTTACCGTTTTACTACTCAAAACCTCAAAAACTAAGAATTTTCAAGTCTAAGTGATGAAAGAGTCATTTTTTTTGCATTATTTGTGAACCGTGAATCTGTTATGCATTCCGTTAGTTCCTGCAAGTTTATTTGGGCATGTTTGAGGTGCGAGTAGGGTTTCGTGGCATTTGGGTAAGCGGTGTACCGTTTCACTACACAAAACCTCAAAAACTACGAATTTTCAAGTCTAAGTAATGAAAGAGTCATTTTTTTCACATTCTTTGTGAATCGTGAATTCGTTATGCATTCCATTAGTTCGCGAAAGTTTATTTAAGAATGTTTGAGGTGCGAGTAAGATTTCATGGTATTCGGATACACGGTTTATCATTTCACTTCTCAAAACCTCAAAAACAATGCTTTTTCAAGCCTAAGTGATGAAGGAGTTATCTTTTCGCATTATTTGTGAACCGTGATTCCGTTATGCATTCCATTAGTTCCCACAAGTATGTTTAGTCATGTTTAAGGTGCGAGTAAGGTTTCGTGGTATTCGAATGCACGGTTTACCGATTAAATACTCAAAACCTCAAAAACTAAGCTCTTTTAAGCCTAAGTGATGAAAGAGTCATTTTTTCGCATTATTAGTGAACCTTGAATCCCATATGCATTCTGTTAGTTCCTACAAGTTTATTTAGGCATGTTTGAGGTGTGAGTAAGGTTTCGTGGAGTTTGGTTAAGCGGTTTACCGTTTCACTACTCACAACCTCAAAAACTAAAAATTTTGCAAGCCTAAGTGAGTAAAGAGTCATTTTTTTGCATTTTTTGTGAACCGTGATTCTGTTATACATTTCGTTAGTTCCCACAAGTTTATTTAGGCATGTTTGAGGTGTGAGTAAGGTTTCGTGGCATTTGGTTGAGCGGTTTACTGTTTCACTACTCAAAACCCCCGAAACTAAGTTTTTTCAAGCCTAAGTTATGAAATAGTCATTTTTTCGCATTTTTTGTGAACCGTGATTCCGTTATGCATTTCGTTATTTCCCACAAATTTATTTAGACATGTTTGAGGTGTGAGTAAGGTTTCGTGGCATTTGGTTGAGCGGTTTATTGTTTCACTACTCAAAACCCCCAAAACTAAGTTTTTTCAAGCCTAAGTTATGAAAGAGTCATTTTTTCGCATTATTTATGAACCGTGAATCCGTTAAGCATTCCGTTAGTTCGTGTAAGTTTATTTAGGCATGTTTGAGGTGTGAGTAAGGTTTCGTATTGTAGCACCCAGAAATTTCCCTAGAAATTCCACGTAAGATTAGAGTGATGACGTCACCTTGATAACAGCTACAGAAGGCCATTAGAATGACCCTAGTGAGAATCCTTATAAGATCCTTTAACCAACCTCTTAGCGGCGACGACGATAATTCTAATATAGTAACTACTTAGATTGGTCGCATCCTCTACTTTATAGTTCTATTTTAGGATCCATAGACAGATTTGAATTTGGACTTCTACATAGCCCTGTACGTATAAGTTTCAGGATTTGCATTCATATTCACAGTTGAACACGTAAACCTAGGCACTTGTGCACACTGGGTACTCAACTCAAGAGTGGGCCCCACCCACTGCCATGTGGCAGCCATGCACATACACTCCACCACCTTGGCCCTGATAATCTACCCTTAGACACACACATCATACACATGCACGTACTCTGGGACTCAGGAGCACACCCATATGCACAACCTGAGATGGGACCCACACTACCACTTGGCGGTTATGTGGACCCCACCTTAATCTACCCCTGGACACACAAACATACATGCATAGTTATGCATTTGGTGCACCAACTACACACACAACCAAACCTCCCCACCACTTCCCTCTATATAATGCACCCCCTCACCCTCTCATTTATCACCCTTACACCCCTTATCTGCCTAATGCAGATTGTATAGAGAGAGAGTGACCGAGAGAGAGAGCTTGAGAAGGAAGAGAGAACACACCCCCCCACCCTCGGTTTATACACACCCCCCTCTACACCATCTCTGCCTCACCCTCTCAATACACAACACACCCATCCTCTCTTCACTCTCTACACTATCTCTGCTCACATACACTGCCACGCAAACCAGAGAGGAGAAGAGACGCAGAGGAGATAGAAGAAGAAGAGGAAACCGAAGAAGAAGAGAGAGATCTGAGCTCTCTGAGGTAACCCAACCTCTCTCACACATTCCTGAGTATCTGCATGTCACCTAGGAGGCCTCTAGACCTACATGCAACGCCCCAAACAGAGCCCTAAGCTCTGGGACTGCTCCGGCGGCCATTAAAGCTCAAGCTTGAGCTTGAATCTTGAAGTATGATCAAAACCCTTTTTGATCATACCAAATAGACCCTGGTGAACCCAGTAGGATCCCCATTGAACAGTTTTTGATTTAGGAACCATTTGATCGGCCATGCAGGCCATTATTCTTCTCAATGACCGAAACGATAATCACTTGGTAGGACCACCAAACGAACAAACCAGGTTTTGAACTTATAAGTATGATGTAGAGGAGGAGGAACCGGTTCGAATGGCGTTGGTCTCGTCAATTTTTATTAAATGATGAGAGAGATATGAGGCCTGGAAGTTTTCCGGCGAGATCGCACTCGTCGGCGGCGTCGGGGCTCGCCGGAGAAGAAGATGACGACCCGTTTGGGTTCGGGTTATAACAGGCGGGTCCGGGTCGGGTTTGGTTAGGGTTTAGTTGTGTGTCTAAATGGGTAGCGGGCCGGGTTATTAATAACCCGTGGGTCCTTTAAGTCTAACGGCGTCGTTTTGACGCCGGGTTGTGTCTGGGGCGGGTTCGGGTAGTTGGGGCGGGCTGGTATGTGTCTGTGGTTGGGTCAGGGTTTGAGTCCGGGTCTGGGTAGGTTTGTGAGTAGATATGGATTCGGGTTTCGGGTTAGGTCCAACCCGAATGGGTTATAGGTTGGGTTAGGTTGTGTCTGTATATGGTTAATCCATATTAAGTCGGGTCGGGTCAGGGTCTGACCCATCGGGTCACGAGTTTGGGTTGTCTTGTTAGTGTATATGGGTTACCCGTAGGGTCCGGGTCGGTTCGGGTTTGACCCGTCGGGTCTGAGGATTTTATTATTATTATTATTATTATTATGATTATTATTAGTATTAATTTGTTTAAAAAGGTTTTAATTAGTTTTAATAATTATAATTAATTTATAAATTCCACCATTAAGGTTTTTAATATTATAGAATATTATTTTAATATTCTATATATCATTATTATATTATATATATATATTACATATTTAATTATTTATATGGTTTATATAAATAATAAATATTAGTTTTAAATGGTTTTAAATAGTTAATAAATACCTACGTGTATTTATAAATTCTAGGAAAATTAGGGTAATGACCCATGGACTATTTTATTATATAGTGTAAATTATAAAGTTATAATATTATAGTCTAGTATTTTTTATAATTAATAAGGAGCTATTTTATAAGTATATTAATTATTAAAAATACCAAACGAGCTCCGAAAATTATGAAATAAATACTGATAGTGTATTTTAATATCTAGTATTTAATAAAAATACTTCTAAGTACTGATTTCTCTGTATAATTATAACAACATATTTAAATCCCGTTTTGGGTATTTTCTGGTATATATTATCTTCAATAATTCATAATAAATAATCTAGGACTCCGAAAATTACGCGATCAGTTCCCAGAGTCTTAGAATAATGTCTAGAACATTCTCGTAAAGTTTGGTGACTTTTCGACTCGGTCGAAAATACAGCCTGTCTTTTAGGGTCTGCATTAGTGTAGTAAGCCCCGCATATTACCTCGAAAAACGCGACGGACTCCGATTTGAGTCTAGTCAATGGCGTTGGACTTAGAATGACACGTAGATCACTACCTTGAGGTTTATGACCTCATTTGGTAAAATTACCATTTTGCCCCTATAGTTGTACTCATACATTACTTCTGTTTATTCCGTTTATTGTTGTAGAACTTGACGTTTATCTGCGTTTCGAGGAGCGGCGACTCGAGGTGAGTTTCCTAACCTCACTCTAATCCTATTATGACTAATATAAGATGATTAAAGTCACATGTATGATATTCTGTATAAGTGATGAGCTGATTTATGATGTCAAGTGTATTGCCGTTAATTATAAGATGTCTAAAAGCATGTTATGGTAGTGCTATCGCATACGTGAGCATGTCAAGGGTTTTATCTATATGTTTATCGGTATCAAATCCATGTTATATGATCCATGCTCTATATGTTACGTTTCTGCCGCTATGTGTTAAATGCACGTTTTACGATGTTGTTGACTGAATAAATAACGCATGCCATGTTAATAATAAAGAGGAATAAAAGTAGAATTGCATATGAGTATCGATGATGGACACACGTGCATTTCATGACATGTGTCAGCATGCGTCATGTATGAGAAAGAGAAGTGTTTGATGAGAATGTGAATGGGATGAGATGTGATTTCTGGATCCTATGGATCAACGGCTGACGAGCCGGGTGGACATGAACGGTTGGGGTTCCTAGCGCGCCTCTCGCCGTTGAAGACGTCCGGTGATGCGCATACGTGGTTGAAGACGTCCCATGTATCGTTGAATACATCCGGCTAGTGCCCTAATATATTTCTCAGCCGTGTAGACGACCGGTGAGAGTATACACATGGTTGAAGACGTCCCATGTGCCAGTTTCATTGTTTACAGATAGTGTGCGCCGTGAAGACGTCCGGTGGCCTATCAAGGGAATGAGTATGAATTGGCTGTGATAGTATATTTTCATCCTTGATATACCGCGTGTTGTCAAGTGGATGAGAGAGAGAAAGTGAATGATGAGATTGAGTGGAGGAGGAAATGATCTGGTACAAATGATTTGGTTTTGGAAAGTTTTGGTTTTAAAATAATATGGTTTTGAAAATATCTGTTTAAAAGCAAGTGTCTTTGAAAAGAGTTGGGAGTGAGTAGTATTGATCATGCAATTGCACGCACGAGTTTATAATAAAGAGAATGTATTCTATGATGTTATATTTATCTATTTATCTTTCTTGTTGAAACCTCTATTATGCCCGTGGTGAGAATGCGTCTTTTGATAAGAGAATAACCGTGCTTTAAAGTACTAAACTATGACGTGAGTTGAGAGATGTGTTGTATTTACTGATTATTGTGCGGTTGAGACCCTCACTCAGCCTTGTTCCAAGGCTGACGGCATGTTACGCCCTGGGCATTCGTATGCCCAGAGTGTTGCAGGTTTGGAGATAGATAGAAGAGTTCAGGATGCTGTACCGTGGAGCCAAGGAGAATAAAGCCTTGCCCAGGACCTGATAGACAATTTCTCAAGTTTTAAGATTGTATAAATTGTTTAGTATGGCCTCTTGTATTAAGATTGAAGTTACTGTAATCCCTGTTTAATTTCCACTGCTGTACTTACGCTCTGATAAGTTTAGATTATGCTTATGTTCTAGCATTTCCTTATGATTTTTATGGTGCGGAGTTAGAAGGACAGAACGGTTAACAAACTAGTCACGTGTCTACGGACCCATAAAGGAAAATTTTTATTTTCCCTATTTTTGGCTTACTCCGGGGCGTGACAGGGTTTTAGTGGTATCAGAGCCTAGGTTAGGCATTTACCGTTTGTCCTATGCACTTTAAGTTATAAACCATTAGATCTTTTCCCTACTTATGAAGATACTAACCCTATGATAGTTTACATTGGACAGGTTAGCATGGAACCATTCTATGTCCACGACGGGTTTGGAGGACATTGGGTTTATCCAGATCGTATAGAGCCTGCATACCCAGTATTGTACCGACAAAGGATCCGACGGAGTGCTCAGCTACATTTGGAGGAAAATATGTGGCATGATGTACATGTGTTAGGGATTGAGGACTCAGAGATTCTGCAGAGAGAGGCATATTATCGAGAAAACACCCTTAGACTTGTTCATCAGGAAGCTGCTGAGATGACTCATGACAGCTATACCCTCCGAGTCATGACTTTTCGAGTTAAGCTGACACCCCCACCAGGATCCGTAGGACCATCTTCTGCTATACCACCTCCAGTACCAGAGGAGTCCATAGCTGATACACCCTTGACTGTTGAGTCAGTCATGGGGACTGATAGGGAGGAAGATGATGATGGAGGAGTTCCGGCAGAGGAGACCAATTCTGTGGAGGATGCTGATTCCTCAGTCAATGCTGACCCAACTAAGAATGCGAGCAAGAAACCACCCAAGAAAGACATAGCTGAGAAAGGAAAGTCGAAGATCTAGGACCTGGAAGATTAAGGACTATGTAATAGGACTGTTAGTCCATCTTTTGTGTATATATCTGTACTCAGGCATGTAACACGTAGTAGTAGTAACGTGTACGCCTTTCATGTATATGTTGTTGGCACTATTCCCTACTATGTACGTACTTAGCGTACGCACTCTCTGATGTAAATGTTTTTGTAACTATGTTGCACTATGTTTAAATCTATCTATGGATATTATCTCTAACTTGATATATATATTCTCACGTAGATGTATTGCTTGCTGTCATTAGTAATATATTTAAACTTGTATACTCTTAGCCTATAAGAATGACTAATAAATCCCCGCAATAAGTTGAACCATAAAAGTCACTAGTGTAATAAATGTAGAAGCAAGAACTATTATAGGATCAGAGAGTCAGATTTGGAACAATTAACAGTAACTCAAGGTTTAGAAAGAATTAAGAAAGATACCCCCTTGTCACTATGAAACTTTAAGATATTTCATTAATTAGCACCAGCACTAAGTTAGTTTTCTGTGTTGGGCAGGCTAGCATGGAGTACGAGGTAGAGCACGATGCTGAGGATGGACAATACAGAGTTACCTTAGAGAGACAATTTGCCCCTCGAGGATTTGGCTATGTTAGCAACACCATCAGGCATACAGTTCGCCAGAGCTTAAGGAGATGGACACGCTGTTTCTTCCGTGAGAGACCTGTTCCAGAGATAGCATATCATAGAGTGATAGCACCACGGTTACTGTCTGCTGAGATGGAGGAGATTCCTCATGCCCTTGGAAACCTTGCCATCTATGACCAGGACGAGCCACCAGAGGACATAGTACACTATGTTACCCCTGCAGGTTCTGACGATGACGATGATTCAGATAATGATCCAGATGAAGAACCACTAGCGGAACCTGAGATGATAGAGGACCCTGATTGGCCCCTAGAGCCAGCCTGGGATGCATTTGTTGGTATCCCTCCGATTGACTTTCCACCATCCAGTGACTTAGGAGAAGTGACCTCTGACTCTGATGTTGAGAGAGATGGAGGATGGATTCTTAGCTAGATTCATCTTATATTTTAATTGTTCCACTTCTTTTGATGTATTCCAGATTCGTAGAATTAATATTCGTACTGTTGATGTACCCTTTTATTTTCTGATCAGTAGTAGTTGTTTCTGACTTGACTTAGCTATAATGGTATGGATGAGATGATTCTTACTTTTAACTAATTGCTACTCTTACCTTTTATATGTTATTGCTAATAAGAATATAGGTGTGACCATTAGTCGATAGATGTTTTAGGCACTGACGAACTTCCTGAGATGTATCTCGGAACAGTCAGTTCAACCTAGAGTCTAGAAAGACCAAGGATAAGGATGCCTTAACCTTAATCCTAGTAGTAGTTGTGATGATCGTTATATGCTAGAAATCCCTGTTAACTCAATATTGTTACTTGTCATATGATCAGACAAGATAAGATAAGGTATTGACCAAATAGGTGTTAACTCGTAGGTATAATCCTTGCTAGCGTACACCATGGTTAAGAGAAAACGGAATACTCAGAATTCATCCAACGGACCAACAAATGTGATACCTCCAGCAGTAGATCCAACTGGATTGATAAGAGCCCTTGTCCGACGTGTGGAGCAAGCAAGTGATCACTTGGACCGCGTCATCAACAGCAGAGATACTTGTCAGACAGGAGATAAACTGCTTGAGAGATTCCGTGCACTTAAACCAGGAACTTTCACTGGAATGACAGAAGCATGGGAAGCTGAGCAATGGCTTCGTGATATGGAACGAATGTTTCAAGCCCTTGAATGCAACGAAACGGAGAAAAGACGCTTGGCTGTTTTCCAATTGACATATTCGGCAGCCGACTGGTGGGAATCTGTCGAAGCTACAGTGGGCGAAGATGTTACAAGGAGAATGACGTGGGAAGCATTCAAAACAAAATTCCTAGCAAAGTACTTCCCAAGAACAGAAAGAAACAAGAAGAAAAAGGAATTTATAGAGTTAGTTCAAGGCGACATGACGGTGCAAGAATACACGTCGAAATTTGAGAGACTATCACGATTTGCTCCATTCATGGTAGATACTCAGCAAAATAAGACACTACAATATTACGGAGGACTAAATCCAGATATTCAAAAGACAGCAGCAGTATACCTTGACCAACCGTTCGAAGAAATGGTCGAATTAGCCACGCAACTAGAAAACATAGCTCTGAACAGCAAGAAACTAAAAAGCCACCCACAAGGAGAAAAAGACAACTGGTTCCAGACAACCAACCCAGGAGAAAGTCGAAGAGGCAATCAAGTGTCACGAGCAAGCACTCGAATGCAGTCTGTAATCACCAGAGGAAACTCTGAGCGCACTCAGAATCATAACAAGAGACAGCAAATCAGTGACAAAAGAGTTATCCAGACAGCCGTTCAGACACATGTAAAGCAACGTGATATCTGCTACAACTGCGGAACACTTGGACACCACTCCAAAGAATGCACAGCACCGAGACAACTCACCGGGAAACAAGTACGGTGTTTCAATTGTGGAAAGACTGGGCATGTACGCAAAGTTTGTCCCGAACAAGAAGTTCAGAACCATGCTCCACCACCACCACAGAAATCCAGAAAGAGAACACGCAGATCAGGGAATCAATTCCAGCACTGAATAGAATGGAAGACTGAAGGTACCATGCCCACTGCTAGAACACTAAACTCTACATAGGAATAACATTACCAGATGATTGGGGACGTTCAAAAGAAATTGTGAGAAGGAGCTGATGTATTCCATAAGAATCAGACCCAGGAACAGTGGACAACAACTTATGGTCAGGTAGACCATTTAGATTGATAAGAGCGCCTGAGTTAGTATAGAACGACAAACCATATGAGTAAGACTTGGCACATTTTAAGATCTAGCAAACTCTAGATTTCGAGGACGAAATCCTCAAATAAGGTGGGTAGAGATGTAGCACCCAGAAATTTCCCTAGAAATTCCACGTAAGATTAGAGTGATGACGTCACCTTGATAACAGCTACAGAAGGCCATTAGAATGACCCTAGTGAGAATCCTTATAAGATCCTTTAACCAACCTCTTAGCGGCGACGACGATAATTCTAATATAGTAACTACTTAGATTGGTCGCATCCTCTACTTTATAGTTCTATTTTAGGATCCATAGACAGATTTGAATTTGGACTTCTACATAGCCCTGTACGTATAAGTTTCAGGATTTGCATTCATATTCACAGTTGAACACGTAAACCTAGGCACTTGTGCACACTGGGTACTCAACTCAAGAGTGGGCCCCACCCACTGCCATGTGGCAGCCATGCACATACACTCCACCACCTTGGCCCTGATAATCTACCCTTAGACACACACATCATACACATGCACGTACTCTGGGACTCAGGAGCACACCCATATGCACAACCTGAGATGGGACCCACACTACCACTTGGCGGTTATGTGGACCCCACCTTAATCTACCCCTGGACACACAAACATACATGCATAGTTATGCATTTGGTGCACCAACTACACACACAACCAAACCTCCCCACCACTTCCCTCTATATAATGCACCCCCTCACCCTCTCATTTATCACCCTTACACCCCTTATCTGCCTAATGCAGATTGTATAGAGAGAGAGTGACCGAGAGAGAGAGCTTGAGAAGGAAGAGAGAACACACCCCCCCACCCTCGGTTTATACACACCCCCTCTACACCATCTCTGCCTCACCCTCTCAATACACAACACACCCATCCTCTCTTCACTCTCTACACTATCTCTGCTCACATACACTGCCACGCAAACCAGAGAGGAGAAGAGACGCAGAGGAGATAGAAGAAGAAGAGGAAACCGAAGAAGAAGAGAGAGATCTGAGCTCTCTGAGGTAACCCAACCTCTCTCACACATTCCTGAGTATCTGCATGTCACCTAGGAGGCCTCTAGACCTACATGCAACGCCCCAAACAGAGCCCTAAGCTCTGGGACTGCTCCGGCGGCCATTAAAGCTCAAGCTTGAGCTTGAATCTTGAAGTATGATCAAAACCCTTTTTGATCATACCAAATAGACCCTGGTGAACCCAGTAGGATCCCCATTGAACAGTTTTTGATTTAGGAACCATTTGATCGGCCATGCAGGCCATTATTCTTCTCAATGACCGAAACGATAATCACTTGGTAGGACCACCAAACGAACAAACCAGGTTTTGAACTTATAAGTATGATGTAGAGGAGGAGGAACCGGTTCGAATGGCGTTGGTCTCGTCAATTTTTATTAAATGATGAGAGAGATATGAGGCCTGGAAGTTTTCCGGCGAGATCGCACTCGTCGGCGGCGTCGGGGCTCGCCGGAGAAGAAGATGACGACCCGTTTGGGTTCGGGTTATAACAGGCCGGTCCGGGTCGGGTTTGGTTAGGGTTTAGTTGTGTGTCTAAATGGGTAGCGGGCCGGGTTATTAATAACCCGTGGGTCCTTTAAGTCTAACGGCGTCGTTTTGACGCCGGGTTGTGTCTGGGGCGGGTTCGGGTAGTTGGGGCGGGCTGGTATGTGTCTGTGGTTGGGTCAGGGTTTGAGTCCGGGTCTGGGTAGGTTTGTGAGTAGATATGGATTCGGGTTTCGGGTTAGGTCCAACCCGAATGGGTTATAGGTTGGGTTAGGTTGTGTTTGTATATGGTTAATCCATATTAAGTCGGGTCGGGTCAGGGTCTGACCCATCGGGTCACGAGTTTGGGTTGTCTTGTTAGTGTATATGGGTTACCCGTAGGGTCCGGGTCGGTTCGGGTTTGACCCGTCGGGTCTGAGGATTTTATTATTATTATTATTATTATTATGATTATTATTAGTATTAATTTGTTTAAAAAGGTTTTAATTAGTTTTAATAATTATAATTAATTTATAAATTCCACCATTAAGGTTTTTAATATTATAGAATATTATTTTAATATTCTATATATCATTATTATATTATATATATATATATATTACATATTTAATTATTTATATGGTTTATATAAATAATAAATATTAGTTTTAAATGGTTTTAAATAGTTAATAAATACCTACGTGTATTTATAAATTCTAGGAAAATTAGGGTAATGACCCATGGACTATTTTATTATATAGTGTAAATTATAAAGTTATAATATTATAGTCTAGTATTTTTTATAATTAATAAGGAGCTATTTTATAAGTATATTAATTATTAAAAATACCAAACGAGCTCCGAAAATTATGAAATAAATACTGATAGTGTATTTTAATATCTAGTATTTAATAAAAATACTTCTAAGTACTGATTTCTCTGTATAATTATAACAACATATTTAAATCCCGTTTTGGGTATTTTCTGGTATATATTATCTTCAATAATTCATAATAAATAATCTAGGACTCCGAAAATTACGCGATCAGTTCCCAGAGTCTTAGAATAATGTCTAGAACATTCTCGTAAAGTTTGGTGACTTTTCGACTCGGTCGAAAATACAGCCTGTCTTTTAGGGTCTGCATTAGTGTAGTAAGCCCCGCATATTACCTCGAAAAACGCGACGGACTCCGATTTGAGTCTAGTCAATGGCGTTGGACTTAGAATGACACGTAGATCACTACCTTGAGGTTTATGACCTCATTTGGTAAAATTACCATTTTGCCCCTATAGTTGTACTCATACATTACTTCTGTTTATTCCGTTTATTGTTGTAGAACTTGACGTTTATCTGCGTTTCGAGGAGCGGCGACTCGAGGTGAGTTTCCTAACCTCACTCTAATCCTATTATGACTAATATAAGATGATTAAAGTCACATGTATGATATTCTGTATAAGTGATGAGCTGATTTATGATGTCAAGTGTATTGCCGTTAATTATAAGATGTCTAAAAGCATGTTATGGTAGTGCTATCGCATACGTGAGCATGTCAAGGGTTTTATCTATATGTTTATCGGTATCAAATCCATGTTATATGATCCATGCTCTATATGTTACGTTTCTGCCGCTATGTGTTAAATGCACGTTTTACGATGTTGTTGACTGAATAAATAACGCATGCCATGTTAATAATAAAGAGGAATAAAAGTAGAATTGCATATGAGTATCGATGATGGACACACGTGCATTTCATGACATGTGTCAGCATGCGTCATGTATGAGAAAGAGAAGTGTTTGATGAGAATGTGAATGGGATGAGATGTGATTTCTGGATCCTATGGATCAACGGCTGACGAGCCGGGTGGACATGAACGGTTGGGGTTCCTAGCGCGCCTCTCGCCGTTGAAGACGTCCGGTGATGCGCATACGTGGTTGAAGACGTCCCATGTATCGTTGAATACATCCGGCTAGTGCCCTAATATATTTCTCAGCCGTGTAGACGACCGGTGAGAGTATACACATGGTTGAAGACGTCCCATGTGCCAGTTTCATTGTTTACAGATAGTGTGCGCCGTGAAGACGTCCGGTGGCCTATCAAGGGAATGAGTATGAATTGGCTGTGATAGTATATTTTCATCCTTGATATACCGCGTGTTGTAAAGTGGATGAGAGAGAGAAAGTGAATGATGAGATTGAGTGGAGGAGGAAATGATCTGGTACAAATGATTTGGTTTTGGAAAGTTTTGGTTTTAAAATAATATGGTTTTGAAAATATCTGTTTAAAAGCAAGTGTCTTTGAAAAGAGTTGGGAGTGAGTAGTATTGATCATGCAATTGCACGCACGAGTTTATAATAAAGAGAATGTATTCTATGATGTTATATTTATCTATTTATCTTTCTTGTTGAAACCTCTATTATGCCCGTGGTGAGAATGCGTCTTTTGATAAGAGAATAACCGTGCTTTAAAGTACTAAACTATGACGTGAGTTGAGAGATGTGTTGTATTTACTGATTATTGTGCGGTTGAGACCCTCACTCAGCCTTGTTCCAAGGCTGACGGCATGTTACGCCCTGGGCATTCGTATGCCCAGAGTGTTGCAGGTTTGGAGATAGATAGAAGAGTTCAGGATGCTGTACCGTGGAGCCAAGGAGAATAAAGCCTTGCCCAGGACCTGATAGACAGTTTCTCAAGTTTTAAGATTGTATAAATTGTTTAGTATGGCCTCTTGTATTAAGATTGAAGTTACTGTAATCCCTGTTTAATTTCCACTGCTGTACTTACGCTCTGATAAGTTTAGATTATGCTTATGTTCTAGCATTTCCTTATGATTTTTATGGTGCGGAGTTAGAAGGACAGAACGGTTAACAAACTAGTCACGTGTCTACGGACCCATAAAGGAAAATTTTTATTTTCCCTATTTTTGGCTTACTCCGGGGCGTGACACGTATCATTTGGTTAGGCGGTTTACCGTTTCACTACTCAAAACCTCAAAACTAAGAATTTTCAAGTCGAAGTGATGAAAGAGTCATTTTTTTCACATTATTTGTGAACAGTGAATCCGTTATGCATTTCGTTAGTTCCCGCATGTTTATTTAGGCATGTTTGAGGTGTGAGTATGGTTTCGTTTCATTTGGTTAAGTGGTTTACTGTTTCACTACTCAAAACCCCCAAAACTACATTTTTTCAAACCGAAGTGACTAAAGAGTGATTTTTTTGCATTTTTTGTGAACCGTGATTATGTTATATATTCCGTTAGTACGTCCAAGTTTCTTTAGGCATGTTTGAGGTACGAGTAAGGTTTCGCGGTGTTTGGTTAAGCGGTTTACCGTTTTACTACTCAAAACCTCAAAAACTAAGAATTTTCAAGTCTAAGTGATGAAAGAGTCATTTTTTTTTGCATTATTTGTGAACCGTGAATAGGTTATGCATTCCGTTAGTTCCCGCATGTTTATTTGGGCATGTGTTGAGGTGCGGGTATGGTTTCGTATCGTTTGGTTAGGCGGTTTACCATTTCACTACTCAAAACCTCAAAACTAAGAATTTTCAAGTCGAAGTGATGAAAGAGTCATTTTTTTCACATTATTTGTGAACCGTGAATCCGTTATGCATTTCGTTAGTTCCCGCATGTTTATTTAGGCATGTTTGAGGTGTGAGTATGGTTTCTTGACGTTTGGTTAAGTGGTTTACTGTTTCACTACTCAAAACCCCCAAAACTATGTTTTTTTTAAACCGAAGTGACTAAAGAGTGATTTTTTTGCATTTTTTGTGAACTTTGATTATGTCATATATTCTGTTAGTACGCACAAGTTTCTTTAGGCATGTTTGAGGCACGAGTAAGGTTTCACGGTGTTTGGTTAAGCGGTTTACCGTTTTACTACTCAAAACCTCAAAAACTAAGAATTTTCAAGTCTAAGTGATGAAAGAGTCATTTTTTTTGCATTATTTGTGAACCGTGAATCTGTTATGCATTCCGTTAGTTCCTGCAAGTTTATTTGGGCATGTTTGAGGTGCGAGTAGGGTTTCGTGGCATCTGGGTAAGCGGTGTACCATTACACTACACAAAACCTCAAAAACTACGAATTTTCAAGTCTAAGTAATGAAAGAGTCATTTTTTTCACATTCTTTGTGAATCGTGAATTCGTTATGCATTCCATTAGTTCGCGAAAGTTTATTTAAGAATGTTTGAGGTGCGAGTAAGATTTCATGGTATTCGGATACACGGTTTATCATTTCACTTCTCAAAACCTCAAAAACAATGCTTTTTCAAGCCTAAGTGATGAAGGAGTTATCTTTTCGCATTATTTGTGAACCGTGATTCCGTTATGCATTCCATTAGTTCCCACAAGTATGTTTAGTCATGTTTAAGGTGCGAGTAAGGTTTCGTGGTATTCGAATGCACGGTTTACCGATTAAATACTCAAAACCTCAAAAACTAAGCTCTTTCAAGCCTAAGTGATGAAAGAGTCATTTTTTCACATTATTAGTGAACCTTGAATCCATTATGCATTCTGTTAGTTCCTACAAGTTTATTTTGGCATGTTTGAGGTGTGAGTAAGGTTTCGTGGAGTTTGGTTAAGCGGTTTACCGTTTCACTACTCACAACCTCAAAAACTAAAAATTTTGCAAGCCTAAGTGAGTAAAGAGTCATTTTTTTGCATTTTTTGTGAACCGTGATTCTGTTATACATTTCGTTAGTTCCCACAAGTTTATTTAGGCATGTTTGAGGTGTGAGTAAGGTTTCGTGGCATTTGGTTGAGCGGTTTACTGTTTCACTACTCAAAACCCCCGAAACTAAGTTTTTTCAAGCCTAAGTTATGAAATAGTCATTTTTTCGCATTTTTTGTGAACCGTGATTCCGTTATGCATTTCGTTATTTCCCACAAATTTATTTAGACATGTTTGAGGTGTGAGTAAGGTTTCGTGGCATTTGGTTGAGCGGTTTATTGTTTCACTACTCAAAACCCCCGAAACTAAGTTTTTCAAGCCTAAGTTATGAAAGAGTCATTTTTTCGCATTATTTGTGAACCGTGAATCCGTTATGCATTCCGTTAGTTCGTGTAAGTTTATTTAGGCATGTTTGAGGTGTGAGTAAGGTTTCGTATCATTTGGTTAGGCGGTTTACCGTTTCACTACTCAAAACCTCAAAACTAAGAATTTTCAAGTCGAAGTGATGAAAGAGTCATTTTTTTCACATTATTTGTGAACCGTGAATCCGTTATGCATTCCGTTAGTTCCCGCATGTTTATTTAGGAATGTTTGAGGTGTGAGTATGGTTTCGTTACATTTGGTTAAGTGGTTTACTGTTTCACTACTCAAAACCCCCAAAACTACGTTTTTTCAAACCGAAGTGACTAAAGAGTGATTTTTTTGCATTTTTTGTGAACCGTGATTATGTTATATATTCCGTTAGTACATCCAAGTTTCTTTAGGCATGTTTGAGGTACGAGTAAGGTTTCGCGGTGTTTGGTTAAGCGGTTTACCGTTTTACTACTCAAAACCTCAAAAACTAAGAATTTTCAAGTCTAAGTGATGAAAGAGTCATTTTTTTTGCATTATTTGTGAACCGTGAATAGTTTATGCATTCCGTTAGTTCCCGCATGTTTATTTGGGCATGTGTTGAGGTGCAGGTATGGTTTCGTATCGTTTGGTTAGGCGGTTTACCATTTCACTACTCAAAACCTCAAAACTAAGAATTTTCAAGTCGAAGTGATGAAAGAGTCATTTTTTTCACATTATTTGTGAACCGTGAATCCGTTATGCATTTCGTTAGTTCCCGCATGTTTATTTAGGCATGTTTGAGGTGTGAGTATGGTTTCTTGACGTTTGGTTAAGTGGTTTACTGTTTCACTACTCAAAACCCCCAAAACTACGTTTTTTTTAAACCCAAGTGACTAAAGAGTGATTTTTTTGCATTTTTTGTGAACTTTGATTATGTCATATATTCCGTTAGTACGCACAAGTTTCTTTAGGCATGTTTGAGGCACGAGTAAGGTTTTGCGGTGTTTGGTTAAGCGGTTTACCGTTTTACTACTCAAAACCTCAAAAACTAAGAATTTTCAAGTCTAAGTGATGAAAGAGTCATTTTTTTTGCATTATTTGTGAACCGTGAATCTGTTATGCATTCCGTTAGTTCCTGCAAGTTTATTTGGGCATGTTTGAGGTGCGAGTAGGGTTTCGTGGCATTTGGGTAAGCGGTGTACCGTTTCACTACACAAAACCTCAAAAACTACGAATTTTCAAGTCTAAGTAATGAAAGAGTCATTTTTTTCACATTCTTTGTGAACCGTGAATTCGTTATGCATTCCATTAGTTCACGAAAGTTTAATTAACAATGTTTGAGGTGCGAGTAAGATTTCATGGTATTCGGATACACGGTTTATCATTTCACTTCTCAAAACCTCAAAAATAATGCTTTTTCAAGCCTAAGTGATGAAGGAGTTATCTTTTCGCATTATTTGTGAACCGTGATTCCGTTATGCATTCCATTAGTTCCCACAAGTATGTTTAGTCATGTTTAAGGTGCGAGTAAGGTTTCGTGGTATTCGAATGCACGGTTTACCGATTAAATACTCAAAACCTCAAAAACTAAGCTCTTTCAAGCCTAAGTGTTCAAAGAATCATTTTTTCACATTATTTGTGAACTGTGAATCCGTTATGCATTCCATTAGTTCCCACAAGTTCAATTAGGTATGTTTGAGGTACGAGTAAGGATTTGTAGAGTTTGGTTAAGCGATTTACCTTTTCAGTACTGAATACTCCCAAAACTACGTTTTTTCAAACCTAAGTGACTAAAGAGTGATTTTTTTCGCATTTTTTGTGAACCGTGATTCCGTTATGCATTCTGTTAGTTCCCATAAGTTTATTTAGGTATGTTTGAGGTATGATAAGATTTCGTGGTATTTGGTTAAGCGGTTTACTGTTTCACTACTCAAAACCTCAAAAATTAAAAAATTTTCAAGTCTAAGTGATGAAAGAGTCATTTTTTCGCATTATTAGTTAACCTTGAATCCATTATACATTCTGTTAGTTCCTACAGGTTTATTTAGGCATGTTTGAGGTGTGAGTAAGGTTTCGTGGAGTTTGGTTAAGCGGTTTACCGTTTCACTACTCACAACCTCAAAAACTAAAAATTTTGCAAGCCTAAGTGACTAAAGAGTCATTTTTTCGCATTTTTTGTGAACTGTGATTCTGTTATATATTTCGTTAGTTCCCATAAGTTTATTTAGGCATGTTTGAGGTGTGAGTAAGGTTTCGTGGCATTTGGTTGAGCGGTTTACTGTTTCACTACTCAAAACCCCCGAAACTAAGTTTTTTCAAGCCTAAGTTATGAAATAGTCATTTTTTCGCATTATTTGTGAACCATGAATCCGTTATGCATTCCGTTAGTTCCCGCATGTTTATTTAGGCATGTTTGAGGTGTGATTATGGTTTCATGGTGTTTGGTTAAGCGGTTTACCATTTCACTACACAAAACCTCAAAAAATAAGAATTTTCAAGTCGAAGTGATGAAAGAGTCATTTTTTTCACATTATTTGTGAACCGTGAATCCGTTATGCATTCCGTTAGTTCCCGCATATTTATTTAGGCATGTTTGAGGTGTGAGTATGGTTTCGTTACATTTGGTTAAGTGGTTTACTGTTTCACTACTCAAAACCCCCAAAACTACGTTTTTTCAAACCGAAGTGACTAAAGAGTGATTTTTTTGCATTTTTTGTGAACCGTGATTATGTTATATATTCCGTTAGTACATCCAAGTTTCTTTAGGCATGTTTGAGGTACGAGTAAGGTTTCGCGGTGTTTGGTTAAGCGGTTTACCGTTTTACTACTCAAAACCTCAAAAACTAAGAATTTTCAAGTCTAAGTGATGAAAGAGTCATTTTTTTTGCATTATTTGTGAACCGTGAATAGTTTATGCATTCCGTTAGTTCCCGCATGTTTATTTGGGCATGTGTTGAGGTGCGGGTATGGTTTCGTATCGTTTGGTTAGGCGGTTTACCATTTCACTACTCAAAACCTCAAAACTAAGAATTTTCAAGTCGAAGTGATGAAAGAGTCATTTTTTTCACATTATTTGTGAACCGTGAATCCGTTATGCATTTCGTTAGTTCCCGCATGTTTATTTAGGCATGTTTGAGGTGTGAGTATGGTTTCTTGACGTTTGGTTAAGTGGTTTACTGTTTCACTACTCAAAACCCCCAAAACTACGTTTTTTTTAAACCGAAGTGACTAAAGAGTGATTTTTTTGCATTTTTTGTGAACTTTGATTATGTCATATATTCTGTTAGTACGCACAAGTTTCTTTAGGCATGTTTGAGGCACGAGTAAGGTTTTGCGGTGTTTGGTTAAGCGGTTTACCGTTTTACTACTCAAAACCTCAAAAACTAAGAATTTTCAAGTCTAAGTGATGAAAGAGTCATTTTTTTTGCATTATTTGTGAACCGTGAATCTGTTATGCATTCCGTTAGTTCCTGCAAGTTTATTTGGGCATGTTTGAGGTGCGAGTAGGGTTTCGTGGCATTTGGGTAAGCGGTGTACCGTTTCACTACACAAAACCTCAAAAACTACTAATTTTCAAGTCTAAGTAATGAAAGAGTCATTTTTTTCACATTCTTTGTGAACCGTGAATTCGTTATGCATTCCATTAGTTCACGAAAGTTTAATTAACAATGTTTGAGGTGCGAGTAAGATTTCATGGTATTCGGATACACGGTTTATCATTTCACTTCTCAAAACCTCAAAAATAATGCTTTTTCAAGCCTAAGTGATGAAGGAGTTATCTTTTCGCATTATTTGTGAACCGTGATTCCGTTATGCATTCCATTAGTTCCCACAAGTATGTTTAGTCATGTTTAAGGTGCGAGTAAGGTTTCGTGGTATTCGAATGCACGGTTTACCGATTAAATACTCAAAACCTCAAAAACTAAGCTCTTTCAAGCCTAAGTGTTCAAAGAATCATTTTTTCACATTATTTGTGAACTGTGAATCCGTTATGCATTCCATTAGTTCCCACAAGTTCAATTAGGTATGTTTGAGGTACGAGTAAGGATTTGTAGAGTTTGGTTAAGCGATTTACCTTTTCAGTATTGAATACTCCCAAAACTACGTTTTTTCAAACCTAAGTGACTAAAGAGTGATTTTTTTTGCATTTTTTGTGAACCGTGATTCCGTTATGCATTCTGTTAGTTCCCATAAGTTTATTTAGGTATGTTTGAGGTATGATAAGATTTCGTGGTATTTGGTTAAGCGGTTTACTGTTTCACTACTCAAAACCTCAAAAATTAAAAAATTTTCAAGTCTAAGTGATGATAGAGTCATTTTTTCGCATTATTAGTTAACCTTGAATCCATTATACATTCTGTTAGTTCCTACAGGTTTATTTAGGCATGTTTGAGGTGTGAGTAAGGTTTCGTGGAGTTTGGTTAAGCGGTTTACCGTTTCACTACTCACAACCTCAAAAACTAAAAATTTTGCAAGCCTAAGTGACTAAAGAGTCATTTTTTCGCATTTTTTGTGAACTGTGATTCTGTTATACATTTCGTTAGTTCCCATAAGTTTATTTAGGCATGTTTGAGGTGTGAGTAAGGTTTCGTGGCATTTGGTTGAGCGGTTTACTGTTTCACTACTCAAAACCCCCGAAACTAAGTTTTTTCAAGCCTAAGTTATGAAATAGTCATTTTTTCGCATTATTTGTGAACCATGAATCCGTTATGCATTCCGTTAGTTCCCGCATGTTTATTTAGGCATGTTTGAGGTGTGATTATGGTTTCATGGTGTTTGGTTAAGCGGTTTACCATTTCACTACACAAAACCTCAAAAAATAAGAATTTTCAAGTCTAAGTGATGAAAGAGTCATTTTTTCACATTACTTATGAACCGTGAATCCGTTAAGCATTCTGTTAGTTCGTGTAAGTTTCTTTAGGCATGTTTGAGGTGTGAGTAAGGTTTCGTATCATTTGGTTAGGCGGTTTACCGTTTCACTACTCAAAATCTCAAAACTAAGAATTTTCAAGTCGAAGTGATGAAAGAGTCATTTTTTTCACATTATTTGTGAACTGTGAATCCGTTATGCATTCCGTTAGTTCCCGCATGTTTATTTAGGCATGTTTGAGGTGTGAGTATGGTTTCGTTACATTTGGTTAAGTGGTTTACTGTTTCACTACTCAAAACCCCCAAAACTACGTTTTTTCAAACCGAAGTGACTAAAGAGTGATTTTTTTGCATTTTTTGTGAACCGTGATTATGTTATATATTCCGTTAGTACGTCCAAGTTTCTTTAGGCATGTTTGAGGTACGAGTAAGGTTTCGCGGTGTTTGGTTAAGCGGTTTACCGTTTTACTACTCAAAACCTCAAAAACTAAGAATTTTCAAGTCTAAGTGATGAAAGAGTCATTTTTTTTGCATTATTTGTGAACCGTGAATAGGTTATGCATTCCGTTAGTTCCCGCATGTTTATTTGGGCATGTGTTGAGGTGCGGGTATGGTTTCGTATCGTTTGGTTAGGCGGTTTACCATTTCACTACTCAAAACCTCAAAACTAAGAATTTTCAAGTCGAAGTGATGAAAGAGTCATTTTTTTCACATTATTTGTGAACCGTGAATCCGTTATGCATTTCGTTAGTTCCCGCATGTTTATTTAGGCATGTTTGAGGTGTGAGTATGGTTTCTTGACGTTTGGTTAAGTGGTTTACTGTTTCACTACTCAAAACCCCAAAACTACGTTTTTTTTTAAACCGAAGTGACTAAAGAGTGATTTTTTTGCATTTTTTGTGAACTTTGATTATGTCATATATTCCGTTAGTACGCACAAGTTTCTTTAGGCATGTTTGAGGCACGAGTAAGGTTTCGCGGTGTTTGGTTAAGCGGTTTACCGTTTTACTACTCAAAACCTCAAAAACTAAGAATTTTCAAGTCTAAGTGATGAAAGAGTCATTTTTTTTGCATTATTTGTGAACCGTGAATCTGTTATGCATTCCGTTAGTTCCTGCAAGTTTATTTGGGCATGTGTTGAGGTGCGGGTATGGTTTCTTATCATTTGGTTAGGCGGTTTACCATTTCACTACTCAAAACCTCAAAACTAAGAATTTTCAAGTCGAAGTGATGAAAGAGTCATTTTTTTCACATTATTTGTGAACCGTGAATCCGTTATGTATTTCGTTAGTTCCCGCATGTTTATTTAGGCATGTTTGAGGTGTGAGTATGGTTTATTGACGTTTGGTTAAGTGGTTTACTGTTTCACTACTCAAAACCCCCAAAACTACGTTTTTTTTAAACCGAAGTGACTAAAGAGTGATTTTTTTGCATTTTTTGTGAACTTTGATTATGTCATATATTCCGTTAGTACGCACAAGTTTCTTTAGGCATGTTTGAGGCACGAGTAAGGTTTCGCGGTGTTTGGTTAAGCGGTTTACCGTTTTACTACTCAAAACCTCAAAAACTAAGAATTTTCAAGTCTAAGTGATGAAAGAGTCATTTTTTTTGCATTATTTGTGAACCGTGAATCTGTTATGCATTCCGTTAGTTCCTGCAAGTTTATTTGGGCATGTTTGAGGTGCGAGTAGGGTTTCGTGGCATTTAGGTAAGCGGTGTACCGTTTCACTACACAAAATCTCAAAAACTACAATTTTCAAGTCTAAGTAATGAAAGAGTCATTTTTTTCACATTCTTTGTGAACCGTGAATTCGTTATGCATTCCATTAGTTCGCGAAAGTTTATTTAAGAATGTTTGAGGTGCGAGTAAGATTTCATGGTATTCGGATACACGGTTTATCATTTCACTTCTCAAAACCTCAAAAACAATGCTTTTTCAAGCCTAAGTGATGAAGGAGTTATCTTTTCGCATTATTTGTGAACCGTGATTCCGTTATGCATTCCTTTAGTTCCCACAAGTATGTTTAGTCATGTTTAAGGTGCGAGTAAGGTTTCGTGGTATTCGAACGCACGGTTTACCGATTAAATACTCAAAACCTCAAAAACTAAGCTCTTTCAAGCCTAAGTGTTGAAAGAATCATTTTTTCACATTATTTGTGAACTGTGAATCCGTTATGCATTCCATTAGTTCCCACAAGTTCAATTAGGTATGTTTGAGGTACGAGTAAGGATTTGTAGAGTTTAGTTAAGCGATTTACCGTTTCACTACTGAATACTCCCAAAACTACGTTTTTTCAAACCTAAGTGACTAAAGAATGATTTTTTTTGCATTTTTTGTGAACCATGATTCTGTTATGCATTCTGTTAGTTCCCATAAGTTTATTTAGGTATGTTTGAGGTATGATAAGATTTCGTGGTATTTGGTTAAGCGGTTTACTGTTTCACTACTCAAAACCTCAAAAATTAAAAAATTTTCAAGTCTAAGTGATGAAAGAGTCATTTTTTCGCATTATTAGTTAACCTTGAATCCATTATGCATTCTGTTAGTTCCTACAAGTTTATTTAGGCATGTTTGAGGTGTGAGTAAGGTTTCGTGGAGTTTGGTTAAGCGGTTTACCGTTTCACTACTCACAACCTCAAAAACTAAAAATTTTGCAAGCCTAAGTGAGTAAAGAGTCATTTTTTCGCATTTTTTGTGAACCGTGATTCTGTTATAGATTTCGTTAGTTCCCACAAGTTTATTTAGGCATGTTTGAGGTGTGAGTAAGGTTTCGTGGCATTTGGTTGAGCGGTTTACTGTTTCACTACTCAAAACCCCCGAAACTAAGTTTTTTCAAGCCTAAGTTATGAAATAGTCATTTTTTCGCATTATTTGTGAACCGTGAATCTGTTATGCATTCCGTTAGTTCTCGCATGTTTATTTAGGCATGTTTGAGGTGTGAGTATGGTTTCGTGGCGTTTGGTTAAGCGGTTTACCATTTCACTACACAAAACCTCAAAAAATAAGAATTTTCAAGTCTAAGTGATGAAAGAGTCATTTTTTCGCATTACTTATGAACCGTGAATCCGTTAAGCATTCCGTTAGCTCGTGTAAGTTTATTTAGGCATGTTTGAGGTGTGAGTAAGGTTTCGTATCATTTGGTTAGGCGGTTTACCGTTTCACTACTCAAAACCTCAAAACTAAGAATTTTCAAGTCGAAGTGATGAAAGAGTCATTTTTTTCACATTATTTGTGAACCGTGAATCCGTTATGCATTTCGTTAGTTCCCGCATGTTTATTTAGGCATGTTTGAGGTGTGAGTATGGTTTATTGACGTTTGGTTAAGTGGTTTACTATTTCACTACTCAAAACCCCCAAAACTACGTTTTTTTTTAAACCGAAGTGACTAAAGAGTAATTTTTTTGCATTTTTTGTGAACTTTGATTATGTCATATATTCCGTTAGTACGCACAAGTTTCTTTAGGCATGTTTGAGGCACGAGTAAGGTTTCGCGGTGTTTGGTTAAGCGGTTTACCGTTTTACTACTCAAAACCTCAAAAACTAAGAATTTTCAAGTCTAAGTGATGAAAGAGTCATTTTTTTGCATTATTTGTGAACCGTGAATCTGTTATGCATTCCGTTAGTTCCTGCAAGTTTATTTGGGCATGTTTGAGGTGCGAGTAGGGTTTCGTGGCATTTAGGTAAGCGGTGTACCGTTTCACTACACAAAACCTCAAAAACTACAATTTTCAAGTCTAAGTAATGAAAGAGTCATTTTTTTCACATTCTTTGTGAACCGTGAATTCGTTATGCATTCCATTAGTTCGCGAAAGATTATTTAAGAATGTTTGAGGTGCGAGTAAGATTTCATGGTATTCGGATACACGGTTTATCATTTCACTTCTCAAAACCTCAAAAACAATGCTTTTTCAAGCCTAAGTGATGAAGGAGTTATCTTTTCGCATTATTTGTGAACTGTGATTCCGTTATGCATTCCTTTAGTTCCCACAAGTATGTTTAGTCATGTTTAAGATGCGAGTAAGGTTTCGTGGTATTCGAACGCACGGTTTACCGATTAAATACTCAAAACCTCAAAAACTAAGCTCTTTCAAGCCTAAGTGTTGAAAGAATCATTTTTTCACATTATTTGTGAACTGTGAATCCGTTATGCATTCCATTAGTTCCCACAAGTTCAATTAGGTATGTTTGAGGTACGAGTAAGGATTTGTAGAGTTTAGTTAAGCGATTTACCGTTTCACTACTGAATACTCCCAAAACTACGTTTTTTCAAACCTAAGTGACTAAAGAGTTATTTTTTTCGCATTTTTTGTGAACCATGATTCTGTTATGCATTCTGTTAGTTCCCATAAGTTTATTTAGGTATGTTTGAGGTATGATAAGATTTCGTGGTATTTGGTTAAGCGGTTTACTGTTTCACTACTCAAAACCTCAAAAATTAAAAAATTTTCAAGTCTAAGTGATGAAAGAGTCATTTTTTCGCATTATTAGTTAACCTTGAATCCATTATGCATTCTGTTAGTTCCTACAAGTTTATTTAGGCATGTTTGAGGTGTGAGTAAGGTTTCGTGGAGTTTGGTTAAGCGGTTTACCGTTTCACTACTCACAACCTCAAAAACTAAAAATTTTGCAAGCCTAAGTGAGTAAAGAGTCATTTTTTCGCATTTTTTGTGAACCGTGATTCTGTTATAGATTTCGTTAGTTCCCACAAGTTTATTTAGGCATGTTTGAGGTGTGAGTAAGGTTTCGTGGCATTTGGTTGAGCGGTTTACTGTTTCACTACTCAAAACCCCAGAAACTAAGTTTTTTCAAGCCTAAGTTATGAAATAGTCATTTTTTCGCATTATTTGTGAACCGTGAATCCGTTATGCATTCCGTTAGTTCCCGCATGTTTATTTAGGCATGTTTGAGGTGTGAGTATGGTTTCGTGGCGTTTGGTTAAGCGGTTTACCATTTCACTACACAAAACCTCAAAAAATAAGAATTTTCAAGTCTAAGTGATGAAAGAGTCATTTTTTCGCATTACTTATGAACCGTGAATCGTTAAGCATTCCGTTAGCTCGTGTAAGTTTATTTAGGCATGTTTGAGGTGTGAGTAAGGTTTCGTATCATTTGGTTAGGCGGTTTACCGTTTCACTACTCAAAACCTCAAAACTAAGAATTTTCAAGTCGAAGTGATGAAAGAGTCATTTTTTTCACATTATTTGTGAACCGTGAATCCGTTATGCATTCCGTTAGTTCTCGCATGTTTATTTAGGCATGTTTGAGGTGTGAGTATGGTTTCGTTACATTTGGTTAAGTGGTTTACTGTTTCACTACTCAAAACCCCCAAAACTACGTTTTTTCAAACCGAAGTGACTAAAGAGTGATTTTTTTGCATTTTTTGTGAACCGTGATTATGTTATATATTCCGTTAGTACGTCCAAGTTTCTTTAGGCATGTTTGAGGTACGAGTAAGGTTTTGCGGTGTTTGGTTAAGCGGTTTACCGTTTTACTACTCAAAACCTCAAAAACTAAGAATTTTCAAGTCTAAGTGATGAAAGATTCATTTTTTTTGCATTATTTGTGAACTGTGAATTGGTTATGCATTCCGTTAGTTCCCGCATGTTTATTTGGGCATGTGTTGAGGTGCGGGTATGGTTTCGTATCGTTTGGTTAGGCGGTTTACCATTTCACTACTCAAAACCGCAAAACTAAGAATTTTCAAGTCGAAGTGATGAAAGAGTCATTTTTTTCACATTATTTGTGAACCGTGAATCCGTTATGAATTTCGTTAGTTCCCGCATGTTTGAGGTGTGAGTATGGTTTCTTGACGTTTGGTTAAGTGGTTTACTGTTTCACTACTCAAAACCCCAAAACTACGTTTTTTTTTAAATCGAAGTGACTAAAGAGTGATTTTTTTGCATTTTTTGTGAACTTTGATTATGTCATATATTCCGTTAGTACGCACAAGTTTCTTTAGGCATGTTTGAGGCACGAGTAAGGTTTCGCAGTGTTTGGTTAAGCGGTTTACCGTTTTACTACTCAAAACCTCAAAAACTAAGAATTTTCAAGTCTAAGTGATGAAAGAGTCATTTTTTTTGCATTATTTGTGAACCGTGAATCTGTTATGCATTCCGTTAGTTCCTGCAAGTTTATTTGGGCATGTTTGAGGTGCGAGAAGGGTTTCGTGGCATTTGGGTAAGCGGTGTACCGTTTCACTACACAAAACCTCAAAAACTATGAATTTTCAAGTCTAAGTAATGAAAGAGTCATTTTTTTCACATTCTTTGTGAACCGTGAATTCGTTATGCATTCCATTAGTTTGCGAAAGTTTATTTAAGAATGTTTGAGGTGCGAGTAAGATTTCATGGTATTCGGATACACGGTTTATCATTTCACTTCTCAAAACCTCAAAAACAATGCTTTTTCAAGCCTAAGTGATGAAGGAGTTATCTTTTCGCATTATTTGTGAACCGTGATTCCGTTATGCATTCCTTTAGTTCCCACAAGTATGTTTAGTCATGTTTAAGGTGCGAGTAAGGTTTCGTGGTATTCGAATGCACGGTTTACCGATTAAATACTCAAAACCTCAAAAACTAAGCTCTTTCAAGCCTAAGTGTTGAAAGAATCATTTTTTCACATTATTTGTGAACTGTGAATCCGTTATGCATTCCATTAGTTCCCACAAGTTCAATTAGGTATGTTTGAGGTACGAGTAAGGATTTGTAGAGTTTGGTTAAGCGATTTACCGTTTCACTACTGAATACTCCCAAAACAACGTTTTTTCAAACCTAAATGACTAAAGAGTGATTTTTTTCGCATTTTTTGTGAACCGTGATTCCGTTATGCATTCTATTAGTTCCCATAAGTTTATTTAGGTATGTTTGAGGTATGATAAGATTTCGTGGTATTTTGTTAAGCGGTTTACTGTTTCACTACTCAAAACCTCAAAAATTAAAAAAATTTCAAGTCTAAGTGATGAAAGAGTCATTTTTTCGCATTATTAGTTAACCTTGAATCCATTATGAATTCTGTTAGTTCCTACAAGTTTATTTAGGCATGTTTGCGGTGTGAGTAAGGCTTCGTGGAGTTTGGTTAAGCGGTTTACCGTTTCACTACTCACAATCTCAAAAACTAAAAATTTTGCAAGCCTAAGTGAGTAAAGAGTCATTTTTTCGCATTTTTTGTGAACCGTGATTCTGTTATACATTTCGTTAGTTCCCATAAGTTTATTTAGGCATGTTTGAGGTGTGAGTAAGGTTTCGTGGCATTTGGTTGAGCAGTTTACTGTTTCACTACTCAAAACCCCTGAAACTAAGTTTTTTCAAGCCTAAGTTATGAAATAGTCATTTTTTCGCAGTATTTGTGAACCGTGAATCCGTTATGCATTCCGTTAGTTCCTGCATGTTTATTTAGGCATGTTTGAGGTGCGAGTATGGTTTCGTGGCGTTTGGTTAAGCGGTTTACCATTTCACTACACAAAACCTCAAAAAATAAGAATTTTCAAGTCTAAGTGATGAAAGAGTCATTTTTTCGCATTACTAATGAACCGTGAATCCGTTAAGCATTCCGTTAGTTCGTGTAAGTTTATTTAGGCATGTTTGAGGTGTGAGTAAGGTTTCGTATCATTTGGTTAGGCGGTTTACCGTTTCACTACTCAAAACCTCAAAACTAAGAATTTTCAAGTCGAAGTGATGAAAGAGTCATTTTTTTCACATTATTTGTGAACCGTGAATCCGTTATGCATTCCGTTAGTTCCCGCATGTTTATTTAGGCATGTTTGAGGTGTGAGTATGGTTTCGTTACATTTGGTTAAGTGGTTTACTGTTTCACTACTCAAAACCCCCAAAACTACGTTTTTTCAAACCGAAGTGACTAAAGAGTGATTTTTTTGCATTTTTTGTGAACCGTGATTATGTTATATATTCCGTTAGTACGTCCAAGTTTCTTTAGGCATGTTTGAGGTACGAGTAAGGTTTCGCGGTGTTTGGTTAAGCGGTTTACCGTTTTACTACTCAAAACCTCAAAAACTAAGAATTTTCAAGTCTAAGTGATGAAAGAGTCATTTTTTTTGCATTAATTGTGAACCGTGAATAGGTTATGCATTCCGTTAGTTCCCGCATGTTTATTTGGGCATGTGTTGAGGTGCGGGTATAGTTTCGTATCGTTTGGTTAGGCGGTTTACCATTTCACTACACAAAACCTCAAAACTAAGAATTTTCAAGTCGAAGTGATGAAAGAGTCATTTTTTTCACATTATTTGTGAACCGTGAATCCGTTATGCATTTCGTTAGTTCTCGCATGTTTATTTAGGCATGTTTGAGGTGTGAGTATGGTTTCTTGACGTTTGGTTAAATGGTTTACTGTTTCACTACTCAAAACCCCCAAAACTACGTTTTTTTTAAACCGAAGTGACTAAAGAGTGATTTTTTTGCATTTTTTGTGAACTTTGATTATGTCATATATTCCGTTAGTACGCACAAGTTTCTTTAGGCATGTTTGAGGCACGAGTAAGGTTTCGCGGTGTTTGGTTAAGCAGTTTACCGTTTTACTACTCAAAACCTCAAAAACTAAGAATTTTTAAGTCTAAGTGATGAAAGAGTCATTTTTTTTGCATTATTTGTGAACCGTGAATCTGTTATGCATTCCGTTAGTTCCTGCAAGTTTATTTGGGCATGTTTGAGGTGCGAGTAGGGTTTCGTGGCATTTGGGTAAGCGGTGTACCGTTTCACTACACAAAACCTCAAAAACTACGAATTTTCAAGTCTAAGTAATGAAAGAGTCATTTTTTTCACATTCTTTGTGAACCGTGAATTCGTTATGCATTCCATTAGTTCGCGAAAGTTTATTTAAGAATGTTTGAGGTGCGAGTAAGATTTCATGGTATTCGGATACACGGTTTATCATTTCACTTCTCAAAACCTCAAAAACAATGCTTTTTCAAGCCTAAGTGATGAAGGAGTTATCTTTTCGCATTATTTGTGAACCGTGATTCCGTTATGCATTCCATTAGTTCCCACAAGTATGTTTAGTCATGTTTAAGGTGCGAGTAAGGTTTCGTGGTATTCGAATGCACGGTTTACCGATTAAATACTCAAAACCTCAAAAACTAAGCTCTTTCAAGCCTAAGTGTTGAAAGAATCATTTTTTCACATTATTTGTGAACTGTGAATCCGTTATGCATTCCATTAGTTCCCACAAGTTCAATTAGGTATGTTTGAGGTACGAGTAAGGATTTGTAGAGTTTGGTTAAGCGATTTACCGTTTCACTACTGAATACTCCCAAAACTACGTTTTTTCAAACCTAAGTGACTAAAGAGTGATTTTTTTCGCATTTTTTGTGAACCGTGATTCCATTATGCATTCTGTTAGTTCCCATAAGTTTATTTAGGTATGTTTGAGGTATGATAAGATTTCGTGGTATTTTGTTAAGCGGTTTACTGTTTCACTACTCAAAACCTCATAAATTAAAAAAATTTCAAGTCTAAGTGATGAAAGAGTCATTTTTTCGCATTATTAGTTAACCTTGAATCCATTATGCATTCTGTTAGTTCCTACAAGTTTATTTAGGCATGTTTGCGGTGTGAGTAAGGCTTCATGGAGTTTGGTTAAGCGGTTTACCGTTTCACTACTCACAACCTCAAAAACTAAAAATTTTGCAAGCCTAAGTGAGTAAAGAGTCATTTTTTCGCATTTTTTGTGAACCGTGATTCTGTTATACATTTTGTTAGTTCCCATAAGTTTATTTAGGCATGTTTGAGGTGTGAGTAAGGTTTCGTGGCATTTGGTTGAGCAGTTTACTGTTTCACTACTCAAAACCCCCGAAACTAAGTTTTTTCAAGCCTAAGTTATGAAATAGTCATTTTTTCGCAGTATTTGTGAACCGTGAATCCGTTATGCATTCCGTTAGTTCCTGCATGTTTATTTAGGCATGTTTGAGGTGCGAGTATGGTTTCGTGGCGTTTGGTTAAGCGGTTTACCATTTCACTACACAAAACCTCAAAAAATAAGAATTTTCAAGTCTAAGTGATGAAAGAGTCATTTTTTCGCATTACTTATGAATCGTGAATCCGTTAAGCATTCCGTTAGTTCGTGTAACTTTATTTAGGCATGTTTGAGGTGTGAGTAAGGTTTCGTATCATTTGGTTAGGCGGTTTACCGTTTCACTACTCAAAACCTCAAAACTAAGAATTTTCAAGTCGAAGTGATGAAAGAGTCATTTTTTTCACATTATTTGTGAACCGTGAATCCGTTATGCATTTCGTTAGTTCCCGCATGTTTATTTAGGCATGTTTGAGGTGTGAGTATGGTTTCTTGACGTTTGGTTAAGTGGTTTACTGTTTCACTACTCAAAACCCCCAAAACTACGTTTTTTTTAAACCGAAGTGACATAAGAGTGATTTTTTTGCATTTTTTGTGAATTTTGATTATGTCAAATATTCCGTTAGTACGCACAAGTTTCTTTAGGCATGTTTGAGGCATGAGTAAGGTTTCGCGGTGTTTGGTTAAGCGGTTTACCGTTTTACTACTCAAAACCTCAAAAACTAAGAATTTTCAAGTCTAAGTGATGAAAGAGTCATTTTTTTTGCATTATTTGTGAACAATGAATCCGTTATGCATTCCGTTAGTTCCTGCAAGTTTATTTAGGCATGTTTGAGGTGCGAGTAAGGCTTCGTGGCATTTGGGTAAGCGGTGTACCGTTTCACTATACAAAACCTCAAAAACTAAGAATTTTCAAGTCTAAGTAATGAAAGAGTCATTTTTTTCACATTACTTGTGAATTGTGAATTCGTTATGCATTCTTTTAGATCCCGCAAGTGTATTTAGGTATTTTTGAGGTGCGAGTAAGGTTTCATGGCATTTGGTTAAGCGGTTTACCATTTCACTACTCAACACTCCCAAAACTACGTTTTTTCAAACCTAAGTGACTAAAGAGTGATTTTTTTTCCATTTTTTGTGAACTGTGATTCCGTTATGCATTATGTTAGTTCCCATAAGTTTATTTAGGTATGTTTGAGGTACAACTAAGGTTTCGTGGCATTTGGTTAAGCGGTTTACTGTTTCACTACTCAAAACCTCAAAAATTAAAAAAATTTCAAGTCTAAGTGATGAAAGAGTCATTTTTTTGCATTATTAGTGAACCTTGAATCCATTATGCATTATGTTCATTCCTACAAGTTTATTTAGGAATGTTTGAGGTATGAGTAAGGTTTCGTGGAGTTTGGTTAAGCGGTTTACCGTTTCACTACTCACAACCTCAAAAACTAAAAATTTTGCAAGCCTAAGTGACTAAAGAGTCATTTTTTTGCATTTTTTGTGAACCGTGATTCCGTTATGCATTTCGTTTGTTCCCACAAGTTTATTTAGGCATGTTTGAGGTGTGAGTAAGGTTTCGTGGCATTTGGTTGAGCAGTTTACTGTTTCACTACTCAAAACCCCCGAAACTAAGTTTTTTCAAGCCTAAGTTATGAAATAGTCATTTTTCGCATTATTTGTGAACCGTAAATCCGTAATGCATTCCGTTAGTTCCCGCATGTTTCTTTAGGCATGTTTGAGGTGTGAGTATGGTTTCGTGGCATTTGGTTAAGCGGTTTACCATTTCACTATACAAAACCTCAAAAACTAAGAATTTTCAAGTCTAAGTGATGAAAGAGTCATTTTTTCACTTTATTTGTGAACCGTGAATTCGTTATGCATTCAGCTTGTTCCCGCAAGGTTATTTAGGCATGTTTGAGGTGCGAGTATGGTTTCGTGGCATATGGATAAGCGGTTTACCATTTCACTACTCAAAACCCCCCAAAACTACGTTTTTTCAAACCTAAGTGACTAAAGAGTGATTTTTTTGCATTTTTTGTGAACCGTGATTCTGTTATACATTCCGTTAGATCCTCCAAGTTTATTTAGGCATGTTTGAGGTATGAGTAAAGTTTCATGGTATTCGAATACACGGTTTACCGTTTCAATACTCAAAACCTCAAAAACTAAGTTTTTTCAAGCCTAAATGATGAAATAGTCATTTTTTTGCATTATTTCTGAACCGTGATTCCGTTATGCATTCAGTTAGTACCCACAAGTTTATTTAGGAATGTTTGAGGTGCGAGTAAGATTTCATGGTATTCGGATGCACGGTTTATCGTTTCACTTCTCAAAACCTCAAAAACAATGCTTTTTCAAGCCTAAGTGATGAAAGAGTTATCTTTTCGCATTATTTGTGAACCGTGATTCCGTTATGCATTCCTTTAGTTCCCACAAGTATGTTTAGGCATGTTTAAGGTGCGAGTAAGGTTTTGTGGTATTCGAATGCACGGCTTACCGATTTAATACTCAAAACCTCAAAAACAAAGCTTTTTCAAGCCTAAGTGATGAAAGAATCATTTTTTCACATTATTTGTGAACTGTGAATCCGTTATGCATTCTGTTAGTTCCCGCAAGTTCAATTAAGTATGTTTGAGGTGCGATTAAGGTTTTGTAGAGTTTGGTTAAGTGATTTACCGTTTCACTACTCTAAACATCAAAAACTAAGAATTTTCAAGTCTAAATGATGAAAGAGTAATTTTTTCGCATTATTTGTGAACCGTGAATCCGTTAAGCATTCCGTTAGTTCCCGTAAGATTATTTAGGCATGTTTGAGGTACGAGTATGGTTTCGTGGTGTTCGGTTAATCATTTTACCATTTCACTACTCAAAACCCCCAAAACTACGTTTTTTCAAACCTCAGTGACTAAAGAGTGATTTTTTTGCATTTTTTGTGAATCGTGATTTTGTTATGCATTCTGTTAGTTCCTACAAGTTTATTTAGGCATGTTTGGAGTACGAGTAAAGTTTCGTGGTATTCGAATACACGGTTTACCGTTTCAATACTCAAAACCTCAAAAACTAAGTTTTTTCAAGCCTAAATGATGAAATAGTCATTTTTTTGCATTATTTCTGAACCGTGATTCCGTTATGCATTCAGTTAGTACCCACAAGTTTATTTAGGAATGTTTGAGGTGCGAGTAAGATTTCATGGTATTCGGATGCACGGTTTATCGTTTCACTTCTCAAAACCTCAAAAACAATGCTTTTTCAAGCCTAAGTGATGAAAGAGTTATCTTTTCGCATTATTTGTGAACCGTGATTCCGTTATGCATTCCTTTAGTTCCCACAAGTATGTTTAGGCATGTTTAAGGTGCGAGTAAGGTTTTGTGGTCTTCGAATGCACGGCTTACCGATTCAATACTCAAAACCTCAAAAACAAAGCTTTTTCAAGCCTAAGTGATGAAAGAATCATTTTTTCACATTATTTGTGAACTGTGAATCCGTTATGCATTCTGTTAGTTCCCGCAAGTTCAATTAAGTATGTTTGAGGTGCGATTAAGGTTTTATAGAGTTTGGTTAAGTGATTTACCGTTTCACTACTCTAAACATCAAAAACTAAGAATTTTCAAGTCTAAATGATGAAAGAGTAATTTTTTCGCATTATTTGTGAACCGTGAATCCGTTAAGCATTCCGTTAGTTCCCGTAAGATTATTTAGGCATGTTTGAGGTACGAGTATGGTTTCGTGGTGTTCGGTTAATCATTTTACCATTTCACTACTCAAAACCCCCAAAACTACGTTTTTTCAAACCTCAGTGACTAAAGAGTGATTTTTTTGCATTTTTTGTGAATCGTGATTTTGTTATGCATTCTGTTAGTTCCTACAAGTTTATTTAGGCATGTTTGGAGTACGAGTAAAGTTTCGTGGTATTCGAATACACGGTTTACCGTTTCAATACTCAAAACCTCAAAAACTAAGTTTTTTCAAGCCTAAATGATGAAATAGTCATTTTTTTGCATTATTTATGAACCGTGATTCCGTTATGCATTCCGTTAGTACCCACAAGTTTATTTAGGAATGTTTGAGGTGCGAGTAAGATTTTATGGTATTCGGATACACGGTTTATCGTTTCACTTCTCAAAACCTCAAAAACAATGCTTTTTCAAGCCTAAGTGATGAAAGAGTTATCTTTTCGCATTATTTGTGAACCGTGATTCCGTTATGCATTCCTTTAGTTCCCATAAGTATGTTTAGGCATGTTTAAGGTGTGAGTAAGCCTTTGTGGTATTCGAATGCACGGCTTACCGATTCAATACTCAAAACCTCAAAAACTAAGCTTTTTCAAGCCTAAGTGATGAAAGAATCATTTTTTCACATTATTTGTGAACCGTGAATCCGTTATGCATTTCGTTAGTTCCCACATGTTTATTTAGGCATGTTTGAGGTGTGAGTATGGTTTCTTGACGTTTGGTTAAGTGGTTTACTGTTTCACTACTCAAAACCCCCAAAACTACGTTTTTTTTAAACCGAAGTGACATAAGAGTGATTTTTTTGCATTTTTTGTGAATTTTGATTATGTCAAATATTCCGTTAGTACGCACAAGTTTCTTTAGGCATGTTTGAGGCATGAGTAAGGTTTCGCGGTGTTTGGTTAAGCGGTTTACCGTTTTACTACTCAAAACCTCAAAAACTAAGAATTTTCAAGTCTAAGTGATGAAAGAGTCATTTTTTTTTGCATTATTTGTGAACCGTGAATCCGTTATGCATTCCGTTAGTTCCTGCAAGTTTATTTAGGCATGTTTGAGGTGCGAGTAAGGCTTCGTGGCATTTGGGTAAGCGGTGTACCGTTTCACTATACAAAACCTCAAAAACTAAGAATTTTCAAGTCTAAGTAATGAAAGAGTCATTTTTTTCACATTACTTGTGAATTGTGAATTCGTTATGCATTCTTTTAGATCCCGCAAATGTATTTAGGCATTTTTGAGGTGCGAGTATGGTTTCGTGGCATTTGGTTAAGCGGTTTACCATTTCACTACTCAACACTCCCAAAACTACGTTTTTTCAAACCTAAGTGACTAAAGAGTGATTTTTTTCCATTTTTTGTGAACTGTGATTCCGTTATGCATTATGTTAGTTCCCATAAGTTTATTTAGGTATGTTTGAGGTACAACTAAGGTTTCGTGGCATTTGGTTAAGCGGTTTACTGTTTCACTACTCAAAACCTCAAAAATTAAAAAAATTTCAAGTCTAAGTGATGAAAGAGTCATTTTTTTGCATTATTAGTGAACCTTGAATCCATTATGCATTATGTTCATTCCTACAAGTTTATTTAGGCATGTTTGAGGTGTGAGTAAGGTTTCGTGGAGTTTGGTTAAGCGGTTTACCGTTTCACTACTCACAACCTCAAAAACTAAAAATTTTGCAAGCCTAAGTGACTAAAGAGTCATTTTTTTGCATTTTTTGTGAACCGTGATTCCGTTATGCATTTCGTTTGTTCCCACAAGTTTATTTAGGCATGTTTGAGGTGTGAGTAAGGTTTCGTGGCATTTGGTTGAGCAGTTTACTGTTTCACTACTCAAAACCCCCGAAACTAAGTTTTTTCAAGCCTAAGTTATGAAATAGTCATTTTTCGCATTATTTGTGAACCTTGAATCCGTAATGCATTCCGTTAGTTCCCGCATGTTTCTTAGGCATGTTTGAGGTGTGACTATGGTTTCGTGGCGTTTGGTTAAGCGGTTTACCATTTCACTATACAAAACCTCAAAAACTAAGAATTTTCAAGTCTAAGTGATGAAAGAGTCATTTTTTCACTTTATTTGTGAACCGTGAATTCGTTATGCATTCAGCTTGTTCCCGCAAGGTTATTTAGGCATGTTTGAGGTGCGAGTATGGTTTCGTGGCATATGGATAAGCGGTTTACCATTTCACTACTCAAAACCCTCAAAACTACGTTTTTTCAAACCTAAGTGACTAAAGAGTGATTTTTTTGCATTTTTTGTGAACCGTGATTCTGTTATACATTCCGTTAGATCCTACAAGTTTATTTAGGCATGTTTGAGGTATGAGTAAAGTTTCATGGTATTCGAATACACGGTTTACCGTTTCAATACTCAAAACCTCAAAAACTAAGTTTTTTCAAGCCTAAATGATGAAATAGTCATTTTTTTGCATTATTTCTGAACCGTGATTCCGTTATGCATTCCGTTAGTACCCACAAGTTTATTTAGGAATGTTTGAGGTGCGAGTAAGATTTCATGGTATTCGGATGCACGGTTTATCGTTTCACTTCTCAAAACCTCAAAAACAATGCTTTTTCAAGCCTAAGTGATGAAAGAGTTATCTTTTCGCATTATTTGTGAACCGTGATTCCGTTATGCATTCCTTTAGTTCCCACAAGTATGTTTAGGCATGTTTAAGGTGCGAGTAAGGTTTTGTGGTATTCGAATGCACGGCTTACCGATTCAATACTCAAAACCTCAAAAACAAAGCTTTTTCAAGCCTAAGTGATGAAAGAATCATTTTTTCACATTATTTGTGAACTGTGAATCCGTTATGCATTCTGTTAGTTCCCGCAAGTTCAATTAAGTATGTTTGAGGTGCGATTAAGGTTTTGTAGAGTTTGGTTAAGCGATTTACCGTTTCACTACTCTAAACATCAAAAACTAAGAATTTTCAAGTCTAAATGATGAAAGAGTAATTTTTTCGCATTATTTGTGAACCGTGAATCCGTTAAGCATTCCGTTAGTTCCCGTAAGATTATTTAGGCATGTTTGAGGTACGAGTATGGTTTCGTGGTGTTCGGTTAATCATTTTACCATTTCACTACTCAAAACCCCCAAAACTACGTTTTTTCAAACCTCAGTGACTAAAGAGTGATTTTTTTGCATTTTTTGTGAATCGTGATTTTGTTATGCATTCTGTTAGTTCCTACAAGTTTATTTAGGCATGTTTGGAGTACGAGTAAAGTTTCGTGGTATTCGAATACACGGTTTACCGTTTCAATACTCAAAACCTCAAAAACTAAGTTTTTTCAAGCCTAAATGATGAAATAGTCATTTTTTTTGCATTATTTATGAACCGTGATTCCGTTATGCATTCCATTAGTACCCACAAGTTTATTTAGGAATGTTTGAGGTGCGAGTAAGATTTTATGGTATTAGGATACACGGTTTATCGTTTCACTTCTCAAAACCTCAAAAACAATGCTTTTTCAAGCCTAAGTGATGAAAGAGTTATCTTTTCGCATTATTTGTGAACCGTGATTCCGTTATGCATTCCTTTAGTTCCCACAAGTATGTTTAGGCATGTTTAAGGTGTGAGTAAGGTTTTGTGGTATTCGAATGCACGGCTTACCGATTCAATACTCAAAACCTCAAAAACTAAGCTTTTTCAAGCCTAAGTGATGAAAGAATCATTTTTTCACATTATTTGTGAACCGTGAATCCGTTATGCATTTCGTTAGTTCCCGCATGTTTATTTAGGCATGTTTGAGGTGTGAGTATGGTTTCTTGATGTTTGGTTAAGTGGTTTACTGTTTCACTACTCAAAACCCCCAAAACTACGTTTTTTTTAAACCGAAGTGACATAAGAGTGATTTTTTTGCATTTTTTGTGAATTTTGATTATGTCAAATATTCCGTTAGTACTCACAAGTTTCTTTAGGCATGTTTGAGGCATGAGTAAGGTTTCGCGGTGTTTGGTTAAGCGGTTTTCCGTTTTACTACTCAAAACCTCAAAAACTAAGAATTTTCAAGTCTAAGTGATGAAAGAGTCATTTTTTTTGCATTATTTGTGAACCGTGAATCCGTTATGCATTCCGTTAGTTCCTGCAAGTTTATTTAGGCATGTTTGAGGTGCGAGTAAGGCTTCGTGGCATTTGGGTAAGCGGTGTACCGTTTCACTATACAAAACCTCAAAAACTAAGAATTTTCAAGTCTAAGTAATGAAAGAGTCATTTTTTTCACATTACTTGTGAATTGTGAATTCGTTATGCATTCTTTTAGATCCCGCAAGTGTATTTAGGCATTTCTGAGGTGCGAGTATGGTTTCGTGGCATTTGGTTAAGCGGTTTACCATTTCACTACTCAACACTCCCAAAACTACGTTTTTTCAAACCTAAGTGACTAAAGAGTGATTTTTTTCCATTTTTTGTGAACTGTGATTCCGTTATGCATTATGTTAGTTCCCATAAGTTTATTTAGGTATGTTTGAGGTACAACTAAGGTTTCGTGGCATTTGGTTAAGCGGTTTACTGTTTCACTACTCAAAACCTCAAAAATTAAAAAAATTTCAAGTCTAAGTGATGAAAGAGTCATTTTTTTGCATTATTAGTGAACCTTGAATCCATTATGCATTATGTTCATTCCTACAAGTTTATTTAGGCATGTTTGAGGTGTGAGTAAGGTTTCGTGGAGTTTGGTTAAGCGGTTTACCGTTTCACTACTCACAACCTCAAAAACTAAAAATTTTGCAAGCCTAAGTGACTAAAGAGTCATTTTTTTGCATTTTTTGTGAACCGTGATTCCGTTATGCATTTCGTTTGTTCCCACAAGTTTATTTAGGCATGTTTGAGGTGTGAGTAAGGTTTCGTGGCATTTGGTTGAGCAGTTTACTGTTTCACTACTCAAAACCCCCGAAACTAAGTTTTTTCAAGCCTAAGTTATGAAATAGTCATTTTTCGCATTATTTGTGAACCGTGAATCCGTAATGCATTCCGTTAGTTCCCGCATGTTTCTTTAGGCATGTTTGAGGTGTGACTATGGTTTCGTGGCGTTTGGTTAAGCGGTTTACCATTTCACTATACAAAACCTCAAAAACTAAGAATTTTCAAGTCTAAGTGATGAAAGAGTCATTTTTTCACTTTATTTGTGAACCGTGAATTCGTTATGCATTCAGCTTGTTCCCGCAAGGTTATTTAGGCATGTTTGAGGTGCGAGTATGGTTTCGTGGCATATGGATAAGCGGTTTACCATTTCACTACTCAAAACCCTCAAAACTACGTTTTTTCAAACCTAAGTGACTAAAGAGTGATTTTTTTGCATTTTTTGTGAACCGTGATTCTGTTATACATTCCGTTAGATCCTCTAAGTTTATTTAGGCATGTTTGAGGTATGAGTAAAGTTTCATGGTATTCGAATACACGGTTTACCGTTTCAATACTCAAAATCTCAAAAACTAAGTTTTTTCAAGCCTAAATGATGAAATAGTCATTTTTTTGCATTATTTCTGAACCGTGATTCCGTTATGCATTCCGTTAGTACCCACAAGTTTATTTAGGAATGTTTGAGGTGCGAGTAAGATTTCATGGTATTCGGATGCACGGTTTATCGTTTCACTTCTCAAAACCTCAAAAACAATGCTTTTTCAAGCCTAAGTGATGAAAGAGTTATCTTTTCGCATTATTTGTGAACCGTGATTCCGTTATGCATTCCTTTAGTTCCCACAAGTATGTTTAGGCATGTTTAAGGTGCGAGTAAGGTTTTGTGGTATTCGAATGCACGGCTTACCGATTCAATACTCAAAACCTCAAAAACAAAGCTTTTTCAAGCCTAAGTGATGAAAGAATCATTTTTTCACATTATTTGTGAACTGTGAATCCGTTATGCATTCTGTTAGTTCCCGCAAGTTCAATTAAGTATGTTTGAGGTGCGATTAAGGTTTTGTAGAGTTTGGTTAAGCGATTTACCGTTTCACTACTCTAAACATCAAAAACTAAGAATTTTCAAGTCTAAATGATGAAAGAGTAATTTTTTCGCATTATTTGTGAACCGTGAATCCGTTAAGCATTCCGTTAGTTCCCGTAAGATTATTTAGGCATGTTTGAGGTACGAGTATGGTTTCGTGGTGTTCGGTTAATCATTTTACCATTTCACTACTCAAAACCCCCAAAACTACGTTTTTTCAAACCTCAGTGACTAAAGAGTGATTTTTTTGCATTTTTTGTGAATCGTGATTTTGTTATGCATTCTGTTAGTTCCTACAAGTTTATTTAGGCATGTTTGGAGTACGAGTAAAGTTTCGTGGTATTCGAATACACGGTTTACCGTTTCAATACTCAAAACCTCAAAAACTAAGTTTTTTCAAGCCTAAATGATGAAATAGTCATTTTTTGCATTATTTATGAACCGTGATTCCGTTATGCATTCCATTAGTACCCACAAGTTTATTTAGGAATGTTTGAGGTGCGAGTAAGATTTTATGGTATTAGGATACACGGTTTATCGTTTCACTTCTCAAAACCTCAAAAACAATGCTTTTTCAAGCCTAAGTGATGAAAGAGTTATCTTTTCGCATTATTTGTGAACCGTGATTCCGTTATGCATTCCTTTAGTTCCCACAAGTATGTTTAGGCATGTTTAAGGTGTGAGTAAGGTTTTGTGGTATTCGAATGCACGGCTTACCGATTCAATACTCAAAACCTCAAAAACTAAGCTTTTTCAAGCCTAAGTGATGAAAGAATCATTTTTTCACATTATTTGTGAACCGTGAATCCGTTATGCATTTCGTTAGTTCCCGCATGTTTATTTAGGCATGTTTGAGGTGTGAGTATGGTTTCTTGATGTTTGGTTAAGTGGTTTACTGTTTCACTACTCAAAACCCCCAAAACTACGTTTTTTTTAAACCGAAGTGACATAAGAGTGATTTTTTTGCATTTTTTGTGAATTTTGATTATGTCAAATATTCCGTTAGTACGCACAAGTTTCTTTAGGCATGTTTGAGGCATGAGTAAGGTTTCGCGGTGTTTGGTTAAGCGGTTTTCCGTTTTACTACTCAAAACCTCAAAAACTAAGAATTTTCAAGTCTAAGTGATGAAAGAGTCATTTTTTTTGCATTATTTGTGAACCGTGAATCCGTTATGCATTCCGTTAGTTCCTGCAAGTTTATTTAGGCATGTTTGAGGTGCGAGTAAGGCTTCGTGGCATTTGGGTAAGCGGTGTACCGTTTCACTATACAAAACCTCAATAACTAAGAATTTTCAAGTCTAAGTAATGAAAGAGTCATTTTTTTCACATTACTTGTGAATTGTGAATTCGTTATGCATTCTTTTAGATCCCGCAAGTGTATTTAGGCATTTTTGAGGTGCGAGTATGGTTTCGTGGCATTTGGTTAAGCGGTTTACCATTTCACTACTCAACACTCCCAAAACTACGTTTTTTCAAACCTAAGTGACTAAAGAGTGATTTTTTTCCATTTTTTGTGAACTGTGATTCCGTTATGCATTATGTTAGTTCCCATAAGTTTATTTAGGTATGTTTGAGGTACAACTAAGGTTTCGTGGCATTTGGTTAAGCGGTTTACTGTTTCACTACTCAAAACCTCAAAAATTAAAAAAATTTCAAGTCTAAGTGATGAAAGAGTCATTTTTTTGCATTATTAGTGAACCTTGAATCCATTATGCATTATGTTCATTCCTACAAGTTTATTTAGGCATGTTTGAGGTGTGAGTAAGGTTTCGTGGAGTTTGGTTAAGCGGTTTACCGTTTCACTACTCACAACCTCAAAAACTAAAAATTTTGCAAGCCTAAGTGACTAAAGAGTCATTTTTTTGCATTTTTTGTGAACCGTGATTCCGTTATGCATTTTGTTTGTTCCCACAAGTTTATTTAGGCATGTTTGAGGTGTGAGTAAGGTTTCGTGGCATTTGGTTGAGCAGTTTACTGTTTCACTACTCAAAACCCCCGAAACTAAGTTTTTTCAAGCCTAAGTTATGAAATAGTCATTTTTCGCATTATTTGTGAACCGTGAATCCGTAATGCATTCCGTTAGTTCCCGCATGTTTCTTTAGGCATGTTTGAGGTGTGAGTATGGTTTCGTGGCGTTTGGTTAAGCGGTTTACCATTTCACTATACAAAACCTCAAAAACTAAGAATTTTCAAGTCTAAGTGATGAAAGAGTCATTTTTTTCACTTTATTTGTGAACCGTGAATTCGTTATGCATTCAGCTTGTTTCCGCAAGGTTATTTAGGCATGTTTGAGGTGCGAGTATGGTTTCGTGGCATATGGATAAGCGGTTTACCATTTCACTACTCAAAACCCCCAAAACTACGTTTTTTCAAACCTAAGTGACTAAAGAGTGATTTTTTTGCATTTTTTGTGAACCGTGATTCTGTTATACATTCCGTTAGATCCTCCAAGTTTATTTAGGCATGTTTGAGGTATGAGTAAAGTTTCATGGTATTCGAATACACGGTTTACCGTTTCAATACTCAAAACCTCAAAAACTAAGTTTTTTCAAGCCTAAATGATGAAATAGTCATTTTTTTGCATTATTTCTGAACCGTGATTCCGTTATGCATTCCGTTAGTACCCACAAGTTTATTTAGGAATGTTTGAGGTGCGAGTAAGATTTCATGGTATTCGGATGCACGGTTTATCGTTTCACTTCTCAAAACCTCAAAAACAATGCTTTTTCAAGCCTAAGTGATGAAAGAGTTATCTTTTCGCATTATTTGTGAACCGTGATTCCGTTATGCATTCCTTTAGTTCCCACAAGTATGTTTAGGCATGTTTAAGGTGCGAGTAAGGTTTTGTGGTATTCGAATGCACGGCTTACCGATTCAATACTCAAAACCTCAAAAACAAAGCTTTTTCAAGCCTAAGTGATGAAAGAATCATTTTTTCACATTATTTGTGAACTGTGAATCCGTTATGCATTCTGTTAGTTCCCGCAAGTTCAATTAAGTATGTTTGAGGTGCGATTAAGGTTTTGTAGAGTTTGGTTAAGCGATTTACCGTTTCACTACTCTAAACATCAAAAACTAAGAATTTTCAAGTCTAAATGATGAAAGAGTAATTTTTTCGCATTATTTGTGAACCATGAATCCGTTAAGCATTCCGTTAGTTCCCGTAAGATTATTTAGGCATGTTTGAGGTACGAGTATGGTTTCGTGGTGTTCGGTTAATCATTTTACCATTTCACTACTCAAAACCCCCAAAACTACGTTTTTTCAAACCTCAGTGACTAAAGAGTGATTTTTTTGCATTTTTTGTGAATCGTGATTTTGTTAGGCATTCTGTTAGTTCCTACAAGTTTATTTAGGCATGTTTGGAGTACGAGTAAAGTTTCGTGGTATTCGAATACACGGTTTACCGTTTCAATACTCAAAACCTCAAAAACTAAGTTTTTTCAAGCCTAAATGATGAAATAGTCATTTTTTTGCATTATTTATGAACCGTGATTCCGTTATGCATTCCGTTAGTACCCACAAGTTTATTTAGGAATGTTTGAGGTGCGAGTAAGATTTTATGGTATTCGGATACACGGTTTATCTTTTCACTTCTCAAAACCTCAAAAACAATGCTTTTTCAAGCCTAAGTGATGAAAGAGTTATCTTTTCGCATTATTTGTGAACCGTGATTCCGTTATGCATTCCTTTAGTTCCCACAAGTATGTTTAGGCATGTTTAAGGTGTGAGTAAGGTTTTGTGGTATTCGAATGCACGGCTTACCGATTCAATACTCAAAACCTCAAAAACTAAGCTTTTTCAAGCCTAAGTGATGAAAGAATCATTTTTTCACATTATTTGTGAACCGTGAATCCGTTATGCATTCCGTTAGTTCCGGCATGTTTATTTAGGCATGTTTGAGGTATGAGTATGGTTTCGTGACGTTTGGTTAAGTGGTTTACTGTTTCACTACTCAAAACCCCCAAAACTACGTTTTTTCAAACCGAAGTGACTAAAGAGTGATTTTTTTGTATTTTTTGTGAACCGTGATTATGTTATATATTCCGTTAGTATGCACAAGTTTCTTTAGGCATGTTTGAGGTACGAGTAAGGTTTCGCGGTGTTTGGTTAAGCTGTTTACCGTTTTACTACTCAAAACCTCAAAAACTAAAAATTTTCAAGTCTAAGTGATGAAAGAGTCATTTTTTTTCGCATTATTTGTGAACCGTGAATCCGTTATGCATTCCGTTAGTTCCTGCAAGTTTATTTAGGCATGTTTGAGGTGCGAGTAAGGTTTCGTGGCATTTGGGTAAGCGGTGTACCGTTTCACTACACAAAACCTCAAAAACTAAGAATTTTCAAGTCTAAGTAATGAAAGAGTCATTTTTTTCACATTATTTGTGTACCGTGAATTCGCTATGCATTCCGTTAGTTCCCGGAAGTATATTTAGGCATGTTTGAGGTGCGAGTATGGTTTCGTGGCATTTGGTTAAGCGGTTTACCATTTCACTACTCAATACTCCCAAAACTACGTTTTTTCAAACCTAAGTGACTAAATTGTGATTTTTTCGCATTTTTTGTGAACCGTGATTCCGTTATGCATTCTGTTAGTTACCATAAGTTTATTTAGGTATGTTTGAGGTACAATTAATGTTTCGTGGCATTTGGTTAAGCGATTTACTGTTTCACTACTCAAAACCTCAAAAATTAAAAAAATTTCAAGTTTAAGTGATGAAAGAGTCTTTTTTTCGCATTATTAGTGAACCTTGAATCCATTATGCATTCTGTTAGTTGCTACAAGTTTATTTAGGCATCTTTGAGGTGTGAGTAAGGTTTCGTGAAGTTTGGTTAAGCGGTTTATCATTTCACTACTCACAACCTCAAAAACTAAAAATTTTGCAAGCCTAAGTGACTAAAGAGTCATTTTTTCACATTTTTTGTGAACCGTGATTTTGTTATGCATTTCGTTAGTTCCCACAAGTTTATTTAGGCATGTTTGAGGTGTGAGTAAGGTTTCGTGGCATTTGGTTGAGCGGTTTACTGTTTCACTACTCAAAACCCCCGAAACTAAGTTTTTTCAAGCCTAAGTTATGAAATAGTCATTTTTTCGTATTATTTGTGAACCGTGATTCCGTTATGCATTCCGTTAGTTCCCACAAGTTTATTTAGGCTTGTTTGAGGTGTGAGTAAGGTTTTGTGGCATTTGGTTAAGCGGTTTACCGTTTCACTACTCAAAACCCCCAAAACTATGTTTTTCAAGCCTAAGTGATTACAGAGTCATTTTTTCGCATTTTTTGTCAACAATTGGGAGATTTCAGAATTTTTTTATTTAATGTTTTCCATTCCATTAGTCCACGTATCATCATTCATGATAATCTGTGTTTAGTTATAAATAATGATATGAAACCCAAACTTATATATGTAGCAGCGTGACCATTTAATTCATTTTCATTGGATTGTCAGTAATCTTTTCATTTGAAAGTAACTGTACTGTCACATCTTTTGAAATCCACGACACATTATTTTTTATTTTTTATTGATTTTTTATATAACTATAAATATAGAAGAATTTGAATTGACTCCTCACTCTTGCATTCATTCTTCAAAAGTTTTTAAATCAAACTCATGCAATATACTACATATTATTTATACTTATAAAGAATATAACAATTTTAATATGTCATGGAATTTAACTAATCAATTTAGAGTTGTATTATTTAGTAATTTTGTTTAGCAATTAATTTGATTGATTCATGTACCATACCTCTCGTGCATAGCACAGGGTGTTCCACTAGTTGAACCTTTCTTTTAAGAGCACTAGTCTGTAATAGTGTATGCATTTTTTTCAAAAAATAATATGATTCATTAATTACATTTCCATAAAGTCCTTAATATATAAATGAGGTTAGTGACTTGCTAGAACTAACTCAACAATTTAATTTAAATAAAAGAATAAAGAGTAGTAAATCCAATGTCAGGCACCTATGACACAAGGCCAACCAAGCATTTCTATCTTGAAGATGTCACCATACCTAAACAACCAAGGGAAAGCAAATACCTAACATCAAGCCCTTGAATAAGATTCCAAACTAGCAGCATGCCCTTGAATAAGATTCCAAAAATTGCAGCAACCCATGAGGTAATTAAAACAAACTCGAAAATGCTTATAGCGGTGGGTAAAAATACATGCTTACACAATAGGTATGAAACAAAAGAACCAAAACAATAGCCAAGAAAGTCAAGCAAAAGAAACACCAATTATGAAAAATATATCTTGAAACCCAATAGGTATGAAACAAATACTTAGCTTTCTTTCACAAATTTCTCCCAATATGAGTAGTCTCTAAATGGATTTCCATTGCAAGTGAACCTAGGTTGCAAAATTACAACAAATCCATGACCAAAAAAATTAGAATTAACCAAAAACAGTTTGATTTTCACATATTCCTAAGCTGTTATGCCTAATAGAATTACCAAAAACAGTTTGATTTTCACAAATTTCTCCCAATATGAGCAGTCTCTAAACAATTTGATCTTCATATTATTTCTTTTCTCTTTCCCCACCTCTCTCTCTCTCTCTCTCTCTCTCTCTCTCTCTCTCTCTCTCTCCTCTTCTCTTTCCTCTATACATCCGGACAACGCACAGTTAAACAACCCAAAAATAGTTTGCTGGTTGTACTATTCTGCAACTTAAAGAATGCCAAATTTAAAGCATTGCAAATGCTTCTTAGTTTCTATTATGGATTAGATTCTTGATTTTCACATATTCCCAAACTATCATGCCTAATAGAATTATCAAAATTGTTCAACTCTGTAAGAAAAGGCAACTTCTTCCTAAAAAAAAGAAAAAAAGAGTAACCATCTAACCTATTGAATTACCAATGTTGGAGTATTATACAGAGCTCTACTTCTGAGCTACACAGTCCAACACCTTTCACCTACATACAATGAGTCAACATCACACATGCACAAACATTAATTCTTCCCCCATTAATTATGGGTCAAGACAATGGATAAAAAAAAACTACACACACACAAAAAAAAGGAAAAGAAAGAAAAAAAACGAACAAACAGCCTCAATCAAAGAGGTACATCTCACGACCACTAAATCAAGCAAACTTGACTAAAAAAGACCCCAAAGGCCCAAACCATACGAAAGAAAATCAAGAAGAATGCCCCAAAGAACAATTAATCAACCATCACTTGGGCATCAAGAACAGAATCAAAGGTTTTTAGTTATTAGGTTTTCAAAACTACATTTAGTAATGGAGCTGAAGAATGAGAAGCTAGTGATGCCTGTTGAGGAAATGGAGTCTAAGGGCCAAGGCCGTGATACCTGTTCAACAAGATAGATTCCAATTCGGATTCAGCATATGCATATGAATATATATACGTGTATATATATAGTATTTACTGGGAGCTTGCTGGATCCTCAGTACTTAGAGGAGCATAAGGCTAATTACGTTGAAGACAAGAAAATGCAGCGAAGAACTTGTCGTTGCTCGCACGCTCTTCAATGCATCTCTGTACTTTCTATACAAAAACGCCCGATTCTGGCAACTCATCACTACGAACCGCTTAGGCAAAACCCTAGAATCTAAAGAAATCAATCGCGGTGTTGATTGGAGTCCCTTTCACCGCCATTGTTGATTGAAGATCTCTAACCTCAATTCAGAAACCCTAGAATCAATCATGCATAAACCCTAGCATCCGAAGAAAAGTAGGTTTTAGAACCATCCGCCATTTTTGTCGATCTGAAGACTGCTAGAGATAGAAAAATGAGTGAATGAAGCTTTTGATTTGTCAGTGGTTTCAGCGAAGAGAGAGGGACTAAAAAAATTGTTCCTGCACTTTATTCCCCCTTTCCTGCGCTATATATATATATATTTTTATGTCACTTTTTTTAAATGTTTGTCAATTTTAAAAAAAAAGTGACATAAAATTAAGGTCTTTATTAGTAATGTGTATTATTTATGTCACTTTTTACAAAAACTGACAAAAAAAGAAAATGTTTTATTTACAAAATTGCCACCGCATTTTTATTTATGTCACTTTTTAAAAAGTGACATAAAAGCATTATTATTTATTTCACTTTTTAACAAAGTGATATAAATACGTAATTATTTATGTCACTTTTTTTTAAACAAATGACATAAATAATCAAGTATTTATATCACTTTTTTAAAAAGTGACATAAATGCTTAAAAAGTGACATAAAAAGACCCTGCAAGAAATAATTATGTCACTCGAAATAAAAGTGACATAAATACAATATTTAAAGTGACATAAAAAGCATTTTTTCTAGTAGTGATAAAGATTCAATAGTCCTTTCGTGACCGAGACTACAACATCATAATTGATTTAAAATACTTGGAAGATAGTTTAAAACAATGGTTTCGACTCACACCCTCAATGGTGATAGCATTCAAGGTGGTTTGCAAAAGTCATTGAAGAAAAAGGCCTTAAGGCTTAACGTTTAGAAACTGTTTCAACAAACTGAGCTTACTTGGACCATTTGATAACATATCTCAAAAACAGAAAGTCATGGAATACTAAACAAGGATCATCCCAAGACTTGACATGTTCGATCGATCGAAGCGCTCTTGAGAGATCGAACTGCATCATCTTTCAATCGATCGAAATATCTTCGATCGTTTGACAGTGTCCCTAGTTCGATCGATCGAATGGACTTCGACCGATATAACAGGGTTTCTCTGCAGTGTATGGCAGAGGCTAGAGATCACTGTTTTATCATGATCTCCCAACTATGGAACAACTCAGACATTATTTAAGGCCGGAAAATTGGTTTCTAACGTTAAACATGTTTAAGGCTGCGTTTTGTTACGTTTTTAACATAAAACTATATAAAGTTATGGTTTAAAGGAAACTAACATGCAAACCTATGCTAAAAACTGATTATAGCTACGAAAACTATGAACAAAATATAAGTAACAATAATAAGAAACCTGGAGAATGTGAACTTGCAATAAACTTTAACAAAAACCAACTTGTCTTGAGCAATCAAAGCAATAAACTTACAAAACAATTATAAACTCTTTGTCTCTCTATAAACTGATAAAACAAAAGTGGGCGTCCCTCTGGACGAGTTTATAACATAGATTTATAGAGAAACCTAGCTAGGGTTGACAATAATACGTCTCTGCTACCAGCCCGCAAAATTCTGGTAAAGTCACGTTCAATCGTTCGAACTATATTCGATCAACTAAAATTTAATTTATTCAATCGCTTGACAAAACTTCAATCGCTTCAATAGGCTTCAATCGCTAGAGCCCATCTTTTTCACTTTGAAATGCTCTCTTTGCATTTTGACTCTACCCTTTTTCTGTAAATCATTTCTGCTCATAATAACACAACATATCTGTACAAAAAGACATCTAATACAATACAATTCGTCATGGAATCATCTCATTGTATTAAACTACACATTGTAACTCAAATGCAAGTCATTCGGGGGAATTGTAAACTAAATATATCGTTACATTTTCGTATTATAGCGCAGGTGTATTTTAAGTCCAAAAGCAGTCTGGTCTGATTCATTGGCCTCCTCACTTTCTTCTCTAGGCACATATTTTAATACAGTCTCAGAAAAATTATCAATCAAACTCATAGCAACTCCATGATATTTTTCTAGAATGTCATTATACACCTTATACTTTCAACAAACTAATTTACCACTAACTGGGACTCCCCAATTAATTTTACCATCATGGCCTTCATTTCTAATAGAATCTTAACGCCGATGATCAGAGCCTCATACTCATCCAGATTATTTGAAAATATAAAATTGAGTTTGAAAGAGAACTGAGTCTTCTTTCCAAATGGGGATGTGAACTGACCGTTCTGTGTTAGACACATCAAACCACAATATCAAACGGGTAATAGATATGCATGAAATTTCAACCCCTTTTAGGATTTCAGGACTTGTACCTTAACATGGATGGACAACCAGGACTTGTCCCTTAGTGGTCTTCTGTGGAACACATTGCAGGTTAAATTCCAATAATGTTAAAGACCACTTTGCCACTTTGCCAATGATAATTGGTCTTGAAAACATATATTTAATGACATCAGTTTTGCATATGACTTCCACTATTATAGGTCACATATAATACCTCAACTTTATGCAAGAGAATAACAAAGCCAAATAGAACCTTTCATTTGATGTATGGCACGCCCCGGCGTAGCCAAAATAGGGAAAATTTTAAAATTTTCATCTTGGATCCTGAGGCACGTGACTGGTTGCATTACCGAATTGTCCATGACCAAATACTAATAATAAACAACATAACCAAAAGGATAAAACCAACATCTTCTTACATGGATATGTTATTGTAAGAGGCACAATACTAGTTAACTATTACATCATTGTAGCTACATCAGAGTCTTATGGCTCTAAGGCCTTACAAAACTATTACAAAAGATATGATAAGTCTTCTGATAGAAATTACAACCAAAAACATTTACAAAAGACAGCCACTAGTCTTCTGTCTAACTAGCATATCCATAACCATCTTCGGTGTACTCTTCCTCCACATCCTCCTCTTGCATAGCATCATAACCCATGTGCTCATTACCTGGATCAGCTGGACATGTGAATGTCCAGCGACATGAACGTCGTCAGCTTATGAAATCCGAGTAAGAGAACTAAATCAAATAGAACATATACAACTACAAACTCACAAGATACGTTTAGTTCTTTCATTACATCTTTTAAATTTCTCCCTCATTCTCACCATCGTTCTATAACCCTTAACGTGCCTACAGAGGTATTCGAAAAGTATATGATCAATGCGGCTAATAACACTACCATAATCTACTACGAGAGCCTGTCACAGAATTCCCAACTCTAGCCGATCAATAATAGAGAGTCTAACCGAATTGCATAAACTTTTACTTTTCACAGAGAATCAAGGTATTCAACTCAATCTTCACTTCGTCACGGAGAATCGAATTGTTCAATTCAATCTTCACATTGTCACGAAGAACCGAAGTGTTCAACTCAATCTTCAATTCGCCATGAAGAACCAAAACGTTCAACTTAATCTTCATTTTGTCACGAAGAACTGAAGTGTTCAACTCTCCTCGTCACCAAGAACCGAAGAGTTCAACTTACCTCGTTACGAAGAACCGAAGTGTTCACTTCACCTCGACACGAAGAACCGAAGTGTTCAACATAATCTTCACTTCCTCACAAAGAACCTAAGTGTTCAACTCACCTCATCACGAAGAACCTGAGTGTTCAACTCACCTCGTCACGAAGAACCAAAGTGTTCACCTCAACTCAACACAAAGAACTGAGGTGGTAAGCCTAACACGGAATCCCAGCTTTACCCAAAAACTAGCATGACATGGGGTCCTAGCTTTACCCAATAATTAGCCTGACACGGAGTCCCAACTTTACCCAATGACTAGCTTGACACAGAGTCCTAGCTTTACCCAACAACTAGCCTGACACGGAATCCCAGCTTTACCCAATGACGAGCCTAACATGGAGTCCCAGCTTCACTCAACAACTAGCCTGACACGGAGTCCTAACATAACTATATTGAGATTGACACAAAGTTCCACTCACAGTGCTGAGTCCAACACAGAGTCCCGACCCACCATACTAGTACGTCATCATACTAGGCCTCACGTGGCCAGCAAATCGACAACTATATCCTTCATACACCATTTCGGCCTCTGTGGGCTGGTTTAGCTACCTAACACTTAATCTCAGCATAAGTTGCTCCTGACATTACACAGTTGATGCTCACGTCACTTATTTCAAGTTTAGGCTCCTTATACAACTTTCATATGTGATCACCATCGTTAGTCTTATAATCATTCTAATCTCATTGCATATTTCCCTAAGCTCCACCCTTACACGAACTCGCGTACATGCTCATATCCTTAGTAGTACAACCATGACATAACAAACCAGCAATAGTTATGATGAAAACTTACCCAATCACCATCAACATGATAATCATGCCATACAACATACTTAAAGGTTAGGTATGGACTTTCAATGGTCATTACACTAAGTTCATAACAACGAAAAACATTACATGTAGCTGTCACGCCCCGGCGTGCCTAAAATATGGAAAATTTTTAAATTTTCATCTTGGACCCTGAGGCGCGTGACTGGTTGTAGTGCCGAATTGTCCATGACCAAATAATAATAACTAAATGATATAATAATAGGATAACACCATCATTTACTTACTAGAATATATTACAAAGAGAAGTCAAAGTACTTAGCTAGTTAATACATCATTATAAATACATCAGAGACTTATGGCTCTTGGCCTTACAAAACTATTACGAAATATATGCTAAGTCTTCTGGTTATAATCAAAAACATTTACAGAGGATAACTGCTAGTCTTCTCTCTAACTAGCATAACCATAGTCATCTTCAGTGTAATCTTCTTTAATATTTCCTTCTTGTGTAGCTTCATAACCTGGGTACTCTTCACCTGGATAAGCTGGACATGGGAATGTCCAGCGACATGAATGTCGTCAGCTTATGAAAGCTGAGTGAGTAAGCTAAATCAAATGGAACGTATATAGTAAAACATAATAAGAATCCATTTACTACCTTTCAACATGTCTTTTAGGATCTTTACATTCTCTCCGTCGAATTATAACTATTAGCGTACCCGACTACGTATTCGATAGGAATATAAACAATTCAGGAGACCCATCTAGACGTTCTTAATGCCACTACCATTCATTTCTAACATCCGCCGTCATTTACAGACCCAAAGCATCTCTTGCTAACCAAACCATCTTTCATCAACCAAAACATCTTTCATCAACCAAAACGTCTTTCATCAACCACTTCGTCACAAAGAACCGAAGTGTTAAGGAGTACAAGAACATCCATTTTGTCACGAAGAACCGAAAGGAGTCTTTACTGAAAGAATCACCGCTTCATCATGAAGAACCGAAAGCGTTACAGAGTACAAGAACATCCATTTTGTCATGAAAAACTGAAAGGAGTCTTTACACAAAGAATCACCGCTTCGTCACGAAGAACCGAAAGCGTTACGGAGTACAAGAACATCCATTTCATCACGAAGAACCGAAAGGAGTCTTTACTCAAAGAATTACCGCTTCGTCATGAAGAACCGAAAGCGTTACTGAGTACAAGAACATCCATTTCGTCACGAAGAACCGAAAGGAGTCTTTACTCATAGAATCACCGCTTCGTCATGAAGAACCGAAAGGAGTCTTTACTCAAAGAATCACCGCTTCGTCATGAAGAACCGAAAGCATTACGGAGTACAAGAACATCCATTTCGTCACAAAGAACTGAAAGAAGTCTTTACTCAAAGAATCACCGCTTCATCACGAAGAACCGTAAGCGTTACGGAGTACAAGAACATCCATTTCGTCACGAAGAACCGAAACCTGGCCCCCGTGACCTGGTTTACCTATCCAACTCTTATCCTTGACATACGCTACTCCTGATCAAGTACAACTAGTCTGTATGTATCATGGACTGCATTCGCGTCACTCATTCCGTAGTTTAGTTTGTTAATTACTTTCATTTATACTTTCGAAGATACGTTATACATCCGTCATTCTATTTTGTTATAATATACTTACGATGGAAACTTACCCAATCGCTATCGACGCAATAATCGTGTCGTACAACATAATAAAAGCTTGGGTATGAACTTTTAATGGTCAATACACTAAATTCGCGACAACGGAAAAACATAGCATGTAGCTCATAGATCTATAACATGGATTTGATATCAATAACCATATGGACGAAAGCCTTAACATACTCATCTATGAGATAGCACAAGATATCCATAACCACACAGGTACCGAAAAGCAAGCATCATCAATAAACACATCATACAAGTAGTTATACAATCTGCCAGGAATTAATTTTACTATGTCGACTGAATTGATATGATTTATTTGGGCATGATAAATTGCTTTGTAGATCAAACTCAAAACTAGAACATTGTATATAATTGGATTATCTTCATGTACAACAAAATCTAGCTTCAATTACATTTTTGAACTACTCAAAATATTTATTTTACTTAGACATTTCCATATTTTCGGACTGCTCTGTCCCAGATTTATAGTACTGCGTTGCATGTACATTTCACCTATGAAGAAATAATTTTTAGACCCGGCTATAGAAGAGTTATTTGTAGATAAATGAGTTACCTTTCTCTACAAAAAACCGTAGCCTCTTAATGATTTTTGAGTTGCTCCAAACGTTCATTTTACTAAACTATATTCTGCTGAAAGTTTCTGTTTCCCAGATTTATAACACTGTGTTGTACATGAATTTCACCCATAAAGGATTGATATCTAGATTAAGCTATGGAAGAGTTATTTGTAGATAAATGAGTTAGCTTTCTCCACAAAAAAACCTAGCTTAATTCAGATTTTGGAGCTGCTTAAAACACTCATTTTACTAAACTACATTCTGCTGGAGGTTTCTGTTTCTCAGATTTAAGTACTTTGTTGTATGTACATTTCACCTAAGAAGAATTGATTTTTAAACTGAGCTATAGAAGCGTTATTTGTAGATAAATGATTCAGATTTCTCCACAAAAAAACCTAGCCTCATTCCCATTTTCGAACTGCTCAAAATGTTCATTTTACTAAACAACATTCTGCTGGAAGTTTCTGCTTCCCAGATTTGAAGATTGACTTGCATGTTGCACAGAACCTCAGAATACAACATCAAACACTTGCTAAACATTACTACATACTGTATAGGTTCTAAAGTGAGTTAGAATACTCACCAAATCTTGAAATTTAAGCTTGAATTAAACTTCAATGGTAAAAGTTCCTTGTTCTTCTCCTTCTATCTTCTTTTATCTCACCATGGATTTCATCTCCTAGCTCTCTCTAACTCTATCTGCAGATCATATATGATCAAAAATTATCATGGAAGTGTATATGCATGTTTATATATAGGTGGTGTAGTGATAGGTGTCTCCATGCATGTGCTAGTGTACACATGCATGGACAAGTGTCCTTGTACAAGACAAGTGGCTTGGGTGTGGTTGACATGTGGAGGAGGTATTGCATGGGCTGCTATATGGCCGGCCATGTGGGGCCCACCTCGGGTTATGTGCCACTTTCCTCGATTTATGTGCATAAGTTCCTCGGTATATGTGTCAGTCTCAATTTACGTGCAAACAGGTATTGTTTTTAATATCCGGGTCTGGGTACGTGACTACGTTAAATCCTATTACAGTCAAGTCAGTACGGTTACTATAGTCAAATCAGTAATCCTAAGATACGTCAAAATCGTCACCCTACTAAAATAATAATATAATAATATAGCCGGTCCAATACAGAAATTTGAAAAGTTGATATTATTAACGAAAAGAAAAGAAATTGCAGGTATTATATCTTCCACTACCTATTACAGGATTTCTTCCTCGAAATCTGAGCTATCTAGGCACTAAAAAGAAAAGGAAATTTCTCTCGCATTTCCTATTCCAGCTCACAAGAGGCTTCTATTTCGTCATGGTGTTTCCATTGAACCTTTACCAGCGGAATCTCTTTGTTTCTCAGCTTCTTGATTCCATGATCAAGAATCTTTACAGGTCCTTCAATGAATGTAGCATTGTCGTTTACTTCGATATCTCTGAAGTCGATCTCGTGTGCTGGGTTATGAAGACATTTCCTCAGCATGCTTACATAGAATACGTTATGAACTCTCGACATTTTGGGTGGTAATGCTAACCTGTAGGCTACTTTTCCAACGCGATCCAGAATTTTAAACGGTCCAATGTTGCGTGGCGATAGCTTTCCCTTCTTCTGTCCAAACCTTACCACGCCTCGAACCGAGGAAACTTTTAGGTAAACATGATCTCCCACTTCAAATTCTAGGTCTCGACGTTATTTATCCGCGTAGCTCTTGTATCTACTTTGTGTTGCCTTCATTCTTTCCTTTACTGTACTGATTCCTTTATTGGTCTCATGGACTAAGTCTTGTCCTAATAGTTTGCCATCCCCAATTTTAGCCCAACACAAAGGTGATCGGCACGGTCTTCCGTATAGTGCTTCAAAGGGTGCCATCCCTATGCTCGAATGAAAACTGTTGTTATAGGCAAACTCAACCAACAGTAAGTGAGTTTCCCACGAACTTTCGAAATCGATTACACATGCTTGAAGTTTGTCCTCCATTACTTGATTCGTCCTTTCTGTTTATCCGTCAGTTTATGGATGAAATGCAGAACTGAACTTCAGAGATGTTCCTACCGCTTTCTGAAGACTCTCCCAAAATCCAGCGGTGAATCTCGAATCTCGATCTGATACTATTGACACCGGTACCCCATGTAACCGCACAACCTGTTGCAGATAAAGTCGACTCATCTTCTCTACAGGATAGGTCATATTATATGCAATAAAATGGGCTGATTTAGTCAGTCGATCAACAACTACCCAAATAGCATCATGGTTCTGTTGAGATCTTGGCAATCCCATAACAAAATCCATGGTGATATGCTCCCATTTCCATTATGGGACTGGTAGAGGTTGTAGTAATCCCGGAGGTCGTTGGTGTTCCGCCTTGACTTGCTGGCAAGTAGGGCATTTGGCTATATATTCTGCGACTTCTCTTTTCATGCCTTCCCACCAGAAGTTCCTTTTTAAGCCTTTGTACATCTTGGTTCCACCGGGATGTATGGTCATTCTCGACTTATGTGATTCATTCAGAATGTCTTTCCACAAATTATCCATGTTGGGTACACATAACATGTCCTTACATCTGAATCCCCTGTCTGTTCCAATATTCCATTCAGTCGGATCCTTTGCTTTCTCCTTCTCAAACCATTTCCTCAATCCTTCATCCTTCTTTTGAGCTTTGAGTATTTGATTAATGAGGGTTGGCTGCCCCATAAGACATCCAAAAGGTCGTCCAATACCTAGTCTTGTAGTCTGGAAGTCAAATTCTGTTAAAGCTTCTGAGGCTTTCCATTCCCTGATTAAAAGTGAGGCGCTCAACCTTTGGGGTTTCCTGCTCAAAGCATCTGCAACTACATTTGCCTTACCGGGGTGGTATTGCAAATTAAAGTCGTAGTCTTTAAGTAGCTCCATCTAGCGTCGTTGTCTCATGTTTAGTTTATTTTCAGAGAACAGGTATTTCAAGCTTTTGTGGTCTGAGAACAGGTCAAACTTCTCTCCGTAGAGGTAGTGCCTCCAAATGTTAAGTGTAAAGACAATTGCAGCCAATTCCAGATCATGTGTAGGGTAGTTTAATTCATATGGCTTTAATTGCCTAGATCCATAAGCGATCACCTGACCATTCTGTAAGAAAAACCGGTTTAAAAATTATTTTAATCACGCAGCGGAAAAGATTCAGTTATAATAACTGATTGGTATCCCATGATCTACTACTCACTAATTCTATAGATGCGCATAAGAGGGGACAAGATTATACCTTGGTGTCTTGAACCCAATTCTGATATCTTCAACCATGGTGATGCAACAACGTCCACTAGTTTGTCTTCACCCTTATGTCTCCTGTGGATGCCTGCCGTAAAGACTAGAGATGGTGGGATCTCTAATATAGAGGATAGGAAGGTTTAGGAAGACTAAAACAGTTTCTGCAGCGTCTGGTTAATAAAAACGACGAACTCCTTTTCCAGAATGCAGCTGCCCTATTTATAGATTTCCAGAACCGACCTAGACTTCGAGCGATCTAAGATCTTCAATCGATCGAACCTTCGATCGATCGAACCATTCTCGATCGATCAAGACTGCCAAGACTTCAATCGATTGAACATACTTCAATCGATCGAACTTGGCTTGACAACTTCCTCATGTGTCTTTCCAAGTATCCTGGCGGAGCTAAGAGTGGGACCTCCTAGGCTCTTTATTGTTGGCTCAGACCAGTTTGTTAATTACCGTGACCAAATTCTTTGATCAGCAAACTAACTAACTGGTCAGTTAACGTTTACTCCACTATAAAACGATAACTGAACTCCAACACAAAAGAACATATCCGTAGTGATAACTAGACTTGTATGTTGTACAAATGTCCCTCTACCTTCAACATTCGTAATCATATTCAGGTTGTCGGATAACTGTTACTGTCAACCTGAATCATGATCACTTCTTCAATTCCTTGAGTCCCATTCACCTCTCATGATTACCAAACATGTTGATAACTCTTATCAACAATACTGCAGTACTCAGTAATCGACTTGGTGACATTCTCAAGGGAATGCTTACTCTGAAACAGAGGGTAGATTCTATCTTGACAGTATATGTTCACAACCCTATGAACATGACATACCCAAGATACCCAGGTGTTGATCTTCTGTAGACCTCACTGATTGGAAAGTCAAAGCAGTCATATCCACAGTCTGTGTTCATAATCGTCTCAAGATTGAGAACACGTACCTTATACAAGTTATGAGTTCCTATCGACTGATTGACAGTCTTGAGTGTCAATAGGAAAGCTCAGGTCCGTCAATGCACTATAAGCACTAGTATGTTAACTAAGAGTTATACTCTAGTGATTAAGATTAATCACTCCATCCAATGGTAGTTAATCATGCTACAGTGTAAACCTGATGAGATATCTAGTCTCATCATCCACTGTGACACATTCTAAGTAACAAAGAATAGTAATTCGTATCTCACTTGTATGTATCTCATACATACACGAATTACTTACTATGGTACGTAAGGATAACAATCATCTCATGAAAGAAACATACATAACTAAATGTAAAGCTGATATCCATATATTAAAATGTCAATGTCTCATATATAAAGTAATGCTTTGAGGGCACAAACCCAACAAAGTCCCACTTGCACTCATAACCATTCAGAACTACATCTAAGACCTAGACTATCTAGATGACGATCAAAGACCTTCTGTGGCAAGGCCTTTTTAAATGGATCAGCAAGATTGTCAGCGGTCACAATCTTGGTGACAGTCACATCTCGAGCTTTACTGTTATAATAGTGGGGCAGTAAAGCATAATAGGTGACAATGACGCTGGTACCACCTCGAGCTCCATAAGGAACTTCTTGAGCCAAACAGTTTCCTTTGCGGCTTCATAAGCAGCCACATACTCAGCTTCTGTAGTTGAGTCTGCAATGCATTTCTGCTTAATGCTCTTCCAACTAACAGCACCACCTCCCAAGGTAAAGAGATGTCCGAATGTTGACTTCCTCGAATCTTTATCTGACATAAAGTCCGAGTCAGTATATCCTACTGGAATTAACTCACTACCGTCGTACATAAGCATGTAATCTTTAGTCCTTCTCAAGTACTTAAGAATGTGCTTAACGGCTGTCCAGTGCTCTGGACCTGGATTCGATTGATATCTGCTAACCATGCCAACGGCAAAACAGATATCTGGTCTAGTGCATAACATTGCATACATGAGACTTTCAACTGCCAAAGCATATGGAATTCCTGCCATGCGATTCCTCTCCTCCTGTGTCTTAGGACACTGGTCCTTGGAGAACGTTAAACCATGCCTTAAAGGTAACAAACCTTTCTTCGAATTATCCATTGAAAACCTAGTTAACACTTTATCGATATAACCAGCATGAGATAATCCCATTATCTTTCGCTTGCGATCCCGAAAGAGCTTTATCCCTAGAATATAGCTCGCCTCTCCTAGATCCTTCATATCAAAAGTACTAGCTAGCCAAACCTTGACCGTTGACAATGCCGCTACATCATTTCCAATGAGTAGAATGTCGTCAACGTAAAGCACAAGAAAAGCCACCACTTTTCCTTCACACTTCTTGTATACACAAGGTTCATCCAGATTTTGTATAAAACCAAACGACTTGACCGTTTGGTCAAATTGGATGCTCCAACTTCTAGACGCCTGCTTAAGCCCATAAATGAACTTTTGTAACTTGCATACCAAGTTACCTTTTCGACCAGCTATGAACCCTTCTGGTTGTTGCATATAGATGTCCTCATCAAGATTGCCATTCAAGAATGCAGTCTTGACGTCCATCTGCCAGATCTCATAATCTAGGCATGCAGCAATGGATAGGAGTATCCTGATGGACTTGAGCATGGCCACCGGAGAGAAGGTTTCCTCATAGTCAATGCCCTCCCTCTGAGTATAACCTTTCTCGCTACAAGCCTAGCCTTATAGGTCTCAACCTTTCCATTAGATGCTCTTTTCCTCTTGTAGATCCACTTACAACCAATGGGTTTAATATTGGCTGGAAGTTCTACAAGATCCCAGACTTGATTAGAATCTATAGATTCTAATTCAGCCTTCATAGCTTTAACCCAATGATCTGAATCAACATCAGCCATTGCCTCTTCATATGTGGCAGGATCAGATTCAGATTCTATGGAGACAGCTTCAAAAACTTCTCCTAAGAACATGTATCTATCAGGCTGGCTGATAATCCTCCCACTACGACGAGGTACCGGTGCAGAAATGGGTGAAGAAGTGGTATTTTCTTGATTTACATCGTTGTTAACTGCGGGTTGAACTGAGGGCTCTCCTTCTATTTCTCTCAGATCTATCCTTCCCTTAGGTTTATGGTTCATGATATAATCATCCTCTAAGAAAACAACATTTGTACTAACAAACACTTTCTGTTCTCTTGGATCATAAAAATACCATCCATAAGTACCCTTTGGATACCCTACAAAATAACATACTTCTGATCTAGAATCCAACTTGCCCATCTTTCCTTTCAGCACATGTGCCGGACACTCCCATATCCGGAGATGTTGCAAAGAAGGCTTGCGCCCAATCCACATCTCCCGTGGTATCCGGGGAATAGATTTGCTTGGTACTAGATTTAGTATGTATGCAGCGGTTTCCAAAGCATAACCCTAAAGGAATAATGGCAACTTTGAATAACTCATCATTGACCTAGTCATGTCTAACGAGTCCGGTTCCTTCTCTCTGCTACACCATTCTGCTGAGGCGTGCCAGGTGCAGCCAACTGTGATAGAATCCCATTCTGTACGAGGTGATCAATAAACTCATTAGAGAGGTACTCGCCACCTCGATCAGATCGAATGGCCTTGATATGTGAGCCCAATTGCTTCTCCACTTCAGCCCTAAACTCTTTGAACTTTTCAAAGGCTTCAGACTTGTGCTGCATTAGGTACACATATCCATACCTAGAGTGGTCATCGGTAAATGTTATGAAATACTCATAACCACCCCTTGCTCTAATATTTATTGGTCCACACACATCAGTATGAACTAATTCCAACGATGCATTGGTTCTATTGCCCTTTGCGGGAAAGGGCCTTTTGATCATCTTACCCTCTAAACAAGACTCACAGACTTCCATTGGTTCGAGAACCAAATCGCCTAAGATCCCTTCTATGACTAGTCTGCCTATCCTATTTAGATTGATATGGCCAAGCCTCATATGCCAAAGCCTTACTGGATTAGTGGAAGGTTCTTTTCTTTTAGATGGTATAGTTACCATTGAGTTATTAAGTTCCAAGCAAGAATCTTTAGAAATATTGGGAGTGATCACATATAAACCATTTGATTTAACACCAAAACATACAAAAGAACTATTTCTTTTACTAACAACTTCAGTTCCAAAATAAAAAGAATAACCATTATTCGATAAATTAGAAACTGAAATTAAATTACGTCTCATTGAAGGGACGTAAAGTACATCTAATAAAATCAAAACTTTATTGTCTAGAAATTCTAAAACTACGACTCCTATAGCAACCGCAGAAACGGTTGCACTAGAACCTAGAGTAAGTATGATTTTCCCATCACTTCACCTCCTGGTTGATCTGAACCCCTGCAATGAATTACAGATATGGTTAGTCGCACTAGAATCAATGGACCAAGTGTTTGAAGTATCCGTAATAAAACTTACTTCAATCACATGTGATTCAATCATACCTTGAATTCTTGTAGCTAAGCATTCTGGACAGTTCCTCTTCCAGTGGCCCTTCTCACCGCATTGGAAACACTTTCCTTTGCCTTAGCCACCCACCTTCCCTTTGCTCTTACCTTTTCCCTTAGATTTTGCAATCTTAGGGACCGGTCCAACACTTGGACCACCAGTGCCAGCCTTCTTCTTCCCTTTCTTTCCTTTCGGTGTAGATCGGGAAGAGGAAGCGCTTTTCTCAACGTTCAAGACGTTGACCCCAGGTTTGATCACCCCTTCCCTTGCCAAAAGAGAACTCATCAATTCGCTCATTGAAAAATTCATTTGATTCATATTATAGTTAAGTTTAAATTGAGCGAATGAAGGCGACAGCAAATTGAGGATCATATCAACTTGGGTCTATGCATCGATGTTGGCACCTAGGGTCTCCAGCACGTTTAAAAACCAATCATTTTTAAAACATGTTCTTTGACTGGAGTCCCTTCCGACATCTTTGCACTCATTATCTTTTGCATGGCTACCTGTCTAGCAGGCTTGCCATGCTCCCCGAAAATCTTTTTCAGGGATGTGATAATGTCACTGGGAGAATCATTCGATTGGAATTGGTGTTGCAACACACCAGCCATTGAGGCCAGAATATAGCAACGAGCCATTCCATTTGACTTCTTCCATTTGTCGAACTCGCGTCTGGCAGCTGCCGAAGCATTTGCCGTGGGTTCTTCGGGGCATGGGGTGGTGAGGACATATATGTGATCCTCCGCAGTTAATACAATGTCAAGGTTTCATTTCCATTCAGTGTAATTATTTCCAGTTAACTTGTTTTGAGTGAGTATGGTGGCAAGTGGACTAAATGTAGATCCAGACATTATGATTTACTGTAAAAATCAAAAGACAAAATAAATATGAATATCAGATTTGACAGTTTGAAATAAAAGAATCCTTAAAACTCTTATTTTAAAACAAAGTCACCGAAATATCGAAATGAAAGAATAAAGCCTCCGTGTGGTGGTCAATGTTCGATCTTTCGATTAATCATGACTTGTCCGCTATGCAACTCTTGCAAAACAATTTATGACTCCAGATTCCTCTTGATCTCTCAGTTTCTGAATAATACCCCGTGTGGGATCCCTTATCCATAGCTTAGCTAGTGTGTACCATTAACTAGGATGTAGCACCCAGAATTTTCTACAAATTCCACGTAGGATTAGAAGTGACGATGTCACCATACTGACGATTACAGAAGGTCCATTAGGATAAGCGTATTTAGGAGACCCTAGGACTTGCATGCATGAAGCCAAACAGAGCCTAGGGCTCTGCATGAGCTCCGGCGACCATGAAAGCCCCATTTGAGAGCTTGATTTCTCAAGTATGATCAAAACCCATTTTGATCATACCAAACAGACCCTAGTGAACCCAGAAGAACCCCATGGTAGCAGGTTTTGATTCGGTGCACGTTTGATAGGCCATGCAGGCCATTATTCTCGGATTTGGCCGAAAGAATAATCCACTGGTAGGAGACCCAAACGAATAAACCATTTCCCCAGCTCCTACTATGTTGTAGAGGACCAGATTCCGGTCATTTCCCCGTTTGTCTCGTCAATTTTTATTAAGAAATGAGAGAGATATGAGGAGAGAGAGTTTTCCGGCTAAATCGCTACCGCCGGTGGCGTCGGGATCACCGGAGAAGAAGAAGAAACCCGTCTGGGTTCCGGGTTATAACAAGCGGGTCCGGGTCGGGTCAGGGTTGGGTTAGGATGTGTGTAGAAGTGGATTAGGGTCTCGGGTTAGGGTCGGGTTTAAAAACCCACGGGTCCCCTTTAGTGGGCCGGCGTCGTTTTGACGCCGCGGGTCTGGTCGCGGGTTTAGTTGGGTATGGTCTGGGTCGTGTTGTGTCTGTGTATGGGTCAGGGTTTGGGTTAATGGGTAGGATAGGTCTGTGAGTATAAGTGGGTTAGCGGGCTGGGTCAGTTTGTTAGAAGAGTTAGGTATCGGGTTTGGGTTAGGTTCAGCCCGAATGGGTTCTCGGGTTGGGTTTACGTGAGTGTATAACTGGGTAGTTTGTTTAGGTTGGGTCGGGTCAGGGTTGACCCGATGGGTCTTTTGTTTGGGCGCCTTTGTTTGTGTAAACGGTTGATCCGTTTAGCCTTGGGTCGTGTCGGGTCTGACCCAACGGGTCGCACCTTTGGGTTTCTTTGTGAGAGTAACCGGGTAACCCGTTTACCCATGGGTCGGTTCGGGTTGACCCGTCGGGTCTGAATAATAATAATAATAATATTATTATTATTATTATTATTATTATTATTATTCTTATTATTATTAGTATTGTTATTATTATCATTAGTTTTAATTAGTTTAAAAATTATTTAAATTATTTTAATAATTGTATATGGTTTATAATTAATACCATTAATGTTTTTAATATTATAGAATATTATTTTAATATTCTATATATCATTATTATATTATAAATATTGTATATTTATTATTTATATGGTTAATATAAATAATAAATATTAGTTTTAAATAGTTTTAAATAGTCAATAAATACATATATGTATTTATAAATTCTAGAAAATTAGGGTAATGACCCTGGGACTATTTTATTATATAATGTAAATTATAAAGCTATAATATTATAGTCTAGTGTTTTTAATAATTAATAAGGAGCTATTTTTAGAGTATATTAATTATTAAAAATACCAAACGATCTCCGAAAATTATGAGATAAATACTGGTAGTGTATTTTAATATCTAGTATTTAATAAAAATATTTCTAAGTACTGATTCCTTTGTATATTTATACTTATATATTTAAATCCCGTTTCGGGTATTTTCTGGTATATATTATCTTTAAAAATTCATAATAAATAATCTAGAACTCCAAAAATTACGCGGTCAGTTCCCAGAGTCTTAGAATAATGTCTAGAACATTCTCTTAAAGTTTGGTTACTTTTCGACTCGGTCGAAAATACAGCCTGTCTTTTAGGGCCCGCTTTAGTGTAGTAAGCCCTGCATATTACCTCGTAAAACACGACGGACTCCGATTTGAGTCTAGTCAATGTCGTTGGACTTAGAATGATACGTAGATCACTATCTTGAGATTTATGACTTCATTTTGTAAAATTTCCATTTTGCCCCAGTAGTTGTACTCATACATTATTACTGTTTATTCCGTTTATTGTTGTAGAACTTGACGGTTATCCGCTTTTCGAGGATCGGTGACTCGAGGTGAGTTTCCTAACCTCACTCTAATCCTAATAAGATTAATATAAGATGTTTAAAAGTTGAATTATGATGTTACGTGTATTCCAATAATTATAAGACTATGCAAAGCATGTTATGGTAGTGCTATCGCATACGTGGGCATGTCAAGGGTTTTATCTATATGATTATCGGTATCAAATCCATATTATGTGATCCATGCTCTATATGTTACGTTTCTGCTGCTAATTGTTAAATGCACGTTTTACGATGTTGTTGACCGGAATAAATAACGCATGCTATAATGAAAGTGGTTTTGCATATGGGTATCTGTCACGCCCCGGAACGGCATAAATAGAGAAAAATAAATTTCCTTTATGGGTCCATAGGGAATGACGGGTGAAGTCACATGATTGTCCACACCACGCAGTACTAAGCAACAAAAGTAATAGTGTAACAAGAATGAAGTCTAGGTTCTGATCGTAACATAACATAAAGTCAACGGAAGTACAAATGCCAAGGCAACATATGCCTGACTACAAAAAGGTTCTGAAACGGTAAAGATAATCAGTTACAATTCTAGTCTAGTCTTCAGTTGGCATAAGGGTAGTCCTCGGCGTAGTAGTCTTCTTCAGTCTGTCCTCCGTCGGGGAAATTCTCCACAGGAACTCCGTCACCGGCATAGTAGTCTTCTTCTGCAGGCCTTTCACCTGTATAGTCATAACCAGGGTGCGCTGGAACGTAGAAATGTCCAGCGGCATAAACGCCGTCAGCTTAATGAAAGCCGAGTGAGTTAGATACTAACAGGGTATCGACTATTGAAGTTATTACAAGTTATAAGCCGTAACCAAATTAGAATTCAGTGAGGGTAACTCCTTTAATCAAACCAATTATCCGATTACTAATGTTCTACTCATTATAAGACCGATAACACGTCTAGATAAGGGAGACAGACTCGACAGTAGTTCAACTCTATAACATACCATTGCTCATCCACCGCTTTTAAGAACATATGCACAGTCCACCGCATGTCATGGATACCACGTTAGTCCATCCCCCGCTTTTAAGAACATATGCACAGTCCACCGCATGTCAGGGATATAACGCTTTAAACAACAGTACATCATTCTATGCCACGACTTAGCGACGTCTACCAGTGATCACGGTCCACCGCATGTCATAGACACCTTCGTCTGTCTACCGCTTTTAAGAACATATGATTAGATCATCTGGCTATCTTAGGGCAATTGGTCCGGTCCACCGCAAGTCATAGACACCTTCGTCTGTCTACCGCTTTTAAGAACATATGATCGACCAAGGCCCGCCCACGCAAGGTTCCCGAATCTTAGCAAACCTACTTAAGTTCAACTCTATAATCGATACATGACAATCCCAATGTGGCCCGACTACTCTGAATGAATGAATGTTAACTCCAAAGGATTCACAACTATTCCGTTATCTAACATCATAAACATTATCCGATAGTCTTTGTTATTACTACGATCTTACGTCGCATTAACTCATTATCAGGTCTTGTATTACAGTAATAAAGCATACTGGGAAATACTGAGCAGTAAATAAACAACTAAACAGTTATTACATTATCTAAACAAGTAAAACAGTAAACTGTAACTTCCAATCGATTGATATAGATGTCAATCGATTGGTATAAAAGTAGTGTCAATCGATTGGAAGAAAGTTCAATCGATTGGATCACAATCCATGTCAATCGATTGATATAAAATGTCAATCGATTGAGACATGAAAGATGTCAATCGATTGATATAGTGTCAATCGATTGACACTTCGTCTTCTTCACAGAGAAGACTGCCCAGCAACATATAAACGGGAAACATGGTTTCTCTTCCATTTCTTCATTCAAAACATGTCATAACATCAATGTAAGGCTACCAAGTGAGTTTAGAACTCACCTTAAGTGTCTAGGGTGTGTTTGGGAATGTGTGTTTGAGCTTTGGAAGCTCTAATGGTGGTCCTCCTCTCTTCCTCTGCTCTCTGTCTTCTCCCTTCTCTTTCTCCTTCTTTCTGGTCTCCTTCTCTTCTCTCCTTTTCTTTTCTTTCAGTCCATCTGTGTGTGTGTGAATAAATATATGTATATATATATATGTGTATATATATATATGAGTGTATATATATATATGAACACACACAAAACACTCTCTCTCACTCTCTCTGATTTTTCTAAAGAGAAAAACGCAGAAAAATGGCTGGTATATATAAGGAGAGAGTGTTCACGTGGCTTCTCCCCAGCCAGAGCAAAAGAATCTGCCCAGCTGCCTCCAATCGATTGACATAAGTGTCAATCGATTGATACAATCAATCGATTGGTATAAAGTTCAATCGATTGGAACAATCAATCGATTGAGATAAAGTTCAATCGATTGGTATGTAAAATATACCAAGGGTAAGGCCAAGCTCATACAAGTATTAAAAGAAACATACAATGTCTTAGTTATATAATATATTACAAAAAAATACAGGGTATTACATCATCCACCACTCACAAAAGATTTCGTCCCCGAAATCCGACATAAACTGGGTTAAAACAAAAATGAAAACTTCTCTCGCATCTCCGACTCCAGCTCCCATGAAGCTTCTCCTTCGTCGTGGTGCTTCCACTGAACCTTCACTAGCGGAATATCCTTGTTTCTGAGCTTCTTCACTCCTCGGTCTAGAATACGCACTGGTCCTTCGTTGTAGGTCACGTTCTCGTTCACCTCGATATCTTCAAAACTGATCTCGTGTGTTGGGTTATGGGCACATTTCCTCAACATGCTGATGTGGAAAACGTTGTGCACTCCTGACATCTTTGGCGGCAACGCAAGTCGATAAGCAACCTTTCCAACACGTTCTAGGATCTCGAATGGTCCGATGAATCGCGGCGATAGCTTGCCTCTTTTCTGTCCGAATCTGACGATACCCCGAACTGGCGAGACTTTAAGTAGTACGTGATCTCCAACTGCAAACTCTAGATCTTTCCGTCGCTTGTCGGCATAGCTCTTGTGTCTGGATTGCGCTGTCTTCATCTTTTCTCGTACAATCTGGATCTTCTCACTGGTTTCTCGAATCATCTCGGGTCCAAGTAGTTGAGTATCTCCGACTTCGGCCCAACACAGCGGCGATCGGCAAGGTCTTCCATACAAGGCTTCAAACGGCGCCATCCCTATGCTCGTGTGGTAGCTGTTGTTGTAGGCAAACTCGATCAAAGGTAAATGCGTCTCCCATGAACTCTCGAATTCAATGACACAGGCTCGCAACATATCTTCCATCACTTGATTGACTCGTTCTGTCTGACCGTCTGTCTGTGGATGAAAGGCTGAACTCAAATTCAATGAAGTTCCCATTGCTGTCTGAAGGCTCTTCCAGAATTCTGCGGTAAAGCGTGAATCTCGATCTGAAACTATTGAGACAGGTACACCGTGCAGTCGCACTACTTGCTCTAGATACATCCGGCTCAATCTTTCAACAGGGTACGTCATGTTGTAGGCGACAAAATGTGCTGACTTGGTGAGTCGATCCACTATTACCCAAATAGCGTCGTGGTTTTGCTGAGACTTTGGCAATCCAACCACAAAATCCATGGTGATGTGCTCCCATTTCCATTGGGGAATCGGTAGCGGTTGTAGGAGTCCAGGTGGTTTCTGATGCTCTGCCTTCACTTGTTTGCAATTAAGACATTGCGATACATACTCGGCCACTTCTCGCTTCATTCCTTGCCACCAGAAGTTTCTCTTCAAGTCCTTATACATCTTGTTTCCTCCTGGGTGGATAGTCATCCTTGACTTGTGTGCTTCGTCCAGAATGTTCTTCCTGAGTCCATCGTCATTTGGCACACAGAGTCTGCCTTTGCATCTCAGTGCTCCGTCCGTACTAATACTCCATATCTCGGGTTCCTTTGCGGACATCTTAGCAAACCATAACTTTAAATCCTCGTTCGACTGTTGAGCTGCCAAGATGCGGCTGATGAGAGTCGGTTGTACAACAAGGCATCCAAGGTGTTGTCCTTCTCCTGATTCTACTGGTTGAAGATCGAATTCGGCTAACGTCTCCAATGCTCGCCATTCTCTAATCAAAATCGAAGCGACCAAAAGGCGCGGCCTCCGGCTCAGAGCGTCGGCTACAACATTTGCTTTACCCGGGTGGTATTGCAAAGAGAAGTCGTAGTCCTTGAGTAGCTCCATCCATCTCCGTTGTCGCATGTTCAACTCCTTCTGAGAGAACAGGTACCTTAAACTCTTATGATCTGAGAATAGGTCGAACTTTTCTCCATATAAATAGTGTCTCCAAATCTTCAAGGCGAACACGATTGCGGCTAGTTCTAAGTCGTGCGTCGGATAATTCTTCTCATGCGGCTTCAATTGTCTTGATCCGTATGCGATGACATTCCCCTCTTGCATTAGTACACAACCAAGTCCTTGGTGTGATGCATCACTATAAATTATGAATTGTTCACCACTCTTAGGTATCGCAAGTACGGGTGCTGAGGTTAGTCTCTCTTTCAATTCCCGGAATGCATCCTCATGTTTATCAGTCCATTCGTACTTCGTCTCCTTCTTAGTCAGGCTTGTCAACGGTCCTGCGATTCTAGAGAATCCTTCCACAAATTTCCGGTAATATCCAGCCAATCCAAGAAAACTCCTAACTTCGGTCACGTTGGTTGGCCTGTTCCAGCTCAAGACTGCATCGATCTTAGATGAGTCTACAGAAATCCCATCCTGTGATATCACATGTCCCAGGAATTTAACTTCCTGAAGCCAGAATTCACATTTGCTGAATTTCGCATACAGACTATTGTCTCTGAGAGTCTGTAGAGCAATTTGTAGATGCTTCTTATGTTCTTCTTCCGTCCTTGAATAAATTAAAATGTCGTCGATAAATACTATAATGAATTGATCCAGATAGGGTCTGAATACTCTATTCATTAGGTTCATGAATACTGCCGGGGCATTAGTCAATCCAAAAGACATCACTAGAAATTCGTAGTGTCCATATCTCGTCCTGAAGGCAGTTTTCGGTATATCCTTCGGTCGAACTAACAATTGATGGTATCCTGAACGCAAATCAATTTTTGAGAATATCCTTGATCCTTGTAGTTGATCGAACAGGTCGTCTATCCGGGGAAGTGGATACCTATTCTTGATCGTGACCTTATTCAGCTCCCTGTAGTCGATACAGAGTCGCAGCTCTCCGTCCTTCTTTTTCACAAATAAAACTGGTGCTCCCCAAGGCGATGTACTGGGGCGAACAAAACCCAAGTCTTCAAGTTCCTGAACTTGCTTCTTCAATTCCAACATTTCTGTTGGCGCCATCCGATACGGGGTCTTGGAAATCGGCAATGTTCCGGGTGCTAACTCGATGCAGAAGTCTATCTCTCTCTTCGGCGGAAGTCCTGAGATACTTCGGAACACATCTTCAAAGTCTTGAATAACGGGGATCTGCTTGATAGTAAGCTCCGTGCTTGAAGTCTTAATCGTGGATAGGTAGCTCGTGATAAACATGTCGCTCAACGGTTGGCACTGAAATCTGATCTGCGGACAACCAGGCGTCGAAAAGACAATGGTCCGACTAACACAATCCAGGTTAGCGCCATACTTAGTAAGCCAATCCATTCCTAGGATCACGTCAAACTCAGACATTGACAGGACTATCAAGTCTGCTGGGAGATTCCTATCCTCTAGTGTCAAGGGACAATCCTTGCACACCTTACCTAACTTAACGGATACTCCCAAGGGCGAAACGGCATTAAGGGTCGGTTCAAGTGCTAGGGGTAACAAACCCAATTCACGTACCATCTTAATAGCTATGAAAGAACGGGCGGCACCGGTATCAAACAAAGCTCTAACTTGACAGTGAAATAAGATGAGTGTACCTTCCAAGTGTTGCTGTTCCTCTGCATTATACCCTGCATTGTCAGGAATGATGGCATTCACCCTAACCTGTCCTTGCTGCCCTTGAGCAGGCGCTCCATAGTAGCCTCCACGTGGTGCTCGACAATCCTTACTTATGTGGCCAGGCTTGTTACAGTTGCGGCAAACGAGGTCATTACGGCGGTTGGTCTTGGGGGCTGTGCAATACCTTGCAATATGTCCGGGCACTCCACAGTTGAAACATCCATCAGTGTTCTGTCGCTGGGCGGCGGGCTGTGCCTGAGGTGGTCCTCGCTGTTGATTCTGTTGTCGAGGAAAATTAGCTTGGGGCTTCCTTGTCCCATCCCAAGTGCGCTTAGTTCCCCGATAGTTGTTGGTCTGGGGTTTCCATCCTTGATTGTTCCTTGATGATTGCGCGGGAAAGTTCCTTGGTTGGAAGGTCCTGGGCGGAGGTCGATTCACTTGTGGTCCTTGCACAGGGTAAGCATCCTTCTCCAAACTTGAAGCAAGACGGACAATCCCTTCAAATGACTGGCTCAGATGGCCTATCATCATGTGCCGGAGGTGTGGGTTGAGTCCTTGGTGGAATCGCTTGACCTTTTTGACGGAGGTGTCTATCATATGTGGAGCGAAACGGGAAAGTCGCTCAAATTGTGTAGTATATTCTCTGACTGTCCAGTTTTCTTGGGTTAGACTCAGGAAATTCCTCTCTTGTTGGTCTCTTTCATCCTCAGGGAAGTACTTCTCGAGAAATCGAGTCTTGAATGCTTCCCAAGGCATTCTCCTTGCAGCGTCAATCCCAATCGTGGCTCTCTCGGCCTCCCACCAGTCTGCGGCAGAGTAAGTCAGTTGAAATGCGGCTAGACGTCTCTTGTCCAGCTCACTGCACTCTAGGGCTTCAAAGATTAGCTCCAACTCTCGTATCCATTGCTCTGCTTTCCAGGACTCTGCCATGCCGTCGAACTTCTCAGGTCGTAAGCCACGAAATCGTTCCAACAGTTTATCGCCTGTCTGCCTTGGAGGGACAAAGTGGTTGTTGCCATTGTCGTTGGTGGCATGATTGTAGGTATCGCCGATGTGTTCCATCCGTTGCATGAAAGCTTCGAAGACTCCAGTTGGGTCCATACCCTCGGGAATGGGTGCTCCCAGTCGTGCTTGGTTCCTTGTGGGTCCCACCATAGTGATCCGTGTGAGGTGTACCTATGAAGGATCTAACGATTAGCTGACAATCTTCTCGGGGAAATGATCATATTAAAATAATAGGAAGCATAACATGAATCAACATCACAACCATAACATAATAATGAGATGATAACAGAAATAATCAAGAGAAACGATCCGCCATATATATATACCCAAAAGATGTACAGCGGAGTACACAATGGATCATCTGTGTACCGCGCAGTACATGATCCTATACAAGATCTAAACAAAAGAAAGATATATACAAAACCACTACTGGTGGCTACCTATACAAAAAGGCTACGGTCAATAGCTGTCTATGTAAGCGTCAAAAGTAAGTGGACAACATGTCCTAAAGTCAGACGAAAAAGTCTAAGTCCTAAAGGTACTGGACTCAAAAGTTGTCCACATCGGATCCATAGATGGAAGCCTCGTCCTCTGGGGCAACCTCAGACAAAACATCATCCTCATCCATGTCATCGTCATCCATCATGTCCTCATCCTCTATCACAACATCCTCGACCAGCTCGGGTCCATCATGCTCCACAACAGCTCCCAAATCTCCTGCATCAGCTGCCATGTCAGCCTGGGCTGCATCAAATGCGGCTGCAAGTGCCTCAGCCTGTACCATAGCCTGTGCTAACTCCGGTGCTCCGATCTCAAATCCATGGGGATGTGCAGCCATCTCTGCGGCCCACTCAGCTGCTAGCTGTGCTATAACACCTCCTGGTAAGACTGGTACCACTGCATCATCGTCTGCGGCTACCTCCTCTTCCTCTATCGGATAACCCTCTGCAACCACAATATCTACGCCAACTGGCACGTCCATACCGGCTGGGTCCACGGGGTCCTCCTCCTCTGGATCATACTCCGGCTCCTCGTCATCGGTGTCCTCGCCCTCTTCATCCTCCATCTCCTCATCTGCATCCTCTGGCTCATCCTCGCCATCGCTCTCATCATCATCCTCCGGATCCTCATCTGCTGGGGGTGCATCAGCCATGTCTTCCTCCGGTGGGGGTGGAGGTGCGGCTCTAACCTGTGCAAGTAGAACCTGGTACGAAGAACGGTCTCGTAACATCAGTAGAGAATCCTCCTCGATGCGTTTGAAGGTCTCCTTGCGGTAGATCATCTCCTGACGTATCACTTCTGGGTCCTGGGTCCCAAATCTCTGCTGCTCGATCTGCATGTCTCGCTCTGTCTCTGCAATAGCTCTCTGTCTAACCTTCCAGGCATAGTACTCTGGATCTGCTGGCGCAATACTACTCTCATACACATAGTGTCCTCCGAACTCGTCTGGAACGAACAGCGGCGGTGCCATGCTACCTGAAAAGGGACTACCTTAAGTCAGAACTAATCTTAATACTCATCTATAGAATCTCAAGGTTCTAGGACCAGATGGTGTGGGACAATCTGTGAGCGAAAAGGTATACAACCTAGGCTCTGATACCAAAAATCCTGTCACGCCCCGGAACGGCATAAATAGAGAAAAATAAATTTCCTTTATGGGTCCATAGGGAATGACGGGTGAAGTCACATGATTGTCCACACCACGCAGTACTAAGCAACAAAAGTAATAGTGTAACAAGAATGAAGTCTAGGTTCTGATCGTAACATAACATAAAGTCAACGGAAGTACAAATGCCAAGGCAACATATGCCTGACTACAAAAAGGTTCTGAAACGGTAAAGATAATCAGTTACAATTCTAGTCTAGTCTTCAGTTGGCATAAGGGTAGTCCTCGGCGTAGTAGTCTTCTTCAGTCTGTCCTCCGTCGGGGAAATTCTCCACAGGAACTCCGTCACCGGCATAGTAGTCTTCTTCTGCAGGCCTTTCACCTGTATAGTCATAACCAGGGTGCGCTGGAACGTAGAAATGTCCAGCGGCATAAACGCCGTCAGCTTAATGAAAGCCGAGTGAGTTAGATACTAACAGGGTATCGACTATTGAAGTTATTACAAGTTATAAGCCGTAACCAAATTAGAATTCAGTGAGGGTAACTCCTTTAATCAAACCAATTATCCGATTACTAATGTTCTACTCATTATAAGACCGATAACACGTCTAGATAAGGGAGACAGACTCGACAGTAGTTCAACTCTATAACATACCATTGCTCATCCACCGCTTTTAAGAACATATGCACAGTCCACCGCATGTCATGGATACCACGTTAGTCCATCCCCCGCTTTTAAGAACATATGCACAGTCCACCGCATGTCAGGGATATAACGCTTTAAACAACAGTACATCATTCTATGCCACGACTTAGCGACGTCTACCAGTGATCACGGTCCACCGCATGTCATAGACACCTTCGTCTGTCTACCGCTTTTAAGAACATATGATTAGATCATCTGGCTATCTTAGGGCAATTGGTCCGGTCCACCGCAAGTCATAGACACCTTCGTCTGTCTACCGCTTTTAAGAACATATGATCGACCAAGGCCCGCCCACGCAAGGTTCCCGAATCTTAGCAAACCTACTTAAGTTCAACTCTATAATCGATACATGACAATCCCAATGTGGCCCGACTACTCTGAATGAATGAATGTTAACTCCAAAGGATTCACAACTATTCCGTTATCTAACATCATAAACATTATCCGATAGTCTTTGTTATTACTACGATCTTACGTCGCATTAACTCATTATCAGGTCTTGTATTACAGTAATAAAGCATACTGGGAAATACTGAGCAGTAAATAAACAACTAAACAGTTATTACATTATCTAAACAAGTAAAACAGTAAACTGTAACTTCCAATCGATTGATATAGATGTCAATCGATTGGTATAAAAGTAGTGTCAATCGATTGGAAGAAAGTTCAATCGATTGGATCACAATCCATGTCAATCGATTGATATAAAATGTCAATCGATTGAGACATGAAAGATGTCAATCGATTGATATAGTGTCAATCGATTGACACTTCGTCTTCTTCACAGAGAAGACTGCCCAGCAACATATAAACGGGAAACATGGTTTCTCTTCCATTTCTTCATTCAAAACATGTCATAACATCAATGTAAGGCTACCAAGTGAGTTTAGAACTCACCTTAAGTGTCTAGGGTGTGTTTGGGAATGTGTGTTTGAGCTTTGGAAGCTCTAATGGTGGTCCTCCTCTCTTCCTCTGCTCTCTGTCTTCTCCCTTCTCTTTCTCCTTCTTTCTGGTCTCCTTCTCTTCTCTCCTTTTCTTTTCTTTCAGTCCATCTGTGTGTGTGTGAATAAATATATGTATATATATATATGTGTATATATATATATGAGTGTATATATATATATGAACACACACAAAACACTCTCTCTCACTCTCTCTGATTTTTCTAAAGAGAAAAACGCAGAAAAATGGCTGGTATATATAAGGAGAGAGTGTTCACGTGGCTTCTCCCCAGCCAGAGCAAAAGAATCTGCCCAGCTGCCTCCAATCGATTGACATAAGTGTCAATCGATTGATACAATCAATCGATTGGTATAAAGTTCAATCGATTGGAACAATCAATCGATTGAGATAAAGTTCAATCGATTGGTATGTAAAATATACCAAGGGTAAGGCCAAGCTCATACAAGTATTAAAAGAAACATACAATGTCTTAGTTATATAATATATTACAAAAAAATACAGGGTATTACAGTATCGATAGTGGACTAACTTGCATTTCATGACATGTGTTAGCATGCATTGTCTGAAAAAGAGAGGTGTTTTGATGAGAATATGAATGAGATGAGATACGTGAATGTGAAAGAGATGTGATTTCTTGATCCAATGGATCAACGGCTGACAAGTCGGGTGGACATGAACGGTTAGGGTTCCTAGCGCGCCTCTCGCCGTTGAAGACGTCCGGTGATGCGCATACGTGGTTGAAGACGTCCCATGTATCGTTGAAGACGTCCCGCTAGTGCTCTAATACACTTCTCAGCCGTGTAGACGACCGGTGAGGGTATACACATGGTTGAAGACGTCCCATGTGCCAGTTTCATTGTTTACAGATAGTGTGCGCCGTGAAAACGTCCGGTGGCCTATCAAGGGATGAGTATGAATTGGCTGTGATAACATGTTATCATCCTTGATATACCGTGTGTTGTCAAGTGGATGAGAAAGAGAAAGTGAATGATGAGATTGAGTTGATGAGTAAAAATGATTTGGTTCAAAATGATTTGATTTGGAAAGTTTTGGTTTTAAAATAAAATGGTTTTGAAAAGTATCTGTTTTAAAAAGCAAGTGTCTATGAAAAGAGCTGGGGAGTGAGTTACATTGGTCATGCATTTGCACGCACGGGTTATATAAGGAGAATGTATTCTATGATGTTATGTTTATCTGTTTACCTGTCTTGTTGAGACCTCTGTTATGCCCGTGGTGAGAATACGTCTTTTGATAAGAGAATAACCATACTTTAAAGTACTAAACTATGACGTGAGTTGAGAGATGTTCGGTATTTACTGATTATTGTGCGGTTGAGATTCTCTCTCAGCCTTGTTTCAAGGCTGACGGCATGTTACGCCCTGGGCATTCGTATGCCCATGGTGTTGCAGGTTTGGAGAATAGATAGAAGAGTTCAGGATGCAGTACCGTGGAGCCAAGGAGAATAAAGCATTGCCCAAGACCTGATAGACAGTTTCTCAAGTTTTAAGATTATGTAAATTGTTTAGTAGGGCCTCTTGTATTAAGATTTAAGTTACTGTAACCCTTGTTTAATTTCCGCTGCTGTATTTATACTCTGATAAGTTTAGATCATGCTTATGCTCTAGCATTTCCCTTTTGATTGCACGGTGCTGAGTTAGAAGGACAGAACGGTTAACAAACTAGTCATGTGTCTACGGACCCATAAAGGAAAATATTTATTTTCCATATTTTTGGCTTACTCTGGGGCGTGACAGGGTTTTAGTGGTATCAGAGCCTAGGTTTAGGCATTTACCGTTTGTCCTATACACTTTAAGTTATAAACCACTAGATCTTTTCCCCACTTATGGAGATACTAACCCTATGATAGTTTATATTGGATAGGTTAGCATGGAACCCTTCTATGTACAAGACAAGTTTGGAGGACATTGGGTTTACCCAGATCGTATAGAGCCTGCAGACCCAGAGTTGTACCGACTAAGGATTCCACGGAGTGCTCAGCAGCATTTGGAGGAAAACATGTGGCATGATGTACATGTATTGGGAATTGAGGAACCAGAGAGCCTGCAAAGAGAAGCACATTACCGAGAAAACACCCTTAGGCTTGTTCATCAGGAAGCAGCCAGGATGACTCATGACAGCTATACCTGCTGAGTCATGACTTTTCGAGTTAAGCTGACGCCCCAACCAGGACCCGTAGGACCATCTTTTGCTATGCCACCCCTTGTACCAGAGGAGTCCATAGCTGGTACACCCTTGACCGTTGAGCCAGTCATGGGGACTGATAGGGAGGAGGATGATGATGGAGAAGTTTCGAAAAAGGAGATCAATTCTGTGGAGGATGCTGATTCCGCCGTCAATGTTGACCCAACTAAGAATGTGGGCAAGAAACCACCCAAGAAGGACATAGCTGGGAAGGAAAAGTCAAAGGTCGAGAATCTGGATGATTGAAGGACTTTGTAATAGGACTAGTAGTCCATCTTTTGTGTATATAACTATACTCAGGCATGTAACACGTAGTAGTAGTAACGTGTACGCCTTTCATGTATCTGTTGTTGGCACTATTCCCTACTATGTACTTGTTGGGTTTGTGCCCTCAAACCATTACTTTATGTATGAGACATTAGCATTATAATATATGGATATCAGCTTTACATTTCTTTGTGTATGTTTCTTTCATGAGATGATTGTTTTATCCTTAAGTATCATAGTAAGCAATTCGTGTGTGTATGAGATACACACAAGTGAGATACGAATTACTATTCTTTAATACTTAGAATGTGTCACAGTGGATGATGAGACTGGATACCTCATCAAGTCTACACTGTAGCATAATTAACTACCATTGGATGGAGTGATTAATCTCAATCACTAGAGTGTAGCTCTTAGTTGATATGCTAGTGCTTATAGTGCATTGACGGACCTGAGTTTCCTATTGACGCTTAAGACTGTCAAACAGTCAATAGGAACTCATAACTTGTATAAGGTACGTGTTCTTAATCTTGAGACGATTATGAACACAGACTGTGGATATGGCTGCTTTGACTTACCAATCAGTGAGGTCTATAAAAGATCAATACCTGGATATCTTGGGTATGTCATATTCATAGGGTTGTGAACATATATTGTCAAGATAGAATCTACCCTCTGTTTCAGAGTAAGCATTCCCTTGAGAATGTCACCATGTCGATTGCTGAGTACTGCAGTCTTGTTGATAAGAGTTATCAACATGTTTGGTAATCATGAGAGGTGAATGGGACTCAAGGAATACAAGAAGTAATCATGATTCAGGTTGACAGTAACAGTTATCCGATTACCTGAATATGATTACGAATGCTGACGGTAGAGGGACATTAGTACAACATACAAGTCTAGTTATCGCTTCGGATATGTTCTTTTGTGTTGGAGTTCAGTTATCGTTTTATAGTGGAGTAAACTTTAACTGACCAGTTAGTTAGTTTGCTGATCAAAGAGTTTGGTCATGGTGATTAACAAACTGGTCTGAGCCAACAATAAAGAGCCTAGGAGGTCCCACTCTTAGCTCCGCAAGGATGCTTGGAAAGATGCTTGAGGATGATGTCCAGACAGGTTCGATCGATCGAAGATGTTTCGATCGATTGAAGTCTGCAGGTTCGATCGATCGAATATGGTTCGATCGATCGAATGTTCGATCGATCGAAGGCACTTCGATCGCTCGAAGTCTAGGTCGGTTCTGGGAATCTATAAATAGGGCAGCCACGTTCTGGAAAAAGTTGTTCGTCGTTTTGAACGTCAGAAGCTGCAGAAACTGTTTTGGAGTCCCAAAACCTTCTCTATCCTCTCCATTAGGGTTCCCACCAACCCTAGTCTTTCTGGCAGGCATCCGCAGGAGTCATAAGGGTGAAGATCATCTAGTGGAGGCTGCTGGAAGTTGAAGATCAGAATTGGGTTCAAGACACTAAGGTATAACTCGTGTCCCCTCTTGTGCGCATCTGTAGAATTGACGAGTAGTAGATCCGGGCATGCCAATAAAGTTTCATAACTTGATTTTTCCGCTGCGCGTTTAAACTTTCCATTTAAACCTGTTTTTCCTACAATTGGTATCAGAGCCACGCTCGTTTGGATCTATAGATGCGTTTTTTGGAACACTATTTTGATTTGCATGTTGATTTTAGAACTGCTTTCGAAACTGCATCGTCACAGATCTGTTTCTGCAGTGTTATCGCAGCAGTATACAAATCTGTGATTGCATTGGATGCAAGATGGGTTCGATCGATCGAAGAATGTTCGATCGATCGAACGCTCTGTACTCGAGCGATCGAACAGTTTTCGATCGATCGAAACCTTCTGTTGTTCGAGCGATCGAATAGAGTTCGATCGATCGAGACAGACTCTTTGTCAGGTTTTCTGTTTCACAGTTTTAAAAGTATTTTGAAATTAAAAGTTTAATTTTAACGTATTCTGCAAAATTTTTAATCATTCTGTGAAATAGAATGTTCAAGCGATTGAACAGTGTTCAATCGATCGAAGGTTCGAGCGATCGAACGGTCTTCGATCGATCGAACTATGACAGAGAAGTTAGATGCTGTTTTGAGTTCTAATTCAGTATGTAAAGAGTTTATATACTGTGTGAATCAATTAAGGGTTCCAATAGTTATATTTTGTTATATATAAGCGTGGATGTGTGTTCAACTAACCTTTTGCAGCAAAAGTTAGTCGCTATCTCCCATGGCCCCAAGAGCATTTAATTTTGTGTTTGAATGTTTTAAGATTGGTGTGTTGTTTTAAGTTTGGTTTGGTTTTAAGGCATATGTAAAGGGCGCTGCGACTTTAATCCTACGAAAAGGAAAGTCGCACCGGTTTCCCTAGCCTTTTATTTTGTTGTTGCTATTTCTATTTCTAGATAAATTGTAAGCTTCAAAAGAGGCATAGGTTCAATGTAATAGAATTAGAAAATCCATGAAGATGGAGCAAGGAGCCGTTGTCCATGAAGATGGAGCTGGAGGCGATCAAACCAAAAGCAGGTTCTATGGAGATAGAGCCATGGGAGATAGAGGCATCGTTTGGATGTCTTTTATTTCATTTTAGTTTTTGTTTTATGTGCTTTGTTTGTGATTGGCGGATAATACATTGTTGCATGCACGCAAAACAAGTTTTCTAAAATAAAATTCAAAAACTGTTTTCAACACATTAGTAAACATTAGATGTTTATGGGAAGTGTGTAGAAACAGATTTTCTCAAAAAGCAAAATCCTTTTTTACTAAATCTAGTGGGAGAGGGTCTTATTAATTACACCCACGATCTTCCATTAACGGTTCACTGTAAGATGAGTGATGCATTCTGTGTCACCTCACCAGGGGTGATCATTCCATACGGAGGATGCATTACTCATTGGTTACTAGATGTGAACTTCTTTTGATAGGATCAATCAGACGTGTTAGAGGGTGACCACCATACGGAGGCGCTACTTGAGACGGTTGTGATTGGATCCTAGTTAATGGTACACACTAGCTAAGCTATGGATAAGGGATCCCACACGGGGCATTATTCAGAAACTTAGAGATCAAATAGGTTCGGAAGTCATAACTTGTTTTGCAAGAGTTGCATAGCGGATAAGTTATGATAAATCGAAAGATCGAACATTGACCACCATACGGAGGCTTTATTCTTTCGTTTCGATATTCCGGCGACTTTGTTTTAAAATAAGAGTTTTAAAAGGATTCTTTTATTTCAAACTGTCAAATTCTGATATCCATATTTATTTTGTTTTGATTTTTTCAGTAAATCATAATGTCTGGATCTGCATTTAGTCCACTTGCCACCATACTCACTCAAAACAAGTTAACTGGAAACAACTACACTGAATGGAAACGTAATCTTGACATCGTATTAACTGCGGAGGATCACATATATGTCCTCACCACCCCATGCCCCGAAGAACCCGCTGCAAATGCTTCGGCTGCTGCTAGACGCGAGTTCGATAAATGGAAAAAGTCGAATGGGATGGCTCGTTGTTACATATTGGCTTCTATGGCTAATGTGTTACAACACCAATACCAGTCGAACAATTCCGCCAGTGACATTATCGAATCCCTGAAAAAGATGTTTGGGGAGCATGGCAGGCCTGCCAGACAGGTAGCTATGCAGAAGATAATGAGTGCTAAGATGTCGGAAGGGACTCCAGTCAAAGAACATGTTTTGAAAATGATTGGTTATTTAAACGAGCTGGAGACCCTAGGTGCCAACATCGATGCACAGACCCAAGTTGATATGATCCTCAATACGCTGTCGCCATCATTCGCTCAATTTAAACTGAATTATAATATGAATAAAATGGATTTTTCAATGAGCGAATTGATGAGCTCTTTATTGGCAGCGGAAGGGGTGATCAAACCTGGGGGCAGCGTTTTAAACGTTGAGAAAAGCGCTTCCTCTTCCCGATCTATGCCGAAAGGAAAGAAAGGGAAGAAGAAGGCTAGCACTGGTGGTTCAAGTGTTGGACCGGTCCCTAAGATTGCAAAATCTAAGGGAAAAGGTAAGGGCAAAGGGAAGGTTGGTGGCCAAGGCAAAGGAAAGTGTTTCCAATGCGGTGAGAAGGGCCACTGGAAGAGGAACTGTCCAGAATTCTTAGCTACAAGAGTTCAAGGTATGATTGAATCACATGTGATTGAAGTAAGTTTTATAACGGATACTTCAAACACTTGGTGCATTGATTCTGGTGCGACTAACCATATCTGTAATTCATTGCAGGGGTTCAGATCAACCAGGAAGTGCAGTGATGGGGAAATCGTACTTACTCTAGGTTCTAGCGCAACTGTTTCTGCGGTTGCTATAGGAGTCGTAGTTTAGAATTTCTAGACAATAAAGTTTTGATTTTATCAGATGTACTTTACGTCCCTTCAATGAGACGTAATTTAATTTCAGTTTCTAATTTATCGAATAATGGTTATTTTTTTCATTTTGGAACTGAAGTTGTGATTAAAAGAAATAGTTCTTTTATATGTTCTGGTGTTAAATCAAATGGTTTGTATGTGATTACTCCCAATATTTCTAAAGATTCTTGTATGGAACTTAATAACTCAGTGGTAACTGTACCATCTAAAAGAAAGAGACCTTCCACTAATCCAACAAGGCTTTGGCATATGAGGCTTGGTCATATCAATCTAAATAGGATTGGCAGACTAGTCAAAGAAGGGGTCTTAGGCGATTTGGTTCTCGAACCAATAGAAGTCTGCGAGTCTTGTTTAGAGGGTAAGATGACCAAAAGGCCCTTTCCTGCAAAGGGCAATAGAACCAATGCATTGTTGGAATTAGTTCATACTGATGTGTGTGGACCAATAAATATTAGAGCAAGGGGTGGTTATGAGTATTTCATAACATTTACTGATGACCACTCTAGGTATGGATATGTGTACCTAATGCAGCACAAGTCTGAAGCCTTTGAAAAGTTCAAAGAGTTTAGGGCTGAAGTGGAGAAGCAATTGGGCACACATATCAAGGCCATTCGATCTGATCGAGGTGGCGAGTACCTCTCTAATGAATTTATTGATCACCTCGTACAGAATGGGATTCTGTCACAGTTGACTGCACCTGGCACGCCTCAGCAAAACGGTGTAGCGGAGAGAAGGAATCGAACTCTTTTAGACATGACTAGGTCAATGATGAGTTATTCTGAGTTACCTTTATTTCTTTGGGGTTATGCTTTGGAAACCGCTGCTTACATACTAAATCTAGTACCAAGCAAATCTGTTCCCAGGACACCACGAGAGATGTGGATTGGGCGCAAGCCTTCTTTGCAACATCTCCGGATATGGGGATGTCCGGCACATGTGCTAAAAGGAAAGATGAGCAAGTTGGATTCTAGATCGGAAGTATGTTACTTCGTGGGGTATCCAAAGGGTACTTATGGATGGTATTTTTATGATCCAAGAGAACAGAAGGTGTTCGTCAGTACGAATGCTATTTTCTTGGAGGATGATTATATCATGAACCATAAACCTAAGGGAAGGATAGATCTTAGAGAGATAGAAGGAGAGCCCTCAGTCCAACCCGTAGTTAATAACGATGTAAATCAGGAAAACACCACTTCTTCACCTATTTCCGCACCAGTACCTCGTCGTAGTGGAAGGATTATCAGCCAGCCTGATAGATACATGTTCTTAGGAGAAGTTTTTGAAGCTGTCTCCATAGAATCTGAATCTGATCCTACCACATACGAAAAGGCAATGGCTGATGTTGATTCAGCTCATTGGGTTAAAGCTATGAAGGCTGAATTGGAATCTATGGATTCTAATCAGGTCTGGGATCTTGTAGAACTTCCACCCAATATTAAACCCATTGGCTGTAAGTGGGTCTACAAGAGGAAAAGAGGATCTGATGGAAAGGTTGAGACCTTTAAGGCAAGGCTTGTTGCGAAAGGTTATACTCAGAGGGAGGGCATTGACTATGAGGAAACCTTCTCGCCGGTGGCCATGCTCAAGTCCATCAGAATACTCTTATCCGTTGCTGCATGCCTAGATTTTGAGATCTGGCAGATGGACGTCAAGACTGCATTCTTGAATGGCAATCTTGAGGAGGACATCTATATGCAACAACCAGAAGGGTTCATAGCTGGTCGGAAAGGTAACTTGGTATGCAAGTTGCAAAAGTCCATTTATGGACTTAAGCAGGCATCCAGAAGTTGGAACATACGATTTGACCAAGCGGTCAAATCGTTTGGTTTCATACAGAATCTGGATGAACCTTGTGTATACAAGAAGAGTGAAGGAAAAGTGGTGGCTTTTCTTGTGCTTTACGTTGACGACATTCTACTCATTGGAAATGATGTAGCGGCATTGTCAACGGTCAAGGTTTGGCTAGCTAGTACTTTCGATATGAAGGATCTAGGAGAGGCGAGCTATATTCTTGGGATAAAGCTCTTTCGGGATCGCAAGCGAAAGATAATGGGATTATCTCAAGCTGGTTATATCGATAAGGTGCTAACTAGGTTTTCAATGGATAATTCGAAGAAAGGTTTGTTACCTTTCAGGCATGGTTTAGCGTTCTCCAAGGACCAGTGTCCAAAGACACAGGAGGAGAGGAATCGCATGACAGGAGTTCCCTATGCTTCTGCAGTGGGAAGTCTCATGTATGCGATGTTATGCACTAGACCAGATATCTGCTTTGCCGTTGGCATGGTTAGCAGATATCAGTCGAATCCGGGTCCAGAGCACTGGACAGCCGTTAAGCACATTCTTAAGTACTTAAGAAGAACTAAAGATTACATGCTTATGTACGGTGGTAGTGAGTTAATTCCAGTGGGATACACTGACTCGGACTTTATGTCAGATAAAGATTCGAGGAAGTCGACGTCCGGTCATCTCTTTACCTTGGGAGGTGGTGCTGTCAGTTGGAGGAGCATTAAGCAGAAATGCATTGCAGACTCAACTACAGAAGCTGAGTATGTGGCTGCTTGTGAAGCCGCAAAGGAAGCTGTTTGGCTCAAGAAGTTCCTTATGGAACTCGAGGTGGTACCAGCGTCGCTGTCGCCTATTACGCTTTATTGTGATAATAGTGGGGCAGTGGCTCAGTCCAAGGAGCCAAGGAACCACGGAAAGGGAAAGCACGTAGAGCGGAAATATCACCTAATCCGAGATATAGTTCAACGTGGAGATGTGACTGTCACCAAGATTGCCACCGCTGACAATCTTGCTGATCCGTTTACAAAGGCCTTACCACAGAAGGTTTTTGATTGTCATCTAGATAGTCTAGGTCTTAGATGTAGTTCTGAATGGTTGTGAGTGCAAGTGGGAGTTTGTTGGGTTTGTGCCCTCAAACCATTACTTTATGTATGAGACATTAGCATTATAATATATGGATATCAGCTTTACATTTCTTTGTGTATGTTTCTTTCATGAGATGATTGTTTTATCCTTAAGTATCATAGTAAGCAATTCGTGTGTGTATGAGATACACACAAGTGAGATACGAATTACTATTCTTTAATACTTAGAATGTGTCACAGTGGATGATGAGACTGGATACCTCATCAAGTCTACACTGTAGCATAATTAACTACCATTGGATGGAGTGATTAATCTCAATCACTAGAGTGTAGCTCTTAGTTGATATGCTAGTGCTTATAGTGCATTGACGGACCTGAGTTTCCTATTGACGCTTAAGACTGTCAAACAGTCAATAGGAACTCATAACTTGTATAAGGTACGTGTTCTTAATCTTGAGACGATTATGAACACAGACTGTGGATATGGCTGCTTTGACTTACCAATCAGTGAGGTCTATAAAAGATCAACACCTGGATATCTTGGGTATGTCATATTCATAGGGTTGTGAACATATATTGTCAAGATAGAATCTACCCTCTGTTTCAGAGTAAGCATTCCCTTGAGAATGTCACCATGTCGATTGCTGAGTACTGCAGTCTTGTTGATAAGAGTTATCAACATGTTTGGTAATCATGAGAGGTGAATGGGACTCAAGGAATACAAGAAGTAATCATGATTCAGGTTGACAGTAACAGTTATCCGATTACCTGAATATGATTACGAATGCTGACGGTAGAGGGACATTAGTACAACATACAAGTCTAGTTATCGCTTCGGATATGTTCTTTTGCGTTGGAGTTCAGTTATCGTTTTATAGTGGAGTAAACTTTAACTGACCAGTTAGTTAGTTTGCTGATCAAAGAGTTTGGTCATGGTGATTAACAAACTGGTCTGAGCCAACAATAAAGAGCCTAGGAGGTCCCACTCTTAGCTCCGCAAGGATGCTTGGAAAGATGCTTGAGGATGATGTCCAGACAGGTTCGATCGATCGAAGATGTTTCGATCGATTGAAGTCTGCAGGTTCGATCGATCGAATATGGTTCGATCGATCGAATGTTCGATCGATCGAAGGCACTTCGATCGCTCGAAGTCTAGGTCGGTTCTGGGAATCTATAAATAGGGCAGCTGCGTTCTGGAAAAAGTTGTTCGTCGTTTTGAACGTCAGAAGCTACAGAAACTGTTTTGGAGTCCCAAAACCTTCTCTATCCTCTCCATTAGGGTTCCCACCAACCCTAGTCTTTCTGGCAGGCATCCGCAGGAGTCATAAGGGTGAAGATCATCTAGTGGAGGCTGCTGGAAGTTGAAGATCAGAATTGGGTTCAAGACACTAAGGTATAACTCGTGTCCCCTCTTGTGCGCATCTGTAGAATTGACGAGTAGTAGATCCGGGCATGCCAATAAAGTTTCATAACTTGATTTTTCCGCTGCGCGTTTAAACTTTCCATTTAAACCTGTTTTTCCTACAGTACTTACTTAGCGTACGCACTCTCTGATGTAAATGTTTTTGTAACTATGTTGCACTATGTTTAAATCTATCTATGGAGATTATCTTTAACTTGACATATATATTTTCCACGTAGATGTACTACTTGCTTGTAATTAGTAAATTGATTTAAGCTTGTATACTCTTAGTCTACAAGAATGACTAACAAATTCCCTCGACAAGCTGAGCCATAGAAGTCACAAGTGTAAAATTCAGAATTAGGAATTATTGTAGGTTCAGGGAATCAGACTTGGAACAATTGGCAGTAACTCAAGGTTTAGATAGAATTAAGAAAGGAACCCCCCCTTATCACTATGAAACTTTAAGATATTTCATTAATTAGCATCAGTACTAAGATAGTTTTCTGTGTTGGGCAGGCTAGCATGGAGCACCAGATAGAGTACGATGCTGCGGATGGACAATACAGAGTTACCTTGGAGAGACAGTTTGCCCCTCGAGGATTTGGTCATGTTAGCAACACCATCAGGCATAGAGTTTGCCAGAGTATAAGGAAGTGGACACGTTGTTTCTTCCGTGAGAGACCTGTTCCAGAGTTAGCATATCATAGAGTGGTAGCACCGTGTTTGCTGTCTACTAAGATGGAAGAGATTCCTCATGCCCTTGGAAACCTTGCAATCCATGACCAGGATGAGCCACAAGAAGACATAGTACACTTTGTTACCCCTACAGGTTCTGATGATGACTCAGATGATGATCCAGAAGAAGACCCACTAGCGGAGCCTGAAATGATAGAGGACCCTGATTGGCCCCTAGAGCCAGCCTGGGATGCATTTATAGGTATCCCTCCGATTGACTTTCCACCATCCAGTGATTTAGGAGAGGTGACCTCGGACTCTGATGTTGAGAGAGATGGAGGATGGATCCTTAGCTAGTTCATCTTATGTTCTTATTCCACTTCTTTTGATGTATTCCAAATGGGTAAAACTAGTAATCGTACTTTTGCTGTACTTTTTATTTTCTAATCAGTAATAGTTTGCTTGTGTCTTTACTTAAACATAATTGTTTGGATGAGACGAATTCTTACTAATTGCTAATCTTACCTCTTATATGTTTATTACTAATTAGATTATAGGCTTGACCATTAGTCGATAGATGTTTAGGCACTGACAAACTTCCTGAGATGTATCTCGGAACAGTCAGCTCAACCTAAAGTCTAGAAAGACCAAGGATAAGGATGCCTTACCCTTGATCCTAGTAGTAGCTGTGACAACCGTTATATACTAGAAATTTTTGTTGACTCAATACTGTTACTTGTCATATGATCAGACGAGATAAGATAAGGTATTGACCAAATAGGTGTTAACTTGTAGGAATAATCCTTGCTAGCATACACCATGGTTAAGAGAAAACGGAATACTCAAAATTCACCCAACGGACCAACAATGTGATACCTCCAGCAGTGGATCCAACAGGATTGATAGGAGCCCTTGTCCGACGTGTGGAGCAAGCAAGTGATCACCTGGACCGCGTCATCAACAACGGAAATGCTCGTCAGACAGGAGATAAACTGCTTGAGAGATTTCGTGCACTTAAACCAGGGACCTTCACTGGAATGACAGAGGCGTGGGAAGCTGAGCAATGGCTTCGTGATATGGAACGAATATTTCAAGCCCTTGAATGCAACGAGACTGAGAAGAGATGCTTGGCTGTTTTCCAATTGACGTATTCGGCAGTCGACTGGTGGGAATCTGTCGAAGCTACAGTAGGTGAAGATGTCACAAGGAAAATGACATGGGATGCATTCAAAACGAAATTCCTAGCAAAGGATTTCCCAAGAATAGAAAGAAACAAGAAGAAAAAGGAATTCATAGAGCTAGTTCAACGCAACATGACAGTATAAGAATACACGGCCAAAATTTGAGAGACTATCGCGATTTGCTCCCTACATGGTAGATACTCAGCGAAATAAGACACTGCAATATTACGAAGGACTTAATCCAGACATTCAAAAGACAGCAGCAGTATACCTCGACCAACCATTCGAAGAAATGGTCGAATTAGCCACACAACTAGAGAACATAGCTCAGAACAGCAAGAAACTAGAAAGCCACCAACAAAGAGGAAAAGATAACTGGTTCCAGACAACTAACCCAAAAAGAAGTCGAAGAGGCAATCAAGTGTCACAGACAACCGCTCGAATGCAGTCTGTAATCACCGGAAGAAACTCTGAACACACCCAAAATCATAACCAGGGACAGCGAATCAGTGACAGAAGAGTTAGTCAAACAGCCGTTCAGACACACGCAAAGCAACGTGATATCTGTTACAACTGCGGAATACCTAGACACCACTCCAAAGAATGTGCAGCACCGAGACAACTTACAGGGCAAAAAGTGCAGTGTTTCAATTATGGAAAGGCTGGTCATATACGCAAAGTTTGTCCCGAACAAGAAGTTCAGAACAATGCTCCACCACCACAGAGATCCAGAAAGAGAGCTCGCAGATCAGTAAATCAATCCCAGCACTAAACAGAATGGAAGACTGAAGGTACCATGCCCATTGCCAGAATTTTGAATTTTATAGGGATAGTATTACAAGATGTTTGGGCACATTCAAGAGAAATTATGAGGAAGAGCTGAGGTATTTCCATGAAACACTACCCCTGATTAGTTGACAACAACTTATGGTCTGATAAACCATTTAGATTGATAAGAGCGCCTGAGTTGGTATAGAAACGACTAACCTTGTGAATAGGACTTTGTACATTTAAGATCTAGCAAACTTTAGATTTCGAGGACGAAATCCTCAAATAAGGTGGGTAGAGATGTAGCACCCAGAATTTTCTACAAATTCCACGCAGGATTAGAAGTGATGACGTCACTATACTGACGATTACAGAAGGTCCATTAGGATAAGCGTATTTAGGAGACCCTAGGACCTGCATGCATGAAGCCAAACAGAACCTAGGGCTCTGCATGAGCTCCGGCGACCATGAAAGCCCCATTTGAGAGCTTGATTTCTCAAGTATGATCAAAACCCATTTTGATCATACCAAACAGACCATAGTGAACCCAGAAGAACCCCATGGTAGCAGGTTTTGATCCGGTGCAAGTTTGATAGGCCATGTAGGCCATTATTCTCGGATTTGGCCGAAAGAATAATCCACTGGTAGGAGACCCAAACGAATAAGCCATTTCCCCAGCTCCTACTATGTTGTAGAGGACCAGATTCCGGTCATTTCCCCGTTTGTCTCGTCAATTTTTATTAAGAAATGAGAGAGATATGAGGAGAGAGAGTTTTCCGGCGAAATCGCTACCGCCGGCGGCGTCGGGATCGCCGAAGAAGAAGAAGAAACCCGTCTGGGTTCCGGGTTATAACAAGCGGGTCCGGGTCGGGTCGGGTCGGGTCAGGGTTGGGTTAGGATGTGTGTAGAAGTGGATTAGGGTCTCGGGTTAGGGTCGGGTTTAAAAACCCACGGGTCCCCTTTAGTGGGACGGCGTCGTTTTGACGCCACGGGTCAGGTTGCGGGTTTAGTTGGGTATGGTCTGGGTCGTGTTGTGCCTGTGTATGGGTCAGGGTTTGGGTTAATGGGTAGGATAGGTCTGTGAGTATAAGTGGGTTAGCGGGCTGGGTCAGTTTGTGAGAAGAGTTAGGTATCGGGTTTGGGTTAGGTTCAACCCGAATGGGTTCTCGGGTTGGGTTTGCTTGAGTGTATAACAGGGTAGTTTGTTTAGGTTGGGTCGGGTCAGGGTTGACCCGATGGGTCTTTTTGTTTGTGTAAACTGTTGATCCGTTTAGCCTTGGGTCGGGTCGGGTCTGACCCAACGGGTCGCACCTTTGGGTTTCTTTGTGAGAGTATCCGGGTAACCCGTTTATCCATGGGTCGGTTCGGGTTGACCCGTCGGGTCTGAATAATAATAATATTATTATTATTATTTTTATTAGTATTATTATTATTATTATTAGTTTTAATTAGTTTAAAAATGATTTAAATTATTTTAATACTTGTATATGGTTTATAATTAATACCATTAATGTTTTTAATATTATAGAATATTATTTTAATTTTCTATATATCATTATTATATTATAAATATGGTATATTTATTATTTGTATGGTTAATATAAATAATAAATATCAGTTTTAAATAGTTTTAAATAGTTAATAAATACCTATATGTATTTATAAATTCTAGAAAATTAGGGTAATGACCCTGGGACTATTTTATTATATAATGTAAATTATAAAGCTATAATATTATAGTCTAGTATTTTTAATAATTAATAGGGAGCTATTTTTAAATTATATTAATTATTAAAAATACCAAACGAGCTCCGAAAATTATGAGATAAATACTGGCAGTGTATTTTAATATCTAGTATTTATTAAAAATATTTCTAAGTACTGATTCCTTTGTATAATTATACTTATATATTTAAAGCCCGTTTCGGGTATTTTCTGGTATATATTATCTTTAAAAATTCATAATAAATAATCTAGGACTCCGAAAATTACGCGGTCAGTTCCCAGAGTCTTAGAATAATGTCTAGAACATTCTCTTAAAGTTTGGTGACTTTTCGACTCGGTCAAAAATACAGCCTATCTTTTAGGGCCCGCATTAGTGTAGTAAGCCTTACATATTACCTCGTAAAACGCGACGGACTCCGATTTGAGTCTAGTCAATGGCGTTGGACTTAGAATGACACGTTGATCACTACCTTGAGGTTTATGACTTCATTTGGTAAAATTACCATTTTGCCCCTGTAGTTGTACTCATACAAAATTACTGTTTATTTCGTTTATTGTTGTAGAACTTGACGGTTATCCGCTTTTCAAGGATCGGTGACTCGAGGTGAGTTTCCTAACCTCACTCTAATCCTAATAAGATTAATATAAGATGTTTAAAAGCTACCTGTATGATATTTTGAATAAGTGATAAGCTGAATTATGATTACGTGTATTCCAATAATTATAAGACTATGCAAAGCATGTTATGGTAGTGCTATCGCATACGTGAGCATGTCAAGGGTTTTATCTATATGATTATCGGTATCAAATCCATGTTATGTGATCCATGCTCTATATGTTACGTTTCTGCTGCTAATTGTTAAATGCACGTTTTACGATGTCGTTGACTGGAATAAATAACGCATGCTATGATGAAAGTGGTTTTGCATATGGGTATCGGTAGTGGACTCACTTGCATTTCATGACATGTGTTAGCATGCATTGTCTGAAAAAGAGAGGTGTTTTGATGAGAATGTGAATGAGATGAGATACGTGAATGTGAAAGAGATGTGATTTCTGGATCCGATGGATCAACGGCTGACGAGTCGGGTGGACATGAACGGTTAGGGTTCCTAGCGCGCCTCTCGCCGTTGAAGACGTCCGGTGATGTGTATACGTGGTTGAAGACGTCCCATGTATCGTTGAAGACGTCCGGCTAGTGCTCTAATATACTTCTCAGCCGTGTAGATGACCTGTGAGAGTATACACATGGTTGAAGACGTCCCATGTGCCAGTTTCATTGTTTACAGATAGTGTGCACCGTGAAGACGTCCGGTGGCCTATCAAGGGATGAGTATGAATTAACTGTGATAGCATGTTATCATCCTTGATATACCGTGTGTTGTCAAGTGGATGAGAAAGAGAAAGTGAATGATGAGATTGAGTTGATGAGTAAAAATGATTTGGTTCAAAATGATTTGGTTTGGAAAGTTTTTGTAACGCCCTGTATTTTTATTATCATTAATAAATAAATACGGCATTTCATTTCCATGAGCATTTGTTTTAATTTCTCTTTGTAATAATTATCTGGGGTCAAACCGTAATATTTGAAAATATAGAAAATATTTTCTATGGTTTCAAAATCGATATCTATATTTTTGTATAACCGGGAATTTAATTCCTATGTTAATATAACTTTCTGCATTTTATTTTCAACCGTAAAAATACCAGTTTTGTTTTAAAACTGCGCCTTTACCGCGTTTGGGTGTGGGAGCACGTGAGCTCAACCACACCGGTGGAATTCCCTGTCTTTCTTGGAGCCCAAACATATTAGTTTATATATATGTGTAACAGTGTGTCTCTCTCTCACTCACTGTATCTCCCTCAATTCTCTCCATTTTCTCTCTTCTTCTCAAGAACACTATACACACACATACATAGTTACATATATATATATATCAAGAACGGAGGAAGAATTATTGGACGACGGATATTACGGCGGAAGTTCTCGGCTTTTAAATTTTCTGTATAATCGCCTCAGTGAGTAATTTAAACTCACTCTCAATGTCTATATATGTACTTTTCAGTGTATATAAGTGTGTATATATGTATATATATGAAAACACCATGAGAGCTTGAAAATTGAAGCTTTAGAAATCGTAACCAAAATCGATTCTGTAAATTGGGAATGGAAGATATTGATCCCGATAAGCTGTGGTTCGAATCCTACACAGTAATTTACCCGTATCGCGACGAACCGTTGATTTTAAGTTTTGTCACTCTAACTTTAATCGCGAATAACTAGTGATATAATCCGTATTAGTTAAAATTGATCGCGTATTCTTAATCTACGCGGAAAACCGAGGAGAACCATATATCACTTGTCTTGGTACGAACAGATTCTGAAACTGGGTAATTTCAGTCCAGAAACTGAAAACAGGGGAGAAGACGAAGAAGATGGCATTCTGCAAGAACTCGCGCGCGCGACCCGCTCGCGCGAGGTTCGCTCGCGCGGCCCGCTCGCGCGGCCCGCTCGCGCGGACTTTTTCCCCCCCTCGCGCGCGCGATCCGCTCGCGCGACCTGTCCAGCCCCTCCGCGCGCGCGATCCGCTCGCGCGATTTTCCCTCCCCCTCGCTCGCGCGACCCGCTCGCGCGAGGTGGCAGTTTGTGTGATTTTTGTTAAGGGACTGTTTGGAAAATGTTTTGGGAAATTTTAAAGAACTGTTTGACAAATACACTGTTTTAAAGGCTCACTGTTAGACTTTGGACTTGTAAGAACGATTAAGATCGAGATCATGTTGAACGTATATTCAGCTTTGAGATTATTAACCGATACTGCAAAACTATGAACATTGACATACATATTAGGGTTGAGGTTGTGTCGACATGCAGGTGTGTGAGAAAGCGTGAAAAGAGTAAAGGGTGGCAGTTTGGTGTGTGACCTCAATATCGATCGGATATTATTCCTGGTATTGGAGGCGACAGTGTCGTGTACGACTTAGATATCGATCGGATAGTATTCCTGGTATCTAAGGCGCGCGTTTCGGATATTGATCGGATAGTATTCCTGATATCCGAAGCGATGGTGGTATTGTTGTGTACGGCTTAGATATCGATCGGATATTATTCCTGGTATCTAGGGCGCTTGTTTCGGATATTGATCGGATAGTATTCCTGGTATCCGAAATGATGGTATTGAGTGTGGCTTAGATATCGATCGGATATTATTCCTGGTATCTGAAGCGATAGTTTGGTGTGTTGTTTTGGATATCGATCGGATAGTATTCCTGGTATCTGAGATAATGGTTTGGTTGTGTTGAGTTTTGTTGAGAGAAAAGAGTCAGAAAGATGAGATATTACATTGCTCATGCATGGTCACATATTTATTGCTTTCTTTATTCCCCCGTGGCTTATGTTGGAATTGGAACCTTGAATATATTACTGTTAAGTCAAATTGCACCGTTGTTTATATGCTTATATATACATTGCGAGCACTTGTTTATTTTGCTCACCAGCTTTCATAAGCTGACGGCGTTGATGCGTCCTGGACTGTATGTCCAGATTTTCAGGGTCAGGAGCAGCCAGGGTATTTTGACTATGCTACTTAGAGTCAGGAGACCTTCCAGGAGGCTGCTTATATTTCCTATGTCTTTTAATTTGGGTTCTGTAATAAACTAGTTTAGACTTTTGAATAAGGCGTTTTGTGCCTAAGACTATGACTGCTGTAATAGTTTAGTAAGTTTTTATTTCGGAGCTTATGTTTTTGTTAGTATCCTTTGCTCTAGAAATGTTTGTTAAGTTATTTGTTGCAGGGACAATTGGTCATACTCACTTGTCACGACCTACGAGTCCATAAAGGAAATTAAATGCTTTCCTGAATTATGCTACGTCGGGGCGTGACAGGCTTTTTGGTATCAGAGCCAGGTTATGGCTCGACCAATTGTCCAAAACACATAGGATCTCCTGTTAAGATAGAATTGAGATAAGATAGTTCGACTTTATTCCGTGTCTAGTCTCTTTCTATCGTTTAGAGCTTTCTTTCTTCTCGAGAGGTTGACCGAATTCTGTTGATTGATGGATAGGTACCGTTCTCTCGATCAGATGCCTGGAAGAAATCTCAGGAATCGTCCCGCTATTGAAGATGCACCGCCAGTAATAGATCCAACCGGGATGTTCGAAGCTTTTGTAAGGAGGTTGGAGAGGATTAGTGATCAGAACGCAAGGAACAATAATCAGAATGGGAATTACAACGGGAATGGGAGGCAAGCCCACCAGACTGGAGACAAGCTTCTCAAGGAGTTTCGCGCTTTGCGACCTGAGTATTTTGCGGGAACTGATGAACCCTGGCAAGCGGAACAGTGGCTACGCCAGATGGAGCGTATCTTTGAGACCATAGAGTGCACTGATCTGGAGAAGAAGCGCCTGGCTATCTTTCAGTTGTCTTATGCAGCGGCTGATTGGTGGGATGCTGAAAAAGCGACCATAGGGGAAGAAGCTGCAAGGAGAATGCCGTGGGTGGTGTTCAAGGAAAGGTTTCTTGAGAAGTATTTCCCCGAAGAAGAGAAGGACAAGAGAGAGAAAGAGTTTATGGAGTTGACTCAAGGGAATCTGACTGTCCGAGAGTACACTACCCGATTTGAGCGTCTGTCTCGCTTTGCTCCACATATGGTGGACACACCCCAGAGGAAAATCAAGAAGTATCACCGAGGTCTCAACCTGTCTCTCAGACATTTGACTATGGGGCATCTGGGCCAGTCATTTGAAGCTCTGGTGAGATTGGCTACGGGGTTAGAGAATGATGGGTGTCAGAACTCGAAGCCGTTTGGAAATCGACCTCCGCAGAAGGGTTATCCCGGACAGAAACCAGGGTACCCTCAAGGACAGAAAAGGACCTGGGATGGAGGGAAGAAACCTCAACAGACACAAGCAGTTCAGCAGTATCAGCCTCTAGCAATAGAAGGGGCCAAAAACAACAACTGCTTCAATTGTGGTAATCCCGGTCACCGAGCTAAAGATTGCAGACAGACTAGGCGTGCTGATCGTCCAGGAATTGTGTGCTATAATTGTGGCATGCCAGGTCACATAAGTCCGGAATGCAAGGCTCCTAGGAAAGGCAACTATGGTCAGCAAGGACAGGCCCGCCTGAATGCTGTTATTCCCGAGGCTGCTGGTTATGAAGAAACAGGGTATGGAGGAGGTGCTTATGAGGAAGGATTGCCTGAACAACGAGCAGTGGAAGGTACTCTAACCTTGTTTAACTCTCATGTTAAAGTTTTATTCGATACGGGTGCTACACATTCTTTTATATCTGTTAAGATCGTTCAGAAGTTGGGTATCGTACCGCATCGTTTACAGGAAGCTTTGAGTGCTGTCTCACCCTTAGGGACCACAGTCAAGTTATTACATGTGTGTAAGGATTGTCCTCTTCGGTTAGGAGACCGCGAACTTTTGGCGAGATTGGTGGTTCTGTCGATGAAGGAGTTCGATATAATCCTGGGAATGGATTGGCTCGAGAAGAATGATGCGAAGTTGGATTGTGCAAGGAAGAAGATCACATTTGCGGACAAGGGGAATCGACTCTTCGATTTCCAATGTAACCCTTCGGGTGATATGTTCCTCACTAGATGGCTAGCAAACATTGAGGTTGTCAGTGCAGAGGTGACAATATCATCTATACCGGTAATCAAAGAGTTCGAGGAAGTATTCCGAGATATTTCAGGATTACCGCCGGAAAGAGACATAGAATTCTGTGTGGAATTGGTGCCAGGTACTCGACCTATAACCAAGGTTCCCTACAGGATGGCCCCTACAGAGTTGCTGGAGCTGAAGGAACAAGTTCAAGAACTTGAGAAATTGGGTTTTGTTCGTCCAAGTACTTCACCCTGGGGAGCACCAGTGTTGTTTGTGAAGAAGAAGGATGGGTCAATGCGGTTGTGTATTGACTACCGAGAACTGAATAAGGTTACTATCAAGAATAAGTATCCTTTACCTCGGATAGACGATCTGTTTGATCAGTTGCAAGGAGCCACGACCTTTTCTAAGATTGATCTACGGTCAGGGTATCACCAGTTGAGGGTGCTGAAGGAGGACATACCTAAGACTGCTTTCAGGACGAGATACGGACACTACGAGTTCTTAGTGATGCCGTTTGGGATGACGAATGCTCCGGCTGTGTTTATGGACTTGATGAACAGAGTATTCAAGCCATACTTAGATCAGTTCGTTATTGTCTTTATTGATGATATTTTGATCTATTCCAAGTCAGAGGAAGAGCATGAACAACACCTGAGGATCGCGTTGCAGACTCTCAAGGATCACCGCCTGTATGCTAAATTCAGCAAGTGTGAATTCTGGCTTCAGGAAGTTAAGTTTCTCGGGCATGTGATCTCTCAACAAGGAATCGCGGTTGACTCATCAAAGACCGATGCAGTGGTGAATTGGACTCGGCCGACCAATGCTACAGAAGTCAGAAGTTTTCTGGGACTAGCTGGTTACTATCGGAGATTTGTAGAAGGTTTCTCAAAGATAGCAGCCCCGTTAACTGGTTTGACTAAGAAAGATTTGAAGTTTGAATGGACTGATAAGCATGAACGCGCTTTTCTGGAATTGAAAGAGAGATTGACAACAGCGTCAGTGCTTGCGATACCAAGGGATGGTGAGAAGTTCACTATTTTTAGTGACGCCTCGTATCAAGGATTGGGATGTGTCCTTATGCAAGACGGAAAGGTTATCGCCTATGGTTCACGACAGTTGAAGCCGAATGAATTGAACTACCCAACTCATGATTTAGAGCTGGCAGCAGTAGTGTTCGCGCTTAAGATCTGGAGACACTACCTCTATGGGGAGAAATTTGATTTGTTCTCAGACCACAAAAGCCTTAAGTATTTGTTTACTCAGAAGGAGTTGAACATGAGGCAACGTCGGTGGATGGAACTGATCAAGGATTACGACTTTACATTAGAGTACCACCCCGGTAAGGCTAATGTAGTCGCTGACGCCCTAAGCCGGAAGCCTCGAGAAATGATTGCTTCATTGATGTTGAGGGAATGGAAAGCTTTAGAGACAATCGCAGAATTTGATATGCAGATTTCAGAGGGAAGTGCCGGGCAGCACTTTGGATGCCTCGTAGTACAACCAACACTTGTGAGTCGAATCATCGAAGCCCAGAAGGGAGATGAGAAGTTTCAAGTATGGTTCGCCAAGATGTCAGAAAAGGACCCGACAGAATGGAAGGTTGGGGCCGATGGAGGGTACAGATGTCGAGACAGATTGTGTGTGCCAGATTCAGAAGGTTTGAGAAAAGATATTCTCGAAGAAGCACATAAATCGAGACTGACAGTACACCCAGGAGGAACAAAGATGTATAAGGATTTGAAGAGAAACTTCTGGTGGGAAGGGATGAAGCGAGAAGTAGCCGAGTTTGTGTCTAAATGTTTGACTTGTCAACAAGTGAAGGCCGAACATCAGAGACCCTCGGGATTGTTGCAACCCTTACCTGTTCCAGGATGGAAGTGGGAGCACATAACTATGGATTTCGTGGTTGGATTGCCCCGGTCACAACAGAATCATGACGCGATTTGGGTAATTGTGGATCGTTTGACGAAGTCTGCACACTTTATCGCGTACAATATGACTTACCCAGTAGAAAGGATGAGTCGAATGTACCTACAGCAAGTGGTGCGACTGCACGGTGCGCCTGTGTCGATTGTATCAGACCGCGATGCACGTTTTACCTCAGGATTTTGGGAAAGTTTGCAAAAGGCTATGGGAACTTCGCTCAAGATGAGTACTGCTTTCCATCCTCAGACCGATGGACAGACCGAGCGTGTTAATCAGATTATGGAAGATATGCTCAGAGCTTGTGCAATTGACTTTGAAGAGTCTTGGGAGACGCACTTACCGTTGGTCGAATTTGCTTATAACAACAGTTATCACTCGAGTATTGGGATGGCGCCGTTCGAAGCTTTGTACGGACGACCTTGTCGATCTCCGTTGTGTTGGGCTGAAGTAGGAGACACAGAACTTTTGGGACCAGATTTGGTGAGAGAGACCAATGAGAAGATTTCACTGGTCAAGGAAAGGATGAAAACTTGATAGAGTAGGCATAAGAGTTATGCGGATCGGTGATCACGTACTCCTAAAGGTTTCACCTGTTCGGGGAGTAGTGCGTTTTGGTCAGAAGAGAGGGAAGTTGGCACCTCGTTTTATCGGACCGTTCGAGATTTTGGAGCGTGTTGGGAAAGTGGCTTATCGACTCGCGTTGCCACCAAAGATGTCTGGTGTTCATAATGTGTTCCATGTCAGTATGTTAAGGAAATACATACGGGATCCTTCACATGTGGTTAATTTTGATGATATTGAGACGAGTCAGAATGTTGTCTACAAGGATAGACCTGTGAGGATTCTCGACCAGAGTATCAAGAGGCTGAGGAGAAGAGACGTTCCTTTGGTTAAGGTTCAGTGGAGGCATCATGACGAAGGAGAGGCGTCGTGGGAGTTAGAGTCAGACATGAGGACTAGATACCCCGAGTTGTTTCAGGATTAGTTAGCTCAGATTTCGGGGCGAAATCTCTGTTAAGGTGGGTAGGGTGTAACGCCCTGTATTTTTATTATCATTAATAAATAAATACGGCATTTCATTTCCATGAGCATTTGTTTTAATTTCTCTTTGTAATAATTATCTGGGGTCAAACCGTAATATTTGAAAATATAGAAAATATTTTCTATGGTTTCAAAATCGATATCTATATTTTTGTATAACCGGGAATTTAATTCCTATGTTAATATAACTTTCTGCATTTTATTTTCAACCGTAAAAATACCAGTTTTGTTTTAAAACTGCGCCTTTACCGCGTTTGGGTGTGGGAGCACGTGAGCTCAACCACACCGGTGGAATTCCCTGTCTTTCTTGGAGCCCAAACATATTAGTTTATATATATGTGTAACAGTGTGTCTCTCTCTCACTCACTGTATCTCCCTCAATTCTCTCCATTTTCTCTCTTCTTCTCAAGAACACTATACACACACATACATAGTTACATATATATATATCAAGAACGGAGGAAGAATTATTGGACGACGGATATTACGGCGGAAGTTCTCGGCTTTTAAATTTTCTGTATAATCGCCTCGGTGAGTAATTTAAACTCACTCTCAATGTCTATATATGTACTTTTCAGTGTATATAAGTGTGTATATATGTATATATATGAAAACACCATGAGAGCTTGAAAATTGAAGCTTTAGAAATCGTAACCAAAATCGATTCTGTAAATTGGGAATGGAAGATATTGATCCCGATAAGCTGTGGTTCGAATCCTACACAGTAATTTACCCGTATCGCGACGAACCGTTGATTTTAAGTTTTGTCACTCTAACTTTAATCGCGAATAACTAGTGATATAATCCGTATTAGTTAAAATTGATCGCGTATTCTTAATCTACGCGGAAAACCGAGGAGAACCATATATCACTTGTCTTGGTACGAACAGATTCTGAAACTGGGTAATTTCAGTCCAGAAACTGAAAACAGGGGAGAAGACGAAGAAGATGGCATTCTGCAAGAACTCGCGCGCGCGACCCGCTCGCGCGAGGTTCGCTCGCGCGGCCCGCTCGCGCGGACTTTTTCCCCCCCTCGCGCGCGCGATCCGCTCGCGCGACCTGTCCAGCCCCTCCGCGCGCGCGATCCGCTCGCGCGATTTTCCCTCCCCCTCGCTCGCGCGACCCGCTCGCGCGAGGTGGCAGTTTGTGTGATTTTTGTTAAGGGACTGTTTGGAAAATGTTTTGGGAAATTTTAAAGAACTGTTTGACAAATACACTATTTTAAAGGCTCACTGTTAGACTTTGGACTTGTAAGAACGATTAAGATCGAGATCATGTTGAACGTATATTCAGCTTTGAGATTATTAACCGATACTGCAAAACTATGAACATTGACATACATATTAGGGTTGAGGTTGTGTCGACATGCAGGTGTGTGAGAAAGCGTGAAAAGAGTAAAGGGTGGCAGTTTGGTGTGTGACCTCAATATCGATCGGATATTATTCCTGGTATTGGAGGCGACAGTGTCGTGTACGACTTAGATATCGATCGGATAGTATTCCTGGTATCTAAGGCGCGCGTTTCGGATATTGATCGGATAGTATTCCTGATATCCGAAGCGATGGTGGTAGTGTTGTGTACGGCTTAGATATCGATCGGATATTATTCCTGGTATCTAGGGCGCTTGTTTCGGATATTGATCGGATAGTATTCCTGGTATCCGAAATGATGGTATTGAGTGTGGCTTAGATATCGATCGGATATTATTCCTGGTATCTGAAGCGATAGTTTGGTGTGTTGTTTTGGATATCGATCGGATAGTATTCCTGGTATCTGAGATAATGGTTTGGTTGTGTTGAGTTTTGTTGAGAGAAAAGAGTCAGAAAGATGAGATATTACATTGCTCATGCATGGTCACATATTTATTGCTTTCTTTATTCCCCCGTGGCTTATGTTGGAATTGGAACCTTGAATATATTACTGTTAAGTCAAATTGCACCGTTGTTTATATGCTTATATATACATTGCGAGCACTTGTTTATTTTGCTCACCAGCTTTCATAAGCTGACGGCGTTGATGCGTCCTGGACTGTATGTCCAGATTTTCAGGGTCAGGAGCAGCCAGGGTATTTTGACTATGCTACTTAGAGTCAGGAGACCTTCCAGGAGGCTGCTTATATTTCCTATGTCTTTTAATTTGGGTTCTGTAATAAACTAGTTTAGACTTTTGAATAAGGCGTTTTGTGCCTAAGACTATGACTGCTGTAATAGTTTAGTAAGTTTTTATTTCGGAGCTTATGTTTTTGTTAGTATCCTTTGCTCTAGAAATGTTTGTTAAGTTATTTGTTGCAGGGACAATTGGTCATACTCACTTGTCACGACCTACGAGTCCATAAAGGAAATTAAATGCTTTCCTGAATTATGCTACGTCGGGGCGTGACAGTTTTGGTTTTAAAATAAAATGGTTTTGAAAAGTATCTGTTTTAAAAAGCAAGTCTCTATGAAAATGATTGGGGAGTGAGTTACATTGGTCATGCATTTGCACGCACGGGATTATATAAGGAGAATGTATTCTATGATGTTATGTTAATCTGTTTACTTGTCTTGTTGAGACCTCTGTTATGCCCGTGGTGAGAATGCGTCTTTTGATAAGAGAATAACCATACTTTAAAATACTAAACTATGACGTGAGTTGAGAGATGTTTGGTATTTACTGATTATTGTGCGATTGAGATTCTTACTCAGCCTTGTTTCAAGGCTGACGGCATGTTACGCCCTGGGCATTCGTATGCCCAGAGTGTTGCAGGTTTGGAGAATAGATAGAAGAGTTCAGGATGCAGTACCGTGGAGCCAAGGAGAATAAAGCATTGCCCAAGACCTGATAGACAGTTTCTCAAGTTTTAAGATTATGTAAATTGTTTAGTAGGGCCTCTTGTATTAAGATTAAAGTTACTGTAACCCTTGTTTAATTTCCGCTGCAGTATTTATACTCTGATAATTTTAGATCATGCTTATGCTCTGGCATTTCCCTTTTGATTGCACGGTGCAGAGTTAGAAGGACAGGACGGTTAACAAACTAGTCACGTGTCTACGGACCCATAAAGGAAAATTTTTATTTTTCCTATTTTTGGCTTACTCCGGGGCGTGACATAGGATCCAATCACAACCGTCTCAAGTAACGCCTTCGTATGGTGGTCACCCTCTACACGTCTGATTGACCCTATCAAAAGAAGTTCACATCTAGTAACCAATGAGTAATGCACCCTCCGTATGGAATGATCACCCCTGGCGAGGTGACACAGAATGCTTCACTCATCTTAAAGTGAACCGTTAATGGAAGATCGTGGGTGTTTAATAAGACCCTCTTCCACTAGATTTAGTAAATAAGGATTTTGCTTTTGAAAAATGTTTCCACACATTACCCATAAACATCCAATGTTCACTAATGCGTTGAAATGGTTTTTTGAATTTTATTTTAGAAAACTTGTTTTACGTGCATGCAAGTAGTAACAATATAATTAAATGCCAATCACAAACCAAGCACATAAAACCAAAAAACTAAAATTGAAAATAAAGACATCCAAACGATGCCTCTATCTCCCACGACTCTATTTCCATAGAACCTCCTTTTTGTTTGATCGCCTCCACCTCCATCTTCATGGACAACGGCTCCTTGCTCTATCTTCATGGATTTTCTAATTCTATTACATTTGTCCTATGCTTCTTTCGAAGCTTACAATTTATCTAGAAATAGAAATAGCAACAACAAAATAAAAGGCTAGGGAAACCGGTGCGACTTTACTTTTCGTAGGATTGAAGTTGCAGCGCCCTTTACATATGCCTTATTACCAAACCAAACTTAAATTACAACATGCACCAATCTCAAACAATTTAAATACAAAATTTAAAAGTCTTGGTGCCATGGGAGATAGTGACTAAACTAGCTGCAAAAGGGTTAGTCGAACACACATCCATGCATATATAATAATTGGAACCGCTAATTGATTCACACAGTACATAAACTCTTTACATATTGAATTAGAACTTAAGTCAGCATCTTACTTTTCTGTCACAGTTCGATCGATCGAAGATCGTTCAATCGCTCGAACCTTCGATCGATTGAACACTGTTCAATCGCTTGAACATTCTATTTCACATAATGATTTGAAAAATTTACAGAATATTTTAAAATTAATGTTTTTAATTTCAAAATTCTTTAAAATTGTGAAATAGAGAACCTGACAAAGAGTCTGTCTCAATCGATCTAACGACATTCGATCGATCGAACACCAGAAGGTTTCGATCGATCGAAAACTGTTCGATCGCTTGAGTACAAAGAATGTTCGATCGATCGAAAGATGATCGATCGATCGAACCCGCTTTGCATCCTATGCAATCACAGATTTGTACTCTGCTGCGATACCACTGCAGAAACGGATCTGTGATGATGCAGTTTCAAAAACAGTTCTAAAATCAATATGCAAGTCAAAATAGTGTTCAAAAAACGCATCAATAGATCCAAACAAGCGCGGCTCTGATACCAATTGTAAGAAAAACCAGTTTAAAAATTATTTTAAACACGCAGCGGAAAAGATTCAGTTATAATAACTGATTGGTATCCCAGGATCTACTACTCACTAATTCTACAGATGCGCACAAGAGGGGACAAGATTATACCTTGGTGTCTTGAACCCAATTTTGATATCTTCAACCTTGGTGATGCAGCAACGTCCACTAGGTTGTCTTCACCCTTATGTCTCCTATGGATGCCTGCCGGAAAGACAAGAGATGGTGGGATCTCTAATATAGAGGATAGGAAGGTTTAGGAAGACTAAAATAGTTTCTGCAGCGTCTGGTTAATAAAAAAGACGAACTCCTTTTCCAGAACGTAGCTGCCCTATTTATAGATTTCCAGAACCGACCTAGACTTCGAACAATCGAAGATCTTCGATCGATCGAACCTTCGATCGATCGAACCATTCTCGATCGATCGAGACTGCCAAGACTTCAATCGATCGAACATACTTCAATCGATCGAACTTGTATTGGCAACTTCCTCATGTGTCTTTCCAAGTATCCTGGCGGAGCTAAGAGTGGGACCTCCTAGGCTCTTTATTGTTGGCTCAAACCAGTTTGTTAATTACCGTGACCAAACTCTTTGATCAACAAACTAACTAACTGGTTAGTTAACGTTTACTCCACTATAAAACGATAACTGAACTCCAACGCAAAAGAACATATCCGAAGCGATAACTAGTCTTGTATGTTGTGCTAATGTCCCTCTACCTTCAGCATTTGTAATCATATTCAGGTAGTCGGATAACTGTTACTGTCAACCTGAATCATGATTACTTCTGGTATTCCTTGAGTCCCATTCACCTCTCATGATTACCAAACATGTTGATAACTCTTATCAACAAGACTGCAATACTCAGTAATCGACTTGGTGACATTCTCAAGGGAATGCTTACTCTGAAACAGAGGGTAGATTCTGTCTTGACAATATATGTTCACAACCCTATGAATATGACATACTCAAGATACCCAGGTGTTGATCTTCTATAGACCTCACTGATTGGTAAGTCAAAGCAGCCATATCCACAGTCTGTGTTCATAATCGTCTTAAGATTAAGAACACGTACCTTATACAAGTTATGAGTTCCTATCGACTGATTGACAGTCTTGAGTGTCAATAGGAAAGCTCAGGTCCATCAATGCACTATAAGCACTAGCATGTTAACTAAGAGTTATACTCTAGTGATTGAGATTAATCACTCCATCCAATGGTAGTTAATCATGCTATAGTGTAAACCTGATGAGATATCCAGTCTCATCATCCACTGCGACACATTCTAAGTAACAAAGAATAGTAATTCGTATCTCACTTGTATGTATCTCATGCATACATGAATTACTTACTATGATACTTAAGGATAACAATCATCTCATGAAAGAAACATACATAACTAAATGTAAAGCTGATATCCATGTATTAAAATGTCAATGTCTCATATATAAAGTAATGGTTTGAGGACACAAACCCAACACATTCTGCATAAGTACACATCCTAGTGCTTGATATGAAGCGTCACTGTAGATAGTGTACTGTTCACCATTCTTGGGTATGGCTAGCACTAGCGCTGAGGTCAACCTTTCCTTTAATTCCTGAAAGGCGCGTTCGTGCTTGTCCTTCCACTCAAACTTTGAATCCTTCTTTGTTAGTCCAGTTAAAGGAGACACTATCCTTGAGAAACCCTCCACGAATCTCCTTTAGTATCCAGCCAATCCAAGGAAACTTCGTACTTCCGATGTGTTGGTTGGTCTATTCCAACTAAAAACTGCGTCCGTCTTGGTTGAGTCCACTGAAATTCTATTCTGTGAGACTGCATGTCCCAAGAATTTGACTTCTTTTAGCCAAAACTCAAACTTACTGAACTTAGCATAGAGACGATTTTCTTTAAGTGTCTGAAGTGAAATCTTTATATGCTTCTCCTATTCTTCATCATTCTTCGAATAAATAAGGATGTCGTTGATAAACACGATGATGAATTGATCCAAGAAGGGTCTGAACACCCGATTCATCAAATCCATGAATACCACCGGGGCATTAATTAATCCAAAAGGCATAACTAAGAACTCATAGTGCCCATATCTTGTTTTGAAAGCTGTTTTCGGTATATCTTCTGGCCTGACAAGTAACTGATCGTACCCAGATCGTAAGTCAATCTTTGAAAAGGTTATCGCCCCTTGTAGTTGATGGAACAAATCATCTATCCTGGGAAGCGGGTACTTGTTCTTAATAGTAACCTTATTCAACTCTCTGTAGTCGATACAGAGTCGAAGATTTCCATACTTCTTTCTCACAAATAGAACCGGGGCTCTCCAAGGTGACGTGCTTGGTCTAATAAATCCAAGATCTTCTAACTCTTGTACTTGCTTCTTCAACTCCAGCATTTCCGTTGGGGCCATACAATAAGGAGCCTTGGATATCGGTGTCGTTTCGGGTACTAACTCAATACAAAAGTCAATCTCGCACTTTGGTAGTAATCCGGAAATGTCCTGAAAGACATCCTCATAGTCTCGGACTATCGGAATCTGAGCGATCGTCAAATCTGAGCCTGTAGTTTCCATAGCGGCTAAACGACTTGTAAGAAAGGCGTCACTAGTGGGGTTGCATTAAAAACTGAAGGGTGTACCTCCAGGTACTGAAAATGTAATTGACCTACCAGCACAATCTAACTTCGCATGATGCTTAGTAAGCCAGTCAAATCCTAAGATTACGTCGAATTCCTTCATTGACAGAACAATTAAGTCTGCATGTAGGTTCCTATCCTCCAATGTCAAAGTGCAGTCCTTGCACAGCTTTCCTAGCTTCACGGTCACTCCCAAAGGTGATACCGCATTCAGGGCTACCTCAAGTGCTTGGGGTACTAAACCCAATCGTCGTACAATCTCAAAGGCAATAAACGAATTCGTTGCACCCGTATCAAAAAGTACTTTAACTCGACTAGCATATAATGAGAGTGTACCTTCCAAGTTCTGTTGTTCCTTTTCATCATAGCCAGCTACCTCGGGTATGAAAGCATTGAGTCGAGCCTTACCAACTTGGCCTTGAGTAGTAGGCCCATGATAGTTTCCTTTTGGTGCCTTACATTCTCTGCTCATGTGTCCCCTCTTACCACAGTTATAACATATAACATAATTTTGATAATTGTCCCTAGGGACTGTGTAGTCTCGAGCCATGTGTCTGGGGATCCCACATTTGAAGTATCCAACCCTATTGTTCTCGGTAGTAGTGGTTGATACTTGTGGTGCAGGAGGTACTACATTCTTGTCCCGGGGAAGTATGGGTCCTGGTTTCTTACCGCAGTTCCATGGGCACTTGTTTCCTTGGAACTGAGTCAAAGGTCTTCCTCGTGGTCCGTTCCTTGGCGGGGGTGGTCGGTGTACCATTTGCTTCGGGCCTTGGTAGCCATCTCTTTCCAAACCTACCGCCAACCTGACCAGAGCTTCGAAAGTTTGATTCAGGTTTCCCAATGTTAGATGCCGGAGGTGCGGATTGAGTCCTTGGTGAAACTTCTTGATCTTCTTTTGAGGAGTGTCAGTCATGTGAGGGGCAAAGCGGGACAGGCGTTCGAATTGTGTCATGTACTCTATTACACTCCTATTTCCTTGTGTCAAATCGATGAATTCTTTCTCTTTCTGGTCCTTTTCATCGTCGGGGAAATACTTCTCCAAAAACTTCTCCTGGAAGGTAGTCCATGTCATCCTCCTTGAAGCTTCTAATCCAATAGTTGCTCTCTCGGCTTCCCACCAATCGGCTACCGCATAAGTGAGTTGGAAAGTGGCGAGACAGCGCTTCTCTATCTCGGGGCATTCGATTGATTCAAAGATACGATCCATATCCCTTAGCCATTGTTCTGCTCGCCAGGATTCACCGGTGCCGTCAAACCTATCAAGACGCAAAGCCCTGAATCCTTCCATTAATCTATCGAGTGTTTGAGGTGGTGTTCTTTGGCAATTGTCGTTGTTATTGCTGTTTCCATTACCGTGGTTGTTGCCTATATGGTCCAGACGCTGCAGAAATGCGCCAAAGATTCCAGTAGGATCGATTCGTTCAGGAATAGGATCTGATGATCCTCCGTTACAATTTCTTCTTGGTCTTTCTGCCATTGTGCTAGTGTGCTTATGTACCTACATGAATATCTATTGGTTACTCGCCAATCCTAACCATAGATACAAGCTATATGAACAACTGGGTTATAAATAGCAACACATAACACATCAAGAATTCATATTATCATATAAAATAAACTAGTCTTCATTAATAACTCTAAATATTTACATAAGAAAGCGCGCACGCAAAAAAAAAATACATAGTACGGTCAACGATACCAAAAACATATACATAGAAAAGGCATACATGTCTACTAACACGTATTTCAAGCCTGAGTACAACTATATACACAAAAGATGGGCTACTAACCCTATTACAAGTAAAATTCTAGATATAGGGAATCCTATCCCAAAAGTCCTCCACATTCATTCGGGAGGTAATAAGGTACCATGCTAATCACAAAACTATGTTCAGGTTCATATCTTAAGTGTGTAGGACAATCGGTGCACACTTCTTAACCTAACGCTCTGATACTAAAAATCCCTGTCATGCCCCGACGTAGCCAAAATATGGAAAAATTTTAAAATTTTCATCTTGGACCCTGAGGCGCGTGACTGGTTGCAGTGCCGAATTGTCCAAGACCAAATAATAATAACTAAATGATATAATAATAGGATAACACCATCATTTACTTACTAGAATATATTACAAAGAGAAGTCAAAGTACTTAGATAGTTAATACATCATTATAAATACATCAGAGTCTTATGGCTCTTGGCCTTACAAAAATATTACAAAATGTATGCTAAGTCTTCTGGTTATAATCAAAAACATTTACAGAGGATAGCTGCTAGTCTTCTCTCTAACTAGCATAACCATAGTCATCTTCAGTGTAATCTTCTTCAATATTTCCTTCTTGCGTAGCTTCATAACCTGGGTACTCTTCACCTGGATAAGCTAGACATGGGAATGTCCAGCGACATGAATGTCGTCAGCTTATGAAAGCTGAGTGTGTAAGCTAAATCAAATGGAACGTATATAGTAAAACACAATAAGAATCCATTTACTACCTTTCAACATGTCTTTTAGGATCTTTACATTCTCTCTGTCGAATCATAACTATTAGCGTACCCGACTACGTATTCGATAAGAATACAAACAATTCAGAAGACCCATCTAGACATTTTTAATGCCACAACCATTCATTTCTAACATCCGACGTCATTTACAGACCCAAAGTATCTCTTGCTAACCAAATAATCTTTCATCAACCAAAACATCTTTCATCAACCAAAACGCCTTTCATCAACCACTTCGTCACAAAGAACTGAAGTGTGAAGGAGTGCATGAACATCCATTTCGTCACGAAAAACCGAAAGGAGTCTTCACTCAAAGAATCACTGCTTCGTCACGAAGAACTGAAAGCGTTACGAAGTACAAAAGCATTTATTTTATCATGAAGAACTGAAAGGAGTCTTTACTCAAAGAATCATTGCTTCGTCACGAAGAACTGAAAGCGTTACGGAGTACATGCACATCCATTTCATCACGAAGAACCGAAAGGTGTCTTTACTCAAAGATTCACCGCTTCGTCACGAAGAACTAAAAGCATTACGGAGTGCAAGAACATCCATTTCATCATGAAGAACCGAAAGGAGTCTTTACTCAAAGAATCACCGCTTCGTCAGGAAGAACCGAAAGCGTTAAGGAGCACAAGAACATCCATTTCATCATGAAGAACCAAAAGGAGTCTTTACTCAAAGAATCACCGCTTCTTCACAAAGAACCAAAAGCATTGCAGAGTACAAGAACATCCATTTTGTCACGAAGAACCGAAAGGAGTCTTTACTCAAAGAATCACCGCTTCGTCACGAAGAATCGAAAGTGTTACGGAGTACAAGAACATCCATTTCGTCACAAAGAACTGAAAGTAGTCTTTACTCAATGAATCACCACTTCGTCACAAAGAACTGAAAGCGTTATGGAGTACAAGAACATCCATTTCATCACGAAGAACCGAAAGGAGTCTTTACTCAAAGAATCACTGCTTCGTCACGAAGAACCGAAAGGGTTACGGAGTACAAGAACATCCATTTCGTCACGAAGAACCGAAAGGAGTCTTTACTCAAAGAATCACCGCTTCGTCACAAAGAACCGAAAGCATTACAGAGTCCAAGAACATCCATTTCATCACGAAGAACCGAAAGGAGTCTTTACTCAAAGAATCACAGCTTCGTGACGAAAAATCGAAAGCGTTATGGAATACAAGAACATCCATTTCGTCACGAAGAACCGAAAGGATACTCAAGAGTCACCACTTCACAACTCGACAACACATCCCTTTTCTTACCCTCCTGGCCCCTGTGGCCTGGTTTACCTATCCAACACTTATCCTTGACATACGCTGCTCCTGATAAAGTACAACTAGTCTGTATGTATCCTGGACCGCATTCACGTCACTCGTTCCGTAGTTTAGTTTGTTAATTACTTTAATTTATACTTTCAAAGTTACATTATACATCCGTCATTCTATTTTGTTATAATATACTTATGATGGAAACATACCCAATCGCTATCAACACAATAATCGTGTCGTACAACATACTAAAAGCTTGGGTATGAACTTTTAATGGTCATTACACTAAATTCGCAACAACGGAAAAACATAGCATGTAGCTCATAGATCTATAACATGGATTTGATATCAATAACCATATAGACGAAAGCCTTAAGATACTCATCTATGAGATAGCACAAGATATCCATAACCACACAGGTACCGGAAAGCAAGCATCGTCAATAAACACATCATACAAGTAGTTATACAATCTGCCAGGAATTAATTTTGCTATGTCGACTGAATTGATATGATTTATTTAGGAATGATAAATTGCTTTGTAGATCAAACTCAAAACTAGAACATTGTATATAATTGGATTATCTTCATTTACAACAAAATCTAGCTTCAATTACATTTTTGAACTACTCAAAATATTTATTTTACTTACACATTTCTATATTTTCGGACTGCTCTGTCCCAGATTTATAGTACTGCGTTGCATGTGAATTTCACCTATGAAGGAATCATTTTTAGACCAGGCTATTGAGGAGTTATTTTTAGATAAATGAGTCACCTTTCTCCACAAAAATACCTACCCTCTTTATGATTTTTGAGTTGAAAACGTTCATTTTACTAAACTATGTTTTGCTGAAAGTTTTTGTTTCCCATATTTATAACACTGCATTGTACATGCATTTCACCCATCAAGGAGTGATATCTAGACTAAGCTATAGAAGAGTTATTTGTAGATAAATGAGCTAGATTTTTCCACACAAAAAACCTAGTTTAATTCAGATTTCGGAGCTGCTTAGAACACTCATTTTACTAAACTACATTCTGCTAGAGGTTTCTGTTTCTCAGATTTAAAGTATTTCGTTGTATGTACATTTCACCTATGAAGAATTGATTTTTAGACTGAGCTATAGAAGAATTATTTGTAGATAAATGCGTTATAATTTTCCACAAAAAAAGCTAGCCACATTCCCATTTTTTAACTACTCAAAATGTTCATTTTACTAAACAACATTCTGCTGGAAGTTTTTGCTTCCCAGATTTGAAGATTGACTTGCATGTTGCATAGAACCTCAAAATACAACATAAAACACTTTCTAAACATTACTACATACTATATATGTTCTAAAGTGAGTTAGAATACTCACCAAATCTTGAAATTGAAGCTTGAGCTTTGGATTTGAGCTTAGGAAGCTTGAATTCAACTTCAATGGTGAAAGCTCCTTGTTCTTCTCCTTCTATCTTCTTTTATCTCACCATGGATTTCATCTCCTAGCTCTCTCTAACTCTATATTCAGATTATAGATGATCAAAAAGTATCATGCAAGTGTATATGCATGTTTATATAGAGGTGGTGTAGTGATAGGTGTCTCCATCCATGTGCTAGTGTACACATGCATGGACAAGTGTCATTGTACAAGACAAGTGGCTTGGGTGTGGGTGACATGTGGAGGAGGTATTGCATGGGCTGCCATGTGGCCGGCCATGTGGGGCCCACCTTGGGTTTTGTGCCACTTTCCTCGATTTATGTGCATAAGTTCCTCAATATATGTGTCAGTCTCAATTTACGTGCAAACAGGTATTGTTTCTAATGTCCGGGTCCGGGTACGGGACTACGTTAAATCCTATTACGGTCAAGTCGGTACGGTTACTATAGTCAAATCAGTAATCCTAAGATACGTCAAAACCGTCACCCTACTAAATAATAATATAATAATATAGCCTGTCCAATACAGAAATTCGAAAAGCTAATATTATTAACGAAAAGAAAAGAAATTACTGGTATTACAGTTGCTCATGGATCTATAACATGTAGATACCAATAAGCATATAAATGAAACCCTTAACATACTCATCTATGCGATAGTACTACCATAGAACAAGATATTCATAACACAAGTGCAAGAAAACAAGCATCATCAATAAATACATCATACAAGTATCTGTACAATCTGCTAGGAACTAATTTCATTGTGTCGACTGATTGATATGATTTATTTGGCCATGATAATTGCTTTGTAGATCAAACTAAAAACTAGAATATTATAGATAATTGGATTGTCTTCATGTACAAAAAAAAATCTAGCTTCAATTAGATTTTTTAGCTGCTTAAAATGTTTATTTTACTAAACTACATTCTGCTGGAAGTTTCTATTTCCCAGATTTATAGCACTGTATTTTGTACGTAAATTTCACCAATGAAGGATTGATTTTTAGACCAAGCTATAGAGAGTTACTCGTACATAAATGAGTTAGCTTTCTTTACAAAAAAACCTAGCCTCATTTAGATTGTTGAGGTGCTCAAAACATTCATTTTCCTATACTACATTCTGTTGGAAGTTTCTGTTTCCCAAATTTATAGCACTGCATTGTACGTGCATTTCACCTATGAAGGAATGCTTTTCAGACCAAGCTATAGAAGATTTATTTGTAGATAACTGAGTTAGGTTTCTTCACAAAAAAACCTAGCCTCATTCAGATTTTTGAGCTGCTCAAAATGATCATTTTACTAAACTACATTCTGTTGGAAGTTTCTGTTCCCCAGATTTGAAGATTTGTGTTGCATGCATGGAAATCCAAAATAACAACATCAAGCACTTACTAAACATTTCTATATACTATGTATATTATAAAATAAGTTAGTAAACTCACCAAAGATTGGAATCAAGCTTGAATGTTGGAATTGAGCTTAACGAAGATTGAAATTCTACTTCAATGATGGAATCTCCTTCTTCTTGAAATTTTTCTTCTAACTTTACATATTACGTCAAGATTGAGCATGGTAAGACTTAATGTAATAATTTCAAAGAATAAAAACAAACAGTTTTACTTGCCAACAAATTAATGATGTTTTCAGAGCTTGTTCGAGTATAGTAGGGTTGCTCACTCAGCTTGCAATAAAGCTGACAACTTTTATGTCTTGGACAATTAAAAATTTAGATCTTACAGAGGCAAAGTATCCAAAAGAGGAGTATACTGAGGAGGGCTATGGCTTCACGAGCTATCCACCAGAAGCTGAAGACTTTTGTTGTTAACTTTCGTCTTATATCAGAGGCACTAGGTGCTAGGCTTATTGTTTTGTTGTAGGGCTTTCGCCCAAGATATTTATCTCTTTTCTTTTTTTAAGGGTTCTATAATAATGAGATATGTAAGACTCTAATGTGTTATACTCTAGTATGCCTAGGCTACCATGCTTCAAACTGCTACTTGTTATTCATGTTATCGGTTCTTTTGTTGTGGACAAACATGAGATATTCAACTTGCCATGGACCTACGGACTCAAAAGAGAAAATGTTTTAATTTTTCCTATTTTGGCTACTCTGGGGTGTGATAGGGAATTTTTGTATCAGAGTTGTAGGTTTAGTTATGCTCGTTGATTGTCCTACACCTATGAGCCTTAAGATTCCTTGCGAGCAGTACTGACTTAAGTTTCTTTTCAGATCATGGAGCTGATGTACGTAGAGGACGAGATGGGAGGATGTATCCTTTATGCTAATAGAGTTGAGGCAGCTGATCCTGTGTTTTATCGACAGTGTATCTGGATGAGGGGTCAGGAGTGGTTAGAGGAGTACCTATGGAATTTGATGCACGTAGATGGACTATTGCACCTAGGTAGGATTCATATGGGGGCTAAACATCGTGCTCGTACCACAGAGCTTGTTTATATGGAGATGGGTCGGATGATATTCGATGATGAAGAGGACTTCTGAAAATAGGTTGGTTACCAGCAGACGAGCAGGAGCCAAATGTTTAGCTAGAGGATGACCCAATTGTGGAGATGGTTGACGAGTTTGATTTATCTCTATATTGGGTACCAATAGAGGATATTGATGTTCCAGCTAATGAGCCACCCCCACTCGAGTCAGATGATGAAGAGGACTTTTGGGATTAGATTTCGAGGATCTAGATCTCTTATTATTGTTGATCAGGGCATGTAGCCTAGTTTTTTTTTGGTGTACATGTTGTATATGTTTCAAGGGTAGTGGTATATGTAGATGTGATATAAATGCCCAAACCCTACCATGATGTAAATGTTTTTGGCTTTGTATATGAGCAATGTGCTTTTTCTTGTCATTGTCTCTGAGTACCCATTTCTACTCGTTACTTACGTTTATCATTTTAGATTTTAATCCACTTGAATTATGAGCATTGTATCTCACCTCGAGGGTTAGTAAGTAACAATGAGACAGTTGTGTAGGTATTCATGGATGACAGGATGAGAAACAAAAGGTACCGATGGGGAAGGGCCCCTATTCCCGAACACATGGATCCTACCAGAGCTTTCGAAACTTTTTTGCAACACTTAAAATTTATCAACGACGATCATTGAAAAAACTGCAACAACTACAATAACAATAACCGCAGTAAACAACCATCAAGCTGTAGCACCACCGCCGTAGCAGTTCATGGGTGAGAAGATGCTACAGCAATTCCGAGCTCTTCACCCAGATATGTTTTATGGAAGCGGTGAGGCATGAAAAGCCGAGAAGTGGGTGAGGAACATGGACCATATCTTTGAGAGGATGAGATGCGATAAAGAAGAAAAGCGCCATCTAGCAACATCCAGCTCACTGATGTTGCTGATGATTGGTGGGAGGCAGAGAAAGCCATAATGGGAACGGACGCATCAGAGAGAATGCCGTGGGTGGCCTTTCGGGAGAGGTTTCTGGAGAAGTATTTCCCTCAGGAAGAGAGAGACCAAAGGGAAAAGGACTTCTTGGATTTAGTCCAAGGCAACATGATGGTGCGTGAATACACCACACAGCTCGGGAGGCTATCTCGATTCGCCCAACATCAGATAGACATGCTGTAGACACCCCAATTTTGACCGACCGTCAAATTTAGGAGAGTGTCACCTCCACGTCCAATGATAATAAGGACCGAAAAGATTCGAAGTATTCCAAGCTCTTCAGAAAATTCTCCAAATGCGATAAAATTTCACAGAAAGAAAAAATACCAGGTATTCGGGAGAATTCAGGTATAAAACACTATTTTTGGAAAAGATCTTCATAAATAAGTTTTTTTGAAGGAAAAGGGAAGAAAGAAAAGACCTAAAAAGGGGAAATTCAACAGAAAACGGCCACGGCAGTATACCGCGGCACTCAGTGAGTGCCGAGCGGCACTTGGTGAGTGCCGAACGGCATCCAGTGAGTGCCGGCCCGGCAATTACTAAGTGCCGCCGACATTTTCTGACTGCCTTTTGCTTTTAAATTCTGTATTTTGTGGTACAATCCGTATGTGTATGCGGATAAAAACAAAAATCTGATAAAGTAAGGTTGACGAAAATACGGCAATCAATAATTTGCCGCGGCACTCACTGAGAGCCGCGCGGCAGTCACGGAATGCCGCGACGGCAGTCGCGGAGTGCCGCGTCGGCAGCCACGGACTGCCGCGCATAACTTTTGAATGCCGCCCTGGGCAGCAGTCTGTCTAATTTCAGGAAGTACATATTGTACCACCAAATGGGATGATTACACCTGTTTTTTACTCCGAATTCACTGAAAATACTTGGTAATTTTTGTCTATAAAAGAGGGAGGATCTTCTTAGAATGAAAAAGGAGAAGAGAGTAAAAAAAAAAAGAAGATAGAAGAGAGTGATACAACATACAATACACAACACAATTCAAAAAGAGAGAGTTTAGAGAACTAGGGAGAAGAGCTTGGAATATCTTCAAAGGAAAATAACTTTGAGGAGAGCTTGGAGGTGACCCTCTAACCTTAGTTGTATTTTCTTTCTTTTGAGCTTCTAATCTTCAAGTCATTTTTTAGTTTTGCTTGATTAAGTTTTAGAGTTTGTTAAGTAAACTTGGGAGTCCTTGTTTCTAATTCTTTGATCTTTCTTCTATTTCTTTTGTTTATGTTTTTCTCTTGAGATTCTTGGAGATCTTCAATATCTCTCTTGACATTTCTTGAGTATGATCCTTTGAATCCCATGTAAGCTTATGCTTTACATGAGAGTCAAAATTTGATCATCACTTCATTTTATAAACAAATAGATGGATCCAAGTCCATACTCATGACTTGAGTCCTCTAAACTTGATATCTCATGGAATCCTTTCTATATTCCTTTGAGACTCATAAGTATTAGTCATGTCTTCATCTCCAATGACCATCAAATGGTAGGAGGAAGTGGTTTTGAGTCTAAGCCCATCCCCATGGTTTAGATTCTTTATCTTGAGATTTCATGAAGTCCATTCATACTTCACTTGAAATCTATAAATATAAAGGTCTTTTAGTCTCCAACGACCATCAAATGGTAGGAGAAGATGGCTTAGTTTAAGTCCAACTTCATGATTCAATAGTTGGAATTAGCAAATAAGAGTTGAACTTGACAAATGAAAACAGTGAGTTCACAAACTGTTTTTGATCAAAGATTTTTAGTTCTAGATCTAACCGTCAAAATAAAATGAAACCAACGAGAAAGTGTCAACAACACAATATTCTACCACTGTTCTTTTTGTTTTAAGGTGGTTTCATGTCTAAAGTGGTTTGGTTGTGAGTTTTGTAAGGACACTACAATCTGTCCAAAGTTTCAGCATAGTAACACTCTTTTGAAATAAGTAAACCAATGCTTTAATAAAGTGTTTGTGACCCAAAATAATTTTTTCTAAGTAGATTAATGTGTTAGGAAGTCACCCGAAAAAGAACAAAGCATTTATGATTTGTTTGCTATTTTTAGAAAATCGTGCAAGAACTCTGGACAGAAGGTTATAAAATGCTGAGTGATGTCTGGTTTTTGTCCAATTCCCGGAGATCCAACCGTTGAAACATTGATTTCTTTCTTGGGTTAAAAACTAGACACACAGAGGCATCTTGTGGCCAAAATCCATCAAGATCAAATCACGAGAACCATGCTTTTCCATTTTTTAAAGTTATGATTTGCTCTCCGTAATTCATAAAAAACTGCTACTGTTTTTGTCCAATCTTGTTTATTTCAACTCAAATGACCCCCTAATGTCTTGAGATCCAAATCATACTTTGAATAATGATAATTTAGCTTAAATCTAGAGGCTAAGTAACCCAAATTAGTGAATAAATCCATGTCTTATTCTTGTTCATATTCATTCATTCATGTACATTTAATGCTCATGATTAGAACTAGCAATTGAATAAAGTTGGATTTCATGCTTGATAGGTTTAAGCTAGAAATTTAGGATTGTTATTTCTAACTTCACATCTTGTATATCATGTGGACTAACATTTTGTATTGTAGCGTTATTAAGGTATGACCTCTAGGACCCTCTTTAATTTATTTTAATTTCTTGATTTTATTGATTTTTCAACCTCATGCGCGACAGATTAGAATTAGGATCTTGCCTTATATGTATATGTGATTAGAGACTCCTTTTTTTTAGAATTTTCTTTTGTTTGTATGCATTGCACGTTTAATATCACTGCTGGATCCCGGGTAAGCCCTCTTGTTCCCTATTGCATATCATATTGCTTGCTACTTGGAATATGTGGATTATGAATGATATTTTGTCATTAGCAATTTTACACCCTTTTGGACATGCTTTTTTGTGATGTATATGTATATATGTATTAGTTGAAGGCATGCTTAGATTAATAAATTTGATTAAAAGGATGTTGAGTAGAGGCCTATCGCAAGATAGGATGAGAGAGGGTGTTTTAGTCCGACGGGCTCCTTCCTCTCTCATTCCATAATCCTCGGACCTAGTTAATCTCTGGTTTCTGAAAGATCAGTTTGCTTTAAAAATGGTTTCTTAATTTTCCTTTTAAAAAAATTAAGTGGCGACTCATTTATTTTTGACATTGATTTTGAGAAAGTATTTCAAAAGAAAAGCTGTGGGTAGAAAGAAAAACCTGCGATATCCACAATCTGGCGACTCTGCTGGGGATCGAACCCAGAATCTCTGGTTTCGCAGACCAGAATTTCTGATTTTGGGTTCACTTGAGGATTAGACTTGAAAAATGTCCTTTTAATCAAATTAATTAATCTTTGTGTGCCTCGTGCATTTCACTTGCATGTCCAGCCAGTCGATTGCACGGAACTATGACCTTGGAGGCTCGGGGCAACCCGGTCGGTCAAGTCATCATGGGACTATGTGATCACCCTTGATCTTGTACCATGATTTGGTATATGAAGCATCCTATCGGATGTATGTCAAGGGTCCCTTATTTGACCAAAACCTAGCCTGTGCATGATAGTTTCTGTAGAACCTTTCAATCTTAGGAAATCAACTCTTGATTAGGATTATGTGCTAGGGAGTTTTGTATGCCCGGAAGGGATTACTTGAGATGATGACGATACTTGCTTGATGAAAGATGTATAATCTTTTAATCACCTTTTAGCAAATTCTCCTCATGTTCTGCGACATTTGGAGAACATGCCGAACCTTGATTATAAGATTATATTTCTTATATCATGTCTAGTTAAGCATCATTGACCTTGTATGTATCCAAATTTATGGAAAGTACGGTGATAATCCAGTCATGTGATCCCCCTACCCAAAGATTTTTCTCAAGGTTTTCGATTACCTTTTCAAAAAATCTTTTCCTCTTTTCAGTTAAAAATTCTCAAATTAACATTTGTTAAGGCATATTTCACTTGATCATCTTCAAAAGAAAAATTCGAAAATCCTTGAAAATTATTTTGGTAGAAGAAAGTTCTCAAAAAGCACTCTCAAGGATTGTTTTCAAAGGCCTTTTTACTACCCAAAAAAAAAATTGCTTTTCAAATAGATTTTGAAAATTTCGAAATGACCAACCTCTGAGAAGGTAGTGAGGATCACAATGAGAGGAGAAATCAGCGCACTTGACATGGGTGATGATCTTATGTGCTTATGTGTTAGGATTAGGATTTTCTCTTTTTTTTTTGGCATATAGAGTAGGCACACAGGCAAGCATGCATTGCATCCGCGTGACATACAAAAGGAAAGTTTTTGTTTAAAATGACTTTGTGTAATAAAATGAAGATAAAAAGGTTTTCAAAGAGGACTTTTCAAATTTATTTGTAGGAGCAAAAATAGCAAATCAAGCGTGGTTTAGGGATCCCACGTCGAGGCTAGTTAGAAGGGAATACGCTGACATGGCTGAAGAAAGAAACAACGAAGAAATGGCCGGGTTAAGAATACTGGTAGAACAACAAGCAGAGCAAATGAGGCGACAGGTGGAAAACATTTACCGTATGATGGGGATGATAGAAGAGCTGAATCGCCGACCACCACATGTAATTTCGCCCGTTATAGACCCACCTTTGGAAGGAGGAGAAGGAGATTGGTTCGACGACCAGGAAGCACAATGGACTGATGCACTGCGAGCCAACAGAGACAGAGAGAAAGCTGAGAAAGAGAAGCAACTGACCGAGAAAATAGAGAAGTTGGAAAGGGTGATGCGCAAGGCTCAGGGGGTTGATACCTATCTAATGGAGTTAGAAGGCCTGTATGACGGGGTCCACGAGACGCTGCCTGCCGGGTTCAAAATGCCGGTCTTTGATAAGTTTAATGGCACTGGAAATCCTCGCAGTCATATAAGAATGTGTATTGGGGCTTTTCAACCTAGCGGCTTGAGCACAACTATGATGGCAGTCCTATTCCAATAAACTTTGACTGGAGCTGCTCTGTCCTGGTATCTTACTCTCGAGCCAGGCAAAACCAGAATTTGGGAGGAAGTCGTGAAGTCATTTGTGGCCCAGTATGAGTACAATCAAGACCTAGACGTCACTGTTCGAGATCTAGAAACAACCAGGCAGGGAAGCAAAGAGTCATTCGCTGAATATTTGAGTCGATGGAGAGGAAAGGCTGCAAAGATGGTACAGAGGCCGTCTGAGAAAGAACAGATCCGGATGTTAATGAAGAACCTACAGCCGGTCTATCAAGAGAAAATGAGGTTTCAGTCCATCAACACTTTTGTCAAGGTGTTTGACGTGGGGACAAGGATTGAAGATGCGATTCAAGAAGGAACCATCAAGAAGGAAGAACAACCAAACCGGTACAGGAGGCCAAACTATGGATCCAACGGAGGACAAGCGGGAGGTCACTCTGGCCCCACCGATGTCAATGCACTGAATGGACCAGAAAGGAAATTCAACATAGCACCAAGGAGAGGAGGGGATAAAGCACCAAGAAAGTTCTCACATTTGGGAGTGGCACTGTCAACCGCCCTCAATAGATTGTTAGCCAAGGGGCATCTCCGTCAGCTGGAACCACGACCTCTACCGAGTTCGCTTTCGCCAAATTTCCAAGGGGACCTCTTCTGCAAATTTCATCAGCAGAAGGGTCACTCAACGGATAGGCGTATGAGATTAAGGCACGAGATTCAGGACCTCATTGACAACAAGGTAATTTCGGAACCCCCCACCAAAGCTCCGAATGTCACTAGAAATTCGCTTCCGAATCATCAAGCTGTGCCACCACCACAAGGCCTTTATCTCTTGGGGATAGAAGAAGCAACCTTCGATCCATCTAGGCTAATCACTAAGGCCGGGACACCAAGAAAGCCATACCAGCTACCTGAGGATTTGACAGTCTGTGCCTTGGAGGATCAGCCAAAGGAGAATGAAATGGGGCAATCAGACTAGTGGGTTAAAGGGAGTGACGATCAAGACGAGAACCAGATAGAAGATGATCTTTGGTACGAGAGTGACAAAGAAATGGAGGTGGTAAAGGGTACTTTGACAGTTGATTCAGAAGTTGACAATCTATGGGCAAGAGAAGAAGTCAGTCATTTAACTCGGTCTGGCAGACACTTTAAACCACATGAGCTAGAAGAGGATCATCCTGGGAGAGAATTGGACAAGGGAAAAGGGAAGACGAATGAAGAAGAGGAAGAAGACAGGGTTCTAAGGCAGATGAAGAAGACTCAGGCCAATATCACCATTTGGGGGTTGCTGATTGCCTCCAAACGCCATAGGCAGGCGGTCCTAGATGCTCTGAACCAATCTGACGTGTCTATCGACACCACCCCGGAGGACCTCATAGGGCTGATCGGCAAAATTCCGACCTCGGTTATTACCTTCTCGTCAAATGACCTGCCTCCGGGAGGGCCCATTCGCAACAAACCGTTGTATGTCACTGTCGAATGCTTGGGGAACATCGTGCCTGCTTGCCTGGTTGATCATGGGTCGGCCCTCAACGTGTGTCCTTTCCGAACGGCTAAGCGAATGGGCCTGGATGAGTCAACATTTACACCATCAGAGCAAAGGGTAAGAGCCTACGACAACACCCAGAGAACAGTCATGGGGATAGTCCTTCTTCGTCTCGTTATCGGCCCTTTTGGGAAAGAAGCTGAATTCCAGGTCATTGACATCCCCGCTTCTTTCAACCTGCTACTAGGTAGGCCTTGGTTGGACAGTTTGGGTGCTATACCGTCAACAATCCATCAGAAGGTTAAGTATGTCTGGGAGAATAAAGTCTGTGATATCCTCGGGGACAGTTGGTTTCGTTCGCCCGAAGCATCATCAAGCGCACCGGTTCTAGAATTACAGCTGCAAGAAGAAGAAACAAAAATGGGAGGGTTCGAGTTCATCAGCATGTTGGAAGAAGAAAAGCCGAGAGAGTTTCTACCGCTCCATTTCGATCAGTATGCCAGTCCAGTGGTCGCAGGGATCATGAAGAAGATGGTTTCTTTCCAGGGTTAGGATTGGAGAAGAACCTTCAGGGCCTGCCTGAGTTTCCAAGAATCCCTACTCAGACTCACACTCATGGCCTGGGGTACCAGCCGGCAAAGAAGGAATTGAGAACGAAGAGGAAGGCCGTCGATGCGCCACTAGACCCCTTACCAAAAGACGCTCAATGGATATTTTATGAAGGAAGGAGAAGATTTCCCCTTCCGTGGCTTCCCAGAACCATGGATGGACCAGAAAGAGAAAAGTCTAAAGCCAGGGTTCGAGATCTTTTTCTCCCATGAATATTCCGAGTACAAAGACCCATTTTTGCAAATGCCTGAAAAGTCTGCTACCGTCAACGATTGGATTGGTGTACTGAATGGACCGGTCATGCAGGACCTGTTGAGCGAAGAAGGGGAGAAAGTCGAAGAAAAAGGGAAAGAAGACGAGGGCCTGGAAGTCGAGATTGAAGAGGGGAATGATGAGGATGCATCGGAAGAAGAGCCGAAGCCAGAAAAGGAAGAGAAGACGGAATTCGGGGGACTGCCAGGTTGTAACACTATGGAGCTCAAGCAGGGAGTCAACAAGGAGTGGGTCTTTGAGTCTAGTGATAAGTATCCCCCTCACCCAGAGTCTGTAATGGCCCAAATGAGGCGTCTTACTATTGCTATGTCTGTTGTAATCACTCCTTACAAAATCAATGAAAGTATGACTGATTCTGCCTACTCGAACGCGCTTAATGAGTGTGATGAATGTGATGATCATGAAATACCTAATGAATTGCAAAAGTTAATTGAAAAAGAAAAAGAATCTGCATGCAAAATCATTGAGGACACTCTAACAATTAATCTGGGAAATGAAAATAATCCTCAAAATGTCTTTATCGGCTCCACACTTAGCAATAAAGAAAGCAAAGAATAAATCAATCTATTAAATGAATTCAAAGATGTTTTTGCATGGTCTTATAATGATATCCCAGGTATTGATCCAAAGATAGTCCAACACCACATTCCTCTCTTTCCCAATTCAAAACCCATAAAACAAAAATTGAGGCGAATGAGGCCAGAATGGGCACTTAAAGTAAAAGAGGAGGTTGAAAAGCCATTAAAGGCTGGATTCTTGATGGTCACCGAGTATCCTGAGTGGATTGCCAACATTGTACCTGTCCCAAAGAAGGATGGTCGTGTTAGGGTTTGCGTTGACTTTCGAGATTTAAACAGGGCAAGCCCTAAAGATGATTTCCCATTACCCCACATCGACGTGTTGGTCGATAACACTGCGGGACATGAGCTTCTATCTTTCATGGATGGATTCTCTGAGTATAATCAAATCCTCATGGCACCCGAGGATAGAGAGAAAACCACGTTCATCACTCCATGGGGTACATATTGCTATAGGGTCATGCCATTCAGACTCAAGAACGCAGGTGCGACCTATCAAAGGGCTGCCACAACTTTACTGCACGACATGATCCACAAAGAGGTGGAGGTATATGTGGATGATATGATTGTGAAATCCAAAGAGAGGGGAGGGCACCTAGAGGCTTTGAGAAAGTTCTTTGAGAGATTGAAGGAGTTCAAAATGAGACTAAACCCACAGAAATGTACCTTCGGAGTTACCACAGGAAAGTTGTTAGGGTTCCTTATTACCCAGAGGGGGATCGAAGTAGACCCGACCAAAATAAAAGCCATAACCAAAATGAACCCACCGAAAAATGAGAAAGAACTGAGAGGATTCTTGGGGAGAATACAGTTCATCAGCCGCTCCATTTCCAAACTCACCTTAACCTGCAACCCACTGTTCAAACTACTTTGAAAAGGAGAGAAATTCAAATGGGAAGCCCCTTGCCAACAAGCCTTCGACAAGATCAAAACCTATCTCCAAAACCCACCTGTCGTATCACCACCCTCACCTGGGAGACCCCTGCTACTTTATCTCTCTGTATCCAAAGATTCGATGGGGTGTATGTTGGCCCAAGAAGGAGAAGAGAGGCACGTGGAGAAGGCCATTTATTACTTGAGCAAAAGAATGGTCGGATATTAGTTAAAGTACTCACCCTTGGAAAAGGCCAGTTGGGCCTTGGTTTGGTGTACCCGTCACCTTCGCCATTACATGCTAGCCTTCCCTATAATCCTGGTATCCCGAATGGACCCATTAAAATACCTATTCAAAAAACCTGTCTTGACCAGTAGGATTTCCCGTTAAACCATGATGCTAGCTGAATTCGACATCAAGTATGTCACTGCCAAGTCTGTGAAAGGAAGGACTGTCGCCGAGTTTTTAGCCGACCTCGCCATAGAATCCGAGGATGAGGAAGAAATCAAATTCCCGGATGAAGGAATAATGGAGGTAAAGGAGGATTTGTGGAAAATGTACTTCGATGGAGAAGCCAACCAATTAGGTTACGGAGTTGGAATCATTCTCATAGCACCCGATGGGGCCCCTACCCCATTAGCCGTCAAGCTGAAGTATAACTCAACCAACAACATTGCGGAGTATGAAGCATGCATAATTTGGATGGAAGCAGCCTTGGCTTTGAAAGTCGGACGGTTTGATGTCTTCGGAGATTCCAATTTGATCATATCCCAAGTCCGAGGAGATTGGAAGGTAAAGCATGAGAAACTGAGACCTTACCATGACTATCTGGAAAGTCTGAAAGAACAGCTCCAAAAGATTTCTTTTTACTACCTCCCTCGTGAAGAAAACCAACTAGCCGACTCTTTGGCTACCTTAGCCTCGATGATCCGAATCCCCTCCAAAACTGCCATGATCCTGCTATCCATAGAGGTGAGGAACCAACCTTCATTTGAAATGATCGCGGCCATGGAAGACGAAGAGGAAATACCGTGGTATTTGGATGTGTGGAAGCTCATTAAAGAAGTAGAATACCCCGAAGGAGCCTCAGAAAAGGATAGAAAGGCGATTCGACGATTCGCCGCCCAATTTGTGATTTATGCAGATAAGCTATGGAAGAAATCCTACACTGGGTATAATCTGGAGTGTCTATATGGAAAAGAAGCTAAGAGAATGATGGAGGAAATACATGAGGGAGTGTGTGGGCCCCATATGAACGGGCACATGCTGGCAAAGAAGATCATCCGACAGGGGTACTATTGGACGACCTTGGACAAAGATTGTTACAAGTATGTTAAAAGGTGTCACAAGTGTCAAGTTCATGCGAATTTGATGCATACCCCACTGTCACAGCTCTATAGCATGACCACCCCTTGGCCATTTTTCGAGTGGGGGATCGATTTCATTGGTGAGATAGTTCTGAAGGCTTCTAATGGGCACCGGTACATAATCGTGGCAATTGATTATTTTACAAAGTGGGTAGAGGCAGCCTTGTTTGCAACTTTGAAAGCCAAAGACGTGGTGAGTTTCATCGAGAAAAACATAATCTGCAGGTATGGGGTCCCGAATGAGTTCATCTCCGATCATGGCAGTCATTTCCAGGGAGAGGTTATCCCGCTCTTGGAAAAGTATAAGATCACACGCCATCAATCGTCCCTGTATAGGCCTCAGACGAATGGAGCAGTAGAAGTAGCGAATAAGAATGTTAAAGCAATCTAGGGAAAAACGACGGATACATATAAGGATTGGCATGAGAAGCTGCCGTTTGCTTTGTGGGGATACCGAACATCAGTAAGAACTTCAACGGGCGCTACGCCATATTTGTTGGTCTACGGGATGGAAGTCGTTCTCCCAGTCGAGGTAGGAATACCCTCTCTTAGGGTTTTGGCAGAGTGTGAGATCCCCGAATCAGAATGGGTACGAGGAAGGTATGAGGAGTTGATGTTACTCGATTAGAAGAGGCTGGCCGTAGTAAACCATACTCGGGGGTACCAGAAGAGGATAGCTCGTGCGTTCAACAAAAAGGTCCGCCCAAGGAAACTTGCTGAGGGTGACCTGGTCCTCAAAGAACTTAAAGTGCCTGTTTATGACCCCAGAGGAAAATTCAAACCCAACTGGGTCGGGCCATACATCATTAAGACTCTCCTTTCCGGAGGAGCGACCTATCTCATGGACCTGGACGGGGTTGAATTTAAGCAACCAATTAACCTCGATCGCCTCAAGAAATATTTTGCTTGAAACCATTTCTTTCAAAACCTCCTACCTCGATGAACTACGCTTGACCTGATTCCCGTTAGGGGATACGTAGGCAACCTACTCGGTTCGGTCAGTAAATAATTGCCTAATTGGCACTCTTCTTTGCAGCCTTAAAGCCGAACTACTTGGGACCTGACGCCCATTTGGGGATAAGTAGGCGGGCTCTCCAAAGCCACTCGGTCCATTCGAAAAAGACTGTGCTAAACTAGGGTCAAGTTGGCATTTGCCCGGAACCACTTCAAAGCCCTAAAACTAGGGACAAACTTCGTTTGCTAGCTGAAGAACCCTGATACAAGACCCTCCTTTAGATCGCCTGGCTATCAAGATAAGTATTATAAAGAAACAAAAGAGAATTCATGGTATAGAAGAAGTAAAGCTTCAAGAAAAACGCAAAGTAAAGAGCCAAGTAAAGACATTGAAAGGAGAATTCTTCATAAAAGATTAATCGGAGGAGTGAGAACTTTGATTAAGCATGTTAGAACTTTCCTAAAGATCACAGCACTTGAAAAAAAAAAAAAGAAGAAGGGGAAATCACATTCAAAAGCGTAAAAAGAGTAGGCAGGGTCTGTCAGAAAGTTTTGTGAAATGGCATGCTTTTCCCTGTTTTCGTCTACTTTATTATGCATGTGTCTGTCAAGCTCGTCTCGCAACCAAGGCCTAGATCTCTAGAAGATACTGGGTAGTAGGCACAGTCGGAGCAGGAATTCTCAGACACGGAACAGCCATCCTACTGTGCCAAGCCTCGATGAAAGCCTTCGCGATATCAGGGCGCAAAGTGGAACCCCTGGTGAAATCAGCAGTCACAGATTCAGTAGTATCTTGCAAAAGTCCAAACTGACGGACAACCCGATCGGGAATGTAGAAAGTAGTAGTATGCAAACCCGGCAGCCAAATGCTAGGTCACCCAGGAAGGTGTACAGCAATAGAGCAATGGGTCCACTGCGGACAAACCTAGCAGATATCACTAGAAGAGAGGCCCTGGAGCCAACCAAGCCATGCATCGGCGGATTGAAATAAGTTGTGAACTTCTATACGATCGTAAGGAAGTGATCCACGAAGATGGGAAGGGTGTATAAAGAGGTCCAAACGCTCCATGAGCCAAATCTGCAGAACAAAAGGTGCCCCGGCAGGTAACGTGGCCCAGGTGGCATGAGCATGGCCCAATCCAATCAGAGTTTCAACAAGGACCAGCATAACAGCACTTTTCATCTCCCGCAAACTGCAGGCAATGGGTATAAGAGTGTCAGAAGATGACTGAAAGAGGAAGTAAGAGAGCATAGCAATTGACAGGGCACTACGTCGGATGATCTGATACTCACCATCGTAAGGGTCCCCTATGGGAGCATAAACGGAAGAAAGGCGCTCAAAATCAATCTTCCTATCACAAATAAAGGAGCCCGCGGCATTCCGAGATGTGTGCAGAAGAGTAGCTGAATCTCGGACATACCCGGCCTGAACCGAAGGAACCATCAATTCAACAGAAGGATCGGTGTGAAGAATGGCGCTGAATTCCTCAAACAAGGGGCAAATCTCCTGAGAACCAAAACAAAAGACGTTGAAAGAAGAATCCCAACATTGGATGGCAGCTCGAAGTAGGCCCTCATTCAAGTGCATCCGTCGGAAAGAGAAAAGATCATTCAGCCTGAAGCACTCAAAGTTGAGCATATCAACGCCGGAAAGGGTGTCCATCCAGGGGAAAAGGATTTGGGAGCTGATGGGGGCCATTTTGGAAGAAAGTAAAGAAGAAAAGAGAAGTGTTTTTCGGAGCCTTGAGAAAGAAGGGGTATAAATAGGGGAATAAAGCTGCCTAGCTACCCGCGACCCTCGATAAAGTGCCGCGGCACTCAAATAAATGCCGCACGGCAGTTCGTGAATGCCGTTGCGGCATTCACTGACTGCCGTCGCAGCACTCACTGAGTGCCGCGGAGACCTCACCGAGTGCCGTTCTGGGTTTGTCATTTGCCAGGGTCTATTTGTAATATGTTTAGCCCACCAGCAAACAGAAAAATACATAAAAACGTGCGCTTCATGCAGCACGTGCAACAAAGATCAATACATTCATTCATTCATTCATTCACTCATTCACTTTCATTTCGCAATAAGAAAAGGAGAAATCACAGCATTCAAAATTGAAATAAGGTCAGGACCAAGCCATGGTCCCACATAGGACAAAGGAAGGACTAAGCTATGGTCACACATACGTTGAATAAACAGAATGAAAAAGATACCCAAGTACCTACCCTACCGGTTATCCTAAGCAGCCATCAAAATAAAGTGTATGTATATACAATCATCCGAATAAAAGTGTAAATCCTCCCAAAACACTCAAAAGAAATAAAAAAATAAAAAAAAAGAAGAAGAAAAAGTAGGATCAGCCTCGGCCCCGGCTGCGAGTCTGGCGGGTCGTACGCCTGAGGGGATCCTTCTCCGACTCTGTCCCGCTACCTCCACCGCTCCCTCCACGTCTGCCGCTACCGCCACCTCTGCCTCTGCCTCTGCCGCTACTGGTGCCCTCACCGCCGCCTCCGCCGCGTCCAGCGCCGCTTTCACCGCCTCGCCCCATGCCTCGTCCAGCACCGCCATCCCCAGGAATGTCGCTGAGGGGAATGCCGAACTGCTGGAGCCACTGCTGAAGCTGCCTCACCTGCTGGGACAGGGCTCTGATCTCCTCTGCCTGAAATAAGAAAGGATAAATCCATATAGTGTTGAAAAGACAAACGAAATACTGAGAATAAGAGGATAAAGATCTTACTTGGGCCCTCAACTGAGTCGCAGCAGGCGCCCGAGCTCCCTCAGCCTGAAAACAAGAACCAAGAATATAGGATCGTAAAAGAAGAGGCAATCAAAGTCAAAGTGAAAAGGCAGGGATGAGTTTCTTACCATCCACTCTTGCGCGAGAACCCACTGCCGCACACTGTGGGCGTACGCCAAGCCCTCCTCTGCGTAAGCACGTGGGACGACGTCATAATGGAGAGTAATAGTGGGGGCGCCCTGTTTGAGTCGGGGGATCGTCGTCGAGTAGGGCTCGCCGAACGAGACAGCTGACATAGTCCAATCCCACTCAGGCAAGGCAGGAGGACGAGCCACAGCAGGAACAGGCTGCAAACAAAAAATAATAAAGCATGGATAAAGAATAAAAGGAAATTCATAAGAGTAGTAATAGAGAAATCATATACTCACCCGAGTCACTTCCATCAAAGGGAAGTTTGGCATCAGCTTAGCGGCGCGGAACGCCGCATATCCTGTGGGGGGATCCACAAAGTCATGAATACCCAAGCCCATCAAAGCAACCATCAGCTCGCTACCCTTGAGGGTGTCCGTGGCTCTCATAGAGTCGGGAGGAGGGAATGGCACGAAGAATCCAGGGGCCGCCAGTGATGCCTAGTCACCCTCTCTCCTAAATACCACGCCTGGCCCTCTGGCCCATCAAGGAGTCGCCTCGTCGGGTCATATCCAGCTAACTCTCGGATCTCCGTACGAGCCTCAGGAAGCACCCTAAGCCAGGGCTGCCAGTGGACGTGCTGCTCCCTCAAGTTCGTTAGGAAGTTCCTGAACGAAACAAAATCGTGGGCCCTGGTCTTCCGCCCGACTCTATCCTTCGCCCACTTCAGCCCCTGGGACATGATGAGGGCGTCAGCGCTGCGTGTCTCAGGAGACATCATACGGAGGTACTCGTGGGACCAAATCTGTAATAAAAAAAAAGAAAAAGGAAGAAAAGAAGGAAAGGGAAAAGAAAGTTAGTCTCACAATTTAAATAAGTTGTTAAAAGTATAATGGGCAATGAAACCACGCTATCCAATAACTGCTGGTGGAGGCCGGCCTGTCCCGGGAGATGTCACCCATGTGCCGGTATAAGATGGCTAACCCTGCGCCAGCCCAGTCATACTCGTCCACCCGGTCCAGGTGCTCCAGGGACGCTACCATGGAAACATCGACCCGATCACCCTTGGTGCTCAGCAAGAAGCACCCCAGTAAGTACATAAGAAAGCCTCGGGCCATCTGCTCATCCGTAAAACCAGGCTTGCCCCTAAACGTGTCCATAAACCACCGGGCTGTGACTAGAGACTCCTCCGGGACCACTCCCAATAATGGCTCCACCTGGTTCCACTCCTGGTCCGTCAGATACCGCAAGCGCTCTCCGCCGAAGGCAATCCCGGTGATCATCGAGAAATCCAAGGGAGTCATCGTCATCTCCCCAAAGTCAAAATGAAAAGTGCTGGTGGTAACCCACCACCGCTCGGCCAATGCATGTATCTGCCGCAAGTCATTGGAGCTCTTCGTCAAGAGTTTGACGAAGTCTCCAAACCCGGCCGCATCCACCAAAGCCCTCACTGCCTCACTCAACTGTGTATACCACTCATACCCATGCGCGAGGCTACCATGCCCCTTCAGCACCTTAGGCTGCTGCTGCAAGAAAGAATCACAAATTTTGATATTAGTAATTGGATAAAAGAAAAGGTAAATAAACAGATGGCAGCAAAAGACAAGGAAATGAGACATAAAAAGGAAAGAAATAAAAAATCTAGAAATACTCGCAGAAATTTCACAAACGTGGCAATCGTTTGCGTTCAGTTCAGCTGTCCTAGCAAGGTTTCGAAGAAAAAAGAAAAAAAAAAAAAGAATAACTTGTTCGCATTTTCGAGAATACATGCATATATAAACATGTGAAGGTGCAAAAGAAATTTAAGCGCAGTTTTAAAAAGAGAAGTTCATGAGAATCATAAAAGGCGTAATTTGAGTCACAAGCGGTCAAGAATTAATATTGAATAATAAAAGGCGTTTGGAACGCTCCAGAAAATTTACGAGTTCGGTAAACATGAGTGAGAATAATAAATTGTGATTCATCAAGCAAAATATTCACAAAGTCCATGAGAAGTAAAATGAAAAGCGAGATCTTGAATAAAGTACGCTGCAAGCATGGCATTTACATTTTGAAATGAGACATTCAAAGTCATGATTCACAATACGTTCCATTAAGTTCAAAAAGGAGAAAAATTGAAAAGAGAAAGAGGAGCGTTTGCCTCGCGCTTGAACGCGCGAGCAGATAAATGCTCGTCTGGATCCCGGAGAAGGAGTGTAGCATCAGGATGATGAGTGGCTGTGTACTTGGCCTTCTTCTTCCTCCCTGAACCACTCGCCATGATCTGTCAAAGAAAAGAGAGAATTCGAGCGTTAGATTCATGAAAATTTTAGAAAAACAAGGAAATAAACTAGATTAATCAAGTTTCGGTCAAGTAGAACGAACCTGATAAGTCCCTGATAGATCAATCCAAGCAAGGAAAGAAAAAGGAAAATTTTCTCCAGAGAGAAACCGAGAGAGAGAAGATTGAGAGAATGAGAAAAGTGTATTGAACCCGGCGGTTTTAGCCACTGCCGCTCAAACGCGACACTCGGTTTTTCGTGCGCGGCAATTGATGGACTGCCGCGCGACACTCACTGATTGCCGCAACGGCATTCCGTGAGTGCCGCCCGGCAGTCACGGACTGCCGCAAAAATCCGCGTGTGCCGCGTTTAAGTCGGTTCAAAGATCCTTCATTTCCCCCCAAAAAATTCAAATCAAGTCCCAAAAATTGAATTTAAGGCCCCCAAATACTTGCCGTCATTACACTTTTGGCCCTCGGGTCATTTTTAGGTTTAAAATGGCTACAAATTTCAGAATTTAAGAGTATATATGAGCCCGTGGGCTCCCGATTTTGAAAATTGAAAAAAGACTTGAGCCCGTGGGCTCCCGATTTTTGAGAATTGAAAATATTTGAGCCCGTGGACTCCCGATTTTTGAAAAGTGAAATATTTGAGCCCGTGAGCTCCCAATTTTTGAAAATTAAAAATGATTTTGGAATATAACAGATTTACATTCCCGGTTCTCGCAACAGATTTGCGTTTACCCTCGTTTTTGGAATATAACAGATTTATATTCCCGGTTCTCGCAACGGATTTGCGTTTACCCTCGTTTTTGGAATATAACAGATTTATATTCCCAGTTCTCGCAACAGATTTGCGTTTACTCTCATTTTTAGAATATAACAGATTTATATTCCCGGTTCTCGCAATAGATTTGCATTTACCCTCATTTTTGGAATATAACAGATTAATATTCCCGGTTCTCGCAACAGATTTGCGTTTACCCTCGTTTTTGGAATATAACAGATTTACATTCCCTGTTCTCGCAACAGATTTGCGTTTACCCTCGTTTTTGGAATATAACAGATTTATATTCCCGATTCTCGCAACAGATTTGTGTTTACCCTCGTTTTTGGAATATAACAGATTTATATTCCCGGTTCTCGCAACAGATTTGCGTTTACCCTCATTTTTGGAATATAACAGATTTATATTCCCAGTTCTCGCAACAGATTTGTGTTTACCCTCGTTTTTGGAATATAACAGATTTATATTCCTGATTCTCGCAACAGATTTGCGTTTATCCTCTTTTTTGGAATATAACAGATTTATATTCCCGGTTCTCGCAACAGATTTGTGTTTACCCTCGAAATCAAATCAAAAGCATCATGAACCCTATAACAGATCTTCGCATCAGTCATGGAATTTGGTGATCTTCCCTGACTAACACGTCATGTAAAATACGTCGTACGTGGGGAAGACATGATAAGCATGGCGCTTTTATGACCAGGTCAATTCGAAAAATACCATTGCATGGCACTCGCATCACGATAAGATAGGTGCAATCATCCGTATGGTTACTTGCGCTTGTGTATGTTTGGCTCCTGCCTGAACTACGTCCCGGTCTGATTCCTGAATGGATACGTAGGCAACTCACCGTTGAGCACGACCAACATGAATCGTTTGTGAAGCCGTTTTTGTAACGCATTTTGTTTTACCTAAATTCGACAGTCTAGTCAAAGGCTTGTCTTCACACAGGCTTTGACATTCACTTATGGGACACGTTGCCCCACAAGCTCTGTCAAAGAGGGGCAAACTGTAGACACCCCAATTTTGACCGACCGCCGAATTTAGGAGAGTGTCACCTCCACGTCCAATGATAATAAGGACCGAAAAGATTTGAAGTATTCCAACCTCTTCAGAAAATTCTCCAAACGCGATAAAATTTCACAGAAAGAAAAAAAATACCAGTTATTCGGGAGAATTCAGGTATAAAACACTATTTTTGGAAAAGATCTTCAAAAATAAGTTTTTTTTTAAGAAAAAGGGAAGAAAGAAAAGACCTAAAAAGGGGAAATTCAATAGAGAACGGCCACGGCAGTATACCGCGGCACTCAGTGAGTGCCGGCCCGGCAATTACTGAGTGCCGCCGACATTTTCTGACTGTCTTTTGCTTTTGAAGTCCGTATTTTGTGGTACAATACGTATGTGTATGCGGATAAAAACAAAAATCTGATAAAGTAAGGTTGACGAAAATACGGCAATTAATAATTTGCCACGGCACTCACTGAGAGCCGCGCGGCAGTCACGGAATGCCGCGCGGCGGCAGCCACGGACTGCCGCGAATAACTTTTGAATGTCGCCCTGGGCAGCAGTCTGTCTAATTTTAGGAAGTTCGTATTGTACCACCAAATGGGATGATTACACCTGTCTTTTACTCCGAATTCACTGAAAATACTGGGTAATTTTTGTCTATTAAAGAGGGAGGATCTTCTTAGAATGAAAAAGGAGAAGAGAGTAAAAAAAAAAAGAAGATAGATGAGAGTGATACAACATACAATACACAACACAATTCAAAAAGAGAGAGTTTAGAGAACTAGGGAGAAGAGCTTGGAATATCTTCAAAGGAAAAGAACTTTGAGGAGAGCTTGGAGGTGACCCTCTAACCTTACTTGTATTTTCTTTCTTTTGAGCTTCTAATCTTCAAGTCATTTTTTAGTTTTGCTTGATTAAGTTTTAGAGTTTGTTAAGTAAACTTGGGAGTCCTTGTTTCTAATTCTTTGATCTTTCTTCTATTTCTTTTGTTTATGTTTTTCTCTTGAGATTCTTGGAGATCTTCAATATCTCTCTTGACATTTCTTGAGTATGATCCTTTGAATCCCATGTAAGCTTATGCTTTACATGAGAGTCAAAATTTGATCATCACTTCATTTTATAAACAAATAGATGGATCTAAGTCCATATTCATGACTTGAGTCCTCTAAACTTGATATCTCATGGAATCCTTTCTATATTCCTTTGAGACTCATAAGTATTAGTCATGTCTTCATCTCCAATGACCATCAAATGGTAGGAGGAAGTGGTTTTGAGTCTAAGCCCATCCCCATGGTTTAGATTCTTTATCTTGAGATTTCATGAATTCTATTCATACTTGACTTGAAATCTATAAATATAAAGGTCTTTTAGTCTGCAAGGACCATCAAATGGTAGGAGAAGATGGCTTAGTTTAAGTCCAACTTCATGATTCAATAGTTGGAATTAGCAAATAAGAGTTGAACTTGACAAATGAAAACAGTGAGTTCACAAACTATTTTTGATCAAAGATTTTTAGTTTGAGATCTAACCGTCGAAATAAAATGAAACCAACGAGAAAGTGTCAACAACACAATATTCTACCACTGTTCTTTTTGTTTTAAGGTGGTTTCATGTCTAAAGTGGTTTGGTTGTGAGTTTTGTAAGGACACTACAATCTGTCCACAGTTTCAGCATAGTAACACTCTTTTGAAATAAGTAAACCAATGCTTTAATAAAGTGTTTGTGACCCAAAATAATTTTTTCTAAGTAGATTAATGTGTTAGGAACTCACCCTAAAAAGAACAAAGCATTTATGATTTGTTTGCTATTTTTAGAAAATTGTGCAAGAACTCTGGACAGAAGGTTGTAAAATGCTGAGTGATGTATGGTTTTTGTCCAATTCCTGGAGATCCAACCATTGAAACCTTGATTTCTTTTTTGGGTTAAAAACTATACACACAGAGGCATCTTGTGGCCAAAATCCATCAAGATCAAACCACAGGAACCATGCTTTTCCATTTTTTAAAGTTATGATCTGCTCTATGTAATTCATAAAAAACTACTACTGTTTTTGTCCAATCTTGTTTATTTCAACTCAAATAACCCCCTAATGTCTTGAAACCCAAATCATACTTTGAATAATGATAATTTAGCTTAAATCCAGAGGCTAAGTAACCCAAATTAGTGAATAAATCCATGTCTTATTCTTGTTCATATTCATTCATTCATGTACATTTAATGCTCATGATTAGAACTAGCTATTGAATAAAGTTGGATTTCATGCTTGATAGGTTTAAGCTAGAAATTTAGGATTGTTATTTCTAACTTCACATCTTGTATATCATGTGGACTAACATTTTGTATTGTAGCGCTATTAAGGTATGACCTCTAGGACCCTCTTTAATTTATTTTAATTTCTTGATTTTATTGATTTTTCAACCTTATGCGCGACACATTAGAATTAGGATCTTGCCTTATATGTATATGTGATTAGAGACTCCTTTTTTTTAGAATTTTCTTTTGTTTGTATGCATTGCACGTTTAATATCGCTGCTGGATCCCGGGTAAGCCCTCTTGTTCCCTATTGCATATCATATTGCTTGCTACTTGGAATATGTGGTTTATGAATGATATTTTGTCATTAGCAATTTTACACCCTTTTGGACATGCTTTTTGTGATCTATATGTATATATGTATTAGTTGAGGGCATGCTTAGATTAATAAATTTGATTAAAAGGATGTTGAGTAGAGGCCTATCGCAAGATAGGATGAGAGAGGGTGTTTTAGTCCGACGGGCTCCTTCCTCTCTCATTCCATAATCCCCGGACCTAGTTAATCTCTGGTTTCTGAAAGATCAGTTTGCTTTAAAAATGGTTTCTTAATTTTCCTTTTAAAAAAATTAAGTGGCGACTCATTTATTTTTGAAATTGATTTTGAAAAGCTGTGGGTAGAAAGAAAAAACCTGCGATATCCACACATTCCCCAGAAGAAGATTAAGAGGTATCACCAAGGACTGAATCCGCATCTGCGCCACATGACTTTGGCCCAATTGAACACGACGTTTGAAACATTGGTGAGACAGACATCTGGATTGGAAAATAAGCACTGAAGTAGCTGGTAGGGCGACCTCTGGGAAGCCTCAACTAACCATACCTCGTAATCAGTCAAGAGTACCACAAGGAAAACTTGCTGCTATTAGAGGAGACACAAGGGCGTGCTTTAACTATGGAATACCAGGGAATCTTGCTAAGGATTCATGACGTCCAAGGAAGGATAGCCGTACCAATGTAGTCGGCTACAATTGTGGCAAGATAAGGCACGTGACCAGAGACTATCAATCTCCTCCAGGAGGATGCTATGGAGCAACTGCTTAACCTAAGCTCAGACAAGCCAGGCTCAATGCTATTATTCCGGAGGAAGTCGGCTATGAAGAGGTAGCTCAGCAGAATATGGAAGGTACACTTTTATTGCTCGATAATCGGATTAAAGTATTGTTTGATACTGGAGATTCAATTTTGTTTATCACTATTACAATTGTTTAGATGTAGAACCCCTTGTGATTGAGGCTGCCCTTAACGCAGTTTCTCCCTTAGGAGTGACGGCTAAGTTGAGTAAGGTATGCAAGGGTTGCACTTTAACCTTAAAAGGTTAAATCCTTTTGGCAAATTTGATTGTGTTATCGATGAAGGAGTTTGATGTGATTCTGGGAATGGACTGGCTTACGAAGCACCATGATAAGTTAGACTGTACTCGTAAGTCGATTTTGTTCTACGTACCAAGAAGCTCACCTTTTCATTTTTAGTGTAATCCCTCGAGCGACGCATTTCTAACTAGTCATTTAGCTATTATGGTAAGCTCTAGCATCAATAGTTCCATGTGAGATTTCCTTGAGAAGTTTTAAGATATCGCTGGATTACCACCTAAGAGGGAGGTTGACTTATATAGAGTTGGTACCAGGGACGTTGCCAATCTCTAAGGCCCCATATCAGATGGCCCCGATAGACATGCAAGAGTTGAACAATTCAGTTTAAGAGTTGGAAGATTCGGGATTTATTCTACTGAGCACATCGCCTTAGGGAGCGCTAGTGCTGTTTGTAAAGAAATAGGACGGATCACTCTGACTTTGTATTGACTACCAAGAGTTAAACAAGGTTTTAATTAAGAATAAGTATCCCCTCCCTTGGATAGATGATCTATTTGATCAGTTGTAGGTAGGCACAACCTTTTCGAAGAAAGACCTTCGATCGAGATACCATCAGCTGCTCGTTCGACTGGTCGACATATCAAAGACTACCTTCAGAACCAGATATGATCATTATGAGTCTTGGTGATGTTATTTGGACTCACTAACGCCTTTACTGTATTCAGGCCCGGGTGAAGACACCCCAATTTTTGACCAAACGTCGAATTAGGGAGAGTGTCACCTCCATATCCGATGATGACAAGGACGGAAAGATTCGAAGTGTTCCAAGCTCTTCAGAAAGTTCTCCAAACGCGGTAAAATTTTCACAGAATGAAATACCAGGTGTTTAGGAGAATTCAGGTATAAAACATCACTTTTGGAAAAGATCTTCGAAAATAAGTTTTTTTTAAGAAAAAGGAGAAAAGAAAAGACCTAAAAAGGGGAAGTTCAACAGAAACCGGCACACGGCAGTTGTTTGCGGCACGCAGTGAGTGCCGAATGGCAGTCACAAAATGCCGAACCGGCATTTACTGAGTGTCGCTGACAATTTCTTACTGCCGGTTGCTTTAACAATCCGTATTTTGTGGTACAAAACGTATATGTATGCGGATAAAAACAAAAAATTGATAAAGTAAGGTTGACAAAAACGCGGCAATCAATAATTTGGCGCGGCACTTAGTGAGAGCCGCGCGGCAGTCACGGAATGCCGCCACGGCTTTCACAGAGTGCCGAAGCGGCATCCACTGACTGCCGCAAAGGATTTTTGACTGCCGTCTTCTGCAGCAGTCTGTCTATTTTTAGGAAGTACGTATTGTACCACCAAATGAGACATTTACACCTGTCTTTTACTCTGAATTCACTAAGGATCTTCCTTGGGAGGAGATAACAAAACAAAAAACACAAGAAGTAGCTACCACTACACTCACACATATTTGAGAGAGATAGAGAGTTTTGGAGAGCTTGCAGAAGAGCTTGGAAGATCTTCAAAGTAGAGAAACTTTGAGGATAGTTGGAGGCGATCCTCTAAATTTTAGTTATGTTTTCATTCTTGTGTTTCTTTCTTTATTATGTTTTTATTTTTGTGTTTTCTTCTTTTTTATACATTTCTTTTGGGATTCATGGAGATCTTCAATGTCTCTCTTGAAATCTCTTGAGTTTGATCTTTTGAATCTCATGTAAGATTATGCTTCACATGGGAGTCAAAGTTTGATCATCACTTCATTTTATAAGCAAATAGATGGATCCAAGTCCATACTTATGACTTAGGTCCTCTACCTTGATGTTTCATGGAATCCCCTTCCATATTCCTTGAAAACCTATGAGTATTACCTATGTTTGTTTGTACTTCTCTCTTAAGATTCTTGAAGGCTCATGAGTATTAGTCATGTCTTCATCTCCAATGACCATCAAGTGGTAGGAGAAAGTAGTTTGAGTCTAAGCCCATCTCCATGGTTTAGATTCATTATCTTGAGATTTCATGAAGTCTATTCATACTTCATTTGAATCTACAAATATAAAGGTCTTTAGCCTCCAATGACCATCAAATGGTAGGAGAAAATGGTTTAGTTTAAGTCCAACTTCATGGTTTAATAGTTGGGGTTAACAAATAAAAGTTGAACTTGACAATGAAACAGTGGATTCATAAACCGGTTTTGATCAAAGATTTTTAGTTCGAAATCTAACCGTTGGAATCAAGTGAAACCAACGGGAAACTATCAATAACACAATGTTTTACCACTGTAATTTTTGTTTTAAGGAGATTTCATGTTTAAAGTGGTTTGGTCATGAGTTTTGTAAAGTCACTACAATCTGTCCAGAGTTTCAGAACACTAACACTCTTTTGAAATAAGTAAATCAGAACCTTGATAAACTATTTGTGACCCAAAATAATTTTTTCTAAGTAGATTAATGTGTTAGGAAGTCACCCTAAAAAGAACAAAGCATTTCTGATTTTTTTTATATTGTTAAAAAATCGTGCAAGAACTCTGGACAGAAGGTTGTAGAATGCTGAGTGATGTCTGGTTTTTGTCCAATTTCCGGATATCCATCCGTTGGAACTTTGATTTCGTTTTTGGGTTAAAAACTAGACACAAAGAGGCATCTTGTGTCCAAAATTCATCAAGATCAAACCACGGAAACCATGCTTTCTATTTCTTTAAAGTTATGATCTACTCTCAGCAATTTTCAGAATTCTGCAATAGTTTTAACCAATCTTATGAATAATGGCTTAGATGATATTTTCATGAGTTAAAGGTCAAACCATGTCTCAATAATGATTAATTAAGCTTGAATTCAAAGTTTAAGTGATCTAAATGATTGGGTATTTCATAATTTATTCTTGTTCATGAACAAATTCATCCATATGGCTTGGCACTTGTAATTAGGATTTACTTGCTTTAGATTCAATTGCATTTGATAGATTTAAGTTAGAAATCTAGGATTGTTATTTCTAACTTTATATCTTGTATATCATGTGGACTAACCCTTTGTTTTGTAGCGCTATTAAGGTATGACTTCTTGAATCCCTCTTTATTTATTTTAATTTATTGATTTTATCGATTTTTCAACCTCATGCGCGACACATTAGAATTAAGATTTTGCCTTACATGTATATATGTGGATTAGAGACTCTTTTCCTAGGTTTTATTTAATCGCATCCATTGCACGTTTAATACACGCGGCTGTATCCCGGGTAAGTTTTCTTGTTCTTTATTGCATATCATGTTGCTTGCTACTTGAATTACGTGGCTTTTGAATGATATTTTATAAATTGGTAATTTTACACCATTTTGACATGTTTGTGTAATGTATACGTATATCTATGTATTAGTTGAGGGCATGCTTAGATTAATAATTCAATTAAAAGGATGTTAAGTAGATGCCTATCGCGAGATAGGATGAAAAGGGGTGTTTTAGTCCAATGGGCTCCTTCCCTTCTCATTCCATAATCCTCGGACCTAGTCAATCTTTGGTTTCGCAAAAGATCAGTTGCTCTAAAATGGTTTCTTAATTTTCCTTTTAAAAATTAAGCGGCGACTCATTTGTTTTGAATTTGAAATTTAAAAGTACTTTAAAAGAAAATCTGTGGGTAACAAAAATTGCGATATCCACAATCTGGCGACTCCACTGGGGTTCGAACCTAGAATCTCTGGTTTCGCAGACCAGAATTCTGATTTTGGGTTCACTTGAGGATTAGACTTGAAATCATCATTTTAATCGAATTAATTAATCTTTGTATGCTTGTTGCATCTCACTTGCATGTCCAGCCAGTCGATTGCACGGAACTATGACCTTGGAGGCTCGGGGCAACCCGGTCGGTCAAGTTATCATGGGACTGTGTTATCACCCTTGATCTCGTACCATGATTTGGTATATGAAGCATCCTATCGGATGTGTGTCAAGGGTCCCTTATTTGACCAAAACCCAGCCTTTGCATGGTAGCTTTTATAGAACCTTTCAAGTCTTAGGAAATCAATTCTTGATTAGGGTTATGTGCTAGGAAGTATTGTATGCCCAGAAGGGATTATTTGAGATGATGACGATGCTAAACGTAATAAAAGATGTGTAAACTCTTAATTGCTTTCAAGCAATTCCTCTTCATGTCCCATGACATTTGGGAATATGTTAGATTTTTTATTATAAGATTACATTTCTTATATCATGTTTAGATAAGCATCATTGACCTTGTATGTATCCAAATTCATGAAAAGTATGGTGATAATCCGATCACGTGATCTTTCTACCCAAAGAATTTTAAATCCATCTTTGAAAGCAAACGGATTTTTACCATCTTTATTCCAAAGTTTTCAATCGCTTTTTCAAAAAAAAAATCTTTGGAGTTCACTTTTTGATTAAAGCCCCAAACTAACCTCTATTAAGGTATATTTTCACATGATCATCTTTTAAGGAAAAATCCAAAATTCTGGGAATTTTTTTCGAAAGAAATGCTCTTCAAATGAATTTCAAAGCGGAATTCCAATCCAATCCTCTTTTATTGAGAAATATTTTTATATCCTCATTCTTAAATAAGAGATTCAAAATTCTTGAGAATTGTTTTTGAAAGATCTTATCGTTCTAAAGAAATGTTTTTCAAATGAATTTTGAAATTTTTTTTTAAATACCCAACCTTTGAACGGGTAGTGGGGATCACAACGAGAGGAGAAATTATTTCACTTGACATAGGTGAGGATTTTATGTGCTTATGTGTTTACCTGTTAGGATTAGAATTTTCCTTTGCTTTAGCATATAGAGTAGGCACACACACACACTTGCCTTTCATTCGTGTGCTATGGGTGCAATGCATGCATCAAATCATAAGAGCATGTACATTTTGCACTCTCACCAATCGATACCATTACATACGTGTAGCATACAAACTCACAACATCTTCTTCCCAATTAAGATTAAAGTCCCTCAAAAATCCCTTACTATTCAATTCTGCATGCGGACCTTTTTCCTATCTGTTTTTTTAAAAGAAAGAGTGGAACAACCAGAGCCCCTAGTAAGGACACTCCTAATCTTCTTGAGTTTATCTCTCTTAATTAGAAGAGATCATGGACCATCATGTCGAGACAGACCCACCAATGGCCCACAGAGAAACTACAAGTCGTTGTTGAGCAACAAGATTCTAAGGTGAAGCAATTGGAGGGGGTCATGCTTGAGTTCATTCAATTATTGAAAGATCAAATGGGCCTTGATGAGGAAAAGACAGATCAGAGAATAATGGACTGCTTAAAGAATCAGCAACAGGCATGTCTGAACCCACCTACGCACCAAAGCCCATGTTCAAACCCAACCTATCACCAAAGTCCATACCCAAGCTTAACCATTCACCAAAGCCCATATCCAGGCCCAATCCCAACTAACCAAAGAGCTATTCCAAGTCCACATCTCAACCCAAAAACCAACTCTAGCTCAAAGTCGAATTCAAAATCAAACCAAGCCCGCAAGCCAAGAATCTTCACCAACCTTGGCATGCCATTATCCATGGCCCTTGGTCACCTTGTCAAAAATGGTCACCTCAACCTCCTGGACCCAAAGCCACTACCAAATCCTTTACCCCTTAAATGTGACCTGTCTTTGTACTGTGCCTACCACCAGACCCCTGGCCATATAACTAACTATTGCATGAAACTCCGCCATGATATCCAAAATCTCATTGAGCATAAAATCATCACTCCTTTGCTGAACCCACCTAGTGGCATCTGGCATGACATACAATCTTTTGAATCACAACCATCGCTGAATACTCTCAAGGGATTCGTTGCCTCCATAAGTGCGCAACAGCCAACTGGCCCCGACTCAATCAATAGAATCGAAAAAGGCATTGACAATACTCAGTATGAGTCAGAGAAGGGCCATTCGACTGAAAAATGGGCCATAAGAGGAGATGAAGTTCCTACAAAGATACAGAAGGGGAATGATGAACCTGAGGAAGATGCTAGTGAGGTAATAGTGTTTGGAAATGCTACTGCTGAATCAAATGTGGATGCTACTGGGGACTCAATAAGTTGAAAATTATCTGTGACATTCCAATTGAGACCGAGTCAAGTCTGGTAGTCGAGTTATGTTAGTTTGGAGTCAAATGTCAAGTCCAGTCGAGTCTTCTGGTCAGTCTATTATCAAGTTTGTTTGCAAGTCTTTGTCAAGTTTATCGAGTTGAGTGATGTAATCCTCCTTCCCTACTATTTGAATAAAATCTCATTTTTTTTATTCGGTGTGCTAAGTCGTGAATGTATGGATTATTAAGCCCAAAACAAAACAAAAAAAAAAGAAAAAGAAAAAGTCATTTTTTCAAACGATCATGGAAAATACTCTGTTAATAATCCCGAAAACAAATTTTGTGCCAAAACCAAGGAGGAGTAGAGAATTGATTAGCTTTACTTTAAGAATTTAAAGATGCCCTTGCTCAATCTTGAAAAGACGAAATTGGAACTTGAAGCTTGCTCACCATCTCCTTTTCTCAAATACCAAGCCTCAAAGATGAGCCCAACCAGTCTAAAGCCATAAACTTGGTCCTTGATGGTAGCCAGACATTTTGAATGAACTGCTTCTTCCAAAAAAAAAAAAGAAAATAAAAAAAAAAAAGAAAAAGAAAAAGTAAAAGAAAAAGAGAAAGAAAGAAGCTCGCTAGGATGAAAACCCGAAAGGGCGCCTAGGCAAAAGTTAAGAGCAAAAAAAAATAAAAATAAGATGCGTATTGATTTCAAAAATTCTAATCCTAGCCATTCAAAATCATAGAGAGAATAAGGAGGAGAAAGGAAAGGAAAGAGAAAAGAAAAGGCAGAGAATAGATAAGATTGAGAATTCTTGAGAACTTCAAAGTAGATCATTGGCACATGAACTATCTCAAGACTTTGTGTTGTTCTAAAGAAATTGGAAATGAAAAGAGAGATTTGAAAGTATCAATTAAGCTCACAATTTTGTGAGAGGCTCAAAGGCTAAGAGGGCATAAAACAATGTAAAGATATCTTTGAGAATAATAAAGAGTAATCTGGAGGGCTGATATTACTTTGTAAGTATGATATGAATGAAACGTGATTAACTGGCTAGTGAAAAGATTAAAGAATCAACCGTCAAATAAAAAAAGAGGAGAAGAAAATAAAAGAGGCATCTTGTGTCCAAAATTCATCAAGATCAAACCTCGGGAACCATGCTTTTTATATCTTTAAAGTTATGATCTGCTTTCAGCAATTTTCAGAATTCTGCAGTAGTTTTAACCAATCTTATGAATAATGGCTTAGATGATATTTTCATGAGTTAAGGGTCAAACCATATCTCAAAAATGATTAATTAATCATGAATTCAAAGTTTAAGTGATCTAAATGATTGGGTATTTCATAATTTATTCTTGTTCATGAACATATTCATCCATATGGCTTGACACTTGTAATTAAGATTTATTTGCTTTAGATTCAATTGCATTTGGTAGATTTAAGTTAGAAATGTAGGATTGTTATTTCTAACTTTATATCTTGTATATCATGTGGACTAACCCTTTGTTTTGTAGAGCTATTAAGGTATGACTTCTTGAATCCCTCTTTAGTTTATTTTAATTTATTGATTTTATCGATTTTTCAACATCATGCGCGACACATTAGAATTAAGATTTTGCCTTACATGTATATATGTGGATTAGAGACTCTTTTCCTAGGTTTTATTTAATCGCATGCATTGCACGTTTAATACCCGCGGCTAGATCTCGGGTAAGTTTTCGTGTTCTTTATTGCATATCATGTTGCTTGCTACTTGAATTACGTGGCGTTTGAATGATATTTTGTAAATTGGTAATTTTGCACCATTTTGACATGTTTGTGTAATGTATACGTATATCTATGTATTAGTTGAGGGCATGCTTAGATTAATAATTCAATTAAAAGGATGTTAAGTAGAGGCCTATTGCGAGATAGGATGAAAAGGGGTGTTTTAGTCTAATGGGCTCCTTCCCTTCTCATTCCATAATCTTCGGATCTAGTTAATCTTTGATTTCGCAAAAGATCAGTTGCTCTAAAATGGTTTCTTAATTTTCCTTTTAAAAATTAAGTGGCGACTCATTTGTTTTGAATTTGAAATTTAAAAGAACTTTAAAAGAAAAGCTGTGGGTAACAAAAATTGCGATATCCACGCTGGGCTCGTCGCATAGCTTGCTCCACAAGCATCCGATCAATTTCCTAGTTCGGCCAAAAGACTTATGGAAGGTGTAAGTTATTTCCTAAACCACTTAGGAAACTCCCATGATTCATTGTAGTTAGATTGGGTTTCTTAATCTATTAACTTACCTTGTAAGGGTGGTCTCTCACACTTATAAAAGGGACCACTCGCCCCCATTAACGGGGATTCGGATCTCACAAGAAAAGCACAATACACACCTACGCATATACACGGCCGGTTACTAGTAGTGCTGCCTTCTTTGTTGGCTCACCAAACACCGCTGGTGATCTGTTAGTGAAACAAGCCCCGACGCACATGTGGACGTAGATCACCTCATTAACGGGGCCAAACCACATATAATCCCTTGTGTCTCATTATTTCTCTCTCTAAGTTATTCACCAAACTCTTATAAAATTTTTTGGCATCATCAGCTTGGCACTGTCTGTGGGAAAGCGACAACGACTTTTCTTTAAAGTTTGCAGACTGTTTTGACAAACTGAGTGTTTTGGGACAATTTGATAACAATCCAGTAAAACAGAAAGTCTAGGAATGCTGCATAGAATATCCTCAAGAAAAAGGGTGTTCGATCGATCGACGCGCTTTCGATCGATCGAACCTCTTCTTCCCTCGATCGATCGAACTGTCTTCGATCGTTCGACAATGTCTCTGGTCCGATCGATCGAACTACTTCGATCGATCGATGTAGACACCCCAATTTTGACCAAACGTCAAATCCAGGGATTGGTTACCTCTCAAAGACCGATGATGACGATGACCGTGACGTTCGAAGATTTTCTAAGAAATTCAAAATCCTCAAGTTGTTCTTCAAGATTAAATTTGCAAAATTAAAAAATAAAAGAGAGAGGATTTGGGTATTCGGGAGAGCCCCGAACATTGAAGGACACATGAGGAAATCAGTCTGAAAATTTGCTCAATATACATATAAAAAGGTTTTGAAAGAAAGTATAAAATGAAAATGATACAAAGGAGTTTTAAATAAAGGAAAATTGTCTCTTGAAATAATAATAATAATAATAATAAGAAAAGCATAGTATATTGAAGAATATACCATGCACATGGGTGCATTTTAGCACAAATATACATGAATATATAAAGATAACTCACAAAAATAAAGTTTAGATTAATTTTCCTTTCGAAAATTTAAAAAATGGAGCAAATTCAGTTAGCCCCGGCACCCGGAAAACCCGGCGGCACTCACTGAGTGCCGCGCCGGCACTCACGGGTTGCCGCCCGGCATTCAGTGAATGCCGCCCGGCACTCAGTGAATGCCGCCGGCACCCGTCGAGTGCCGCTAGCTGTAACAGACTGCTTTTCTCACATGTTCTAGAAGATAACTTTGCACATGGGTCTCCAGCCGAATTTACCCATTTATCCTTGAGATAATGAGGTCTATATAAAGAGACCTTCATCTTTAAGAGGGTGGTGGAACTTTTGAATCAATATATATACATATACAAGAGATATACTTGAGTTTAGAGGGAGAGAGAGATAAGAATCATATAGAGAATTGAGAAGAAGAACATAATTTCTTGAAGAATTTGAAGAACTTTGAGATGAATTTGAAGATCTTGGAAGAGCTTCACAAGAAATTGAAGAATTCTTTGAGGTCATAGAGGTAACCTCTGAATCCTTGGTAGAGTTAGGATAATTTAATCACAAGTTCTTAGATCTAGGAACTTTTCACATTTTCAAAACCTCTCTTCTTACCCCATTTCATCACACACCACCAAGAACTTGTGATTGAATTTCATGACATCTCATTAATTTGGATCTAATTAATGCCTTGGGTTTGAGATAAATTAGTTTTGAAGAATTTGTGTTCCTAAATAAAACTTTGATTTCCTTTATTTCTATTTCATTCATAAGGTTCATGAGATCTTCCATATCTCATTGAAACTCTTTGAATTTGATTCATTATTCTCCTATAACCTTGTGATTCATATGGAGTTTAAGGTTGATCATGGTCACATCTATACATAATTGGTAAAATACTAGTATCAACTCATGACTAGGATCTCTTTACTAAGAATCTTATGGAATTCTTACTATATTCCATAGAGGTTTGAGTGGATTTGTGTCTTATTTAGTCTCCAAGGACCATTAATTTGAGAGGGGAATAAGTTGACTCTATATTCTTCAAGGATCACATATTCGAGAGAAGAATTGGATGTAGACTTTCATAATCTATGTTTAAAATAAGTAAGACCTTAGGATTTTCTTGATAGATCTCCAACTATGAGATCTATGATAAGAATCCATCAAGGTTAAATCTATGAACATCTTCTTATGTCATTAATTTGTCCCAATAATCACAACCATGCTTGATTCTAGTCCTTTGTAGGATCATGGATCAAGTTGGTTTTAAAATATGAACATCAATTCAATATTGGTGCAGTGAATCCTTCAACCCTCTGTGATCAAAGATTTTTCATAAAATCATGGTCCATTGGAATGGGATGAGACCAATTGGAGGGTGTTCATAACTCATATGAGTACCGCTGTGATTGTTGTTTTGATAAAATTCCATACTTAGGATGGTTTGGGCTTATGATTTCCAAATAAGCAATTCTCTGTCAAAAATTTCAGAACAGTAAACCGGTTTTAAAATTGATAGATCAGAACGTTAACCAAGTTTTCATGACCTTTAATAATTTTTTCTAAGAACCTTAATGTGTTAGGAAGGTTCCCTAAAAAGAATGAAGCAATTCAGATTTGTTTGCTATTTTTCAAAAATCATACAAGATCTCTGGACAGAGAGTTGTAAAATCCTGAGTGAGGTCTAGTATTTTCCGTATTCCCAGAGATCTAACCGTTGAAACCTCGATTTTCTTTTTGGGTTAGAAACTAGACTCACAGAGATCTATCCGTTGGAAGTATTTTATTTCTATTTTTTAAAATCTGGTCTGCTCTCTGTAATTCATAAAAAACTGCTACTGTTTTTATCTAATCTTATTTATTTCAACTCAAATGGTTCCTTAATGTCTTGGGACCCAAATCATGTTTTGAATAATGATAATTTAGCTTAAATCCAGAGGCTAAGTGATCCAAATTAGTGAATAAATCCATATTTTATTCTTATTCACATTCATTCATTCATGTACATCAATGCTTATGATTAGAACTAGCTATTGAATAAAGTTGGATTTCATGCTTAATAGAGTTAAGCTAAAGAATTGGGATTGATTGTTTGATATCATATTATTATGTGAAGCATGTGGACTAATATTTGTTTTGTAGCGCATTTGAGGTACAATTTCTCATCTCTTCTTTGGTTTATTTACTTCATTTATTTTAATTGATTTTCGACTCCATGTGCGACACCTTAGCTTAGGTTTTGCCTTATGTGAATATGTGAATTAGAGACCTTTTCTTAGGCTTTGTATTTGGTGTATGCATTGCACGTTTCCATTTCGCGGCTGGATCCCGGGTGAGTTCTCTAGTTCCTTACTTGCACATCATGATGTTTTCTAGTTGAATTATGTGACTTATGAATGATATTTTACCGTTAGCAATTTTACACCATTTCCAACATGCTTGTGTTATGTATACCTATATATGTATTAGTTGAGGGCATGCTTAGATTAATAACTTGATTAAAGAGGATGTTGAGTAGAGGCCTATCGTGAGATAGGGTGAATGGGGGTATTTTAGTCTGCCGGGCTCCTTCCCCTTTCATTCCATAATCCCCGGACCCAGTTTATCTTTGGTTTCGCAAAGGATCAGTTTGCTTTCAAAATGGTTTCTTAATTTTCCTTTTAAAAATTAAGTGGAGACTCTTTGATTTTGAATTTGGAATTTGAAAAATGTTTTGAAAACAAAAGTGGGCCCAAATGCCGGTATCCACAATCTGGCAACTCCACTGGGGATCGAACCCAGAATCTCTGGTTTCGTAGACCAGAATTCTGATTTTGGGTTTACTCGAGGATTAGACTTGAAAGCATCCTTCTAATCAAATTAATTAATTTTTGTATGCCCGTTGCATTGCACTTGCATGTCTCGCCAGTCGATTGCACGGAACTATGACCTTGGAGGCTCGGGGCAACCCGGTCGGTCAAGCCATCATGGGGCCGTGTGATCACCCTTGATCTCGTACCATGTTTTGGTATATGAAGCATCGTATCGGGTGTGTGTCAAGGGTCCCTTATTTGACCAAAACCCGGCCTTTGAATGGTAGCTTCCATAGAACCTTTCGATCTTAGGAAATCAATTCTTGATTAGGATTTATGTGCTAGGGAGTTTTTTATGCCCGAAAGGGATTACTTGAGATGATGACGATGCTTACTTGATAAAAGATGTGTAACCTCTTAATCACTTTTGAGCAATTTCTTTTCATGTCCTATGACATTTAAGAATAAGCCGAATCTTGATTATAAGATTACATCTCTTGTATCATGTTTAGCTAAGCATCATTGACCTTGTATGCATCCGAATTCATGAAAAGTGCGATGATTATCTAATCGTGTGATGCTCCTACCCAAGAATCCAAAGTTCATTGTTTATGAAAATTTTTGATTAATCATCATCTTTTATCAAAAAGAAGAAGAAATTGTTTTGAAAAGTTTTTACCCTTTCAAAGAAAAAAGTGTTTAAGGTTCATTTTCTTTAATCAAGTAAAACCCAAATCGTTTTTTTTATTGAGAAATATTTTCATGCCCTCACTTTAAAGAAAAAAAAAATCCAAAAAACTCAAGAATTGTTTTTGGGAGAAATGCTTCTCAAATGAATTTCAAAGCAAAAATTTAATCCAATCATCTTTGTTGAGCAAAGGTTAAACATCCTCATTCTCAAAAGAATTCTCAAAAAATTGTTTTCAAAAGATTTTATCCTCCAAAAAAAAAAAAAATACTTTCCAAAATAAATTTTGAAATTTTAATACTTAAAAGGGGTAATGAGGATCACAATGAAAGGAGAAATTGGCGTACTTGACATGGATGAGGATTTTATGTGCTTGACACGAGAATTTTCTTGTGCGCTCTTGTGCAGTACCCAAGTGTAGGTAGACGTGCAAGTAATATCTGGTAAGACCAGGTCGATCCCACAGGGAAGGTGTTGACCTATCGAATTAGACTAACCTCTAAAGAAAACAAAATAAAATAACTAAGGTTGAATGAAGGTGCGGAACACAAAGTTCCACAAACTAGGATTACTAATGAAAGTAATTAAAATTAACTAAACAATCTAACTAGCCAATTAAAACAGTACTTAAAATTAGGGTGTTTAACTTTAGAAAGAAAGTGTTGGGATTACACGAATCCGCAGTAACCTAGCCATCTACCATGCATTTACCTCGAAGCACAATGGAGTATATTACCTACAGTTTTCCGTATTCCTCAAAAGATAAAGATTCTATGGCCCTTTCATGACCGGGACCATATCATCACAGTTAAATTGAAATACACAAAAGCGGTTTAATTCAATAGTTAAGACTCGCATCCTCAATGGTGTTAGCATTGAAGATGGTTTGCAAAATGTATTGAAAGAAAATGCCTTAGGGCCTTAGTTTTAAAACTTTTTTGACAAACTGAGCATTTATTTGGGACAGAATGATAACAAGTCCTAAAACAGAAAGTCCTGGAATACTGCAGGGAACATCCTCAAGAATCTGAGAGTTCGATCGATCGACGCGCCTTCGATCGATCGAAGACCTTCATCCCTCAATCGATCGAACTGACTTCGATCGATTGACTGTCTCTGGTTCGATCGATCGAACTAACTTCGATCGATCGAACACAGCGATTATTCTGCTGCATGGCAGAGGCTGGAGATCACTGTTTCATCGTGTTCTCCCAACCTGGGACTACTCAGACATTGTCTGGAGTGTCGAGGATTGATTTTTAACGTAAGAAAATATTAACACCTTGTTTGGTTGCGAGTTATTCATGAAAACTATAAAATCTATGGTTTTATAACTATTTAGCATGCCACACTGTAAAACAAGCAATCTAACTACGTCTAACACGTGCAGAATATGAATAAGCAATAAATATGTAACCTGGAATGAAAGATACTTGTATAAACTTCAAGAAATCCAATCCATAATATGAAAAACCTACAAAAAACCAAACAAACTCTCTATCTCTCCTTCTAAACTGCTAAAATGTAAAAGTGGGCGTCCTTATGGACGTGTACAAAACGCATATAAATAGAAAACCTAAGGCACTAGGGTTAAAACCCGCATTCTGCTGCGCACGCAAATGTTACTGGAAATACCCCGTTCGATCGATCGAACTGCTTTCGATCGATCGAACCCTTGGGCTTCAAGCGCTTCGACTCTCTTCGAGCGATCGAACCTTCGATCGATCGAACCTTCTTAGAGCGATCGAACTTCACATTTTAGCTTTGACTTCTTTTGTTTGCGTTCCAGCATTCCATTTATTCTGATGTTCATCTGTTTAGTCCACACAGCAGTGATCTGCACAAACAACAGCTAAAACAATACAACTTATCATAGATTAATCATATTGTATAAAAATTAACCTTGCAATGCAAATTGCGGATAACATGGGAAGTTGTGATAAAAATTAATACAATTCTTTCCTTTAGCGCGGTTGTATTTTACAAAAACCCCCGCTTTGCACAACCCCCAACTAGCTTATTGCTAGTCCCTAGCGATAAAGCGAAAATAAAATAAACTAAAAAAAACAACTTAAACTAAGATAAAAAGAAAAAAAATCCTAACTCACTTTCGCAGGAATCGCGGTTGCATTTAGCGAATGCAACAAGCCGTTAAACCCCTAGGTTCCCCCTAGTGGACGAGTGTTGTCTCGTGAGGGTTTGCAGTGAATATACCCACAAAATTCCAATTTTAAGCTCAAAAAGATTTAGAACAACTTGTAGAATTTCCCCTTCCATTAAGCTATTAATTTAACTCTACAATAATAGAATATCCTCTATCAACCCATGAAAGAGATCCACATGCTCTCCCATATCACCAAGTAAAATATACAAATGTATTACCATCATGCACCCGTGTGTGTGTGAAATTAACAACCATGCGTCCAACCCTTATTAAGAGTTATCCAGAATATTATACTTTGGAAAACTTGCAGTTTTAGCTCAATTCTCACATTGGTCACACTCAAAAAGAACGTCTCTCAGAAACTTGCTTTACAATGATCGCACATCGTATGAAAGCTTTTATAAGGATGATATTCTAAGTGCTAATGCTTTCATACTGGACTCTATGAAAAACGAACATTTAAGAGTGTATAGTCTCATGAATGGAATACTACTTACTAGAGGAGCGAAATACCGTGGAGAACTCAACTCACACTTCCATGTTCAAATCAATTATTGAGAATCTTCAAGACTTTGACTTGCGGCTTTTATTTAGTAGGTGGGGGTGTTGTAGAGAAGAGTGTGCTTTTTAGTATGTGATGGAATTTCTTCTCTTTTTATTATTTATACTTTTCTCCACCCAATCTCCCATTCATTTCATATACTTTTTTTTTTTTTTTTTTTTTTTTTTTTTTTTTTTTTTTTTAACCTGGAACATCCCCACAACAACTTCCTTCCATTTCACATACTTTGATGACTCATTCTCAATAAATTTATCAAACGGTTCAATGAAGTCAAGGTATAGATAAAAGATTTGGATTCTTGTGATTTTATTGGAAATATTTAATTGAGGTGGGATCAGGGGTGAAACGATTCAATGAATGAGGGTGAGCTATATTAGGTAAAGGAATGGGTAAACGATGGCTTGAATCATTTTCTCAACTTTCAATTTTTTAGCACTTAAGTGTTCATCGAGTTTAATTGGTAAATCCTGAACGTTCTCCTCTAACAAGCAGTCAAAACTTTAAAGAAAACTGAGACTTAACAACGAATTTACCAAGTATATGCAAGAAAAAACATTCGACAATGTATGAGAATCCCCTCAGAAATGAAGATTGGCTCAAAAGCTCACAAAGGGTTATTAGCTTCCACTACTTGTTCTTTTTCGCACAATATTCATTTTAACTCCATTTTCAGATTTTCTACATGGCTGCCAATTAGTGCACAAAAGTGTTGGGTACATAATAGCTTTACAGATGCAATTCATTTCAATGATACAGAAAAACCGCGTGGATTTAATCCATAAAAAGATAAGAATACTACAAATGTATCATTGTCTAATTAACAAGCAGGAGAGGTTATTCAGAGTTATTCTATCAATACTATTCAATAAAAATTTTAACAGACTGTGTTCTCATTAAATTTAAAACATATCTAAGTGCAAAACCTGATTATTACGGGTGTATACCTATCTATTGTCTCCTACCCCCAACTGAAAACAACAAAGTCCTCAGAAGTTGATTTTCAATAAATAAAAGAGATGGGTATCACCTGTATAGAGCAAATGATGATCGCAAGCAAAGCAACCTAGCATAGAAAAGTAGAACACAATCTCCAAAACAGACAGGATCAAAAGATAACAATAATACAATAAAACCATGATCCAATCAATCGAAACCACTGGAATATGAACAGAATAAAATAAAATACAAGCAGTGATAAATACTGTCCATACAATACCAACTAACCAAATAATACACCCAAAAACCACCAACATATACAACCAACCAAAAATACATAAATACCACCTCCCCGACTAAAACTAATCGACCCCAGATGGCGTATCATCGGCTATATCAGAAGGGATGTCGATAGGAGCAGGCGGCAATACAGTAGTAGTAGGAGTAGTAGATGGCTCGGAAGCAGTGGTCGAAACCGGATCAGTAGCCTCAGCAGCTGGGGCAGCAGATGATGGATCAGTAAGTGGTGGATCTGTAGGAGTAGCAACATGTGACGGATCATGTAACGCCCTGTATTTTATTATCATTAATAAATAAATATTGCATTTTATTTCCATGAGTATTTTAATTTAATTTCTCTTTGTAATAATTATCTGGGGTCAAAATGTAATTTTCAAAACATTTTCTATGGTTTCAAAATCGATATCTATATTTTTGTACAACCGGGAATTGAATTCCTACATTAATATAATTTTCTGTATTTTTATTTCAACCGTAAAATACCAGTTTTGGGAATGGGCAGTATAATTTTACCTGTGTGTGTGTATCATTGCGTGAGCTCAACACACACAAGGGTATCTTGTGTACACATGGAAAGCACCCAAGAAATTAGTGCAGTGTGTGCCTAACTTAGTGCTGGAGTGCTTTGTGAATGTGTGTGTAGTGCTAACTTTAGTGTTTTATATGCATAGTGCCAAGCACTTTGCATATTATTTATACACCCACTAATCCCCCTTTTGGACTACCTCTCATCTCTCTCGGCAGCTCTCTCTCTCTCAATCACTCACTCACAGTCTCTCATCTCTCACCTCTAAACTCTCTCAAATTCTCTCAATCACTCTCTTGCTCTCTCAAGATCACACAACACACACATACAGTTTATATATATAATCAGTCACATACTTAGACACACATATATATACACATATTGGGTTACCAAAATCAAGAACGGAGGAGGAAATTCTCAACGACGGATTATTACGGCGGAAGTTCTCGGCCTTTAAATTTCTGTATAATCGTCTCTGTGAGTAATTTAAACTCACTCTCAATGTCTATATATGTAAATTTCAGTATATATATGTGTATATATGTGTATATATATATGATACACCATTAGAGCTTAAAAATGGAGCTTTGAAAAAGTTAATCAAAATCGAATCCGTGAATTGTAATTGAAAGATATTGATCCCAATAGGCTACGGTTCGAATCCTACGCCTTAATTCATCCGTATCGCGACGTACCGTTGATTTAAAGTTTTGTCACCTCTCGGTTTTACGTGAAATCCGAGAGCTACGATTGAAATTAGTTAAAACCGATCGCGTATTCGTAATCCTTGCGGAAAAACGAAGAAATCCATATATTACATGTCTTGGTTGAAGTAGATTTCAGAAATGGGTCAAAAACAGGTTCTAAATTCGTAACAGGGAAGAAACAGCTGGTTCCAACCGGTTGCATTTTTCAGCACTGACGACTTTTAGTATAACGGCCATAACTTCCTCTAGGAAACTCGAAAACGCGCACGGTTTGAAGCGTTGGAAACTAGACTCAAAGAGCTTTCTGTTGATATGTAATTCATGTATACAAATTATAACTCATTTTTAATGGCATTACTTCAAAGTATATTAGAAATTCAATCTAATATTTTCTCTTTTAATTTTAACAGTAGCAGAATTTTGTTTTCAGACTTTTGTTAGGAAAACGAATGAAATTTAAGGTTCTGCCCGCGTTGTCCCAAGCAAAACTCGATTCTGCACACTTTTTGTCTAATGCAATTTTCTCAGATTTTGCACCGTTTGGGCAGAAAATGAGGATTACAGTAGCAGAAAAAGTATATTAGAAATTCAATCTAATATTTTCTCTTTTAATTTTAACAGTAGCAGAATTTTGTTTTCAGATTTTTGTTAGGAAAACGAATGAAATTTAAGGTTCTGCCCGCGTTGTCCCAAGAAAAACTCGATTCTGCACACTTTTCGTCTAATGCAATTTTCTCAGATTCTGCACCGTTTGGACAGAAAACGAGGATTTCAGTAGCAGTTTTTTTAGAATGCTATTAGTTATGTTTAAAATGATTAAGGCAATGAATTACGAATTTTCAATCCCCGTACGCGTATTATTTCTTTAATTCTGTGAATTCCTTTATGTTTAAAGTTTGATGACATTCATGTGATTTATTAATGGTGTTATTTATGAAACATTGACATACATATTAGGGTTGAGGTTGTGCCAACATGCATGTGTGTGAGAAAGTGTGAAAAGAGTAAAGAGTGGCGTTCTAGTTGTGCGACCTCAATATCGATCGGATATTATTCTTGGTATTTGGAGATGATAGTGTTGTGTACGACTTAGATATCGATCGGATAATATTCCTGGTATCTAAGGCGCGCGTTTCGGATATTGATCGGATAGTATTCCTGATATCCGAAGCGATGGTGGTAGTGTTGTGTACGGCTTAGATATCGATCGGATATTATTCCTGGTATCTAAGGCGCTTGTTTCGGATATTGATCGGATATTATTCCTGGTATCCGAAATGATGGTATTGAGTGTGGCTTAGATATTGATCGGATATTATTCCTGGTATCTGAAGCGATAGTTTGGTGTGCTGTTTTGGATATTGATCGGATAGTATTCCTGGTATCTGAGATAATGGTTTGTTTGTGTTGAGTTTTGTTGAGAGAAAAGAGTCAGAAAGATGAGATATTACATTGCTCATGCATGGTCACATATTTATTGTTTTCTTTATTTTCTCCCGTGGGTTATGTTGGAATTGGAACCTTGAACATATTACTGTTAAGTTAAAATTGCACCGTTGTTTATATGCTTATATATACATTGCGAGCACTTGTTTATTTTGCTCACCAGCTTTCATAAGCTGACGGCGTTGATGCGTCCTGGACTGTATGTCCAGATTTTCAGGGTCAGGAGCAGCTAGGGTATTTTGACTATGCTACTTAGAGTCAGGAGACTTTCCAGGAGGCTGCTTTATATTTTCCTATGTCTTTTAAATTTGGGTTTTGTAATAAACTAGTTTAGACTTTTGAATAAGGCGTTTTGTGCCTAAGACTATGACTGCTGTAATAGTTTAGTAAGTTTTTTTTATTTCGGAGCTTATGTTCTGTTAGTATCCTTTGCTTTAGAAATGTTGTTAAGTTATTTGTTGCAGGGACAATTGGTCATACTCACTTGTCACGACCTACGAGTCCATAAAGGAAATTAAATGCTTTCCTGAATTATGCTACGTCGGGGCGTGACAGGCTTTTTGGTATCAAAGCCAGGTTATGGCTCGACCAATTGTCCAGAACACATAGGATCTCCCGTTAAGATAGAATTGAGATAAGATAGTTCGACTTTATTCCGTGTCTAGTCGCTTTCTATCGTTTAGAATTTTCTTTCTTCTCAAGAGGTTGACCGAATTCTGTTGATTGATGGATAGGTACCGTTCTCTCGATCAGATGGCTAGAAGAAATCTCAGGAATCGTCCCGCTATTGAAGATGCACCGCCAGTAATAGATCCAACCGGGATGTTCGAAGCTTTTGTAAGGAGGTTGGAGAGGGTTAGTGATCAGAACGCAAGGAACAATAATCAGAATGGGGATTACAATGGGAATGGGAGGCAAGCCCACCAGACTGGAGACAAGCTTCTCAAGGAGTTTCGCGCTCTACGACCTGAGTATTTTGCTGGAACTGATGAACCCTGGCAAGCGGAACAGTGGCTACGTCAGATGGAGCGTATCTTTGAGACCATAGAGTGCACTGATCTGGAAAAGAAGCGTCTGGCTATCTTTCAGTTGTCTTATGCAGCGGCTGATTGGTGGGATGCAGAAAAGGCGACCATAGGGGAAGAAGCTGCAAGGAGAATGCCGTGGGTGGTGTTCAAGGAAAGGTTTCTCGAGAAGTATTTCCCCGAAGAAGAGAAGGACAAGAGGGAGAAAGAGTTTATGGAGTTGACTCAAGGGAATCTGACTGTCCGAGAGTACACTACTCGATTTGAGCGTCTGTCTCGCTTTGCTCCACATATGGTGGACACACCCCAGAGGAAAATCAAGAAGTATCACCGAGGTCTCAACCTGTCTCTCAGACATTTGACTATGGGGCATCTGGGCCAGTCATTTGAAGCTCTGGTGAGATTGGCTACGGGGTTAGAGAATGATGGGTGTCAGAATTCGAAGCCGCTTGGAAATCGACCTCCGCAGAAGGGTTATCCCGGACAGAAACCAGGGTACCCTCAAGGACAGAAAAGGACCTGGGATGGAGGGAAGAAACCTCAACAGACACAAGCAGTTCAGCAGTATCAGCCTCTAGCAATAGAAGGGGCCAAAAACAACAACTGCTTCAATTGTGGAGTTCCCGGTCATCGAGCTAAAGATTGCAGAGCACCTAGGCGTACGGATCGTTCAGGAGTTGTGTGCTATAATTGTGGCATGCCAGGTCACATAAGTCCAGAATGCAAGGCTCCTAGGAAAGGTAACTATGGTCAACAAGGACAAGCCCGTCTGAATGCTGTCATTCCCGAGGCTGCTGGCTATGAGGAGACAGGGCATGAAGAAGGTACCAATGAGGAGGGACCGCCCGAGCAACGAGCAGTGGAAGGTACTCTAACTTTGTTTAACTCTCATGTTAAAGTTTTATTCGACACGGGTGCTACACATTCTTTTATATCTGTTAAGATCGTTCAGAAGTTGGGTATCATACCGCATCGTTTAGAGGAAGCTTTGAGTGCTGTCTCACCCTTAGGGACCACAGTCAAGTTATTACATGTGTGTAAGGATTGTCCTCTTCGGTTTGGAGACCGCGAACTTTTGGCGAGATTGGTGGTTCTGTCGATGAAGGAGTTCGATATAATCCTGGGAATGGATTGGCTCGAGAAGAATCATGCGAAGTTGGATTGTGCAAAGAAAAAGATCACATTTGCGGACAAGGGGAATCAACTCTTCGATTTCCAATGTAACCCTTCGGGTGATATGTTCCTCACTAGATGCCTAGCAAACATTGAGGTTGTCAGTGCAGAGGTGACAGTATCATCTATACCGGTAATCAAAGAGTTCGAGGAAGTATTCCGAGATATTTCAGGATTACCGCCGGAAAGGGACATAGAATTCTGTGTGGAGTTAGTGCCAGGTACTCGACCTATAACCAAGGTTCCCTACAGGATGGCCCCTACAGAGTTGTTGGAGCTGAAGGAACAAGTTCAAGAACTTGAGAAGTTGGGTTTTGTTCGTCCAAGTACTTCACCCTGGGGAGCACCAGTGTTGTTTGTGAAGAAGAAGGATGGGTCAATGCGGCTGTGTATTGACTACCGAGAACTGAATAAGGTTACTATCAAGAATAAGTATCCTTTACCTCGGATAGACGATCTGTTTGATCAGTTGCAAGGAGCCACGACCTTTTCTAAGATTGATCTACGGTCAGGGTATCACCAGTTGAGGGTGCGGAAGGAAGACATACCTAAGACTGCTTTCAGGACGAGATACGGACACTATGAGTTCTTAGTAATGCCGTTTGGGATGACAAATGCTCCAGCTGTGTTTATGGACTTGATGAACAGAGTATTCAAGCCATACTTAGATCAGTTCGTTATTGTCTTTATTGATGATATTTTGATCTATTCCAAGTCAGAGGAAGAGCATGAACAACATCTGAGGATCGTGTTGCAGACTCTCAAGGATCACCGCCTGTATGCTAAATTCAGCAAGTGTGAATTCTGGCTTCAGGAAGTTAAGTTTCTCGGGCATGTGATCTCTCAACAAGGAATCGCGGTTGACTCATCAAAGACCGATGCAGTGGCGAATTGGACTCGGCCGACCAATGCTACAGAAGTCAGAAGTTTTCTGGGACTAGCTGGTTACTATCGGAGATTTGTGGAAGGTTTCTCAAAGATAGCAGCCCCGTTAACTGGTTTGACTAAGAAAGATTTGAAGTTTGAATGGACTGATAAGCATGAACGCGCTTTTCTGAAATTGAAAGAGAAATTGACAACAGCGCCAGTGCTTGCGATACCAAGGGATGGTGAGAAGTTCACTATTTTTAGTGACGCCTCGTATCAAGGATTGGGATGTGTCCTTATGCAAGACGGAAAGGTTATCGCCTATGGTTCAAGACAGTTGAAGCCGAATGAATTGAACTACCCAACTCATGATTTAGAGCTGGCAGCAGTAGTGTTCGCGCTTAAGATCTGGAGACACTACCTCTATGGGGAGAAATTTGATTTGTTCTCAGACCACAAAAGCCTTAAGTATTTGTTTACTCAGAAGGAGTTGAACATGAGGCAACGTCGGTGGATGGAACTGATCAAGGACTACGACTTCACATTAGAGTACCACCCCGGTAAGGCAAACGTAGTCGCTGACGCCCTAAGCCGGAAACCTCAAGGAATGATTGCTTCATTGATGTTGAGGGAATGGAAAGCCTTGGAGACAATAACAGAATTTGATGTGCAGATTTCTGAGGGAAGTATCGGGCAACACTTTGGATGCTTGGTAGTACAACCAACACTTGTGAGTCGAATCATCGAAGCCCAGAAGGAAGATGAGAAGTTTCAAGCATGGTTCGCCAAGATGTTAGAGAAGGACCCGACAGAATGGAAGGTTGGGGCCGATGGAGGATACCGATGTCGAGACAGATTGTGTGTGCCAGATTCAGGAGGTTTGAGAAAAGAAATTCTCGAAGAAGCACATAAATCGAGACTGACAGTACACCCAGGAGGAACAAAGATGTATAAAGACCTGAAGAGAAACTTCTGGTGGGAAGGGATGAAACGAGAAGTAGCCGAGTTTGTGTCTAAATGTTTGACTTGTCAACAAGTGAAGGCCGAACATCAGAGACCCTCGGGATTGTTGCAACCCTTACCTGTTCCGGGATGGAAGTGGGAGCACATAACTATGGATTTCGTGGTTGGATTACCCCGGTCACAACAGAATCATGACGCGATTTGGGTAATCGTGGATCGTTTGACGAAGTCTGCACACTTTATTGCGTACAATATGACTTACCCAGTAGAAAGGATGAGTCGAATGTACCTACAGCAAGTGGTGCGACTGCACGGTGCGCCTGTGTCAATTGTATCAGACCGCGATGCACGTTTTACCTCGGGATTTTGGGAAAGTCTGCAGAAGGCTATGGGAACTTCGCTCAAGATGAGTACTGCATTCCATCCTCAGACCGATGGGCAGACCGAGCGTGTTAATCAGATTATGGAAGATATGCTCAGAGCTTGTGCAATTGACTTTGAAGAATCTTGGGAGACGCACTTACCTTTGGTTGAATTTGCGTATAACAACAGTTATCACTCGAGTATTGGAATGGCGCCGTTCGAAGCTTTGTACGGACGGCCATGTCGATCTCCATTGTGTTGGGCTGAAGTGGGAGATACAGAACTGTTAGGACCAGATTTGGTGAGAGAGACCAATGAGAAGATTTCACTGGTCAAGGAAAGGATGAAAACTGCACAAAGTAGACACAAGAGTTATGCGGATCGACGTCGAAAGGACTTGGAGTTCAGTATTGGAGATCACGTACTCCTTAAGGTTTCACCTGTTCGTGGAATAATACGTTTTGGTCAGAAGAGAGGGAAGTTGGCACCTCGTTTCATCGGACCGTTCGAGATTTTGGAGCGTGTTGGGAAAGTGGCTTATCGGCTCGCGTTGCCACCAAAGATGTCTGGTGTTCATAATGTGTTCCATGTTAGTATGTTAAGGAAATACATACGGGACCCTTCACATGTGGTTAATTTTGATGATATTGAGACGAGTCAGAATGTTGTCTACAAGGATAGACCTGTGAGGATTCTTGACCAGAGTATCAAGAGGCTGAGAAGAAGAGACGTTCCTTTGGTTAAGGTTCAGTGGAGGCATCATGACGAAGGAGAGGCGTCGTGGGAGTTAGAGTCAGACATGAGGACTAGATACCCCGAGTTGTTTCAGGATTAGTTAGCTCAGATTTCGGGGCGAAATCTCTGTTAAGGTGGGTAGGGTGTAACGCCCTGTATTTTATTATCATTAATAAATAAATATTGCATTTTATTTCCATGAGTATTTTAATTTAATTTCTCTTTGTAATAATTATCTGGGGTCAAAATGTAATTTTCAAAACATTTTCTATGGTTTCAAAATCGATATCTATATTTTTGTACAACCGGGAATTGAATTCCTACATTAATATAATTTTCTGTATTTTTATTTCAACCGTAAAATACCAGTTTTGGGAATGGGCAGTATAATTTTACCTGTGTGTGTGTATCATTGCGTGAGCTCAACACACACAAGGGTATCTTGTGTACACATGGAAAGCACCCAAGAAATTAGTGCAGTGTGTGCCTAACTTAGTGCTGGAGTGCTTTGTGAATGTGTGTGTAGTGCTAACTTTAGTGTTTTATATGCATAGTGCCAAGCACTTTGCATATTATTTATACACCCACTAATCCCCCTTTTGGACTACCTCTCATCTCTCTCGGCAGCTCTCTCTCTCTCAATCACTCACTCACAGTCTCTCATCTCTCACCTCTAAACTCTCTCAAATTCTCTCAATCACTCTCTTGCTCTCTCAAGATCACACAACACACACATACAGTTTATATATATAATCAGTCACATACTTAGACACACATATATATACACATATTGGGTTACCAAAATCAAGAACGGAGGAGGAAATTCTCAACGACGGATTATTACGGCGGAAGTTCTCGGCCTTTAAATTTCTGTATAATCGTCTCTGTGAGTAATTTAAACTCACTCTCAATGTCTATATATGTAAATTTCAGTATATATATGTGTATATATGTGTATATATATATGATACACCATTAGAGCTTAAAAATGGAGCTTTGAAAAAGTTAATCAAAATCGAATCCGTGAATTGTAATTGAAAGATATTGATCCCAATAGGCTACGGTTCGAATCCTACGCCTTAATTCATCCGTATCGCGACGTACCGTTGATTTAAAGTTTTGTCACCTCTCGGTTTTACGTGAAATCCGAGAGCTACGATTGAAATTAGTTAAAACCGATCGCGTATTCGTAATCCTTGCGGAAAAACGAAGAAATCCATATATTACATGTCTTGGTTGAAGTAGATTTCAGAAATGGGTCAAAAACAGGTTCTAAATTCGTAACAGGGAAGAAACAGCTGGTTCCAACCGGTTGCATTTTTCAGCACTGACGACTTTTAGTATAACGGCCATAACTTCCTCTAGGAAACTCGAAAACGCGCACGGTTTGAAGCGTTGGAAACTAGACTCAAAGAGCTTTCTGTTGATATGTAATTCATGTATACAAATTATAACTCATTTTTAATGGCATTACTTCAAAGTATATTAGAAATTCAATCTAATATTTTCTCTTTTAATTTTAACAGTAGCAGAATTTTGTTTTCAGACTTTTGTTAGGAAAACGAATGAAATTTAAGGTTCTGCCCGCGTTGTCCCAAGCAAAACTCGATTCTGCACACTTTTTGTCTAATGCAATTTTCTCAGATTTTGCACCGTTTGGGCAGAAAATGAGGATTACAGTAGCAGAAAAAGTATATTAGAAATTCAATCTAATATTTTCTCTTTTAATTTTAACAGTAGCAGAATTTTGTTTTCAGATTTTTGTTAGGAAAACGAATGAAATTTAAGGTTCTGCCCGCGTTGTCCCAAGAAAAACTCGATTCTGCACACTTTTCGTCTAATGCAATTTTCTCAGATTCTGCACCGTTTGGACAGAAAACGAGGATTTCAGTAGCAGTTTTTTTAGAATGCTATTAGTTATGTTTAAAATGATTAAGGCAATGAATTACGAATTTTCAATCCCCGTACGCGTATTATTTCTTTAATTCTGTGAATTCCTTTATGTTTAAAGTTTGATGACATTCATGTGATTTATTAATGGTGTTATTTATGAAACATTGACATACATATTAGGGTTGAGGTTGTGCCAACATGCATGTGTGTGAGAAAGTGTGAAAAGAGTAAAGAGTGGCGTTCTAGTTGTGCGACCTCAATATCGATCGGATATTATTCTTGGTATTTGGAGATGATAGTGTTGTGTACGACTTAGATATCGATCGGATAATATTCCTGGTATCTAAGGCGCGCGTTTCGGATATTGATCGGATAGTATTCCTGATATCCGAAGCGATGGTGGTAGTGTTGTGTACGGCTTAGATATCGATCGGATATTATTCCTGGTATCTAAGGCGCTTGTTTCGGATATTGATCGGATATTATTCCTGGTATCCGAAATGATGGTATTGAGTGTGGCTTAGATATTGATCGGATATTATTCCTGGTATCTGAAGCGATAGTTTGGTGTGCTGTTTTGGATATTGATCGGATAGTATTCCTGGTATCTGAGATAATGGTTTGTTTGTGTTGAGTTTTGTTGAGAGAAAAGAGTCAGAAAGATGAGATATTACATTGCTCATGCATGGTCACATATTTATTGTTTTCTTTATTTTCCCCCGTGGGTTATGTTGGAATTGGAACCTTGAACATATTACTGTTAAGTTAAAATTGCACCGTTGTTTATATGCTTATATATACATTGCGAGCACTTGTTTATTTTGCTCACCAGCTTTCATAAGCTGACGGCGTTGATGCGTCCTGGACTGTATGTCCAGATTTTCAGGGTCAGGAGCAGCTAGGGTATTTTGACTATGCTACTTAGAGTCAGGAGACTTTCCAGGAGGCTGCTTTATATTTTCCTATGTCTTTTAAATTTGGGTTTTGTAATAAACTAGTTTAGACTTTTGAATAAGGCGTTTTGTGCCTAAGACTATGACTGCTGTAATAGTTTAGTAAGTTTTTTTTATTTCGGAGCTTATGTTCTGTTAGTATCCTTTGCTTTAGAAATGTTGTTAAGTTATTTGTTGCAGGGACAATTGGTCATACTCACTTGTCACGACCTACGAGTCCATAAAGGAAATTAAATGCTTTCCTGAATTATGCTACGTCGGGGCGTGACAGATCAGTAGCAGGCGGAGCAGATGGGGTGGCTGTGGGATGGTGAGCAGAGTGAACAGCCTGATCAACCCCTATCTGAATCAAAATGGACTCCAGCAAGGTCTGGATCTGATCCATCCGGCCCTCGAGTCTAATCCTGGCCTCTCTCTCCTCCAATAATAGCTCGCGAACTGTCGGGAGAGGCACAGAAGAAGAAGACTCTCCCTGGGCACGAGACTGCGACCGCTGTCGCAGCTCAAACTGCTGAACCGCAGCAACTGGATCATCCTCATCATCCGAGTCAAGCTCTTCCACCTCGGTGGGTGTCCCTGAAGCTCCGGCCTCCGTGTCGGTACCACCACGCCTCTTCTTCCTCCCCCTCACCCTCGCTGTCCCTTTCCCCTTGCGCTTCCTCTTCTGGGCGTCGGAGCGGCGAGCAGCAGCCTCGCTAAATCGGCGGGGAGAAGGGCGGATATCATCTCCAGGGAGCTCGAGGAACCCGGCATCGGCCATGACCCTCTGAATAGCCCAAGCACCCTTCAGGTGCTTCCTGGACGAGATATAACGGGTGGGGTGGACCATAAAATCAATATATAGGCGTGATATACAAACAGGCTGTCCCGTCCCCACAGCATATAAGACTCGCACATACCAAGCCGCGATCTTCTCTCGATAGGACGTCACTAGGAGGCAATTGCTGAGGACCAAATGAAGCATGTGGTAGTCATCGGTGAGAAAGTGGTCCTCGATCAAAGCATCGCCATCCCAAGACGGGACGGTGCCTCCAGTGAGCTCCCTGATAATAGCGGATGGTGGAGTCACTGGTGCATCAGGCCGGTGGGGGCAAACATAATCAGGCACCTCTGGTACCCCCAACGCGGCGGAAACGGTCGCGGGACTGATGATGAATGAACGACTCCGAAAGAAAGCATGATAAGTGAATGGTGTAAACGGGTCGCTGATCATAGTCGCACACGCACCTCTGATCCAGGATAGGTTGACCCTCTTGGCCAACGACAGGAGATCGAACCAGTGAGGCATAGCGCGGATCCGTGTGAGGAACCATGGGCTCTCAGTCCAGATATGCTCAATAGGGCGCTCAATCATAACCATCCGTGTCTGAAAGTATCGCTCAAACCAAACCCTATCCTCGTTATTCCGGAACCCGTGAGCGGGTACCGGATCTGGTATAGTACGGTCGAGGGGCTTGGACTTATGATAGCCCGTCACTGGATTCATCTTGCAGTCCTGAAAATAAGACCACACAAGATACAGATAAGAACAGGAATAAAAAGAAACAAAACAAACACTGCTGGAGTTCGATCGATTGAACTGAGTTCGATCGATCGAACTGGCGTAGACTTCGATCGCTTGAACTTTGTTTGATCGATCGAACAACTTCCCTTCGATCGCTCGAAAATTGTTCGATCGATCGAACACAGCGGTGTTCAGCACTCGCAGAAACGAAAAGAAAACCTAACTTACGCTAACAACAGACGATCCTAAGACCAAGGGGACACCCCCTTGGGATTTTCTAATACTACAAAGAGGAAAAGAAAAAGAAACAAATCCGTGGGGCCTACCTCGGTGTAGAAACCTGCAGTGGGGATGGAGAGATGATGAGATAACGATGAAGACGATCAGAGGATTGATCAGGGCTCCCTTTTGGATGCCAGAAACGAAAATTTTCCGAGTCGCCTTCTCCCTGTCTTCGAGCGATTGAGAGTGAGAGTGAGGGAAATGAAGAAATGTCCTGAAGACGCCTCGTTTAAATGCCTCGTTCGATCGATCGAACTATGTTCGATCGATCGAACACAAATCCTTCAATCGATTGAACGTAAACTACAAGCGCTTGAACATTCAAGTTTCGATCGATCGAACTTGGTTCGATCGATCGAACACAACAATTCCAAAATTCATTAGGGCATGAACCACATCACCCCCAACTATCAGAAACAATTCTGAACATACAGAGAGACTGAAAAACAGTTGAAGTACAAGCATGTATGACAGGAATTCATCCTCAGAATAGAAAATTGCAATTTATATATAAAAATAAAACTTTATAAGTGCATCCAAATTGCAACATTATCATCCCCAACTGTGGTTAAAACCTTATTTAGCTAAAAAAAACCAAAAGTAAAACTAAAACTAAAACTAAAAATATTTTGTCAAGGATTACATTCCAGTTGCTAAACAAGAATTGAAATTGAACAGAAACACTGAAATGTAGCACTAGTCTTCGAGTATAAAAATTTCCTCTTCCACGATCTCTTCATAATCCGCCGAATCTTCAGACGTGAAGTCCAAACTCGATGATTCCCTTTCCCAGAACAATCGAAACGCAGCAAGGACATCATCAAACAAGTCTGGAGTCTCCAAGGAATTGAAAGCCCATGCAAGAGGTGATCCGGATGGAGACAAGGATAACGGAGTGTGATTGTGCAACGGACCCTCCTCTTGCGGCGGAGTGAGTGGGGGCCTTATGTAGGGCCCAAGACCATGAATCAGTTGATGTGGAAGGAATACCGGGATGCCATTTAGGAACATAGTGACAATCCTGGACAAAAGACAACAAACTGAAATTAAAATAACAGAACACAAGAAACACGAATTAACACAAAAAGAAAAACAAAGAATAGAAACAATAATACAAAGAAATGTGACAAGTTCCAACCTCACTATTGGCATTGGTTCCCAACATGCACTGGCTGGTAAGGGGCATTGGAGCCTGAATAGCAAGTAGCTCAAGTGCACGTAGCGGTATGGGACCAACTCAAGCACGAGGAAATCGTCCACGAAAACAAAGACAGCATTGTGGCGTTCTGGGACGACATCCTGAAGGACATGATCCTCCCATGGCTCCCACATGTCATCATTTTCCCACTGCGCCATGAGTGCGTCATCCACCATGCGTCCCATGTACAGGTCATCATCCTCCTCCACATCATCATCATCCTGAAATCCCATATTTTCGTATGGATTGATATCCAGGAGGGCTGGTGGATATGGAATGTACCCTTGAGCAGCATCAATAAGAGAATGAGCTTCAGGGTCCTGATGAAGCAAGGGGCAGGGTATGAGTTCACCCTCAATCCAGGTACCACAGCGACATTCTGAATCAGCCCAAGAACCGACAGAGTGAACATCATCACCTCGCATCTATGCACCTGCAACAGAGTGGTTAAAGGTATAATGGATTAGAACTAGATCACAAACACGAAATAAAGAACGAAAGCCAAAAAGAAGCAAAAGAGAGAGAAACTAAAGTGCAAGAAAAGAAAAGAAATACAACAACAATTTGGAATTCCACTTCGGATTTTTTTAAGTGTGAGAATAGCTGGGCTCATCCAGCTAGATGTGCTCAACTTCAGAGTGGAAATTCTCCAAGAACGGCTTCAATCTCTGGCCATTGACCTTGAAACAATCATCGTTCTTGGGATTAACAATCTCGACCGCCCCATGTGGAAAAACAGTTTTTACGATGAACGGGCCTGTCCAACGGGAACGGAGTTTTCCTGGGAAAAGGTGGAGGCGAGAGTCATACAACAAGACTTTCTGCCCCGGCTCAAATGATTTACGAAAAATCGTACGATCGTGTCGAGCCTTCAACTTTTCCTTATGTAACTTTGCAGAGTCATACGCATCTCGTCGTATTTCCTCTAGCTCTGCAAGTTGGAGCTTGCGTAGCTGACCTCCTTCTTGAATATCAAAGTTCAATGAGCGCATTGCCCAGTAAGCTTTATGTTCAATTTCAACAGGAAGATGGCAAGCTTTCCCGTAAACCAATCTGTACGGGGACATACCAAGATTCGTCTTATAGGCAGTACGGTATGCCCATAACGCGTCAGTTAATTTGTATACCCAGTCTTTTCGATTGGAACTAACCGTCTTCTCGAGAATATGCTTGATTTCTCGGTTAGCCAATTCTGCTTGCCCATTAGACTGTGGATTATAGGCAAGAGCGATTTTATGATGAACTCCGTATTTCTTGAGAAGTGACTCCAAAGGCCTATTGCAGAAATGCTTGCCTTGGTCACTTAGTAAAGCTTTCGGAGTACCATAACGAGAAAAAATATGCTCTCTTAGAAATGACATGACCGTTCTGTGGTCATTTCGTCTCGTTGGTATCGCTTCTACCCATTTCGATACATACTCCACAGCAAGGAGTATGTACTCACAGTTATTCGACTTGGGAAATGGGCCCATAAAATCTATGCCCCAACAATCGAATATCTCAATTGTGATGATAGGGGTTAAAGGCATAGAATTCCTTTTAGAAATGGTTCCAAGCTTTTGACAGCGTTGGCATGTCTTGCAAAAGGAATAAGCATCTTTGAAGACTGTGGGCCAGTAAAAACCGCTTTGCAACACTTTTTGTGCGGTCTTCTGTGACGCAAAATGGCCACCGCATGCCTCAGAATGGCATGACGCTAATATTACGGTTATATCCTCGTTGGGTACGTAACGGCTGATGACCTGATCAGCACAGTATTTGAAAAGGTATGGGTCATCAAAGAAAAAATGGCGTGCGAACGAGAGGAACCGTTTCCTATCCTGGTTCGACCACTGAGTTGGTGTTTCACCCGTGACAAGATAGTTTACCACATCAGCATACCAAGGCAGACTACTTACTGCCAGTAGCTGTTCGTCTGGGAACTCATCTTTAATGGATTGGGATTCAGTGTTATCGGTAAAAGTCAACCGGGATAAATGATCCGCAACCACATTCTCTACTCCCTTCTTATCTTTGATTGTTAAATCAAACTCTTGGAGTAAGAGTATCCAGCGAATAAGCCGTTGTTTAGCGTCTTTCTTTGACAAAAGATACTTGAGGGCCGAATGATCTGTAAAACAGACGATTGGCGACCCTATCAGGTAAGACCTAAACTTGTCCAGAGCGAATACTACAGCCAGCAGCTCCTTCTCGGTGGTAGTGTAATTCATTTGAGCGTCATTCAAGGTTCGGCTGGCGTAGTATATCACATGTGGCTTATTGTCCTTTCTCTGGCCTAGGACTGCGCCAATGGCGTAATCACTAGCATCGCACATTAATTCAAAAGGCAAACTCCAGTCGGGTGCCTGTATTATAGGTGCGGAGGTGAGGAGATCTTTTAGATCCTCAAAGGACTTTTGGCAACTCTCTGACCACTCGAAAGGTGCATCTTTGACAAGAAGTTGACAAAGGGGTCGAGAGATTGCACTGAAATTCTGGATAAATCGACGATAAAAACCTGCGTGCCCCAGGAATGAACGAATGTCTCGCACTGTACGGGGGACAAGTAGATTTGAGATTATGTCGATCTTAGCCTTATCCACTTGGATTCCTTCATCGGATATTATGTGGCCTAGAACTATACCCTTGGTCACCATAAAGTGACACTTCTCCCAATTCAAGACTAGGTGTTTGTCTTCACACCTCATTAAAACCTGCTCGAGATTGCTAAGGCAATCTTCGAAGCTATGGCCGAATACTGAAAAATCATCCATGAAAACTTCAAGGATGTTTTCGACCATGTCACTGAATATACTCAGCATGCACCGTTGAAAGGTAGCCGGTGCATTGCATAGGCCAAACGGCATTCGTCGGTAGGCAAAAGTACCGAATGGACATGTGAATGTGGTTTTCTCCTGATCTTCAGGAGCAATCTCAATTTGATTATATCCACTGTATCCATCCAAGAAGCAGTAATACTTGTGACCCGCCACGCGTTCTAGCATTTGATCCATAAATGGCAAAGGAAAATGGTCCTTTCGGGTCACAGTATTTAACTTCCTGTAGTCAATGCACATCCTCCATCCAGTGGGGACACGTGTCGGTACTAATTCACCCTCTTTATTCGGGATGACCGTTATGCCAGCTTTCTTTGGAACTACTTGGGTAGGACTAACCCAAGGACTATCAGATATTGGATATATCATCCCAACATCAAGTAGTTTAAGCACTTCCTTTTTAACTACTTCTTGCATGTTGGGGTTCAGACGCCTTTGCATTTGCCTTGAGGGTTTGGCGTCTTCCTCCAGATATATCTTATGTGTGCATATGGATGGGCTTATGCCTTTGAGGTCAGCAATTGTCCATCCCATTGCATCCTTATGCTTGGTAAGCATTTCCACTAGCTTACTTTCCTGTTCATGAGTTAAAACAGATGAAATGATCACAGGATAAGTTTTTCCAGTCCCTAGGAATGCGTATTTTAGCTCTTTGGGGAGCTCCTTCAATTCTAATTCCGGGAACTGGAAACTAGAGGGCATTACCAACTTGGTTTTAGGAGGCAGTTGTTCATATGGCTGTATCCACATGCAATCAGCTCTATCCTCCTCTTTCGTATCCATCATAAGACACGTCTGGTTCAAGTCAGCATCCAATGGGGTGGACTCTGCAGGCTGATAAATATCGCCAAATTGAGTCATCACAACTTCCAAAGGATCTTTATAGTCGACCAAGTCAACTTCATCTTCAATGACCGTGTCTATATAATGGATTTCTTCCTCATCATCGTATTCTTCAGGTCGGGGATTAGAGAAGATCTTGATATTCAACGTCATGTTCCCGAATATGATAGTCATGATACCAGTTCTAATCTTGATTGTGGCATCAATGGTGTTGAGGAATGGACGTCCAAAAATAACCGGGATATGTGCACCAGGATTAGACACAGGTTCTGTGTCCAATATCACGAAATCAACCGGAAATACAAAAGTGTCTATTTGGACAAGGACGTCCTCCAATACCCCTCTAGGGTACTTTACAGATCTGTCTGCCAATTGCAAAGCAACTCGGGTGGGTTTGAGTTCACCCAACCCTAGCTGTTTATAGACTGAGTATGGCAGCAGGTTCACGCTTGCTCCTAAATCGAGGAGTGCGTTGTCTATCTTTTGATTCCCAATTCTACATGAGACCGTAGGTGTGCCGGGATCTTTGAGTTTTGGGGGCAACTCATTTTGAATGATCGCACTGGCTTGACATGCGACATAAGCATGTTTCTTCACGCTTTGCCTCCTCTTGACCGTGCATAGATCTTTAAGATACTTAGCATAGGCCGGCACTTGCTTGATAGCATCTAGGAGTGGAAGGTTAATCTTAACTTGCTTAAACAGTTCCAGAAACTCCTGATTCTTCGTCTCATTCTTGGGTTTCTTCAACCGTTGAGGATAAGGTGCAGGGAAGGGGCATTTTGGTGGTTCCTCCTTAACAGACTCCTTCCCAGGCCTTCGCTCAACTTCTTCCTCTACTCCAGGAGCTGCAATGTTTGCCTTGATAGGATCGTCATTGGTAGACTGCTCCTCCTCTTGAATAGATGGTAGCTCAACATCCTTATCCACCACTTCCTCCTCATCGTACACTTCGGGAGTGGACAGAGGTATGCCTTTCTCTATGATTTTTCCACTTCTCAGTGTAGTCACAGCTTTAGCATGTTCTTGATTGTTAGGACCATTGTTATGTCCCTTGGGGTTCTGAAGTGGTTGAGCAGGGAATGTTCCTCCTGAGCTCTCTTGCCGTGCATCTATCCTCTCTAGTGTAGCAGACATTCTACTCATCATTTGGATGAGTTGCTGCGTTAGATTGGCATTAGCAAGTGGCTCCTCCTCTTGTACCTTCTTGTGCGGGGGCACATAGGCATTGGTTTGTGGTGCATTGGAGGGTTGAGCTTGATTGTAATTATTAGTTCTATTTTGATTGTAATGCTGGGCTGGCCTATTGTTTTGCCCTTGATATTGATTATTGTTGTAGGGCTGCTGTTGATATTGATTTTGGGCCCCAGCATTATTTCTCCAATCAAAACCGGGGTGATTCCATCTATTGTTATTTTGAAAATTATTGTTGGAATTCCCCGCCCCTCGAAAACCTTGCATGGCATTCATCTCTATAGGGGCTTGCTCTTGAAAATGTGGCACATTAGGACAATATTGAGTTGGATGTCCCAACATGTTGCATGTGCCACATGGTTCTTCAGGCAAGACTTGCCTAGAGCTCTCTCCTTTCATACTTAACTCCTCTACCCTTTTTGCCAGCTCTGCATACTTGGTCATGAGGTGATCTTCATTGGTTAGCTGGTATAGGCTTTTCTCCTCTACACAGGATATCTGTGAGCGTGAGATATTGTCAGAATTTGACCATTCATGAGCGTATTCAGCTAACCATTCGAAATGGGCTTCGGCCTCTTCAGTGTTTTTACGCAGAAATGGTCCCGAGCTCATTGTTTCCACCAACTTCTTTGTTTCACCATTCAATCCCCGATAAAAGAAGCTGATCGTTCGCCATTTCTCAAACCCATGATGTGGGCACGAGAGAAGCAAATCTTTGAAACGCTCCCACGCTTCTGTGAAGGTTTCATTGCTCTTTTGTTTATAGGAATTGATTTGACGCTGAAGGTCTGTGGTCATGCGAGTAGGATAGAATTTCTTTAAAAATGCAGTGCGCATCGCATGCCAGGTGAAAATTGAATTAGGTTTTAGGGAGTGGAGCCACGCCTTCGCTTTATCTTTCAACGTGAAGGGGAATAGCATTAAATGCGCCACCTCCCTAGGACAAGTTTGCGAGAATGTTTTGTAAACATCCTCGAAATCGGTGACATGTAAATACGCCTTCTCGCTTTCCATCCCATGAAAAGTGGGAAGCAGTTGAATCATCCCATTGCGAAACTGGAATTCGCCATTGTGCGGTGGGATTTGAATGCAAGAGGGCGTAGGTGCATGTTCTGGTTGCATGAGATCGCAAAGAGGACGGAGTGCCTCATCGATTGGTACTACAACATTGTCACCGTTTTCACTCTGATGATCATCCATTGATGCAGTTGGAGTGGCTATGGGATTGATGGAGCTTTCAGAGTCAGACAGATAGAAAGGATTTCCAAAAATTCCTTCAATGGAATTCTCGGACATGAACTGAGAGGGTCCCTAGGGTGATAACTTACCCAAAAGAACTGAAAAGAAGAGAAAAATAAAAATAGAAAGAGATGAAGAGAGACTGAGGTAATCTAAGGAATTGATCGTCGCCTTCCCCGGCAACGGCGCCAAAAACTTGACACGAGAATTTTCTTGTGCGCTCTTGTGCAGTACCCAAGTGTAGGTAGACGTGCAAGTAATATCTGGTAAAACCAGGTCGATCCCACAGGGAAGGTGTTGACCTATCGAATTAGACTAACCTCTAAAGAAAACAAAATAAAATAACTAAGGTTGAATGAAGGTGCGGAACACAAAGTTCCACAAACTAGGATTACTAATGAAAGTAATTAAAATTAACTAAACAATCTAACTAGCCAATTAAAACAGTACTTAAAATTAGGGTGTTTAACTTTAGAAAGAAAGTGTTGGGATTACACGAATCCGCAGTAACCTAGCCATCTACCATGCATTTACCTCGAAGCACAATGGAGTATATTACCTACAGTTTTCCGTATTCCTCAAAAGATAAAGATTCTATGGCCCTTTCATGACCGGGACCATATCATCACAGTTAAATTGAAATACACAAAAGCGGTTTAATTCAATAGTTAAGACTCGCATCCTCAATGGTGTTAGCATTGAAGATGGTTTGCAAAATGTATTGAAAGAAAATGCCTTAGGGCCTTAGTTTTAAAACTGTTTTGACAAACTGAGCATTTATTTGGGACAGAATGATAACAAGTCCTAAAACAGAAAGTCCTGGAATACTGCAGGGAACATCCTCAAGAATCTGAGAGTTCGATCGATCGACGCGCCTTCGATCGATCGAAGACCTTCATCCCTCAATCGATCGAACTGACTTCGATCGATTGACTGTCTCTGGTTCGATCAATCGAACTAACTTCGATCGATCGAACACAGCGATTATTCTGCTGCATGGCAGAGGCTGGAGATCACTGTTTCATCGTGTTCTCCCAACCTGGGACTACTCAGACATTGTCTGGAGTGTCGAGGATTGATTTTTAACGTAAGAAAATATTAACACCTTGTTTGGTTGCGAGTTATTCATGAAAACTATAAAATCTATGGTTTTATAACTATTTAGCATGCCACACTGTAAAACAAGCAATCTAACTACGTCTAACACGTGCAGAATATGAATAAGCAATAAATATGTAACCTGGAATGAAAGATACTTGTATAAACTTCAAGAAATCCAATCCACAATATGAAAAACCTACAAAAAACCAAACAAACTCTCTATCTCTCCTTCTAAACTGCTAAAATGTAAAAGTGGGCGTCCTTATGGACATGTACAAAACGCATATAAATAGAAAACCTAAGGCACTAGGGTTAAAACCTGCATTCTGCTGCGCACGCAAATGTTACTGGAAATACCCCGTTCGATCGATCGAACTGCTTTCGATCGATCGAACCCTTGAGCTTCAAGCGCTTCGACTCTCTTCGAGCGATCGAACCTTCGATCGATCGAACCTTCTTAGAGCGATCGAACTTCACATTTTAGCTTTGACTTCTTTTGTTTGCGTTCCAGCATTCCATTTATTCTGATGTTCATCTGTTTAGTCCACACAGCAGTGATCTGCACAAACAACAGCTAAAACAATACAACTTATCATAGATTAATCATATTGTATAAAAATTAACCTTGCAATGCAAATTGCGGATAACATGGGAAGTTGTGATAAAAATTAATACAATTCTTTCCTTTAGCGCGGTTGTATTTTACAAAAACCCCCGCTTTGCAGTGCTTATATGTTTATATGCTAGAACTAGGATTTTCTTTTCTATTGGCATATAGAATAGGCACACACACACACATGCATCGCATCCGTGTGACATATGAGCCATTCATAAAATTTTTTTTTTACCAAGCATTTTCAAAAAATAAGGTTGTTTGAAAATTGATTAAATATAAAAATGGTTGTTGGCAAGATAGCTTTGGACACCAGGACAGTTTGGGTCAGGGATTCGAGTGCAAGGTTAGTACGAAGAGAGCCAGAGACAGAAATAGAAATGGATCACGAACAACATGCTGCAGAAATAGCACAATTGAAAGAGAGAATGGACCAAATGATGACCATGTTGGAAACACTGACCCGTCAGAGGCCTATAGTTGATCCACCAATAATCAATCCTCCCCGACCCGTTCGGGATATGGAAGATGATTGGTTTGAGGATCCGGAACCATCGAGAGCTGATGTACCGAGGGCAGAGAGAGAGAAAATTGAGAAAGCTGAGAAAGTGCGTATCGAGATGAAGGAGAAGGTGGAAAAGCTAGAGAAAGTTATCCGCAAGTCTAATGGGGTTGATAGCTACCTGCTAGAGTTAGAGGGTTCGTTTGAGGGAACTCAAGAAAAATTGCCAGCCGGTTTCAAGATGCCCGAGATCGATAAGTTTGACGGTTCTGGCAACCCCAGAAACCACGTGAGGATGTGCATTGGGGCCTTTCGGCCAAGTGGTCTGAATCCTGCCATGATGGCCATGCTGTTTTAATAAACTTTGACTGGGGCAGCTTTATCCTGGTATTTCACATTAGAGCCAAGCAAGAGTCGCATATGGGAGGAAGTGGTGAAAGCCTTTGTCACCCAATATGAATACAACCAAGAGCTCGATGTAACTGTGAGGGATCTGGAAACAACCATGCAAGAGAATAGAGAGTCATTTGCTGAATTCCTGGCACGATGGAGGGGGAAAGCTGCCAAAATGACCCAACGGCCATCAGAGAAGGAACAAATACGGATTGTAATCAAGAACCTGCAGAGTGTGTACCAGGAGAAACTAATGTATCAATGTATTCATACCTTTGCTGAGTTGTTTGAAATTGGGACAAGGATAGAAGACGCCATCAAAGACGGAAAGATCAAAAGAGAAGATTCACAGGGGAACCGCCCTAGAAGACCATTCTATGGGGGGAATGCTAGAAATCAGGTAGCAACTGATGTTAATGTTCTAAGCCAGCCGGAAGAAGGGTAGATTTTTGCGAGAAAAGGGTGTGCGTCGAGACCAAAGTTGGAAGGGCAGCTTCGTCGCTTCACGGATTTAGGGGTTTCTCTAACTACCATTCTCAAGCGATTAAAGGAAAAAAGGATATCTCAAGCCTCTAGATCCAAAACCAATGCCTGATCCACTTCCACCGGGCTTCAATACAAGCCTCTATTGTGAGTTTCACCAAGCTCATGGCCATACGACTGACCGATGTATGAGGTTAAGGCATGAAGTACAAAATTTGATCGATAATAAGACCATTTCCTCTCCGCCTGCAGCTCGACCGCATGTGACTCAGAACCCGCTCCCCAATCATCATGCTGTACCACCACCACGGAACATCAATCTCTTAGATGTTGGGAAGGAAATCTTCGACCCATCTGTGTTGATCGTATCGGTAGGACAAGCTGCCAAAGCTTATGAATTCCCAGAAGATCAAAGGATATGCCTTATAATAGTCGAGGAAGAGGATTGGCTGATAGGAGGAGAAGAAGAACAAGCATTTGAGGAAGATATGGACAATGAAATCATCCATATCAATTGGTGGGATCCAAACAATCCTACTAATAACTCCATTTGGGAGGAGGAGGTGTACAGTGATAGAGATGGTTTGTGGTCCGAAGGGGAAGAAGAGAGAAATGCTGAGGAAGTGGTCAATCATGCCAAGCTATGTGGGTTAGATGGGAATGATTTGGAAAAAGGGAAAGGGAAGGATCCTGAAGAAAATAGAGAAGAAGGTCAAGCGTCACATTTCATCCAGAAAGGAGGAGATTTCCCCTATTATGGCTTTCTAGAGCCATGGGCGGACTACAAAGGTAAATACTTGGAGCAAGGTTTTGAGATCTCTTTCTAACATGAATACACTGACTATGAAGATCCATACTTGCAAGTGCCTACAGAACTAATTACTGTCCAAGATTGGATTTGTGCACTGGATGGTCTGGCTATGAGGAACCTTTTTGATGAAGAAGGTAGTAAGACCGAGGAGAGCGGTCCAAAGAAGATCATAGAAGTGAAGATTGGGAAAGAACAGATGGAAGAAATACTGAAGGAAGAGGTCAAGGGAAATAAAGCAAGGAGGGAGAAGCCGGAAATTGGAGGAGAGATAGAATCAGGGAATTTACCAAAATGTCCTTGAGTCTAGTGATAGGATTCCCCTACCCCGGAAGTCTGTAATGGCCAGAATGAGCCAAACCTTTTAAATTTTCTGTTATCAATGAAAGTGACTGATTCTGCTTACTTGATTCCGCTTAATGATTTTTTAATAACTGTAAAAAAAAAGAAAACAAAAAGAGCAAATGAACCTGCATGCAAAATCATTGAGGAAACCTTGGCATTTGACTTAGAAAATGAAGAAGATTCTCAAAGTGATTCTTTCCATATTTCACTCAATAAAGATAAAAGCATAAAATTGATCTCATTGCTAAAAGAATACAAGGATGCCTTGCATGGTCCTATGATGATGTGCCAGAATGAATTCAGAAATTATCCCACATCACCCCCTTTAAACCAAACCTAAAAGGTGAGCTCATAATCCAAAGCCATGAACTTGTTCCTTAATGGTAGCTAGATATCTTAAATGAACTTCTTCTTCTTAAAAAAAAAAAAAGAAAGAAAGAAAAAAAAAAGAGAGAGCTCGCTAGGATGAAAACCCGAAATGGCGCCTAGGCAAAAGTTAGAGCAAAATAAGATGCGTGTTGATTTCAAAATCCGAATCCTAGCCAGCCAAAATCATGAAGAGAATAAGAGATAGTGAGAAAAGAAAGGAAAGAAAAAAAAAGAAAAAAAAAAGAAAAAAGTAGAGAATAAATAAGATTGAGAATTCTTGAGTACTTCAAAGTACATGAATTATCCTAAGAAAAGAAATTGAAAATGAAAAGAAAGATTTGAAAGTATCAATTAAATTTTTGTGAGAAACTCAGTGGATAAGTGATAAGTGGACCTAAGACAATGCAGAAATATCTTTGAGAAAGATAAGGAGTAATTTGGAGGGCTGATATTACTATGTGAGTATGATAGAATATGAGTAAAACATGATGCATTATGAGAGTTGCAAAGATTGACTGGCTAGTGATAAGGTGAAAAGAATCAACCGCCACCAAAACAAAAAAGGGGAAAGAAGAAAAGAAAAGAAAAAAAAAAGGAAGAAAAGAGGAAAAGAATAAAAAAAATGCATAAGAAGGAGAAGCAGTTCATCATCTTGTTCGAAAGCTGCCACAAGGAATATGTTTCAGAAAATCTGCCCAGAAAGGGCACCCATTGAACCTAAATGAAAACATGGCTCGAAAAGCCCACCAATTCTTGAAGCCTTATTCTTTCAAGACCTCCAGAGTAGATGGACTATGTTTTGACCTGATTCCCATTCGGGGATACGTAGGCAGCCTGCAAGGTTCGGTCACAACTACACACACAGTCAATCATTGCACTTCTTTCAGGCCTCGATGAACTACGTTTTGACCTGATTCCCATTCGGGGATACGTAGGCAGCCTGTAAGGTTCGGTCAAAACTACACACACAGTCAATCATTACACTTCTTTCAGGCCTCGATCGAACTACTATAGGACCTGATGCCCATTCGGGGATAAGTAGGCGGGTCTCCCAAGGCCCTCGGTCCAAAGAAGAAACCCAACAAATTCATGAAATTACCTTGAAAACTAGGGACAAACTATAGAGAGATATACATACATATACAAGAGATATACTTGAGTTTAGAGGGAGAGAGAGATAAGAATCATATAGAGAATTGAGAAGAAGAAAAGAATTTCTTGAAGAATTTGAAGAACTTTGAGAAGAATTTGAAGATCTTGGAAGAGCTTCACAAGAAATTGAAGAATTCTTTGAGGTCATAGAGGTAACCTCTTAATCCTTGGTAGAGTCAGGATAATTTAATCACAAGTTCTTAGATCTAGGAACTTTTCACATTTTCAAAACCTCTCTTCTTACCCCATTTCATCACACACCACCAAGAACTTCTGATTGAATTTCATGACATCTCATTAATTTGGATCTAATTAATGCCTTGGGTTTGAGATAAATTAGTTTTGAAGAATTTGTGTTCCTAAATAAAACTTTGATTTCCTTTATTTCTATTTCATTCATAAGGTTCATGAGATCTTCCATATCTCATTGAAACTCTTTGAATTTGATTCCTTATTCTCCTTTAACATTGTGATTCATATGGAGTTTAAGGTTGATCATGGTCACATCTATACATAATTGGTAAAATACTAGTATCAACTCATGACTAGGATCTCTTTACTAAGAATCTTATGGAATTCTTACTATATTCCATAGAGGTTTGAGTGAATTTGTGTCTTATTTAGCCTCCAAGGACCATTAATTTGAGAGGGGAATAAGTTGACTCTATATTCTTCAAGGATCACATATTTGAGAGAAGAATTGGATGTAGACTTTCATAATCTATGTTTAAAATAAGTAAGACCTTAGGATTTTCTTGATAGATCTCCAACTATGAGATCTATGATAAGAATCCATCAAGGTTAAATCTATGATCATCTTCCTATGTCATTAATTTGTCCCAATAATCACAACCATGCTTGATTCTAGTCCTTTGTAGGATCATGGATCAAGTTGGTTTTAAAATATGAACATCAATTCAATATTGGTGCAGTGAATCCTTAAACCCTCTGTGATCAAATATTTTTCATAAAATCATGGTCCATTGGAATGCGATGAGACCAATTGGAGGGTGTTCATAACTCATATGAGTACCGCTGTGATTGTTGTTTTGATAAGATTCCATACTTAGGATGGCTTGGGCTTATGATTTCCAAATAAGCAATTCGCTGTCCAAAATTTCAGAACAGCAAACCGGTTTTAAAATTGGTAGATCAGAACCCTAACCAAGTTTTCATGACCTTTAATAATTTTTTCTAAGAACCTTAATGTGTTAGGAAGGTTCCCTAAAAAGAATGAAGCAATTTAGACTTGTTTGCTATTTTTAAAAAATCATACAAGATCTCTGGACAGAGAGTTGTAAAATCCTGAGTGAGGTCTAGTATTTTCCGTATTCCCGGAGATCTAACCGTTGAAACATCGATTTTCTTTTTGGTTAGAAACTAGACTCACAGAGATCCAACCGTTGGAAGTATTTTATTTCTATTTTTTAAAATCTGGTCTGCTCTCTGTAATTCATAAAAAACTGCTACTATTTTTGTCTAATCTTATTTATTTCAACTCAAATGGTTCCCTAATGTCTTGGGACCCAAATCATGTTTTGAATAATGATAATGTAGCTTAAATCCAGAGGCTAAGTGATCCAAATTAGTGAATAAATCCATGTTTTATTCTTATTCACATTCATTCATTCATGTACATCAATGCTTATGATTAGAACTAGCTATTGAATAAAGTTGGATTTCATGCTTAATAGATCTAAGCTAGAGAATTGGGATTGATTGTTTGATATGATATTATTATGTGAAGCATGTGGGCTAATCTTTGTTTTGTAGCGCATTTGAGGTACAATTTCTTATATCTTCTCTGGTTTATTTACTTCATTGATTTTAATTGATTTTCGACTCCATGTGCGACACCTTAGCTTAGGTTTTGCCTTATGTGAATATGTGAATTAGAGACCTTTTCTTAGGCTTTGTATTTGGTGTATGCATTGCACGTTTCCATTTCGCGGCTGGATCCCGAGTGAGTTCTCTAGTTCCTTACTTGCACATCATGATGTTTGCTAGTTGAATTATGTGACTTATGAATGATATTTTACCGTTATCAATTTTACACCATTTCCAACATGCTTGTGTTATGTATACCTATATATGTATTAATTGAGGGCATGCTTAGATTAATAACTTGATTAAAGAGGATGTTGAGTAGAGGCATATCGTGAGATAGGGTGAAAGGGGGTGTTTTAGTCCGCCGAGCTCCTTCCCCTTTCATTCCATAATCCCCGGACCCAGTTTATCTTTGGTTTCGCAAAGGATCAGTTTGCTTTCAAAATGGTTTCTTAATTTTCCTTTTAAAAATTAAGTGGCGACTCTTTGATTTTGAATTTGGAATTTGAAAAATGTTTTTAAAACAAAAGTGGGCCCAAATGCCGGTATCCACAATCGAACACAGGAATTAATCTGCTGCATAGCACATGCCTGAGATCACGGTTTCATCATGATCTCCCAACCTGGGGACTACTCAGACATGGTCTGGAGTGTCACAGATGTGTTTCTAACGTAAAAGTCCATTAAAGTTTTGTTTGTTTGTGTTTTAATCATGCAAACTATGAAAACTATTTGTATAAATGTATCTAACATGCAAAACTATGTATTCAACAGATTATACTACTCTAAACTAAGTGCAGAATATAAATAAACAGTAAAGAGGTAACCTGGAAAGATAAACTTTGATTAAACTAAAGGAAAACCAATCCAAAAGCAATCTCCAAGCTTGTAAACCTACAAAAACATATAAAACCTCTATCTCTCTCTCTAAAAACTGATAAAAGTAAAAGTGGGCATCCCCTGGACGTTTACAATACGAATATATAGCAACGAACTAATGCTAGGGTTAAAATGCCGTTAACTGTTGCGTGCGCGTATATTCTGATAAAATCCATGTTCGATCGATCGATCGAACGTCCTTCGATCGATTGAACTTCTGGGTATTCGATCGCTTGAGCATCTCTCGATCGATCGACCCTTCGATCGATCGAATGGTCTTTAATCGATCGAGCTCTGTATTTCAGCTTTTAATTGTCTTCATTAGAATCCAACACTTCCTTTTATCGTTATCTTTCAATTCTTCACACAGCAACTGTAGTCTGCACAAATTACAGCTAAAACACACAACTTATCATAGTTTAATCAAATTGTGTATAAACTGGCATTCTAATTCAAATTGCAGATAAATGAAGGAATTGTAAACTAAATCAATACATTTTCTTCTTTTAGCGCGGTTGTATTTTACAAATACCCCCGCTTGTCACAACCCCCAACTAGCGATTTGCTAGTCCCTAGCAGTAGAGCGAAAATAAAAACAAGCTAAACTACACTATAAAAGAAAAACTAAAATAACTAGATCCAGATTAACTAAATTAAAATAAAAAGAAAGAAAACTACCTAACTCACTTTCGCAGGAATCGCGGTTGCATTTAGCAAATACAACAAGCCGTTAAACCCCTAGGTTTCCCCTAGTGGACGAGTGTTGTCTCGTGAGTGCAAGGAAGCATTACAGGAACTCGAGAAGTATTTGGCATCGCCCCCTCTACTCTCAACGCCCACGCCAGGCGAGTAATTGTTCTTGTACTTTGCGGTGTCACCCTCGTCGGTCAGCTTGGCACTCATTTGAGAAGAGCACGGGATACAATTCCCGGTATATTACATAAGCCGAGCACTTCAAGGCGCAGAAAGTAGATACTCCCGCATTGAAAAGCTCGCCTTCGCCCTCATCACTTCAGCCTGAAGGCTTTGCTGTATTTTGAGGCCCACGTCATCGTGATCCTTACAGATCAGCCCCTCCGTAAGATCTTTAGTAAGCCTGAAATGTCTGAATGCTTGTCAAATGGGCCTTGGAGTTAGAAGAATTTGAAGTGGTCTACAGACCCCGCACAGCAATCAAGGGACAGTCAATGGCAGACTTCATTATTGAATTCGCATACCAAGAAGACCCAGTTGAAGAAACCGCCACACTGATCTTATCGCCGGGGCTACAGCCAGATTTCCCGACCTGGGTACTTTATATGGATGGTTTTGCTAACAAACAGGGTAGCAGAGCAGGGATCATCTTAACCACGCCCGATGGGATCCAGCTCGAGTATGTGCTCAGGTTCGGATTCAAAGCCTCCAATAATGAGGCCGAATACGAAGCCTTGCTGGTCAGATTACAAATGGCAACCTCAATGGGCGCACTACAAATTCAAGGTTACAGCGACTCTCAGCTCGTGGTAAATCAAGTCAATCAAGAGTATGAGGCTCAAGAGCATAACATGGTAGCTTATCTATCCCTCGTCTGAGCAGTTTCAAAGAAACTTCAGGGGTTCTCTGTTACGCAGATACCTAGGGAGGAAAACACTAGGGCCGACCGGTTAGACTGCCTTGCTTCATCCTCTGAGTCAGACTTGCCCACGATAAGGATAGAGTACCTACCCGAGCCAAGTATGATCAACTCGGAATGCATGGAGGTCAAACCGACCTCCCTAGAACCTAGCTGGATGGACCCAATCATGGCATTTCTAGTAACAGGAGCGTTACCAGAAGGAAAGGAAGAAGCCCGTCGGGTTAAATACCTAGCGGTAAGGTACCACATCATTGATGGCATCCTCTACAAAAGGGGATTTTCTTTACCATACCTGCGATGTGTCCATCCTACACAGGTCCAAGTAATACTGTACGAAATCCATGAAGGGGTGTGCAGGAACCACATCGGAGGCCAGGCACTCTCACACAAAGCCCTGCTGCAAGGTTACTATTGGCCGACCATTGCCAAAAACTCAAGAGTACGTCAACAGGTGTGATACGTGCCAAAGATTTTCTCCCATGATCAACCATCTGGGAGAACTTCCGATGCCAATCTTTAGCCCCTGGCCATTCACTCAGTGGGGCATTGACATTGTCGGTCCCCTACCAACGGAAAAGGGACAAGTCAAGTTCGCTGTCATTGCCGTGGATTACTTCACCAAGTGGGCGGAGGCCGAGCCCTTGGCAACAATCACTGAGAAGAAAATGGAAAACTTCATGGAGAGGAACATCCTCAGTAGGTTTGACGTCCCTCGGGTCATGGTTAGTGACAACGGTAGGCAATTTGACACCCTGGTATTCAGGCAGTTCTACTTGGGCTATGGGATAACCAATCACAACTCATCCCCCGAGCACCCACAGGCCAATGGCCAAGCCGAGGTGACCAACCGCACTATTCTTCGAATTATCCATTGAAAACCTAGTTAGCACTTTATCGATATAACGAGCTTGAGATAATCCCATTATCTTTCGCTTACGATCCCGAAAGAGCTTTATCCCTAGAATATAGCTCGCCTCTCCTAGATCCTTCATATCGAAAGTACTAACTAGCCAAACCTTGACCGTTGACAATGCTGCTATATCATTTCCAATGAGTAGAATATAGTCAACGTAAAGCACAAGAAAAGACACCACTTTTCCTTCACACTTCTTGTATACACAAGGTTCATCCAGATTTTGTATAAAACCAAACGACTTGACCGCTTGGTCAAATCGAATGTTCCAACTTCTAGATGCCTGCTTAAGCCCATAAATGGACTTTTGCAACTTGCATACCAAGTTACCTTTCCGACTAGCTATGAACCCTTCTGGTTGTTGCATATAGATGTCCTCCTCAAGATTACCATTCAAGAATGCAGTCTTGACGTCCATCTGCCAGATCTCATAATCTAGGCATGCAGTAATGGATAGGAGTATCCTGATGGACTTGACCATGGCCACCGGCGAGAAGGTTTCCTCATAGTCAATGCCCTCCCTCTGAGTATAACCTTTCGGTACAAGCCTAGCCTTATAGGTCTCAACCTTTCCATCAGATGCTCTTTTCCTCTTGTAGACCCACTTACAACCAATGGGTTTAATATTGGCTGGAAGTTCTATAAGATCCCAGACCTGATTAGAATCCATAGATTCTAATTCAGCCTTCATAGCTTTAACCCAATGATCTGAATCAACACAGCCATTGCCTCTTCATATGTGGCAGGATCAGATTCAGATTCTATGGAGACAGCTTCAAAAACTTCTCCTAAGAACATGTATCTATCAGGCTGGCTGATAATCCTCCCACTACGACGAGGTACCGGTGCGGAAATGGGTGAAGAAGTGGTATTTTCTTGATTTACATCGTTATTAACTGCAGGTTGGACTGAGGGCTCTCCTTCTATTTCTCTCAGATCTGTCCTTCCCTTAGGTTTATGGTTCATGATATAATCATCCTCTAAGAAAACAGCATTTGTACTAACAAACACTTTCTGTTCTCTTGGATCATAATAATACCATCTATAAGTACCCTTTGGATACCCTACAAAATAACATACTTCTGATCTAGAATCCAACTTGCTCATGTTTCCTTTCAGCACATGTACCGGACACCCCCATATCCGGAGATATTGCAAAGAAGGCTTGCGCCCAATCCACATCTCTCGTGGTGTCCTGGGAATAGATTTGCTTGGTACTAGATTTAGTATGTATGCAGCGGTTTCCAAAGCATAACCCCAAAGGAATAATGGTAACTCTGAATAACTCATCATTGACCTAGTCATGTCTAAAAGAGTCCGGTTCCTTCTCTCCGCTACACCATTCTGCTGAGGCGTGCCAGGTGTAGCCAACTGTGACAGAATCCCATTCTGTACGAGGTGATCAATAAACTCATTAGAGAGGTACTCGCCACCTCGATCAGATCGAATGGCCTTGCTATATGAGCCCAATTGCTTCTCCACTTCAGCCCTAAACTCTTTGAACTTTTCAAAGGCTTCAGACTTGTGCTGCATTAGGTACACATATCCATACCTAAAGTGGTCATCGGTAAATGTTATGAAATACTCATAACCACCCCTTGGTCTAATATTTATTGGTCCACACACATCCGTATGAACTAATTCCAACAATGCATTGGTTCTATTGCCCTTTGCGGGAAAGGGCCTTTTGGTCATCTTACCCTCTAAACAAGACTCACAGACTTCCATTGGTTCGAGAACCAAATCGCCTAAGATCCCTTCTTTGACTAGTCTGCCTATCCTATTTAGAATGATATGGCCAAGCCTCATATGCGAAAGCCTTGTTGGATTTGTGGAAGGTTCTTTTCTTTTAGATGGTATAGTTACCATTGAGTTATTAAGTTCCAGGCAAGAATCTTTAGAAATATTGGGAGTGATCACATACAAACCATTTGATTTAACACCAGAACATATAAAAGAACTATTTCTTTTAATAACAATTTCAGTTCCAAAATGAAAAGAATAACCATTATTCGATAAATTAGAAACTGAAATTAAATTACGTCTCATTGAAGGGACGTAAAGTACATCTGATAAAATCAAAACTTTATTGTCTAGAAATTCTAAAACTACGACTCCTATAGCAACTGCAGAAACGGTTGCACTAGAACCTAGAGTAAGTATGATTTCCCCATCACTGCACCTCCTGGTTGATCTGAACCCCTGCAATGAATAACAGATATGGTTAGTCACACCAGAATCAATGCACCAAGTGTTTGAATTATTCATAATAAAGCTTACTTCAATCACATGTGATTCAATCATACCTTGAACTCTTGTAGCTAAGAATTCTGGACAGTTCCTCTTCCAGTGGCCCTTCTCACTGCATTGGAAACACTTTCCTTTGCCTTGGCCACCCACCTTCCCTTTTCCCTTACCTTTTCCCTTAGATTTTGCAATCTTAGTGACCGGTCCAACACTTGGACCACCAGTGCCAGCCTTCTTCTTCCCTTTCTTTCCTTTTGGTGTAGATCGGGAAGAGGAAGCACTTTTCTCAACGTTCAAGACGTTGACACCAGGTTTGATCACCCCTTTTGCTGCCAAAAGAGAACTCATCAATTCGCTCATTGAAAATTCATTTGATTCATATTATAGTTAAGTTTAAATTGAGCGAATGAAGGCGACAGCGAATTGAGGATCATATCAACTTGGGTCTGTGCATCGATGTTGGCACCTAAGGTCTCCAGCTCGTTTAAATAACCAATCATTTTTAAAACATGTTCCTTGACTGGAGTCCCTTCCGACATCTTTGCACTCATTATCTTTTGAATGGCTACCTGTCTAGCAGGCCTGCCATGCTCCCCGAACATCTTTTTCAGGGATGTGATAATGTCACTGGCAGAATCATTCGATTGGAATTAGTGTTGCAACACACTAGCCATTGAGGCCAGAATAAAGCAACGAGCCATTCCATTCGACTTCTTTTATTTATCGAACTCGCGTCTGGCAGCTGTCGAAGCATTTGCCGCGAGTTCTTCTGGGCTTGGGGTGGTGAGGACATATATGTGATCCTCCGCAGTTAACACAATGTCAAGGTTACGTTTCCATTCAGTGTAGTTATTTCCAGTTAACTTGTTTTGAGTGAGTATGGTGGCAAGTGGACTAAATGTAGATCCATACATTATGATTTACTGTAAAAATCAAAAAACAAAATAAATATGAATATCAGATTTGACAGTTTGAAATAAAAGAATCTTTAAAACTCTTATTTTAAAACAAAGTCGCCGGAATATCAAAATGAAAGATTAAAGCCTCCGTGTGGTGGTCAATGTTCGATCATTCAATTAATCATGACTTGTCCGCTATGCAACTCTTGCAAAACAAGTTATGACTCCCGAACCTATTTGATCTCTAAGCTTCTGAATAATGCCCCGTGTGGGATCCCTTATCCATAGTTTAGCTAGTGTGTACCATTAACTAGGATCCAATCACATCCGTCTCAAGTAGCGCCTCTGTGTGGTGGTCACCCTCTAACACGTCTGATTGATTCTATCAAAGGAAGTTCACATCTAGTAACCAATGAGTAATGCACCCTCCGTATGGAATGATCACCCTTGACGAGGTGACACAAGATGCACCACTCATCTTACAGTGAACCGTTAATGAAAGATCGTGGGTGTTTATTAAAAAGACCCTCTCCCACTAGATTTAGAAATTAAGGATTTTGATTTTAAAATTGTTTCCACACATTACCCATAAACATCCAATGTTTACTAATGCGTTGAAATGATTTTTTGAATTTTATTTTAGAAAACTTGTTGATACATCCAGAAATATTCAGTTTTGTCCCACCGCCACGTGGTCAGCGGATAGCCCGGTTAGTCCGGAGTGGGAGCATGGAGCCCACACTTCCGAGGTGTCCGGCTATAACCGTCCGGGATACTCAGCAGCTCGGGAACGAGGCGCAGTGACTCCCCGGTAGGCGCGGAGTATATGGCATCTCTCATAGTTGCCTTATACGGCCATGACTCTATCAAGAAAGAATCAGTGGTTGCTTAAACCACTTAGGAAACTCTCCTAACATTGTACAAATCTATTGCGATTAGATTAGGCTTCCTAATCTAGTAAACTTACCATGTATGGGTGGACTCTTGCATCTATAAAAGAGCCACCTATCCTCCTTAGAGGGATCCGAAAATCTACTTCTCTAAGCAGATACTTACTCGCTAGAGAACTCACCACTTACACGCATACACCCGGCCGGTATTACTGGTAGTGTCGCCCATCTTTGTCGGCTCACCAGGCCCGCCGGTGATCTGCTAGTGAGAAGCGCTTAGACGCACACGTGGACGTAGGTCATCTCATTAACGGGGCCGAACCACACGAAAACTTTTCTTTGGTGTCTTCTTGCATAAATCTTGCTTGCCAATTTTCGGCATCATCAGTTTGGCGCCGTCTGTGGGAAAATCGACACAGTTTCCTCATCAACAAAAATCTTTAACTGATCGACATGCCGCCGAAGAAGGGCAAGAAGACCGCCGATTCAGCCGGTCAGGAGGACCTGCAGATCAAGCCTCGGGCAACCTCCATGACCACCGAACATGTTACAGCAGCGCTGGAACAGCTCTTGGAAGGTCAGATCCGGACACAACAGCAGATAGTGGCGCTTATGGCCCAGCACGAAAAGGCGGTTGGGGACCATGAGAAAGGCCCTTCGTCGGAGAAGCGGCCTGAAAAGAGCGCTCCCAGCCAAGGGCCCGTTTGAACGCGCGGAAAAACCCGATCTGCTCCAGTGTCCCAACCAGATCGCGAACGTTATCCGGAGTGAGAACGTAGCTATGCTACTAAGCGCTCGCAGAGAGGACCTCGGTACATTCCTCACCAAGCGCGCCGAGTGGAGGATGCCAGGATCCTCATTGTGCAGAGACGAGCTGCGAGGCGAGAAGCGCCCGGACGTAAAGCCCGGGAGTCGGTCAATGATCCACCCGTCCTGAGCTGGGGGGATCTTAGGTATAGACTATCCCGGACCCACAGTTGAGTGTTATCCCCGAGGTCGACGCGCTTTGAGGATGAGGCTTCGTCATCCGACCCTACCTACCACTCGGACACAGAAAGGAGGACCGGGCACACTGACGCCAAAGCCCAGGTTGAGGAGTTGCAGCAGCAGATTGAGAGGCTGAACCGCAAGTCTGGCCACGACCTCACAAATACAGAAATGGAGTTGCCCTACACTACCCGGGTGACGCAATTTCTAATTCCGCGGAAGTTCAAACCCCCTCACCTCAGCTCATATGACGGCAAGGGGAGTCCGGTGGACCACATCCGCACTTATAAGGCGCAGATGGCACTGGTCACTACGATAGACGATCTGCTGTGTCTGGCCTTCCCTAGTACTCTCAAGGGATCAGCCGCACAGTGGTTCCATGCCCTGAAGCCCCGGACGGTTGACAACTTTAAAGCCCTCAGCAAACTCTTCATCAGCCAGTTTGTCGGGATGCTAGACCGATCCCAACCAGATACCCAGCTGCTAGCCGTCAAGCAGCAAAAGGGTGAATCTTTAAGGGAGTATGTGGATCGTTTTAACCAGCAGAGGCTCCTGATCCGCAACCTCAATGAGACGGCCGCGATCATGGCCTTCTGTTCAGGAGTTCAGCACACCAAGGTGGCCACGTCTTTTCATCGGAATCGACCGGCAACCCTGGTGGAACTCTCGGAAAGAGTTGGGAAGTATATAGACACCGAAGATTTTTTGAAGGCAAAACGCGCCAGCCAGGCGGGAGATGAATCCCCAAAAGCCAAGCGCAAGCGCGAGGGGTCAGAGAAGGGTCCAGGAAAGAAGCCGAAGCAAGATCAAAGGAATGATAGAGATCAGCCCCTAACGGCCTTTACACCCCTTTCCCGACCTATACATGAGGTGATGGTCGCCGCAGAGGCACAGAGGCTGCTTTCGCAGCCAGCTAAACTCAGAGCCCCACCCAGTAAGAGAAACCGGGAGAAGTTTTGCCGTTATCACAGGGATCATGGCCACGAAACGGAGGATTGCTTCAAGTTAAAGATAGCAATCGAGAATCTGATCGAGCAGGGGCATCTTGCCGAGTTTGTCACAACCGACAGACGGCCCCGACAGGAAGCCCAAGCTCCCGGTCAGCCCCCTCCACCACTCGGCCACATTAACGTGATCTCCGGAGGAACATCTGGCGGAGGTGATTCTCAGTCGGCACGGAAGAGGCATGCCCGAGCATCCCGACCGGATGTATGGCAGGTCCAATCCACCGGCTCCTCACCAACCGATGTTCTGACGTTCTCGGCCGACGATGTACAGGATCTCCACTGCCCCCATGATGACCCGTTAGTAGTAACGCTTTCTATAGCTAACTATATGGTCCAGAGGGTACTGGTTGACACAGGTAGCTCATCCGACATAATGTTTACAGCGGCATTCGACCAACTCGGGATCTCCCGGGATCGGCTCCGGCCGGTTGCTACTCCCCTGGTAGGATTCAACGACTCTAGCACTCAACCTCTCGGTGCGATCGAGCTCCCAGTTCTCATGGGGACCTACCCGCAGCAGGCTTCCATACTGACTAGTTTCGTGATAGTGGAGGCTCCCTCGGCCTACAACGTCATCCTTGGAAGGCCGACCCTCAACAGGGCCCGAGCAGTTGTCTCCACATACAGCTTAACCATAAAGTTCCCAACTGCTCAAGGACCCGGATGCTTGCGAGGAGACCAGACCATGGCTCGAAGTTGTTATGTTAGCTCGTTGCGCCGGGGGGCAGTCACCGAAACGCTGAACATCCAAGAAATGGACCCCCGGGACCAGAGGGATGCTATAGGGCCTATGGAAGAATTGAAACAGCTTGTGCTGGATCCAGAACACCCAGATCGCACGGTCAATATAGGCGCACTACTGGAGCCTACCTTGAAGGAAAAGTTGACCCAATTCCTGAGGCAAAACCAGGACGTTTTCGCTTGGAGTCATGAGGACATGCCCGGGATTGATCCCCGAGTGATGTCCCATCGTCTCAACGTCAGCACGGACTACCGCCCGGTGAATCAGAAATGGAGGGGCATGGCCTCCGAGAGACAAGCGGCAGTAAGCGAAGAGGTCGGAAAGCTCCTAAAATCTAACTCCATCTGGGAGGTCTACTACCCCGATTGGCTGGCCAATGTTGTCCTGGTCAAGAAGAGCAATGGCAAGTGGAGAATGTGTGTGGACTTCACCGACCTCAACAAGGCCTGTCCCAAGGACTGTTATCCGTTGCCTAGGATAGACCTCCTTGTCGACTCGACGGCAGGCCACTCACTCCTCTCGTTCATGGACGCCTACTCGGGGTATAATCAGATCAGCATGTACCCCGGGGATGAGGAGAAGACGGCGTTCATCACCGACCAAGGCACGTACTATTACAGAGTTATGCCTTTCGGCCTCAAGAATGTCGGGGCTACATACTAGCGCCTGGTCAACTTCATGTTCAGAGACCTCATCGGAAAGTCCATGGAAGTGTACGTGGACGATCTCCTGGTCAAGAGCTGGGATGAGCCAGATCACCTTGAGCATCTGGCCGGGGCCTTCAGCATTTTGAGAAAATTTAGGATGAGGTTGAACCCGGCCAAATGCACCTTTGGGGTCTCGTCTGGGAAATTCCTCAGTCATCTAGTCAGCAGACGGGGAATCGAAGCAAACCCCCAACAAAATCCAGGCTATCATCAACATGCGGTCACTTAAATCAACAAAAGAAGTTCAGAGCTTAGCCGGACGGGTGGCCGCACTGAACAGATTTGTGTCCAGAGCAACTGACCGGTGCCTGCCGTTCTTCAAAATTCTCCGCAAAGCTTTTCAATGGTCGGAGGAGTGCGAGGAGGCATTCCAGGAACTCAAGAAATACCTTGCCTCTCCTCCTCTATTGTCGACACCTACAGCCGGAGAGGAACTTTTCCTGTACCTAGCAGTGTCACCATCGGCGGTTAGCTCGGCACTCATTCGGGAAGAGCACGGGATACAGTTCCCAGTATACTACACCAGCCGGGCGTTGCAAGGTGCGGAAAGCCGGTATTCCCATATCGAGAAGTTGGCCTTCGTCCTCATTACCTCAGCCCGAAGGCTCCGACCGTACTTCCAGGCCCATGCCATTGTAGTACTGACCGATCAGCCTCTCCGCAAAATTCTATCTCGGCCAGACACATCCGGGAGGCTCGTCAAGTGGGCTTTGGAACTGGAAGAGTTTGAGGTAATTTATCGACCCCGGACGGCAATCAAGGGACAAGCCGTCGCTGATTTTTTGGTCGAGTTTACGTATCCAGAAGATCCGGTCGAGGAACCTGAGCCTCCGGCATTACCGCCCGGATTGCTCACCGGCATCCCCACTTGGGTATTACATGTCGATGGCTCTTCAAACCAGCAAGGTAGTGGAGCCGGAATCATCCTGACTACCCCCGATGGCATCCAGCTCGAATATGCTTTAAGATTTGGGTTTCGTGCCTCCAACAATGAGGCCGAGTACGAAGCTCTTTTGGTCGGGTTACAGTTGGCCGTCTCAATGAGTGCACAACAGGTCCAAGGCTACAGTGACTCCCAGCTCGTGGTTAATCAAGTAAACCAAGAATACAAAGCACGAGAAGATAGGATGATCGCCTACTTGGCCCTCGTCCGAGCAGTTTCCAATCAGCTCCGAGGATTCTGAATCAATCGGATACCTAGAGAGGAAAACACTCAAGCTGACAGGCTAGCTCGCCTCGCTTCGTCAGCTGAGTCAGACTTACCCAGGATAAGGATACAATTCTTACCCGAGCCAAGTGTGATCAACTCAGAGGGCATGGAGGTCGACCCGGTCACTCTGGGACCCAGTTGGATGGATCCAATCGTGACTTTGTTGTCAATAGGAAGGCTGCCGGATAAGAAAGAAAAAGCAAGGCGGGTCAAATACCGGGCGACACGATACCATGTTCTCGACGGTGCCCTATATAAGAGGGGGTTCACCATTCCATACCTCCGCTGTGTTCATCCTACGCAAGTTCAAGCAATACTGTACAAAATTCATGAAGGCGTGTGCGGGAACCACGTAGGGGGTTGGGTACTCTCGAGAAAGGCCCTACTACAAGGATACTATTGGCCGACCATGGCCCGGGATTCGCAGGAGTACGTTTGAAGGTGTGACAAGTGCCAACGGTACTCTCCCATGATGAACCAACCGGGAGAACTTCAGACCCCGGTCCATAGTCCTTGGCCATTCGCCCAATGGGGGATCGACATCGTTGGTCCCTTACCAACGGGAAAAGGGCAGGTTAAGTTTGCTGTGATAGCCGTTGACTACTTCACCAAGTGGGCGGAGGCCGAGCCCCTGGCAACAATAACCGAGCGCAAAATGGAACATTTTATGGAGAGAAATATCCTTAGCAGGTTCGGTATTCCACGAGTCCTGATTAGCGACAATGGAAGACAATTTGATACACCCATCTTTAGACAGTTCTGCTTGGGCTATGGGATACTGAATCGTTACTCTTCTCCCGAGCATCTACAAGCTAACGATCAGGCCGAGGTGACCAACCGCACGATCCTGCAGTCGATTAAGACAAGGCTGGAAGGCGCCAAAGGCTTGTGGGCTGAAGAACTCCCAGCCCTTCTGTGGGCCTACCGCACCACACCCCGGGCAGCTACGGGCGAAACCCCATTTTCTTTAACTTATGGTTTTGAGGCGGTAGTCCCCACCGAGCTTGGGCTGCCATCATACCGGGTCGCTACCTTTAATGACCAAGGCAATGGAGAAGCCCTCAGGACGGAACTAGACCTGGTCGAGGAAAGAAGAGACCAGGCCTATCTCAGGGTGGCAACTTACAAGCAAAGGGTCTCGAGGTATTATAATAGCAAGGTAAAGCATCGTAGCTTTCAAATCGGGGACCTTCTCCTTAAGGCGGTGAACCAGTCTACCCGAGTCCCAAGCCATGGGAAGTTGGGAGCAAACTGGGAAGGACCGTATATTGTGACTCGGGTCAACCGACCGAGAACCTACTGGCTACAGAACATGGACGGGCACGATCTCAGTCATCCCTGGAACGTGCAACACCTCTGCAAGTATTATCAGTAGCATCTGACTACGGGTATCTAGTACTATAGGACAAGTTCTTTTTGTGTAGCCCCGATTGGGCAACTATTACAGATTGGCATTTTCTAAATTAAGTGAATAAAGTTTATTTCGAGAATTTACGTCGTGCAAAAAAGACCTCGGGCCTAACCCCGAGGCACTAAAAAGACCTCGGGCCTAACCCCGAGGCACTAAAAAGACCTCGGGCTCCGAACCCAGGCGCTAAAGGACCCTGCAACCACCCATGTTCCAGGTCGGTTTCCTATGGTCGCTCCTCTGCATGCCTCCACCTTCGCAAGAAAGTCGGGGACAAAAGGGTACTCGACCTACAAACAGGAAATTAACTAAGTTTTGCCTAGGTCCAGCCGACGACGGGGCCAAGCCCCCAGGTGGCCGACGATGGCAAGATTCAAAAGCTCCTGCAACCACCCATGTTCCAGGTCGGTTTCCTATGGTCGCTCCTCTACATGGCCCCGCCTTCGCAGGAAGGTCGGGGACAAAAGGGTACTAGACCTACAAACAGGAAATTAACTAAGTTTTGCCCAGGTCCAGCCGACGACGGGGCCAAACCCCCAGGCGGCCGACATGGCAAGATTCAAAAGCTCCTGCAACCACCCCTGGTCTAGGTCGGTTCCCTACGGCTACTTACTCCCTTACTCCCATACTCCCGCCTTAGCAAAAATGCTTGGGGGGCAGGGGGAAAAGGGAATTAAGGCTAAAGCAGGAAATTGAATCGTTCGACTAGGTGTTTTGTTGGTTACGGTCCTAAAGCATTTGCTAAGGCAGATGTTAGGTTGGCCAAAGCCATACGGATACTAGCAAAAGGTAAAGCACAGTACAACAAAATTAATGGAAGGATGACCTCAGGGGCCTTTTCATTAATTAAAACAGATGTACAAAGCTTGGGGGGCAGTTGTAGTGGCCTCCCCGAAACATTTAAAAAAAAAAAAAAAAAGAACTATAAGCAATAAAATAAAAACAACAAGAAGAAATCGGGGAGTCAGTCTTCCACATTGACTACATCCTCGGTCTCCCCGGTCTGCTCCCTTGGCACGGCAAGTCCTTCGTCCCCCATGTCCCTGCCCGGGGCGAGTTCTGTGGCTCTAGCAATGGCCTCAGGGTTTTCACCAACCGCAGGAGCATCACTGGCTATGGGATCTTCACCAACATCCCAGTAATCCGAGTCAATCCCCTCGTAGGCCGAAAGGGCCCATTCGGGGTGATCCCGGGCTACCCGCCGCTTCAGATTGTCATAGCCTTGGAAGAAGCCGTCATCAAAAGCGCCCTCCAAGGCCCTTGCAGCTGGTGTCTCGGCCGCCGCCTTTGCCTGGGCTTCAGTTGCCGCAGTAAGGGCCCTGGAAACCTCCAGTTCGGCCAAAGCCGCTGCCAGGTCTGCCTCCAAACTCAAGGCCAATGACTTCGTCTTGCTCGTCTCGACGGCCAAGGCGGCTTTAGCTACTTGCAGCTCTTTCCGCTCCTTTGAAAGGGCGGCTTCGGCAGCGCCGACTTTCTCGGTTAGAGAGGACAGGACGGACTCGGATCCCGCGGCCATGCAGCCAACCTATGGCAAGAGGATGAAAATCAGTTAGGCCAATGTTTGTAAGGGGAGCAGGCCAATGTTTGAAGGGGGACAGAATACCTACCAGATGGGATATGCTATACAGCCACCCTTGAAAGCCTTGGGGAGATAGCCCGGCGCATGCTTCCACCTGGCTTGGGACAAGGACGGATTTCAGCCTTTCCCGGACCTCGTCAGGACCGCCCAGGGGCAGACCTGACAGAATATCAGCCCTAGGCACGGGCTCGTCAACAGCCGGCCTATGGGGAGCCAACGTCCCCACAGGGTCAGGATGGTTAGTCGTCTCGTGGCGAATACGCCTGAGCAGGCGCTCGCCGCCCAGGGCCTCGGCGGCTGGCCTCTTTCCTTGGGCGATTGCCGCCCGAACGGCAGTAGTGGCGGCGGCGACAGCTTGTCTCTCCCGCAGCTGGTCTAAATTGCGCTTGGGGGCCATTTCTGCAGAAACCAAGGTCGCACGGTCAGAAGTACAAGAAAAGAAAAAATGCATGGTTAACGCATAATGTAGCAAGGATACTCACCAGGAATGATGGGCGAAAAGCTGGGGGCTGGAACAGGTTCCTCAGGGGAATAGGTCTCAACAAAGTCCCCTGTTCGGGATAATACATTCCAAACACTGGTGGGCAACTCTGCTAGGTTGCAGATCCTGGCCTGGCATAGTTCAGAGATTTCGGGAGGTTCTGTCGAGCCAGCTGTGCACAGAGAAATGAAGTCAGTTAGCAAGCCATTGTGTTCCTAAAAACCGAAAGAACGGACGAACACGAAAGGGTGGTCTTACCCCTCAACTCCCCAGCCCAGGATGTCCTCAGCTGGGTCCCCGGGGCCATGTCACAAAGGCGAAGGGTGGACACTTGGAAGAACTTGCCTTTCCACCCCTTGTTGTTGCTAGGGCATCTGTCGACAATTTTCCTGCCCGGACGGGCAGAAAAGGAGAAAAACCCCACTTCCCGGTGCACAGGGAATGGTCGGTGGGCCCAAAGAAATTCGTGGAGGGTAAGCTCGTACCCAAACACCTGAGGCCACAACGATATATACCCCATCAGGAATCTCCATCCGTTAGGGCCCAATTGCCCGGGAGCGATATCGAGATAGATCAGCACATCCCGGACGACGCGGTGGAGGGGCAGTCGGAGGCCTGCCATCATGGCATCCTCAAACAAGGTGACGAACCCAGGCTGATAAAGGTGCGCGCCACCGGGGTTTACGGCTAGGGAACAACCGTCAGGAAGAGAGTACCTCTCTCTGATCCGGAGAAGGTCTTGGGAATGCAACGAAGAAAGGGTGGACTCACAGGCAAAAGCTATACGATCAGTTCCCCTGGGCAACTCATCGCCCGAACCCCTCGAGACAGAGGCAACAGGGGCCTCCTGAGTAGACTCACTGGCCCCGCTTTGATGATCGGTCAGGGACTCAGAAAGCCGGTCCTGACTGGCACCGGGGGATCCTGACTGATACTGTTCACTCTCCGATCTCAACGCAGAGTTGAAGCCGGAGTGTTCCATCTCTGGCACTCTGACGGAAAGGGGCGGACGCAAACTACGACCTGCGTATGGATCGGGAACCCCAAGCCTGATATACAGGGGGGCAGAGTTACTACCCTGAATGGTAATGAGTAGGCACTCCTCAGCACCAAGTAACACTCTCCCAAGACAGCGCAAGGAACACCAGCTCGGTTCAGATGAGTTAAAGTTCCACCCGACTCAAAGAACGCACAAAATCTAAGGAGGAAGAAATCCCACTCCCGCTCAAACCTCACCAGATTCGTTCTCTCCAGCGTCACTCCGAAGTGAAAAAAGGTCAGGAGGAAGGAAAAAAGGAAGCAAAAAGTAGAAGATAAGGGATGCCAGGAATGAGGCAACTACTCCTTATATAAAGCCCCTGAATGGCCAAGATCAGAGCAGATCCAGCGGTCCAGGAGATTTCCCGTCCAAACTGTCGGTTCAGTCACGTGAAGAGTCGCCTCAAAAGGTGCGCGCATTAATTGCGTGATGCGACGGTTCAGTCCGCCCGCAATCGGTTCGGTTACAATCATATCACCATAGTTAGGTCCTGACTTAGCTAACGATTGGTTGGTACAGAGCGGTGGTGGTACGGGCCCAGGTTTCCACAACTCGGGCACATTCATACACCGGCCGGGCATTAGCTGCCCAGTGTAATGCAGAGTCAGTAAACAGTTAAAGAAGCATAGTGAGAGAAAGAGGTGGCCTCGAGGACCATTTTACTGCTATGGAATGTGAACTGTACAAAGCGCGGGGGCATTTATAATAGCCTTCCCGGTTTAAAAAAAAAAGGAGAAAGAAGAGAGAGGCCTTCAAGTCCCTTTGTCCTTCAGAGCCTAGACCTCCTCCTCCAGGGCCGTCACCCTCGCCACCAGCCCCACTACGGTAAGCTCCAGGGCATGGAAGTCCACCCCTCGCAAGGCGGAATCCATCTACAGCTTGTCGCCCATCTTTTCCACCTCCTGGAGACGACCGTCCAGGTTAGCGAGGGAAAGGCCGGTCCAAGAGCTAGGCACGACCGGGGGGTCCACCCGATTTTTCTTTGGTGGAGATGTAGACCCCTCACCAACTTCTTTTTCTTTTCCCTTCCTGGACGGTCCAGGTGGCAGGCTTGCGTCCTCAGATGAGGCAGAATCACTGCTAGTGGACAGAGTTACCGGCCCCTCGGATGGGTCTGCCCCGCCGGTGGCACGCGGGCCGGTAGCCATGGAACGGGTATAGCGGCGTGACCCAGAAGCCGCGGGGGCAGGAGCCACAGAGGAAGGTCCGGCGCCCGCTCCCTCCGCAGGTCCCCCGACCAAATCAGAGAACGATAGGCCGGCCTCGATAGCTCGGTCTATTGCCTCCGTGTCATCAGCGGTAGGGGCAACGCCGCGGGAGGCAGCAAAAGTCTGTTTGCAGAGGTCGGGATCAAAGGTTGCAGGAGGGCAGAGAGCGGCATCCTCCAGCTAGTTGCCGGCGACCACAACCCAAGGGTACCGGTGCCAGTTCTTGTTCGGGAAGTCCAGACCTTGGACAAGGTCCCTTCCCTCTGTTCTGGGGCAGAAGTAAGGGCCTCCGTGGTCGATGCCCAGGATGTAGCACCTGACGATGTCGACGGAACGAAGGAACAACCTAAGCCGCTCGTTCAATACTGATACCCCCCAAAGGAGGCGGGCGACATTTGGGCGGCACTTGTGGAGCGGAATGCACAACCCCTGAAGCAGATCACAGAAGGAGACCGGGAGGGGGAAGCATAGTCCCACGATAAGTAGCAAATAACTGCTGATGAGGACGAAGGGAAAGGTTACTTCCTCCCCCTCAATGTACGGGCGGACCAGAACGTCGTCCGGAATTTGGCAGTCCTCTCGGAAGGTCCTAAGCCCTTCATCAGACGACAGATCAATATGAGGAGCCATTCGATAGGAATGAAAGCTTGAAGAACAAGAATAGCGGAGAAGAAGGAACTCGAAGTGTTTTGCTCGGGCGATTTAATTGACAATTTGCAGTGAGAAGCAGGTTGAACAGGTGCTCCTTATATAAGTGTCGCGAACGGTTAGGATCAAATTTGATCGGATGGCTGACATGCTCTCCCGCCGAAACTGTCGTTTCGGGCACGTGGGGCGTCGTCTAAAAAAGCGTGAGCATTGAATGCACGATGTGATGGTTCGGTTGCCACCTGGACGATTCGGTTACTTCTAAACTGGCAACTTTGGATCCGAACCAGACCTGTAACTAGTGGACACATGGCGACGGGGTCCCGGTCCTGCAAGGCCACAACTCGGTCGATATACCGATGAGTCATTACAAACCGGCCCGGTTTCGATGGGGGACCCAGTCCTTTCTCGGTCGGTATCTGGAAGACATTCTTAATTTCCAAATTTCATCTGGCAAGGCGCCATCTCAACTTTGAAAATGGGGGGCAGCTGATACATCCAGAAATATTCAGTTTTGTCCCACTGCCACGTGGTCAGCGGATAGCCCGGTTAGTCCGGAGTGGGAGCATGGAGCCCACACTTCCGAGGTGTCCGGCTATAACCGTCCGGGATACTCGGCAGCTCGGGAACGAGGCGCAGTGACTCCCCGGTAGGCGCGGAGTATATGGCATCTCTCATAGTTGCCTTATACGGCCATGACTCTATCAAGAAAGAATTAGTGGTTGCTTAAACCACTTAGGAAACTCTCCTAACATTGTACAAATCTATTGCGATTAGATTAGGCTTTCTAATCTAGTAAACTTACCATGTATGGGTGGACTCTTGCATCTATAAAAGAGCCACCTATCCTCCTTAGAGGGATCCGAAAATCTACTTCTCTAAGCAGATACTTACTCGCTAGAGAACTCACCACTTACACGCATACACCCGGCCGGTATTACTGGTAGTGTCGCCCATCTTTTTCGGCTCACCAGGCCCGCCGGTGATCTGCTAGTGAGAAGCGCTTAGACGCACACGTGGACGTAGGTCATCTCATTAACGGGGCCGAACCACACGAAAACTTTTCTTTGGTGTCTTCTTGCATAAATCTTGCTTGCCAATTTTTGGCATCATCACTTGTTTTACGTGCATGCAAGTAGTAACAATATAATTAAATTCCAATCACAAACCAAGCACATAAAACAAAAAAACTAAAATTGAAAATAAAGACATCCAAACAATGCCTCTATCTCCATAGAACCTCCTTTTGGTTTGATCGCCTCCAGCTCCATCTTCATGGACAACGGCTCCTTGCTCCATCTTCATGGATTTTCTAATTCTATTACATTTGTCCTATGCTTCTTTCGAAGCTTACAATTTATCTAGAAATAGAAATAGCAACAACAAAATACAATAAAAGGCTAGGAAAATCGGTGCGACTTTCCTTTTCGTAGGATTGAAGTCGCAGCGCCCTTTACATATGCCTTAAAACCAAACCAAACTTAAATTACAACATGCACCAATCTCAAACAATTTAAATACAAAATATTCAAATGACTTGGTGCCATGGGAGATAGCGACTAATCTAGCTGCAAAAGGGTTAGTCGTACACGCATCCATACATACATAACAAATATATGTAACTATTGGAACGCTTAATTGATTCACACAGTATATAAACTCTTTACATATTGAATTAGAACTTAAAACAGCATCTTACTTCTCTGTCACAGTTCGATCGATCGAAGACCGATCGATCGCTCGAACCTTCGATCGATTGAACACTGTTCAATCGCTTGAACAGTCTGTTTCACATAATGATTTGAAAATTTTACAGAATATTTTAAAATTAAAGTATTTAATTTCAAAAACACTTTAAAATGTGAAACAGAGAACCTGACAAAGAATCAGTCTCGATCGATCTAACTCTATTCGATCGATCGAACACTAGAAGGTGTCGATCGATCGAAACATGTTCGATCGCTTGAGTACAGAGAATGTTCGATCGATCGAAACATGTTCGATCGATCGAACCCGCCTTGCATCCTATGCAATCACAGATTTGTACTCTGCTGTGATGACATTGCAGAAACAGATCTGTGATGATGTAGTTTCGAAAACAGTTCTAAAATCAACATGCCAATCAAAAAAGTGTTCCAAAAACGCATCTATAGATCCAAACGAGCCTGGCTCCGATACCAATTGATGGAAAAACCGGTTTAAGTTCAAAGTTTAAACGCGCAGCAAAAAAGTCAAGTTATAAAAACTTAATGGTAGCCCAGGATCTACTACCCGTTAATTCTATAGATGCGCACAAGAGGGGACAAGAGTTATACCTTAGTATCTTGAACCCAATTCTGATTTTCTTCTTCTTCCTTGGTGATGCAGCAGCCTCCACTAGGTTGTCTTCACCCTTATGTCTCCTGCGGATGCTTGCCGGAGAGACTAGAGATAGTGGGATCTCTAATGGAGAGGAAAAAGAAGGTTTGGGGCTCTAAAAACAGTTTTTGTAGCTTTTGATGTTCTAAAAATGACGAACTCCTTTTCCAGAACGCAGCTGCCGTATTTATAGATTTCAAGAACTGACCTAGACTTCGAGCGATCGAAGATCTTCGATCGATCGAACCATTCTCGATCGATCGAGACTGCCAAGGCTTCAATCGATCGAACATACTTTAATCGATCGAACTTGTCTTGACAACTTCCTCATATGTCTTTCCAAGTATCCTGGCGGAGCTAAGACTGGGACCTCCTAGGCTCTTTATTGTTGTCTTAGACCAGTTTGTTAATTACCGTGACCAAACTCTTTGATCAGCAAACTAACTAACTGGTCAGTTTACGTTTACTCCACTATAAAACGATAACTGAACTCCAACGCAAAAGAACATATCCGAAGCGATAACTAGACTTGTATGTTGTACTAATGTCCCTCTACCTTCAGCATTCATAATCATATTCAGGTAGTCAGATAACTATTATTGTCAACCTGAATCATGATTACTTCTTGTATTCCTTGAGTCCCATTCACCTCTCATGATTACCAAACATGTTGATAACTCTTATCAACAAGACTGCAGTACTCAGTAATCGACTTGGTGACATTCTCAAGGAAATGCTTACTCTGAAACAGAGGGTAGATTCTGTCTTGACAATATATGTTCACAACCCTATGAATATGACATACCCAAGATAACCAGGTGTTGATCTTCTATGGACCTCACTGATTGGTAAGTCAAAGCAGCCATATCCACAGTCTGTGTTCATAATCGTCTCAAGATTAAGAACATGTACCTTATACAAGTTATGAGTTCCTATCGACTGATTGACAGTCTTGAGTGTCAATAGGAAAGCTCAGGTCCGTCAATGCATTATAAGCACTAGCATGTTAACTAAGAGTTAAACTCTAGTGATTGAGATTAATCACTCCATCCAGTGGTAGTTAATCATGCTACAGTGTAAACCTGATGAGATATCCAGTCTCATCATCCACTGTGACACATTCTAAGTAACAAAGAATAGTAATTCGTATCTCACTTGTATGTATCTCATACATACACGAATTACTTACTATGATACTTAAAGATAACAATCATCTCATGAAAGAAACATACATAACTAAATGTAAAGCTGATATCCATATATTAAAATATCAATGTCTCATATATAAAGTAATGGTTTGAGGGCACAAACCCAACACATTCATTACATATCGAGGGATATTTTCCATGAGCATTTGGTGATACTCATTTTTTGCTCCTCTGAGGTACATTTGCCACGGGCATGGGGTGATTTTTTTGCTCTACTACTTAGGGACTTTTTGCTATCGAGGGACTTTTACTTTCCATACCCGCGGGACTTTTGTTTTCCATATCGATGGCCTTTTCTTTAGTCCTTTTGAGTCCCTATTTTATCCCCTCCCTACCTACGAGGATCATGCTTCACGCCTTGGCTGAGGGGAACAGGCAGCACGAAGCATCTCAAGCTCCATCCTACCCCCTATAGATGCAAAATGAACATTCTTTAGGATGGCAGGAGGAGTTATTGGCCATGCTCGAGGAATAAAAATCAGGATACCACATAATTACATTTTTTTACTCCAGAAGAGGGAAGTACTAGAAAGAGGGAATAATAATCAGGATACCACATAATTACATTTTACTCCAGAAGAGGGAAGTAGTAGGGAAGAGTCATCTTAGCACAACCAAAACACCACTCACACGCCATTACGTACAGTTGCCCAAGACCAACCAATGATATTTGCACACTTGCTATAAGCTCATGGCCATTGCAAGCATCCAAAATCGTATGATGGGTAATGAGAGCACTGCTAGGCGTGAAAACAATTCATCCGTTAGGTGTCCAAGATAGGATGCAGCACGCAGTTAGGGAGAGAGCATGCAAAAATACAAGTGTGGCCAGCACTCGTGTGGATTACCTGTGCGTACGGCCATGTGCAGCCTGCGCACGTAGCATATCTAATCCTATGCATTGAAGTGATGCATCTGTGTGCAGCATGTGCATTCCCGTGCGCTGCTTGCAAGCACAGCATGTGCGGTTTAGTGCGCTGCCTGTGCGCACACCATGTGCGGTCCCATGTTCTACCGGTGCTTCCAGTGTGCATAGTCCATGCACGCCGCGTGTGTACTTGTGCGCGCAGCACGTGCTGCCCGTGCGTGCAGCATATGCAATCCTGTATGCTGAAGTACTGCCAGTGCGTATAGCTCGTGCACGCCCATGCACTGCTAGTGCTGCCTATGCGTGCAGTTTGTGCACGCTACGTGTGTTGCCCCCGTGTATGCAGCAATCCTATGCGCTGAAGTGCTGCCAGTGCACGCAGCCCATGCAAGTTGCTTGTGCTGCCAGTGCACGCAGCACGTGCTCCCTGTGCGTGCTGAATATGCGATCATATGGGCTAAAGTTTTATTAGTGTGCACAACCCGTGCACGTTGCATATGCTACAAGTGTGAGCAACCCGTGCGCTGCTAGTGCTACTTGTGAGTGCATCCTGCACATGCTGCATGTGCTGCCTATACGAGGAGCACGTGCTGTCCATTCGTACAGTAAATGCAATCTTGTGCGTTGAAGTGCTGCCAGTGCGTTCACCCGTACATGCAATATACGCAATCTTGTGCGCTAAAGTGCTTCCATTGCGTGTAGCCCGTGCACGGTGCATGTGCTGCCTGTCAGCACAGTACGTTCTGCCTGTGGGCACAGCCCGTGCAAGCTGTGTGTGCAGCCTGTGCGCGCAGCACGTGCTGCCTATGCGTGCAGCATATGTGATCCTGTACGCTGAAGTGCTACTAGTGCAAGCAGCCCGTACACGATGCTTGTGCTGCCAGTGCGCACAGCTCGTGCGTGCTGCCCGTGCGCGCAGCATGTTCATCATCGGTGGCTGACCCGGCACGGTGCGTGTGGGTGGCTAGCCAAGCACGCGCATATTCTCGCACCTGATTTATTGAGCCAAGCACAAGCATGTGCTACATGCACAGGTAGCTTGCATATGCTGCGCGCACTGGCAGCACTTCAGTGCACAAAATTGCTGCACCCACGAGGGTAGTACACGTATCGTGCACGGACTGCACGCACTGGTAGCACACGCAGCACGTGCTGCACGCACAGGCAGCACACGCAGAGTGCATAGACTGCGTAGTGGCAGTACTAATAGCACACAGGGCTGTACATGCTGCACGCATAGGCAACGTACTAAACCGCACATGATACGCCCGCAGGCACCGCACGGGAATGCACATGCTGTGCGCACAGGCAGCACTTCAGTGCATAGGATTAGATATGCTGCGTGCGCAGGCAACACATGGCCGCGCGCGCAGGCAGTCCACACGAGTGCTGGCCACGCTTACATTTGTGCTTGGTCTCTCCCCAACTACGTGCTATATCCTATCTTGGATACCTAACGGATGCATTGCTGTCATACCTAGCGGTGCTCTCATTGCCCATCATACAGTTTTGGATGCTTGCAACGACCACGAGTTTATAGCAAGTGTGCACATATCGTTGGTTGGTCTTGGGCAACTATCTGTAATGGCATGTGAGTCGTGTTTTGGTTGTGCTAAGATGGCTCTTCCCTACCGTTGTAGAGAAACCATTCTCGTGCTTCTCTCTTTTGGAGTAAAAAACATTTTAATGTTATTTCCCCATTATCATTCCTCGAGCATGGCCATTATCTCTTCCTGCCATCCTAAAGAATGCTCATTTTGCATATCTAGGGGGAGGGGGGTATGGTTATCGGGATTACAGGCTGGGGCACCACAAATGCTGCGCGCACGGGCCACATGTGTTGCGCGCACAGGCAGTGCACATGCATGCTCATGCTGCGCGCACATGAAGCAAATGTCTGTACATGCAATGCATTGGACCGCACATACTGCGCGCAATGGCAGCACTTCATCGCTCAGGACCTCAGATGTTGGCGCGCACAAGCTGCACATATTGTGCGCACTGTCAGCACATGGCCACACAGCCAGCGCACAAGGCCGCATATGCTACGCGCACTGGCAGCACTAGCAATACATGGGACCGCACATGCTGCCCGCATAGGCAATGCAATAAACTGCACATGCTGCATGATCGGGAGAGAACAAATCCTAATTATATGCCTTAATCACAGTTGTTAGTACTTTTTTATCCTATTTTTGTATTTTTTTACTTCATTTTCTATTTTCTGTTAGGATTTGGAGAAAAGTATGGATTCCAAGCTAAATGGGGTGAAAAAGAAGAAGAAAAGAAGCTAAGAAAACCACATCGCGTGCGCGGCCCGCTCGCGCGACCCGCTCGCGTGACATCCCAGTATCGCGGTCGACCGGCCTGCTCGCGCGACCTGTGTAAAAGCCAAAGTGATGTATTTCAGTATACTAAAGATCCCCACTTGAATGAAACTGCCTAATTACGTCCAGGTTGTAAAATATAGTAGTTTTAGTGTGATTTGGCTTAGGAAAGCTTCCAAAATCCTTCCAAACTCTATATAAATCTATATAATAAGCAAGGAAGGTGTTTGTCTTCAACCAATGCAAAGACAAAGAACGGCTGAGATTTAATCTTACCAAAAACAAAGAACGGTCCAGATCATCCCAGACAAAACTCAACCATTGGCACATGTGCCATCTCCTCTCATTTGATCTGGCTTTTTCAAAATTTGAAATGCTTACCCTCACCCTCTCACCTCCCTCTTCTCACACTGTCACAGAGGGTCAGTACTGAGAATTTCCCCTCTCCCTCTCGCAACTGCATACTCACTCTCTCTCTCTCTCTCTCTCTCTGTCATTTCTGCAAATCACCCATCCAAACCCTGATTCTTCTCTCTGTTGGACCCTCCCTCCCTCTCATCTCTCTCTCCCTCACGCCACCATCACCACCACCACCACCACACGGTCGGACGACCACTACCATAGCCAGATCTCTCACTCTTCGGTAATATCTCTTTCTCTCTCTCCACCCCTCTTACGGCTTCTATGTATCTCCTAACTTATTTCTCTTTCTCTCTCTCTCTCTCTCTCTCTCGGTATCTTGGTGAGGATCATTTCTCTGTAATTTTTTTTTGAGGTTTTGGTGTACCCCTAACTTTCTGTGTTTAGGTTGAAACCCAACATGTGAATTTTTTTTTTTGTTTTTTTTTTTTTTTTTTTGTGTTTAGGTTGAAACCCAACACGTGAATTGGAGCAAAAAAATTTGACTTGGGGTGATTTTCAAGTAGCAGGGAGCAATTTTGCTTGGAGTGCTTTCTATTTCCTTTTTGATTTGTTGCGTACCATCTGAGAAAATCCATCCTCAGGAGTTCTTTGCTTTACAGGTTCATTTATTTTTAGCATTACTGAATTTGTTTTAGAGCATCTCATTTATCTGCTGTTTTCTCATGTTTGGTCACAGTGCCTATAGGAATTTGTTTTAGAGCATCTCATGTTGCGTCCCATCTGGGAAAATCCATTCTTAGTTTTTTTTTTGGGAACCATAGTATTATTTGGGAACCATTCTTAGTAGTGTATTTTTTAAAGGTGAACATAAGAAGTCAAAGCATGTATAGTTCCATCATGTATAGTGTATTTTTTTTAATTCAAACCTTGATCATATTAGATCTACATTCAAAGTTCATAATCAAGCTGACAGGCCTAAACCAATGCTTTGGAGGGAAAGCATTGAAGGATTATTTTAAAAGAAAAAAGAAAGAGAAAAGCAATCATAAAGCTTCTAAAGCAGTGCTTCCTATTTATCTTAAAACCCAAAACGTTGAAGGATTATTTAAGTAATTTCTGACTAAAGGTTGTCTTTTTTTTTTTTTGCTCCTTTTTATGGTGTCATGTTGTTACCTTTTCTTTTGCTCCTTTTTAGTAGTGTGTTGTTTTCACTTACTTTTGTCAATTCTGACCTCTAAATCAGCCCCTAAGTCAAGAAGAAAGCCCAAGCAATTAAGCAATTTAATGTTACCCCCTAACTCTAAATCAGCCCATTTTTTGTTACCTGCATCATGCTCAAAGCACAACATAGTCTTGGTTCTATTTAGAAAGTTTATCAGATCATGTTTTGTTTTTACTTAGATATATAGTCTTGATCTTTTGCATGGGTTTCATACTCTTTCTCAGCCATGACTACTTGACTACTTGAATTTTTTTTTTTTTTGCTCCTTTTTATTGCGCCATGTTGTTACCTTTTCTTTTGAGTCCTTTTTTGTTTATTTTATTTTTAATTTCACTTACTTTTTTACCTTTTCTTTTTTCTTTTCTAAATTAGGTTGCTTGGGGAACATTTTAGTACGAACATTTTTGTCTTATTTCTCATTGGCGTTTGTTTGTAATTCTCATTCTCAAGTTTTCCAGCTCTTTTACTTGGGCTTTGAGTACAAACTAATTTAGCCCCATTTAGCTCATTTCTTGCTTTTCATGTACAAACTATCCGCAGATTGCCCGTGCCAGTGCTGATTCTCTATCCAATTTTGTTTGTTTATTTTTCACCTTCCGAATTTCTTTCACATGTTTTACCTTCCAAATTGCATCCATTACTCCTTAACTTTATTTGAGCATAGTTTATTGTTTCAATCTTTCAAAACTGGGGTGCTTTTGGGATGTAGTCACCACAAAAATTAACTTTTTTCAACATCTATATAATAAACAAGAGCTGAGATTGATTTTAGGAGGAGATAAACAAACTGCTGAGATCATCCTTATGTTTCAAATTTGAAATCCCCCACACAGTCATACCGTCTCTCTCTCTCTCTATCATCTCACATGACCTCCCCTCTACCCTCTGTTTTCTCTCAAACCCACCCCCCGAGTATATGCTTCAACAGCTCGCCGCCGAGATCAACTGTCGCCTCAATGTCCGACTTCTCTGAATTAATTGGGTTAGTCCCCCCCCCCGGGTCTCACTCTCCATCTCTCCATCATTCATTTTCTTTTCTGTTTGATTTTGAATTCGACTTCAGTTCTTCAATTAGGGCTTAGGTTGTTGAAGATTTTGGGGGTTTTAGGATGTTGAAATTAGGGCTTTTTCAGCTTTGGTTTTTGGTTCAACAGGTAATCTTCTCTCTCCCTCTCTCTGTATATTCTAAATGCTGCTGTGAGTTAGTTCTAGAGGCAAAAAAGGCTTTTTCTTTAACATGCCCGATGCCCTCAGTGTCTATATCTTCAATTGGTGGCCCTTTGAGTTTAGAAAGCATGTTCCAAAGTGCTTTGGTTACTATATACTACTGTTTTTTCTTCATTTGCCAAAGTTTCAACATTCAGTTTCCGCAGATCTTTTAAGCTAGCCTTATTAAATCGTCACTAGCAGGTTGCACCTTTCTATCTCCATTTTAAAACTTTTTTGGTGGTCTTCTGTGTTTTCGGGTCACTAAATTTTCCATTTAAATTATTTCTCAACATAATGTTAATAATTTTACAATGTCAAAGTAAGTAAACCTTACCTCATCATATTTCATCTTTAGTGGTACATATTTCATTTTTTTATGTTTGGAATTAATACTTTCTCAACCTTAAAAGTTGACTATAGCTATTGCCTATTCTCCATGGAAAAAAAGATGATTCTAACAGTGAAGGCATTGATGGCTATGTTTATCGCATGATTCGTTTCTATAAGAAAGACCCTAATCCTTGAATAGTTTTATCAAAAAGAAGTTTAAAAACTGCTCTTTTTTATTTCTTTTTGGTTATTGCTGGTTTGTAAAAAAAGCTGTGGGTAAGTTAGGCACATCAAATAATATAACCCACCTATCAAATAATATATACTTCCATCCGATTGAGGGAAGTATATGAGGGTGACTGAGAATGTACATGCAATCATCATTAGGCTCATCAGAGAAATGCCTGTTTGGATTGAGAATTTATTACCCCCAGTGATTTCAAAAAAAACGTGTGAGTTACCAAAGCATCATACTTTAATATTTCAAAAAAAAAAAAAATAGAGGGTAAATGATTTAGTAAAATATTCCGCTATAAATCAACCACTTACAGCGCTAGAACACTGGTTGATTCCAAAGTCTCTGGGGGCAAAACAACTGGACCTAAGTGGCACATCTTATCTACACGGTGAGTACAATGATATAGAGATGATACATGTGCTATTTTTATTCATGTGCTATGTCATGCGTTCGATGAAGATATTTATCAAATTTTAACATTTTCACTTAATGGCTCTCTTAGCTTTTCCATGAGTAATGGCTCCCTTATGATGATGCTCCAAAGTCGGTTTCGAATCCGCAACCATTTTCTTAGGGTCTGTTTTGTAATGTTGCGGCTTTTAGTTTAGATTGTTTGCATTTTTGGAGTCCACCGATGCACTTTATCGCTTCTCAAAATCTTTTCTTTTCCAGTACGAGTCTCTCTTGCTGTGATTCTCTCTCTCTCTCTCTGTGTGGAGCTTTTGATTGTGTTGTTTTTCTATTATTTTTTGTGATTTTCCCTCAAAATCTCTTCATTCATAGACTTTTGAAAGAAAAGGAAAAGAAAACATTGAGAAAAAAATACTTCTCTTTATTTGGTTAAATAACTCTCTCTCTCTCTCTCTCTCTCTCTCTCTCTCTCTCTCTCTCTCTCTCTCTCAGGGTAGTGCCACGGGTAAGAAGTTGTGCAACTTGGAAGAGCAAGAAGTTCTTAATGGCTTGCATCTAAGGCAATTTTTTATTTCCCAGTTCTTGGCTACTTTGGTGAATATCACTTTTCCTCAAGACTGATTTCTCTCTCTTTGTCTCTAAAACTGATTTTCTCTTTTCAATTGTAGGAAAGAGCTTATCTGTTTGCGGAGATGACGGTATGTTTGCAGATCATTTCAATTTTTTCAAAGAGCATTCATTTTTTACCCCCTTCAAATGCCTATCCGTAATTCTATTTTTCATGCACCTAAAGTTTGGAAGCTGTGCATTCTGTGTGTTAAAAAACCATGCAGAAGTCCGGTATGAATTTCCAGTTTTAACCTCATTACTTTTGGGTATAAAGGGATGATTAATGTTTTTTTTTTTTAGTGGTAGTGCGTGGCCTTTTTTTTTTTCCTGGCTGGCATGCTATGTTTGTTCTTTATCAGCATGGAGAAGTCTGATCAATAACTATAGAAATTTGTTAGCTTGAGGAGGATTAGGATTATTCATTTATTAGAAGGTTTGGGCTGCTATAGGTGAGAAGTGAGCTCTTTATTCTTTCCTTCCAATTGCCATATGCATCACCAGTATTTTTCTTTTTCTTTCCTCTTTTTGAAATTCCTACTTAATGGTATGTTGACTATGTTCACAAATACAATTCAACTGTTATTCTCACAGAGTTAATTCTCAAGTCGTTGCTATTAGATTGGCAAGAGCATATACTTTCAGTTTTGGGATGTTAGCAAGAACATATACTTTCAGTTTTGATTTCTCTTTCATTTTTGTTGGAATTTGGTAGTTTGCAACGGTTGGAAATGTTTTGAAATAGGGAAATGGATCGTATGTTTGATACTACTACTGTTTTACAGTTTTCGTTGTGGCAAGAGCATATGAAGCAGCATGATTTCTGTCATGTACAGAGATACTTTTTTTTTATGCTCTGTTTGGTTTATGAATTTATTTTGATGTTCTTCCCCAAATTCATCTTTCTTTTTTTACATTAACATCTAATTTTATTTTTAGTTTTGTAGTGCCCACCATGAAGCTGTGGTCCTTGCTGTAACCCTATTGCCTGGCCATTTTTTTAACTAGCCGAACGCACGTATAGTTAGAATTGTTTGGTAGTGGCTTTAGCCACGGGTTATACCTAGTCCTATTATAAATCACATGGTCTCCTTCATCAACCTGTGTAGAAGAAGAAGAAGACCAAGGATTCCCATGGCCTCCTTCATCAACCTCTTGTCGTTCATCAATTCTATTGCTAACTAAACTCAAGATCTAGGGCTTCAATGAAACCCTAGCCAAGTAATAGGGTGTATTTTATGTTTTTATTTTAGTTTTATTATGTATGGATGACAATTACATGTTCCAAGGATTTTTAGAAATAAATCGTGCTTTCATTGATTAAATCGTTACTTTCAAAGTTTACTCTTGTCTTAGATCTATTTTGATGGTAGTGTGCTCAATGATCTATGCTTGCTGTGCATGCTTAGATTATTTACATGTAATGGTGCTTAAATTGAATTGTGCTATCAAGTATCCGAATAGTCCATGCCTAGATTAGACGGATTATACCACAACCATAGTTTAGTGTGGGATAATTCATGCTAACCGAAGATGAATTATGTCGGTGCTTGAACCATAGTTATTTTCTTGACAGAGGGATTGGGCTTGTAACTACAATTTCCCACTATCATGCAACTTAATAAGCTAAAGTAATTCGTAAATACCCTTATTATGAAGCTAGTGGTGGATTTGCAATCCTAGGTTCCTTAAACTTATTATAAAAACAAATATTTAATTGCTTTCATAATTTAGATTTACTTTTATTGTTATTAGTTAAATTCAAATTAAATCCAAAATTCGTTTTTCTTAATTAATTAAATTTAGGTTTTAAAAATTAAAGTGCGTAGTATTCAATCTCTATGGGTTCGACCTTTACTTCCACACTGCAAATCTTTTGAAAGTAAAGCATAAGTTAAGCATACTTTTGTATCTTGATTTTGACAAGATTAATTTTTGGCGCCGTTGCCGGGGATTGCAAATTACTACCTTTAGTTTTAGAATCTTAGTTTATTTAATGTGTAAATACTAGATTAGGTTTTATTATTTTTCTTTTTTTTTTTTTGTTTTTGTTTTAAGTTACTAACTTTTCTTTTTATTTCCTAGTCTCTCAAAGTAATCAAATTCTAGCTTTTTGAGTGGAGCAGCTGTGCACGTCAAAGGAGATTACACGAAAAAAAATATGTTAAATAAACTAATTTAATTTCTTTGAAATTTGCTTCCAACCACTGTAAGTCAGGGCGCTGAGACGCACTATTTGCATTAGTTTAGGAGTGATTGTTCACGTGCATTAGCTAGGAAACTCGGGGCGCTGGGCTTTGACGCGAATCACTGCATAAGGATAATTACATGCATCATAGTAGTACTGTGTGCTTGCTTGTTGTCTTACTTGTGTGATTATTTTTTGTTTTTGTTTTAGTTAATCTTTATTTTAGTTTATTTTCTTTTTAGTTTTTGTTTGGTACACGTTCAAATAAACCAGAATTAAAATCTTTCGATCTTGAACATGAACGTACCCTTAGAATTAGTAAGTCATCAATCCATGCTCCGAGAGCTCAGTTGAAAATAGACGACGAGTCGACTCCAAAACCATCATCATTGTTTTAGGCTGAAATTCAAAGCACCCGTAAACGTTTAAGAAAAACTCGAACTTTGAACATAGAACCTATTCCAATGGCCGACATTGGAAACAACGGAAATAATGGAAATAACCCTAATATACCTACTCCTCCTCCACTTAAAGATTATTTTATTCCTACGACTTACGCGGCTTAAGCAGGTATTTAATTACCAGAGGCGACGACATCTCACTTTGGGATAAAGTCATCTACCATCTCGCTACTTCCTTCTTTTCATGGCCGCATTAATGAAGACCCTTATCAACACTTAGGAGATTTTCAAGATATTTGCTCTACATTAAAAATCCAAAATTTCACCGATGATGAATTAAAAATACGTCTCTTCCCATTCTCTTTAAGGGATAAAGTGAAGTGTTGGCTTCAATCACTTAAGCCAAACACTACAAAAACATGGGAAGCATTACATACGTATATTCCAAAACTACCTTTTCCCACTAAACGTTGAGGAACCATCTAATTTATCAAAGAAAAATTCAAAAATGGAAGATATACTCGAGGTGTTTAAACAAGTAAAAATTAATATTCCATTCCTCGATGCTATAAAACAAATACCCGCTTACGCGAAATGTTTAAAAGACCTTTGTACTCAAAAGCGCAAGTTGCGCAGTCACACTCCTAAAATGGTCTTTCTTAAAGAAAAAGTGAGCTCAATTTTCCAACATGCTATTCTGAAGTATAAAGATCCAGGTATGCCTATGATTTCATGTGTCATAGGTGACACTATCATTCATCGGGCTCTCCTTGACTTAGGAGCTAGCGTTAATCTCTTACCTTATCACGTCTATAAACAACTAGGACTAGGTAAACTTAAGCCTACGGCCGCTACAATACAATTAGCGGATCATTCTATTAAAATCCCTTGAGGAATCGTCGAGGACATCTTGGTTAAAGTTGATAAATGCTATTATCCTATCGACTTCATGGTCCTTAACACTGAACCCGCGCTAGATGCTAGGAAACACACTCCTGTCATCTTAGGCCGTCCATTCCTAGCAACCGCTAATGCTCGTGTTAACTGTCAGACGGGGGTAATGAACGTGTCATTAGGGAACATGAACTTAAAATTAAACGTTTTCAATGCCATGGATCAACCTTATAAAGACGACGATTACCTATGTGAGGCGGAATGTGAGGTAAGACGGAATATTGAGCCTAACAAAGAATTGAATATGGGTGAGGAAAATAATAAAATTCGTAATGAGCGGATGGATCCTGACAACCGAGACCTGAATGATGAATTTACTCAAAAGGTAAGAAATTGATTTGAACATAATTCCGGAGAACCGTCGGTTGAATTAATTCAAAGCGACGTTATTTCTGCTTATCACCAGGCTCTTCCTGATATCCTTAGGGGTATAAAGTCTGATTTTCAACCTCCATAAATCTTGAGCTAGAACGGTCTAGCTAAAGACGTAAAAGATAGCAATTCTTGGGAGGCAACCCAAGCTTTATTTTGTCCGTTTCTTTTAATTTCGAGTGTTTTTGGTCATTTTTGGGTCAGTTTCGAGTCCTTTTGGGTCATTCTAGACAGGTTTAGGGGTCGGAGTATATTTATTTTGAACTAATATACATTAAAATAACGAAAAAAGGGCGAAAGACTACATCGCGCGCGCGCGGCCCGCTTGTGCGATGCATCGCTCGCGCGGCCCGCCCGCGCGATATTCTCCCTTAGACAAATTTTTTTCAACTTTTTATTATGTGAGCTCTCTGTTACATCTCGTGCCCAAAATTGCGCATGCGAGGGGTTCGCTCGCGTGACCCGCTCGTACGATTCTGTCACTTAGAAAATTTTCTAATTAAAATTAATAACAGGCCTCAACTTTACCTTCGAGTGTTTTTGGTCATTTTGGGTCAGTTTTGAGTCCTTTTGGGTCATTCTGGACAGGTTTGGGGGTAAGAGTAAATTTATTTTGAACTAATATACATTAAAATAACGAAAAAAGGGAGAAAGACCACATCGCGCGCGCGGCCCGCTCGTGCGATGCAGTGCTCGCGCGGCCCGCTCGCGCGATATTCTCCCTTAGACAAATTTTTTTCAACTTTTTATTATGTGAGCTCTCTGTTACATCTCGTGCCTAAAATCGTGCATGCGAGGGGTTCAATCGCGTGACCCGCTCGTGCGATTCTGTCACTTAGAAAATTTTCTAATTAAAATTAATAACAGGTCTCAGCTTTACCTCGCGGAGGAATTCGCGCGAGCGAGGGTCGCTTGCGCAGTCCGCTCGCGTGAGGGGGGATTTTCTGTGTTTTTTTCTTTGTTATCTTACCTTCTTTCTCCCATAGCTGGTCAGTTATTTTTCCTTTCTATTTGTTCTCTTACACCCTGTTTAGATCTAGTCTATTTTTGTTTTAATATTCTGTTGTTTTATTTTCGTGAGTCTTTCAGTTTTAGTTTTAGAGTTAGTTAGTTTAGTTTAGTTTGTTCTTCATTTTATTCTATTAGCTATTATTGTTGTTATTCTTTTGTTTAGTTTTTATCAAGTATTGACAGGTGATATGGTGCTTCATTTGGAGCATGCTTGAACTTGCATATTTTTATACGTTCACCTTTGTGATTGTCGAGATCGAGGTAATATCGTTCCTTCCTTACGTCCTTTCCTTTCTTTTGTTTTATTATTTCATTGGGGACAATGGAAGGTTTAGGTTTGGGGGTATGCACACACATGCATATTATTATGCACTAATTTTTAAATTTTTTCGATTCTTGTGCTTAAATAAACGATGTTACCGACGTTTTTGCAATCTTGATTCGATACTTCTTGTTATGTAACTATGATTGTTATAGAATGATCAACGAGAGAAGATGTGGTTAAACATTTGCTGATGTCATGTTGAAACATTTTAGGTCATGTATCGTTCGAATCATAGTTTTATATCATAGATTTTCACACCAAGCTATGCACTGCACGTAGTCGCTTGAATACATGTTTGATGTGAACTATAATATGATTCGGATTTCCAGATAACATATGGTGGAGACTAAGCCTGGTGAGCTTTTGAGCCTATCTTTTCTTTTTACAGGGTTATAAATACATTTTGTGTTTGTCAAATTTTATTAAAGTAACGCATTAACTCGTTGTTTAGTCTCATTATTCTTGCCTTGGTTGGTAGTCAAGTTAAAATATTTGCTACCATGTTAAATTATCTTCCGTCGTAAACGTTGAAGAACCATAAAACCATAGGACATGATTTTAGGCCTTTTTAGTTTGCTACTGACCAATAAATGATAAATTTCCTTAGTTCGCTCCTTGAGCCGTTAAAATGCCATTTCGTTCTTTAATTACCATTATCCTATGTTTGCTCCAATTTGGCCAACTTGGAGTTCACCCCTGAAAAATTGATCAACTTTTAGTGGTGTTAAGGCGATGTGTGATTGAGAAGAAGAAGAAAAATAAAATAAGATGATGTTTGGGGTGGTTGCCTTGTTATTTATTGAATATTCGTTTCAAAAGTAACGAGGAGGAAAAGAATAGAGAAAAAGAAAAGAAAACAAAATGAAAAAAAGAATAAGGAAAAAAAAAAGAAACAGAAGGAGAAAAATGGTCTTTCTTAAAGAAAAAGTGAGCTCAATTTTCCAACACGCTACTCCGAAGTATAAAGATCCAGGTACGCCAACGATTTCATGTGTCATAGGTGACACTATCATTCATTGGGCTCTCCTTGACTTAGGAGCTAGCGTTAATCTCTTACCTTATCACGTCTATAAACAACTAGGACTAGGTAAACTTAAGCCTACGGCCGCTACAATACAATTAGCGGATCATTCTATTAAAATCCCTAGAGGAATCGTCGAGGACGTCTTGGTTAAAGTTGATAAATGCTATTATCCTATCGACTTCATGGTCCTTAACACTGAACCCGCGCTAGATGCTAGGAAACACACTCCTGTCATCTTAGGCCGTCCATTCTTAGCAACCGCTAATGCTCATGTTAACTGTCAGACGGGGGTAATGAACGTGTCATTAGGGAACATGAACTTAAAATTAAACATTTTTAATGCCATGGATCAACCTTCTAAAGTCGACGATTACCTATGTGAGGCGGAATGTGAGGTAAGACGGAATATTGAGCCTAACAAAGAACTGAATATGGGTGAGGAAAATAATAAAATTCGTAATGAGCGGATGGATCCTAACAACCGAGACCCGAATGATGAATTTACTCAAAAGGTAAGAAATTGATTTGAACATAATTCGGGAGAACCGTCGGTTGAATTAATTCAAAGCGACGTTATTTCTGCTTATCACCAGGCTCTTCCTGATATCCTTAGGGGTATAAAGTCTGATTTTCAACCTCCATAAATCTTGAGCTAGAACGGTCTAGCTAAAGACGTAAAAGATAGCAATTCTTGGGAGGCAACCCAAGCTTAATTTTGTCCGTTTCTTTTAATTTTGAGTGTTTTTGGTCATTTTGGGTCAGTTTTGAGTCCTTTTGGGTCATTCTGGACAGGTTTGGGGGTCGGAGTATATTTATTTTGAACTAATATACATTAAAATAACGAAAAAAGGGCGAAAGACCACAACGCACGAGCGGCCCGCTCGTGCGATGCATCGCTCGCGCGGCCCGCCCGCGCGATATTCTTCCTTAGACAAATTTTTTTCAATTTTTTATTATGTGAGCTCTCTGTTACATCTCGTGCCCAAAATCGCGCATGCGAGGGGTTCGCTCGCGAGACCTGCTCGTACGATTCTGTCACTTAGAATTTTTTCTAATTAAAATTAATAACAGGCCTCAGCTTTACCTTCGAGTGTTTTTGGTCATTTTGGGTCAGTTTTGAGTCCTTTTGGGTCATTCTGGACAGGTTTGGGGGTCGGAGTAAATTTATTTTGAACTAATATACATTAAAATAACGAAAAAAGGGAGAAAGACCACATCGCGCGCGCGGCCCGCTCGTGCGATGCATCGCTCGCGCGGCCCGCTCGCGTGATATTCTCCCTTAGACAAATTTTTTTCAACTTTTTATTATGTGAGCTCTCTGTTACATCTCGTGCCTAAAATCGTGCAAGCGAGGGGTTCGATCGCATGACCCGCTCGTGCGATTCTGTCACTTAGAAAATTTTCTAATGAAAATTAATAACAGGCCTCAGCTTTACCTCGCGGAAGAATTCGCGCGAGCGAGGGTCGCTTGTGCAGTCCGCTCGCGCGAGGGGGGATTTTCTGTGTTTTTTTCTTTGTTATCTTACCTTCTTTCTCCCATAGCTGGTCAGTTATTTTTCCTTTCTATTTGTTCTCTTACGCCCTGTTTAGATCTAGTCTGTTTTTGTTTTAATATTCTGTTGTTTTATTTTCGTGAGTCTTTCAGTTTTAGTTTTAGAGTTAGTTAGTTTAGTTAGTTTGTTCTGCATTTTATTCTATTAGCTATTATTGTTGTTATTCTTTTGTTTAGTTTTTATCAAGTATTGACAGGTGATTTGGTGCTTCATTTGGAGCATGCTTGAACTTGCATATTTTTATACGTTCACCTTTGTGATTGTCGAGATCGAGGTAATATCGTTCCTTCCTTACGTCATTTCCTTTCTTTTGTTTTATTATTTCATTGGGGACAATGGAAGGTTTAGGTTTGGGGGTATGCACACACATGCATATTATTATGCACTAATTTTTAAATTTTTTCGATTCTTGTGCTTAAATAAACGATGTTACCGACGTTTTTGCAATCTTGATTCGATACTTCTTGTTATGTAACTATGATTGTTATAAAATGGTCAACGAGAGAAGATGTGGTTAAACATTTGCTGATGTCATGTTGAAACGTTTTAGGTCATGTATCGTTCGAATCATAGTTTTATATCATAGATTTGCACACCAAGCTATGCACTGCACGTAGTCGCTTGAATACATGTTTGATGTGAACTATAATATGATCGTTGGTAGTAGTACTAAGAATGATAAACTCAGCTAACAGTATTTGTAGAGGCTTCGCAACCTTAGAATCTAATATAAGATCATAACTTTTGTAAGTCGGGTAGGACTAGCCACTTCTAGATTTCGGGGACAAAATCTCTTGTAAGTTGGGTAGATTATAGTACATGTAAAATCCGTACCCCTCATTGATGTAAATTCCTAATTTCTAAGCCAAACATTGTATGTTAATACTGTATTTCTAATATTTGGTTATCATAAATATTTTAACTATGAATTATATTACAATTCACTGTCCCTTAATTCTATAACTATAGATTATGTTATAAGTATTTATGGTCACTAGATATTTTAAGTGTAGGTTATATATTATTTGAACCCAATAGTCTGCGACTATAAATTAGGATGAGATTTTAATTATTGTCAACATTTTTATTTTAGACCCGGATAGTCGTGTTAGTCCCGAACTAAGTTCGTAGACCCGGACTGTGTATAGACCCGGACTGATTTACACGCAGACCCGTAAAAATTGGTATTTCCTAGACTGTACGGCGCGTGACTTGAGACATGTCAAATCCCACGATTTAGGGGTGTAGTACACTTACACACTCAACCTTCATCTCATCCACTTATACATTCACACATAACCTCACCATCAGACCACCCCTATTCCCCCTCATTAACCAACCCACCCTTAGACCCCATGGACACACCACTGCCACCCCAAAATAAACCCCTTCATTTACCCACAAGGCACAAGCACACACACACACACACACACTAATATATACATATATACATATGAATGTGATGTGTATTGTGTGTATTGTATATGTTATAACTGTGTAGTGTGTATGGACATGTGTGTGGTTGTGTGTTTTATATGTGTGCCATAGGCATGTATTGTGTATGTGTGTCATGTGTGCGTATTATATATTATACGTAGTGTGTGTGAGTGTATATATTATATATGTACATAGAGAGACCACCCAAGAGTAGAGAGAGAAAAAGAAAGGAAAGAAAATAAAACCCAAACGCTCCCTCTCTCACCCTCACTGCCTCACCCTCTTACCTTGTGCCTCCCCCTCGGCACACACAAGCACATAGACCACACTGGAGAGAGGAAGGAGAAGGAAGAAGGAGAAGAGGAGAGAAAGAACGAGGCTAGAGAGAGAAAGAGCCACAAAAAGAGCCTGAGACTGACCGAGACGAGAAAGGTGAAACTCTCCACACCCTCTCTGCATTTTATACACACAGAGACCCTCACACACTTACACACAGCCCCGAACAGAGCTTAGCCATTGAAGCTCGTACGGAGCTCAGTTTTCGGACCATCACCAAAACACACAAAACCAATGCTAAAATGACCCTAACGACCCCCTTAAGATTCTCGATGAACGGCTCGAAGCTTAGACCACGTTTGCTCGTCCTATGATTCAATTATTCTTTTTAGGACAAATTTATTTTTCCTCCTATACGGACAGACCATTAAGAGTTGGCTTCAAGACCTATATCGTTGGATCGGGCTTGTCGAGGCACTCAATATCGACATAAAGTTTGCATATTTTCGTTAAGAAATGAGTAAGTTATGGCCAATTGAAATTCTGTGTACATATATGTATATATATATGCACGTATAACATATATATGCACACACTGTGATCATGCTGGGAAGAAGGGAAATGGGCTTGGGTCTGGGCCACGTTTGGCAGTACATCTTTTGGGCCAGCTTATGTGTGTTACAAATTCCTTTCGCCAAATAGAAGCTTATGCTTTAGTCTTATTTAATAAATTAAATAATAGTTTTAATTAATTGTTATAAATGGTTTAAATTTTATTATTAAGTTACTAAAATTTTGAAATATTATTTAATAATATTTCTCATATTCAGAATTTTATATTATACTTAGATATTACACTTGTTATTTATTTAGTTGATGATAATTGTTAATTGAAATAAAAAGCTATGCATAGTTATTAAACATTTTAAAATGGGTTATTATATATTAAGTAGTTTTTAACATTCTGGAATATAATATTATATTCTAAAATAATATCTTTTATATCTATATGTTATGATTATTATTTGTCTAGTTTAAAATAAATAGTAAATGTTTGTTTGATTAAAATAAAATAAATACTAATAAATGTTAAATATTTTAAAAATAGTTTTTTATTATTAGTAAGTAGTTCTAATGTTCTGAAATATTATATTTTGAAATTAGAGTATATTATTTCTATAGTATACTTATTGTTTTATTTAGTTTAAATAAATAATAGAGTTAGTTTCAAATAGTAATAATTAGGTAATAAATACCTAATGACCATTTTAAATATGTAGAAAATTATATTGTTTACCCCAAGGCCTAATGACCTTGTTTCATAAATTATTTATTTATTAAACTCAAACTTCAGTATTTTGTTTAATTATAAGGACTCGTTGGTTTGTCATTTAATTACTTTAAATACTAAACGAGTTCCGAAAATTTTGAGAAAAATAGCACTAGCCTATTTTAAGATCTAGTATTTATTAAAAATGTTTTAGGGACTGTTTGTCAACCTTGGATATATTTATGTAATCAGGTACACCGTCGGTTGTATTTTATGCATTGAATTATATTCAATAATTCATAATAAATAAACTGTAGCTCAGAAAAATACGCGGTCACTTCCCATAGTCTTAGAGAAATGTCTAGAAATATTCACTTGAGTTTGGAGACTTTTTTATACGGTCGAAAATATAGTTTACCTTTAGGGCCCACACTGGTATAGAAAACCAAGCTTTTTATGCGACGAACTCTGATTTGAGTCTGGTCAATGGCTTGGACTTAGAATGACACGTAGATCACTACCATGAGTTTTATATCCTCATTTGGGAAAATTACCATTATGCCCTTATCATTTATGCATACGCTTCATCACGTTATTCTTTTATACGTTGTAGGACTATGACTTATCTGCTGTTCGGAGAGTCATAAGCTTGACAAGACATCCAGGTGAGTATTTCTAACCTCACTCTCAATATGCATAATGACTACTAGAGTATTTGTATGTATGTATTAAACTTATGATTGTTATTCAATATGTCTTAATGTATGCATTATATATGTTATGGAATTGATTGCTATGAGACAAGCATGTTAGCTACTACTATGACATATTTATAAGAAATAAAGGAGAAGAACTATATGTGAAGGACTGCTTAGCCGTGTGTGCTATGATGGATAATTGATTATGGAACATTAGTTTGTATGTTTTATATATCAATGTTGATTATATGAGCATGTTGTTATTATTGCTTGATAACCATGCATAATTATGCTAATGTGAGTAAAGAGGATGTTAAGGGTTTCATTTATATGTCTTGCCGAATATGATTGTGTCATCAAGAGTCATGAACTGGATATGACATCACGGTGTAAGTACACACAATCAATTTTAGTAACTCCAGCCGCTTAAGGTCGTGAGTTAAAGTAATTGGGAGTCTTGGGAATTAGGAATTGATACAATTGAGATTCTTGTATCGTGAGTTGCAAGTCGCTATGTTTTGGAAACCTTTGAGAAGATAAGATGCATGATAATGGGACAGTATGATTGAGATACTGGATATTGGGATTATAATAATAAGAGAATAGTTAGAGCTACTATTGTGCAAGTCATCCCTGTAACTTGCCGGAGATGGTACATATGTCTTGGTTTGCCGTTGTACAGCTTAGCAGTTAGTGCTCTAATGTGCTGCTCGTCCGAGGAGCTTTGCTGGAGATAATACACACATTGTATGGGTTTATCGTCGTGCTGTATATCATGCGCTAGTTAGTTACTAATGTATCATCCTCTACGGTTGCGTACCGTGATAGTACAAATGATGTGTGCCTTTGCCGCCATGCTGTCGCTTCGCAGTTAGTATTCTGACGTGCAACTTGTCTGGTGGTGATTAATCAACGAGGGTATAGACGATTGAGCCAATTCCTCCATCATGCTATTTTGGATTAAGTGGAGATACACACCCCAGTGCCATTGCCCAAGGCTTGTAACAAAATGAAGTACAAAATGAATATCAGAGTTTGCAGTGGAAGCATGGTTGTATTATGATAGCAAGTTCAAAGTGATTTATCATTGTGGGTTTTATAATCTGACATTATTTGAGTTGCATTGGTTATGGGATTTCATATTCTAGAAGTTGGGTTTAGGTTCATTGAGTACGCATTTACATGCACGAGCATAATGGAAATGAGAAAATGAAATTGTACAAATATGTTGTTATTTCAAGAACCAGACAAGCATGTTTATGTTAATCCCGTTATTTGGTTACTGATAGATGTTTAGTAATTGCATTACATATTGGTTGATACCTTTGCTATGTTCGTGTGAGCGACGTCAATCGATAATGGACTAACTACTTCCTAAGATGCAAAGTAATAGCGTGAGATGAGTAATTAGTGTATGTATATTGGTAGTGAATATAGTTATAACCCACTCAGCTTTGCTGCAAAGCTGACGGTTTGTTACGCTTGGACATCCGAGGTCCAGATTTCCTTGCAGGTTGATCAGAAGATAATTCAATTTTGAGAGTAAGTTGCTAAGGAACATTGAAAGTGTAGAGCTAGACTGAAGAACATAAACAGCCACCAATATCGTGTAATTATAATGGTCTGTTGTATTAGTATTGGGACCGATGTTTTGTAATCGTTTAAATCATTTAGATTAAAGTTTAAGTTACAATCAGCTTTCTCCCCTTTATTTTCATGTTATTTATAGTGTTAGAGGACATGACGACTTTCAATCAAGTCATTCCCTATGAGTCCAAAAAGGAAATTTTAAATTTTCCCTATTTTTGTTACTGTGGGCCGTGTCAAATTGTCACCACCATTTTTGAACATTCAAAGAGCTGGCAAATACTTAAATAATTAAACTTATTGTCACCGCTCAGAGTAGTGACAAAATAAAAATTATTGTCACCAACATTGTCATCGCTTGGAACAGTGACAAATTCAAAATTATTGTCACGGTTCATAGCGGTGAAAAAGGTAAGGAAATTAACCCTTTAAGGGATCCTCAAAGGGTTTTTGTCATTGCTCAAAGTAGTGTATTTTTTTTTACACACAGAATTGTCACGGTCTAGAGCAGTGACAAAAGCCCTTTGTCACCTCCTAGAGTAGTGACAAATCAGTCATTCTGATGCAATGAACAGGTCTTTATAGTCAGTGAACTCAAATGAGAGGAAGATCTCAAACTCTGGCTTCAAGCATTTGTCTTTACGATCCACCCATGCCTCTGGAAAGCCACAAAAAGGGAAATCTTCTCCTTTCTCGACGAAGTGTTCATACGGCATCATCTTCTCCATCTGACGTGACATATGATCTTCTTCTCCATTTTCTTCAATTACTTTCTCTTTCCCTTTTCCAAAGTATTCCCCTAAATGCCCCCTCTAACTTATGTGGCTTGGAATGCCTCCCTGATTTGGTAAGGTAGCTGACTTCTTCTCCCATCTTACAAAGATCATCTATCCGAGCATGATTGATTACTTCTGCAGCTTTTCCCTCCTTTTCTCCCTCATACCACAGGATGTCTGTATCACTGTATACCTCATCTTCTTCCCAAATAGAGTCATCAACAAGGTTATTCGGATCCTACCAATTTATTTGGATGATTTCATTATTAATATCTTCTTCGAATGCCTGTTCTTTTTCTCCTCCTAGTGGCCACTCTTCTTCCTCGACTCCTATAATGGATATCCTCTGATCTTCTAGAAATTCATAAGGTTTGGACGCTTGTCCTACTGGTACGATCAAAACAGACGGGTCGAAGACTTCCTTCCCAACATCTAAGAGGTTGATGTTTTGTGGTGGTGGGATATCATGATGGTTGGGGAGTGGGTTCCTGTTTACATGATTTATCGGTGGATTAGAAATGGTTTTGCTATCAATCAGATCTTGTACTTCATGTCTTAGTCTCATACACCGGTCTGTTGTGTGACCATGAGCTTGGTGAAACTCGTAGTAGAGGTTTGCATTAAAGCCCAGCAGGAGTGGATCAGGCATTGGCCTTGGGTCTAGTGGCTTTACATATTCCTTTTCCGTTAATCGCTTGAGAGTAGTGGTTAATGAAATCCCTTAATTCGTGAAGTGACAAGGCTATCCCCCTAACTTTTGTCTTGACACACTCCCCTTCTTTGAAAAATTATGCCCTTCTTCTGGCTGGCTCAAAACATTAATAACACTTGCTACCTAGTTTCTCATTTTCACTCCATAAAATGGTCTTCTAGGACGGTTCCCCTATGACTCTTCCATCTTAATCTTTCCATCCTTGATTGCATCTTCAATTCTTGTTCCGATCTCAAATAACTCTGTAAAAGTATGGATACATTGGTACATAAGCTTCTCTTGGTAGATACTCTGCAAGTTCTTTACTATGATTCAAATTTGCTCTTTCTCAGATGGCCGTTGGGTCATCTTTGCGGCCTTTTCCCTCTAACGAGTTAAAAACTCAGCAAATGACTCTTTGTTTTCTTGCGTAGTCATCTCTAAATTCCTCATGGTTACATCAATTTCATGATTTTACTCGTACTGAGTGACGAAAGTCTTCAAAACTTCCTCCCATATGCGAGTTTTGCTAGGTTCCAAAGTGAAATACCAGGACAAAGGTGTCGTAGTCAGGGTTTGCTAAAATGGCATGAAAATCATGGCAGGACTCAAACTGCTTGGCTGAAAGGCCCCGATACACATCCTCACATGATTTTTGGGGTTGCTAGAACCATCGAACTTATCGATTTCTGGCATCTTAAAACCAATCGGCAGCTTTTCTTGAGCTCCCTCAAATAAACCCTCTAATTCTAGCAGGTAGCTATCAACTTCATTGGACTTACGAACAACTTTCTCTAGCTTCCCCACCTTCTCCTTCATCTCAATATGCTCTTTTTTAGCTTTCTCAAATTTTTCTCTTTCTGCCCTAGCTTACAAATACCCCCGCTTGTCACAACCCCCAACTAGCTTATTGCTAGTCCCTAGCGATAAAGCGATAAGAAAAAACAAGCTAACTAATACTACAACGACTAAAAGAAAACAAAAATAGCTGAATCAAGATATCCTAAGTATAAAGAGATAACTCCTAACTCACTTTTCCAGGAATCGTGGTTGCATTTAGCAAATGCAACAAGCAGTTAAACCCCTAGGTTCCCCCTAGTGGACGAGTGTTGTCTCATGAGGGTCTGCAGTGAATGCACTCACAAAATTCTCCAATTAATGTTAAAAAAGATATAGAAAAACTTTTAAACACTCTCTCCCACTCAATTGTTAACTTAGCTCTACAAAGACATATTAACCTCAAGCAAAGCATGAAAGAAATCCATATGCTCCTCATGTCACCAAAGTAGATAGAACATGTGTATGTATCCGCGTTTGTATGAAGTTAACAGCTATGCACCAAACCTTATTTAGAGTTATTTAAACTATTGTATTTCGAGAACTTGTAGTTTCAACTCAATTTTCACATGGGTTTACAATCATAAATGAAAATCTCACAGAAACATGCTTAATAATGATCGCACATGATATGAAAGCATTGATAGGAGTGAATATTTTGGTTACTAATGCTTTCGTACTAGACTCAATACAAGACAAACATTTAGAGTGTATAGTCTCATGAATAGGATACTACTTACTAGAGGAGCAAACTACCGTGGATAACTCAAGTCACACATTCATGTTCAAACTAATTCATTAAGAATCATTAAGACTTTGAATTTTTAGGTTTTATGTAGTAGATAGAGATGACGAGAAAGAAAAATAATGCACATCGTAGCATATGATGGAGTTTACCATCTCGTTTTATTCGTTTCACATCTCCAACCAACTCTCACCCTTTCCTATATTTTTTTTATGACAGAACCTCCCACAACTACTCTCCTCCAATCACATACGTTGACAACTTATTCATGTTAGATGTGCAATGGGGTCGATTGGGGTCAATGTATAAGACTAGGAGTTTATATTTTTATGATAAAATTGGCAATTAGTGATATGGTGTGGGTTCAAAGTGAAACGGTTTTTATAGGTAAGGGGATATGGATAGTGGTTGAAAAATAGGTATCAATGGCTTAACTCATTTTCTTAATTTTCTAGTTTTAGCACTTCAATGTTTATCGAGTTTAGTTGGTAGATCTTGAACGTTCTCCTCTAATAAGCAGCCAAAATGAAAAAAAAAATTGAGACTAGTGCAACAAATTTTTGTAAGCATAATCAAGAAGAAAAATTCAAATTTATGTGAAAATTCCCTCAGAAACAAAGATTGGATCAAAAGCTCACTAAGAGTAATTAGTTTCCACTGCTTGTTCTTTTAGCACAATAGTCGTATTAACTCATTTTTTTAGGTTTTCTACACAACTATCAACTAGTGCATATGAATGTTGGATACATGAGAGGTCAACACATGCAATCATACTAGTGATACTAGAAAATTGCGTGACTTAATTCATAAAAAGATGAGACTAATACAAATGTATCATTGCATTATAGCAACTAAAAAGGAGTGGATGTTCAATGTTATTCTACCATTAAAGTTCAAAATTTTAAAAATTTTCAATTTTAATTGAGATTGTACGATATTAACAAAGAAAATAATCAGAGTGCTAAGTGTGAATATGTACAGGTGAATATCTATCTGCATCCCACCCCCAACTAAAAATAACAATGTCCTCAGAAGTTGATTTTTAAATGAAAATAGATAGATATCACCTGATACAAGCAAAGGAATAGCAGCAATCATAGCAATACTAAAGCATACAAACTCCCAACAGCGAAGATCAAAAGAAATAATATATAATGACAACACAAGATCCATACAATATAAAATAACCAATCAATGGAATGATAACACGATAATAGTACAGAACAACGATCGTAATGTCAAAAAAATATATCCGTAAAGTCCCAATATAGCCAAACAACCAAAATAGTACGAAGAGAGAGTAGAGAGAAAATAGCAAAAAAAAAATAAATACAACAAAACTCCCACTCTCAACTAGCATAATCTACTCATCAGCAATATTGGATAGAATCTCTATGGGAGCTGCAGGATAACCAGTAGCCGAAGGCGATGCTGTCGATGTAGAAGGAGCAGTAGGATCAACAGATGGTGGAGTTGGTGTCGTGAATGGTGCAGAAGACGAAGGATCAGTAGTAGGTGGGGCTACAGCCAGTGGTGGATGACGGAGTGACACAACAACTTCCAAGTGAAGTAAAATCGCATCCAACTGCGCAGACATATGGGTACACAGGCCCTCAAGTAGGATCTGAGCCTCTCTGTCCTCTAACAAAAAGGTATGCACTGTCTGGAGAGACTCAGAAGATGACTCTCCCTGGGCATGAGCCTGAGACCGTTGTCTCAGCTCAAACTACTGCACAACAGCAATGGGGTCCTCCTCTTCCTCGGTATCTAGCTCCTCAGCCTCATAAGGCGTCCTAGAAGCTGCTCCCTCGATGTCAGTACTACCGCCTCTCCTCTTCTTGGCTCCCACTTTCTCCTTCCCTTTCCCTTTTCTCTTCCTCTTCTATGCATCTGAGTGGCGGGCCGCTGTTTCCCCAAATGTACTCGAAGAAGTCTGAAATGCATCAGGATGGAGGGGGAGCTATCTTTCCTGGGCCACAACACTAGGAATGGCCTATACGCCCTTCAGATGTTTCTTCACAAAAACATAGCACGTGGGGTGTACCAAAAACTCAATATATAACTGCAGGAGGCATACCCGCTTTCCCATCCCCACAACATATAAAGCACGAATGTACCATGGCACTAACTTTTTGTGATAGGATGTCACGATTATGCAATTACACAGCACCATATGGAGCATGGGGTAATCGTCAGTCAAGAGATGGTCCTCGATCAGAGACAAGCTGTTCCAGAACTAGATGGCACAACCTGTAATCTCTCGCACAATCATGGCATGAGGGAACTCAGGAGCTCCCACCGTATGGGGAAAGTCACACTCGGGCTCCTCGGGAACTCCTAGAGTAGCAAATAAAGTCGATGGACTAAATATAATCTCCCAGCCATGGAAGAAATATCGATACGTGAACGGGGCAGTGGGTCCTTAATTATGGCGGCAACAGCCTCTCTCACCCAAGAGATATTGACCCTCCTAGGCTGGGTCAACATCTGAAACCACAGTGGCATCACCAAAATCCTCGCCAAGAACCAGGGCGCTGCAAGCCACACCATCTCAAGGGGTCGCTCCAACATATTCTTACAGTGGCTAAAGAACTGCGTGTACCAGGACTGGTCAAACATATTCTGAAACCCATGATCGGGTATTAGGTCCAGAATGGTCAAGTAAAAGGGCTATTCCCTATTATAGCCCATTGCAGGATTCATGGTGGGAGACCTGAAATAGGAAATGAAAAGAAAAAAATAATTAAAACAGAACCAAAACAAAAATTGCTTCTGCAATACTTCGATTGATCGAATAATTTTTGGTCCATTGAACAGGGGCTAGGCTCGATCGCTTGAGCCCAGTTCGATCGATTGAACACAGAAGAAACACAGGGACAACGATGCAGTGCAAAAAAACAAAGAACACAAGAAATATAATGTTAAAACTATATTTAATTAGTCTTAGGACCAATGGGGGGCACCCCCATAAGAGTTGTATGGAAAGAAGTTTAGGGGGCTTAAAAATTTACCCTTACCTCTAGTTGAAGTACAGTAGAGAGAGGAAGAGATGATGGTGATGATTTGGGGCACCAAGAATTCTTCAATGGGCGTGTGTATATAGAAATGTACAAGAATCACCGAAGCTCCCTTCTATGTGTACAATCGCTTGAAGGAATGAGGGAGAGAGGAAGTCTAAGGAAGTGTCTGAACAATGCCTTGTTTAAATACATTCTCGATCGATTAAAAAAGTTTGATTGATCCAACGAGCAATCAATTGAGAATTGTTCAAGCGCTTGAGGTTAGAAACTGTCGATCGATCAAGTTTGTTTCGATCGATCTAACTCAAAATTTCAAAAACACTTTGAATAGAAATCCTGTGTACTCCCAACTAACATAAACAGGTCTAGACATACAAAAATAGCCTAAAAATAATGTGAACGCAGACAGGCAAGCCAGAATTCACCGTCATAGTAATATAAAGTTGCAAATTTTATAAATATAAATTTTTAATAGCATCCATTTTGCAAAGGTATAACCCCCAAATTGGCACTTAAGACCTTATTACAATAATAACTAGAATTGAAAACTAAAGAAAAAAAAGTTGTTGTCTAGGAGTATACTTCAATTGCTAAAAGATGGACAAATGAATAACTACAACTGAAGTGGAACACTATGCGTCGAACACAAAAATTTCTTCTTCCACTGATGCTTCATACTCTGCAAAATCTTCAAAAATGGATTCCAAACCCGACAATTAACGATTCTAGAAGGTTCTGAAAGCATCAAGAATATCATCGAATGCGTCTGGGACCTCCAACGAATTGAAAGTGCACACAAGAGGTAATCCTAGTGAGCCTGACGGCGTCATAGATAAAGGAGTGTAACTCCTCAGCTATTCGTTCTCTTGTGGTGGAGTGCCAGGAGTCCCTATGTAAGGTCTATAAAATAGTAGGTACAGAAGGAACACTGGTAGACCGTTGTGGTACATAGTGATAATCCTGGACAATGAAAAATAGAAGAAAAATAAAAAGAAAATAAGGCAAGGAAAAACTGGAAATAGAAACAAATGAAACAAAGCAAAGGAAAAAGAAATAAAACAAAGAAGAATAAGACATTGTTCGAACCTCACTATTGGCATGAATTCCCAACGTGCACTAGATGGTAAGGGACATTGAAGTCTGAATAGCAAATAGCTTAGGTGCATGTAGAGGTATGGGACCAGATCGAGACTGAGAAAGTCATCAACAAATGTAAAAATAGCATTGTGGCATTCATGCACAACATCTTGTAAATCATTCTCATCATATAGTTCCCACATCGAGTCATTCTCCCACTGCTCTAGGAGTTCATTAGTAACTTCACCAACAAAGTAACCCTCCACATCTCCTTGTACGTCAAGGAAATCCATGTGTTCAAAAGGATTGATATTGAGGAGAGAAGGTGGGTACGGGATGTATCCATGAGAAATGTCAAGGAGAACATTTTCATTCGACCCTTCATATGGTAAAAAGCAGAATGCGACTTCTTCAGCGGTCCATGGAGGGTTTTGATATTCAGAATTAGCCCAAGAATTAATCGAATGGACATCATCATTTCTCATGTTGGAACCTGTAGTGGAGTAATATGAGGAATAGCGGATTAAGAGCAACGTCACATTCACAAGGAAAAAAGACAAAAATAGACATAAATGAGAAATAACAGAATGCAATAAAAGTAAAGAATACAACAGTAAGTTGAGGACACACTTTAACGTTCTAGATTGAGGAATAGTTGGGCTCATCCAGTTGGATGTGCTCAACTTAAGGTTCGAAGGCGTCCAAGAACGGCTTCAATCTTTGGCCATTAACCTTGAAACTTTCATCATTCTTTGGATTTAATAGTTCGACGGCTCCATGTGGAAAAATAGATTTAATGATGAACGGACCGGTCCACCAGGTTCAGAGCTTACCTGGGAAAAGGTGAAGGCGAGAGTCATACTGCAAGACTTTCTGCCCCAGCTCGAATGATTTACAAAAGATGGATCTATTATGGCGAGCCTTCAACCTTTCCTTATGCAACTTGGCAGAGTAATACCCATCTCTATGGATTTCTTCTAACTCTGCGAGTTGAAGTTTTCTTAACTGGCCTCCCTATTTAATATCGAAGTTTAATGAGCGTGTTGCCCAATATGCTTTATGTTCGATTTCAACAGGGAGGTAGCATGCCTTTCCGTACACTAGCCTATATGGGGACATTCCTAGGTTTGTTTTGTAAGCAGTACGGTACGCCCACAGAGCATCGGTCAATTTGTACGCCCAGACTTTTCTATTTGAACTAACCATTTTTTCGAGAATATTTTTTATTTCTCGATTAGCCAATTCTGCCTGCTCGTTAGTTTGTGGGTGGTAGGCTAAGGCAATTTTATGGTTAACCCCATACTTTTTTAGTAGTGACTCCAAGGGTCTATTGCAGAAGTGCTTTCCTTGGTCACTAACTAACGCCTTAGGGATTCCAAAATGCAAATGAATGTTTTCTTTTAAGAAAGAAACAAATGTTCGATGATCATTTCGCCTTGTTGGGATTGCCTCTACCCATTTTGAGATATGCTCCATTGCAAGGAGTATGTACTCACCGTTATTCGACTTCGGGAATCGGCCCATGAAATCTATGCCCCAATAATCAAAATTTTCAATTGTGATAATGGGAGTCAGGGGCATAGAGTTTCGTTTTGAAATTGTACCAAGCTTTTGACAGCGTTGGCACAATTTACAAAAAGAATAGGCATCCTTAAATATGGTTGGCCAATAGAAATCGCTATGTAAGATTTTTTATGCGGTCTTCTATGAAGCAAAATGGCCACCACAAGCTTTAGAGTGACATAAGGCCAGGATTGCGGTTATGTGTTCATTCACAATGCAACATCGAATGACCTGATCAGTGCAATATTTAAATAAGTACGGGTCATCAAAGAAGAAGTGACGTGCGAACAAGAGGAACCATTTCTTATCTTTATTTGACCAATGTTCGGGGGTTTATCCCATGACTAGATAATTTACAATATCTGCGTACCAGGGCAAACTGGAAACAGTTATCAGTTGCTCATCTGGGAATTCATCCTTGATAGAGAGCTGTTCAGTATTGTCAACAAACGTTAACCGAGACAAATCGTCCGCGACCGCATTCTCTACTCCCTTTTTATCTTTGATTGTGATATCAAACTCTTAAAGTAGGAGTATCCAACGGATAAGCCTTTGTTTCGCGTTCTTCTTGGATAAAAGGTATTTAAGGCCGAGTGGTCTATAAAATAGACAATTGGGGACCCTATCAGATAAGACCTGAATTTATCTAAGGCAAAAACTATAGCCAGTAGCTCTTTTTCAGTAGTTGTATAATTCATTTGAGCTTCATTCAGCATTCGACTGGCATAATAGATAATGTAGGGCCTATTATCCTTCCTCTGTCCTAGAACTGCGCCAATAGCATAGTCACTAGCATCGCACATTAATTCAAATGGCAAACCCTAGTTGGGTGCCTATAATATGGGTGCGGAGGTAAGGTGTTCTTTCAGTGCATCAAAAGATATTTGACAACTTTCTTACCATTCAAATGGTGTATCTTTAACTAGCAGTAGACAGAGTTGTCGGGATATTGCACTGAAATTTTGGATAAATCGACGATAAAATCCCGCATGCCCCAGAAAAGAGCGAATGTCTTTGACTGTACGGGGGATAGGTAGATTCGAGATTATGTCGATCTTTGCTTTATCCACTTGGATATCTTTGTCAAAAATAATGTGGTCGATGACTATTCCACTAGTCACCATAAACTGACACTTTTCCCAGTTTAACATCAGGTGTTTGTCCTCGCATCGTGCTAACACACATTCAAGATTGTCTAAGCAATTTTCAAAACTATGGCTAAACACTGAAAAATTGTCCATGAAAACTTCAAGTACCTGCTCGACCATATCACTGAATATACTGAGCATGCACCGCAGAAAAGTAGCAGGTGCATTGCATAAACCAAAGGGCATACGACTGTAAGCAAAAGTACCGAACGGACACGTGAAAGTTGTTTTCTCTTGATCTTCAGGAGCGATTTCGATCTAGTTATATCCACTGTATCCGTCCAAGAATCAATATTACTTATGACTCACCACTTGTTCTAGCATTTGATCCATGAATGGCAAAGGAAAGTGATCTTTTCGGGTCACGATATTCAGTTTTCGGTAATTGATACGCATCTGCCATCCGGTGGGGACGCGTGTTGGTACTAATTCACCATTTTTATTAGGGACAACCATTATGCCTGCCTTCTTTGGCACCACTTGAGTCGGGCTGACCCAGGGACTATCAGAAATAGGATATATGATCCCAACGTCAAGTAGTTTTAAGACTTCCTTTTTGACAACTTCTTGCATGCTGAGATTCAGACGCCTTTGCATTTGTCGTGAACGTTTAGCACCTGCCTCCAAATATATTTTATGGGTGCAAATGGAAGAACTTATGCCTTTGAGGTCAGTAGTAGTCCATCCTAACGCTCCCTTATGTTGTTTCAGCATTTGGATTAATTTACCCTCTTGTTTAGAATTTAAGCACTTTAGAAGTAGTTTGAATGTAGAACACGGAGTCCCTAGGAAAGCGTATTTGAGCCCTTTAGAAGTTCCTTTAATTCCAAATCAGGAAGCTAATGTTCGAGGGCATGACTAGTTTTGTTTTCAGAGGCAACGGTTCATATGGTGTTACCTACATGCAATCAACTCTATCCTCCTCTCTCATTTCCATCATGAGGCAAGTCAGATTTAAGTCAACCTCCAATGGAGTAGAGTTTTTAGGTTGGTAAACAACATCAAATTGTGACACCACTACCTCCAAAGGATCTTTGTAGTCGACCAAATCAGTCTCATCTTCAATGACCATTTCGATGTAGTAAACTTTTTCCTTATCCTCGTATTCTTCAGGTTGGGAATTTGAAAAGATTTGACATTAGCGGTCATGTTCCTGAATACGATAGTCATTGTACCACTTCTTATTTTTATCGTGGCATCAATTGTGTTTAGGAATGGACCTCTAAATATAACCGGGATTTATGCACATGGGTTGGACACAGGTTCAGTGTCTAAAATTACAAAATCAACCGGGAAGACAAATGAGTTTATTTGCATAAGGACATCTTCCAACACCCCTCTTGGGTATTTAACCGACCCATTTGCCAATTATAATACAACTCGGTGGGTTTGTAATCACCTAACCCTAGTTGTTTATAAATTGAATAAGGCAGAAGATTTACACTTGTTCCTAGGTCAAGGAGTGCGCTGTGTATTCTTTGATTTCCAATTTGGCATGAGACAGTGGGAGTATCGGGGTCTTTGAGTTTTGGAGGCAAATCATTTTGGATGATCGCACTTGCTTGGTAGGCGACATAAGCGTGTTTCTTCACACTTTGTCTCCTTTTGACAGTGCATAAGTCTTTAAGATACTTAGCATAAGCCGATACTTGTTTGATTGCATCAAGGAGTGGAAGGTTTATTTTGACTTGTTTAAACAGTTCCAAGAACTCCTAATTCTTTATCTCATTCTTTGGTTTCTTAAGCCTTTGAGGGTAAGGCGCGAGGAAAGGGCATTTAGGTAATTCGTCATTAATTGGCTCCTTTCCGGGCTTTCTCTCAACTTTTTCTACTTCTTTAGGAGCTTCATCATTTGAATCTAATGGTTTGTTATTAGTAGGTGGCTCCTCTTCCTGAGTAGATGGTTCATTTTTATTTACCACTTCATCCTCCTTGTACTCTTCAGGAGTAGAGAGAGGCATATTGTGCCCTATAATCTTGCCGCTTGTCAGAGTAGTCACGACTTTTGCATGTTCTTGATTATTGGGAACGTTGTTGTATCCCTTAGGGTTTTCAAGTGGTTGGGTAGGAAATGTCCCCCCCGATCCCTCTTGTCGTGTATCCATTCTCTCTAACGTTGCAGACATTTTACTCATCATTTAAATTAACTGATGTGTTAAGTTTGCATTAGAAAGCGGATCATCCTCTTGCACCTTTTTTTGTGGTGGCACGTACACATTTGACTGTTGATTATTAGAGGGTTGAGCTTGGTTGTAGTTATTAGATCTTTTTTGATTGAATGGCTGGGACTGCCTATTATATTGCCCTTGATATTGGTTATTGTTGTTGTAGGGTTGTTGTTGATAATGATTTTGGGTCCAAGCGTCGTTTTTCCAATCAAAACTGGGTGATTCCATCGATTGTTGTTATTTTTGAAATTATTATTGTTATTGTAGGAATTCCCCGCCGCTCTATATCCTTGCATGGCGTTCATCTCCATAGGGGCTTGTTCTTGAAAATACGGCACATTGGGACAGTATTGCACAGTATGCCCCAATATATTGCATGTGCCGCATAGTTCTTCAGGAAAAATCTACTTAGAACTCTCTCCTTTTATCCCTAACTCCTCTACTTTCTTTGCTAATTCTTCGTATTTGGTCATTAGGTGATCTTCACTTTTTAGCTGATATATACTTTTCTCCTCTACACATGATACCTGTGCGCATGAGACATCTTCAGAATTAGACCATTCATGAGCATATTCGGCTAACCACTCGAAGTGGGTTTCAGCCTCTTCGGTGTTTTTGTGAAGAAATGGACCTGAGCTCATGGTTTCAACCAGTTTTTTCATTTCACCATTTATTCCTTCATAAAAGTAGCTAATGGTTCGCTATTTCTCATACCCGTGATGTGGGCATGAGAGAAACAAATCTTTGAAATGCTCCCTAGTTTGAGTGAAGGTTTCATTGCTCTTTTGTTTATAAGAATTTATTTGACGTCTGAGCTCAGTGGTCATGCGAGGTGGAAGGAATTTCTTTAAAAATGCAATGTTCATCGAATGCCAGGTGAACACTGCATTTGGCTTGAGGGTGAGTAGCCATGCTTTTGCTTTATCCTTCAAGGTGCAGGGAAATAGCATTCGGCGTGTCACATCTACAGGATAATTTTGTGAGAATGTTTTACAAACATCTTCAAAATCCTTGACATGTAGATATGCCTTCTCGCTCTCCATTTCGTGAAAGGTTGGAAGGAGTTGAATCATTCCGTTGAAAATTGGAATTCGCCCGCATGGGGTGGAATGAAAATACAAGAAGGCGTAGGTGCATGTTCGGGTTACATAAGATCGCACAAGGGACGCAGCGAATCATCAATAGGTACAACCACATTCTCACCATTTTCACTTTGATTGTCACCCATTGAATCAGTAGGTGTGACTACAGGATTAATAGAACTAGAAGATTCAGATAGGTAGAATGGATTTCCGAAAATTCCTTGGATAGAATTATCGAACATAAAAGAGAAGAGACTAAGAAGATTTTAAACCTAAAGAAAAAGAAAAAGAAAAACATAAATAGATGAAGAAAAAGCGAGGCAATCTAAGTACTAACTAGTTGCCTTCCCCGGTAACGGCGCCAAAAACTTGACACGGAAATATTATGTGTGCTCTTGTGGGCAATACCCAAGTGTAGGTAGACGTGCAAGTAGTATTCTGGTTAAGACTAGGTCGATCCCATAGGGAAGGTTGTAAACTAATTACTTAGGTTAAACTCTAAAAGGAAAATAAAAATTCAATGTTTAAGGAAGATGTAGAACACGGAGTTCCACAATTAACGACTATTAAAAATAGAGCAATTAAATTAAACTATGAATTAACTAATTAACTAAAGCGCTATTTAAAAACGATGTTTCTTAATAAAAAAGGGAACGTTGGGATCACACGAATCCCTAGTGACCTAGCCATCTACCATGCAATGACATTGAAACTCTATGGAGTATATCCAGTCACAGTATTCCGTATTTTCTAAAGATAAAGAGTCAATAGTCCGTTCATGACTGAGACTACATCATCACAATTGAGTTAAAAATACATGAAGGCGGTTTAAAACAATAGTCAAGACTCGCACTCTGAATCGTGTTAGCATTCAAAGTGGTTTGCAAAAGTTATTGAAGAAAAATGCCATAAGGCTTAAAGTTTAAAAACTGTTTTGACAAACTGAGTATTTGGGGAAAGTTTCATAACAAATCTCAAAAACAGAAAGTCTAGGAGTACTGTAAAGGATTATCTTAAGAATTTGAAGGTTCGATCGATCGATTCACTTTCGATCGATTGAACATCGTCATCTCTCAATAGATCGAAATGGCTTCGATCGCTTGACTGTATCTCTATTCCGATCGATCGAACTAACTTCAATTGATCGAACACAGGTGATCTTGTCAGAATCAAGATGTAAAAAGTATTCTTTACTTTTCTAAAGATTTGTAGTGTGGAAATAAAGGTCGAACCCACAGAGATTGATTACTACAGCTCTTAATTTTAAAACCTAAGTCTAATTAACTAAGAAAAATGGATTTGATTTGGATTTTAATTAAACTAATAACAATAAAACTAGATCTAAACTATGAAAGCAATTAAAAGTGTTTTAAATAATGTTTAAGGGAACCTAGGATTGCAAATCCACCACTAGCGTCATAATAGGAATATTTATGAATTACTTTAACTTATTACGTTGGATGATAATGGGGAATTGTAGCTACAAGCCCAATTCCTCCGACAAGAAGATAATCATGGTTCAAGCACCAACATAATCCATCTTCGGGTAGCACGAATTATCTCACACTAAACTAGGGTTGTGATCTAATCTGTCTAACCTAGGCATGGACTATTCGGATACTTGATAGCACGAATCAATAAAGCACCATCACATGTAAACAACCTAAACAAGCACATCAAGAATAGATCGTTGAGCACATCACAGTCAAAATAGATCTAAGACAAGAATAAATTCTGAAAGTAATGATTTAATCAATAGAAGTACGATTTATTTATAAAAATCCTCTAAACATGTGACTGTCATCTATACATAATAGAACTAAAATAAAAACATAAATAAAACCCTATTACTCGTCTAGGGCTTCATTGAAACCCTAGATCTATGATCTAGCCGTCCATGGAAGTGATAGATGGCAAGTAGTTGATGGAGGAGGCCATGGAAACCCTTGGTCTTCTTCTTCTTCTCCTTGCTTCCCTCCCTTCAATGGCTGGAAGTATGGTTGTAGAATGTGTGTATAATAATTGCCAACCCTTTAATTGAAGTAAAATAAGGTATATATAGATTTACAACAAGTTTTGGAAGCCTTTACAACCCGAAACGGACTGAAACTTATGTAATTTACAATCTGGACGTCATTCTGCAGTTTTGTTTGCACAGGAGTCTTCAGTACACTGAAATACGCAACTTTGCTTTTTACACATATCGCACGAGCGCGACAATTGGACCTTCGCGCGCGCGGATCGCGCGAGCGGTTTTGGGGATCTCGCGCGAGCGGATCGCGCGAGCGATTTCTGGATTTCGCGGGCGCAGGCCGCGCGCGCGACTTAGCTTTTTCAGCTTCTTTTCTTCTGCTTTTTCACCCTATTTAGCCTGGTTTAGTTGATTTCTTCCAAAACTGTCAGAAACTAGAAAACAAAGTAAAAATATACAAAAACAGGATAAAATGTACTAACAAATGTTCATTAAGGCGTATATTTAGGATTAGTTCTCTCCCGATCACACCCCCAAACCTACATTTTGCTAGTCCTCGAGCAAAACTAAAATAAAAACTACTAATAAAAATCTATTCCATTTTTGTATGGATCACGATTGCATTTAGCATATGCAACAAGCCTTTTAAACCCCTAGGTGTCCCTAGTCGGACGAGTGAAGTCTCGTGAGGGTTCTCGTCAACAAGTCACCCACAACCATCTTTATTAACTTGTAAATTTAAAAAGTTTTATTCAATACGAAAAATAAAACAATCAATACTCCTTATCATAGAACGATGATTCAACATAGAATAATGAACAAGAAGAAACAGAATCAAACGTTCACCTACGTTCTGAAAAACAATCCCAAGTACATGAATCGTATAAATCAATAGAATTTCTCATAAAATTGCACGTGTGTGATATGGTAGTCAAATGAACACGCGCATGTCATAAACTTGGAATATCACTCGGATAACCATCCAACTATGTCTCGACTGCGAATCTCACAATGAATTACACTCTCAAATGAAACACTCAGAAACAGGTGTAATTTTTCTAATATATGGGAGCAAAGGAAATATATTTTCAAAACGATAAATGCTCACATATGACATGAAAAAGACGCATGACACGAAAGAACAGTAGTCTTATGGATAAGATGCCAATAATCAAGAAAAATTAATCATTACCATGTTTTAATCCCCCTCCCATCGTTTTCATATCCAAATCATGTTCCCTAGGATCAAATAGGACTTTTCAAAGGTTGTATTGCGGCTCAGGTAATGGAAAAAGGATAAAATGGATATATTGGGTAGATTTAGAATGGCATTGTAAGGCATGTTCGATTTCTTTCATTCATCTCTTCTACCAACTTCATCATTTCATTCTCTTCTTTTCATTCATTTATTTTTTTCTTTAAATTTTTTTTTCTATTCTTCTTTCTACTTTCAACTCTTTTTTTTTCAATCCTTATCTTTTTTCTTTCCTTTTCGTTGCATTTCGCATAAGTAATCATCAAAATACAAAGCAACTATCCCAATACATCATCTTATTTTCTTCTTCTTCTCAATCACACATCGCCTTAACACCACTAAAAGGTGATCACTCTTCCAGTGGTATACTCCAAGTTGGCCAAATTGGAGCAAAAACAGGATAAGGTAATTAAAGAAAAATGGCATTTAAATGGCTCAAAGGGTGAACTAAGGAAATTTATCATTTAACTGGATAGGACAAAGATCAAAAGGGTGAAAAACAAAGAGGGCCTAAAATCATGTCCTAGGATGATACGATTTTTCAACGTTTACGACGGAAGATTACTTAACATGGTAGAAAATATTTTAACTTCACTATCAACCAAAGTAAAAATAATGAGACTAAACAACAAGTAGATGCGCCATTTCAATGAAATTCGACAAACACAATGTATTTATAACCCTCTAAAAAGAAAAGATAGGCTCAAAAGCTCACTGGGCTTAGTCTCCACCATGTGTTATCCAGAAATCTGAATCATATTATAGTTCACAACCAACATGTATTCAAGTGACTACGTGCAGTGCATAGGTTTGTGTGCAAATCTATGATATAAAACTACGATTCAAACGATACATAACTTAAAACGTTACATCATAACTTCAGCAAATGTTTAATCACATCTTCCCTTGTTTACCATTCTATAACAAACAAAATTCTCTAACAAAGAGTATCAAATTGATATTGCAAAAAACGTCGGTAACATCGTTTATTTAAACACACTTATTGAAAAATTTTAAAATTTTAGTGCATAATAATGTGCATGTGTGTGCATACCCCCAAACCTAAACCTTTCATTATCCCCAATGAAACAATAAAACGAAAGAAAGGAGAGTACATAAGGAAGGAACGATAGTACCTCAATCTCGGCAATGACAAACATGTGAACACAATTGAATATGTCAATAAAGTTCAATGTTACCTATTACTTCTTAATAAAAGAAAACAAACTAACAAAAGAATATTAAAAGTACATGAAACCAAAATATAAAATATAAATTTAAAAACTAATCTAAACTAAACTAAACTAGCAAAAGGAAAAGAAAGAAAACGAAAAAGTAGAAAAGTAACAAGGAAAAACAACGAATACGAACTAAAATGAACAAAAACAGAAAAGAAACACAAATAAAATAGGTAGGGGGAAAGAGATAGAAAACAAAAGGGAAAAACAGGAAAATGAGGAAATCGCGCGCGCGGTCTGCGCGAGCGAAGTCTCGCGCGAGCGGGCCGGGCGCGCGAGAATGGTATTTTCCATTTTTGAGCTAAAATTATGTATATAATATTAAAATAAATTAATTCTGACCCCCAAACCTGTCCAGAAAAACTCCAAGACTGACCAAAATGACTCAAAAACATCCAAAAATCAAAGAAACAGACGAAATCAAGCTTGGGTTGCCTCCCAAGAAGCGCTAACTTTTACGTCTTCAGCTAGACCGTTCTAGCTCAAGATTTACGGAGGTTGAAAATCAGACTTCGTACCCCTAAGAATGTCAGGCAGAGCTCGGTGGTAAGCAGAAATCACGTCGCTTTGAATTAATTCTATTGACGGTTTGTCAGTATGTTCAAATCGATTTCTTACCTTCCGAGTAGATTCAGCATTAGGGTCCGAAGTATTAGGATTCATCCACTCCTCATCCTCTATATTATTCCCCGCACTTATATTTATTACGTTCTTAGGCTCAATATTCCGTTTAACCTCACTGCCCTCCACACCTAGATAAACATCGTCTTTGGGAGGTTGATCAACAGCATTAAAAACATTTAATTTTAATTTTATATTCCCGAACGACACTTTCATCACCCCTGTTCTACAATTGACATGTGCGTTGGCCGTGGCTAAGAATGGACGACCAAGAATAACAGGAGTGTATTTTCTAGTATCTAGCACCGGTTCGGTGTCAAGGACCATAAAATCAACGGGATAGAAACATTGATCAACTTTTACTAGTACGTCTTCGACGATTCCTCTAGGTATTTTGACAGAACGATCCGCTAACTGAATAGTAGCGGCCGTAGGCTTGAGTTCCCCTAAACCTAATTGTTTATAGACGTGATAAGGTAAGAGGTTAACACTCGCTCCTAAGTCAAGGAGAGCCCGATGAATGATAGTGTCACCTATGACACATGAAATCGTAGGCGTACCTGGATCCTTATATTTCGGAGGAGCGTATTGGAAAATTGAACTTACTTTTTCCGTGAGGAAGACCTTTTTAGGCGTATGACTGCGTATTTTGCGTTTTTGTGTACAAAGGTCTTTTAGACATTTAGCATAAGCGGGAATTTGTTTTATAGCATCGAGGAAAGGAATATTGATTTTAACTTGTTTAAATACCTCGAGTATATCCTCAACCTTAGACTTTTTATTTGTAAGATTAGACGGCTCCTCAACATTAGGTGGATATGGTAACTTTGGAATATAATTTGTTGAGACCGGTTCATTGGCTTTTCTACTTTGATTCACGTCCTCACCCCTCTCTTTATTAGAGTTGATATTCATATCTTTTACATTCTCATTCGGAATTTCTATTACCTCTTCCTCTCGTGTAGTCAACCTAGTTGAGACGGCGTTTACTTGCTCATTCGACCCCTTAACCTCATATTGTCCCTTAGGGTTTTGAATTGTTTGACTAGGCAACGTCCCCTCATTTCTACGACTCACTACAGTAGCTAGTTGTCCCATTTGGGATTCAAGCTTCGCAATGGATTGTGTGTGTGAGTGCACTATTTGTGCTTGTGCCTGTACTTGCGTTTCAATAGTCTTAAGGGACGCCAACACCTTTTCCTCAAAAGCATTACCCCTTGAAGGATTCGAATTAGGATGCGGTTGTTGGTATTGATTAGGTTGAAACTGAGGTCGATATGCATTAGGAAAATTAGTCGCCTCATTAGGATTATTATTATTATTTTTCCACGAGAAGTTAGGATGGTTTCTCCATGGCGCATCCGGATTATTAGTAGTTGCATTATAATTATTTCGTGGTTATTGTTGAATAGAATTAATGTGTTGCTCCACGAATTCCGGAAATTGACTCGCCGATGGACATGCAAGTATCGAATGTGAAGTATCAAAACATAATGCACAAATTTCACGAGCTGGTGAGGCTGTTGTTTGGTTCATTGTTAAAAGTCGGTCAAGTTTGTTAGATAGTTCTTTTATTTCAATTGATTGACTTGACTCGAATTTTACCTCCCTCTTAGGTTGTGGGTATCCCTCAGAACGGACAGACACCGCTTGGTGCATCGAATTCTCGCTTAAAGTTTCAAATATTTTCCAGGCCTCGTCGGCACTTTTGTGTAGGAAGGTTCCCGCACAAACGACATCGACGGTATTCCTAACAGAGGGAATAAGCCCCTCATAGAAGACCTGAACAAGTTGCCACTTAGGGACCTGATGATGTGGACACGAGCGTAATAATTCTTTAAATGTTTCCCACGTGTCGTAGAGTGATTCCCCATCTTGCATCACAAAGTTTGTTATGGATTTTCTTATCTGATTCGTACGCATAATAGGGAAAAACTTTTGTAAAAATGCGGTGTGTAAGTCTTCCCATGTTCTAATTGTGTTTGGCTCCAAAGATTGGAGCCAATATTTAGCTTTGTCCTTTAATGAGAATGGAAAGAGCCGCATTTTTAATTCATCATCAGTGAGATTTTGAATTTTCAAAGTAGAACATATATCTTGAAAATCTCCTAAGTGTTTATATGGATCTTCATTTAAACGGCCATGGAAAGATGGAAGTAGTGAGATGGTAGACGACTTTATCTCAAAGTGAGATGCCGTCGCCTCCGGTAATTCAATACATGTTTGTGGCGTGTAAGTCGTAGGAATAAAATAATCTTTAAGCGGCGGAGGTGGAGGGATATTAGGATTATTCATATTAGCTCCGTTGTTATTTTGGTTGTTGTCGTTATTATTTCCAATGTCTGCCATTTTAATCGGTTCTATGTTATGAAAGCGTGGTTTCTTTAATCTTGTAAGAGTACTACGTATTTCCGATTCAAATAAAGACGTTGGTTTTGGTGTCAAATCGTCGTCTATTAAAAACCTAGCTCTAGAAGTTAAGTTTGAAGACTTGATAAGTCTTAATGTACGTTCAAGTTCAGAGTCAAAAGGTTTTAATTCCGGTTTGTTTGAACGTGTACCTAACATAAACTAAAAGAAAGTAAACTAAAAACAAAAATTAACTAACAAAAGAAACAAATAGCAATCACGCAAGTAAGACGTCAATCAAGCACACAGTACTACTATGATGCATGAATATTATCCTGTAATGCAATGACCGCGTCAAGCCCAGCGCCGCGGGTTTCCTAGCTAATGCAGTGCAATTAACCCTAAACTAATGCAAATAGTGCGTCACAGCGCCCTGACTTACAGTGGTTTAAAGCGAATTCCAAAGAAAGTAATTTATTTTATTTTATTTATTTTTTTTTTATTTGCGTAAGCTCCTTTGATGTAATTAGCTGCTCCACTCGGAAACGTTGACTACAAAATAATAATAAAAAAAAACAAGTTAGTAACTAAAAATAAAACGAAAAATAAGAAAAGGAAACCTAATCTAATATTTACGAATTAACTAAACTACGATTCTAAAACTAAAGGTAGTAATACAATCCCCGGCAACGGCGCCAAAAATTGATCTTGTCAGAATCAAGATGTAAAAAGTACTCTTTACTTTTCTAAAGATTTGTAGTGTGGAAGTAAAGGTCGAACCCACAGAGATTGATTACTACAGCTCTTAATTTAAAACCTAAGTCTAATTAACTAAGAAAAACGGATTTGATTTGGATTTTAATTAAACTAATAACAATAAAACTAGATCTAAACTATGAAAGCAATTAAAAGTGTTTTAAATAATGTTTAAGGGAACCTAGGATGCAAATCCACCACTAGCGTCATAATAGGAATATTTATGAATTACTTTAGCTTATTACGTTGGATGATAATAGGGAATTGTAGCTACAAGCCCAATTCCTCCGACAAGAAGATAATCATGGTTCAAGCACCAACATAATCCATCTTCGGGTAGCACGAATTATCTCACACTAAACTAGGGTTGTGATCTAATCCGTCTAACCTAGGCATGGACTATTCGGATACTTGATAGCACGAATCAATAAAGCACCATCACATGTAAACAACCTAAACAAGCACAGCAAGAATAGATCGTTGAGCACATCACAGTCAAAATAGATCTAAGACAAGAATAAATTCTGAAAGTAATGATTTAATCAATGGAAGTACGATTTATTTATAAAAATCCTCTAAACATGTGACTGTCATCCATACATAATAGAACTAAAATAAAAACATAAATAAAACCCTATTACTCGTCTAGGGCTTCATTGAAACCCTAGATCTATGATCTAGCCGTCCATGGAAGTGATAGATGGCAAGTAGTTGATGGAGGAGGCCATGAAACCCTTGGTCTTCTTCTTCTTCTCCTTACTTCCCTCCCTTCAATGGCTGGAAGTATGGTTGTAGAATGTGTGTATAATAATTGCCAACCCTTTAATTGAAGTAAAATAAGGTATGTATAGATTTACAACAAGTTTTGGAAGCCTTTACAACCCGAAACGGACTGAAACTTATGTAATTTACAATCTGGACGTCATTCTGCAGTTTCGTTTGCACAGGAGTCTTCAGTACACTGAAATACGCAACTTTGCTTTTTACACATATCGCGCGAGCGCGACAATTGGACCTTCGCGCGCGCAGATCGCGCGAGCGGTTTTGGGGATCTCGCGCGAGCGGATCGCGTGAGCGATTTCTGGATTTCGCGGGCGCGGGCCGCGCGCGCGACTTGGCTTTTTCAGCTTCTTTTCTTCTGCTTTTTCACCCTGTTTAGCCTGGTTTAGTTGATTTCTTCCAAAACATGTCAGAAACTAGAAAACAAAGTAAAAATATACAAAAACAGGATAAAATGTACTAACAAATGTTCATTAAGGCGTATATTTAGGATTAGTTCTCTCCCGATCAACAGGTTTTACACTGCTGCATGGCAGAGGCTAGAGATCACTGTTTCATCATGATCTCCCAACTCTAGGACTACTTAGCCATGGTCTGGAATGTCTCAGATCCATTTTTAACGTAAAAGTTCATAAAGGTTGCGTTTATTTGTGCTTTTAACATAACTTACAAAAATTATGGGTTCAACAATATCTAATATGCAAGACTACGATTCTAACAGATTATACTACCAAAAACTATTAGCAGAATATAAACAAACAATAAAATGAAACCTGAAGGAAATGAATACTTGAATTAAAGCTGAAATAACCAAGCAATCAATCTAGAATCCAAGATTAACCTACAAAAATAAGCAAACACTCCTTCTCTCTCTCTATAAGACTGTAGAAATAATGTGGGGGTCCCAGAGGAAGTGTTTATAATCAGTATATATAGACAAACCTAAGGCTGGGGTTACAACGAATGTTTCTGCTACGTGCGCGTAAGTTTATGATAAAAGCATGTTTAATCGATCGAACTTCACTCAATCGCTTGAACTTTGAATGATTCAAGCACTAGAACAAACTTCGATCGATTGAAACCTCGATCGCCTGAAGGTTGTTCGATCGCTCGAGCTGTAATTTTTGTCTTTGAGTTGTCTTGCTCATCATCAAGCATTCATTTTATCTTTGTATTCATTTCTTCACTCAACAAAATAATGATCTGCACAAATAATAGCTAAAACAATACAACTTATCATAGATTAATCATATTGTGTATAAACTAGCATTGTAATATGAGTTGCAGATAAAACACGGAGTTGTAAACTAAACTAGTGTATTTCCTTCTTTTAGCGCGATTGTATTTTACAAATACCCCCCGCTTGTCAGTATCCGTATGTCGATACCATACTACCAATCGGAATCACCTGATTAGGCAGTACGTCCCACGATCCCTTGATAGGGTTACTGGTTATCTACACGGTACCACCTATCTGTAAATGATAGAAACAGCACAATGGACATCTTCTACGCTATATGTATTCTCACTGGTCATCTACACTAGCCAGACATAATCGCCAATGGTACACTAGATGTGCATACGCATCAGTGGACATCTTCAATAGCGAGAGGCACACTAGGAACTCTAACCGTCCCACATCTACCCAGCTCATCAGCCGTTGATCCCATGGATCCAAAGTACACATATCTCATTATTCCACATAAGTCATAGTTCCCATTTCTCATTATATCCTTTCATCTCTTCACATAACACTATCCCATACATGTTGACCAAATGTCGTAAAATGCATCACTCTAGATAACAGGACTATTATATGCTCTGTATTCATCAGCTCTACTCTTTAACTGGTTATTAACATGCAGTCGTGTTTTGTCTACAATATAGTTTGATAGTAATAACATATAGTAGTTAAATAGTTTATCTAATATCAACATTTAATTAAACATAGTTAACACAATATCATGTTGATTATTCTAATATCCAACTATCACAATATGATATATAGCATAACTGTATATGTATTAGTTTAACTACTAACAAATAAGATATATCATAATAGACTCATAACATACAACAACATAAAAATCATATTCTGCTTCCACCCAATCGATTGGTGACAAAATACCAATCGATTGGCATAGCAATCGATTGGAACCCATGGCAATCGATTGGGAAAAATATCCAATCAATTGGATCCAATAGCAACCGATTGGATTCTGTCTTCTTCCTCAAAATAGTATGGTTTTATATAAAAACATTGGGGTTCTTTTTCTTTTCTCATGCACATTACTAACACATATAAGCATCCTAAAGATAAACCGCTGAGTGAGTGAATGAAACTCACCTTGTCTCGGCGTTCCATTGACGGCGTTCCATTGACGACGTCCCGAGCTCCGCGGCAGTGGCTATGCTGAGTTCTCTTTCCTTCTCTCTTTCTTCTCTGCTCTCTTTCTCTCTCTGTCTGTCTCTTCTCTCTCTCTCTCTCTGCGGTCTCCTCTCCAACCCGAGAGGGTGGTGTGTGTATATATATATGATATATATGTGTGTATGTATATATGTAACAATATATCTCTCTCCCAAACACAGTCAACCAACCATATATATGTATTAGTGGAGAGGTTTATATAGGGGAGGGGGAAAAATTATAGTCACACAAACCAAATGTGGTGACCAAGCTCAGCTACTCCCAGTCGATTGGGACCAAGTGGCAATCAATTGGGGTTAGGTTGGTAAAATGTCAATCAATTGGTAAATGGCTGATGTTGTCAATATCAAGATATAAAAGTATACTTTACTTTTCAAAAGATTTGCAGTGTGGAAGTAAAGGTCGAACCCACAGAGATTGATTACTACAGCGACTTAATTTTAAAACCTAAGTCTAATTAATTAGGAAAACGGATTTGATTTGGTTTGAATTAAACTAAATAACAATAAAAATAAATCTAAACTATGAAAGCAATTAAAGTTGTTTTAAATAATATTTAAAGGAACCTAGGATTGCAAATCCACCACTAGCTTCATAATAGGAATATTTATGAATTACTTTAGCTTATTACATTGGATGATAATGGGGAATTGTAGCTACAAGCCCAATTCCTCCGACAAGAAGATAATCATGGTTCAAGCACCAACATAATCCATCTGCGGATAGCACGAATTATCTCACACTAAACTAGGGTTGTGATCTAATCCGTCTAACCTAGGCATGGACTATTCGGATACTTGATAGCACGAATCAATAAAGCACCATCACATGTAAACAATCTAAACAAGCACAGCAAGAATAGATCGTTGAGCACATCACAGTCAAAATAGATCTAAGACAAGAATAAATTCTGAAAGCAATGATTTAATCAATGTAAGTACGATTTATTTATAAAAATCCTCTAAACATGTGACTGTCATCCATACATAATAGAACTAAAATAAAAGCATAAATAAAACCCTATTACTCATCTAGGGCTTCATTGAAACCCTAGATCAATGATCTAGCCGTCCATGGAAGTGATAGATGGCAAGAAGTTGATGGAGGAGGCCATGGAAACCCTTGGTCTTCTTCTTCTTCTCCTTGCTTTCCTCCCTTCAATGGCTGGAAGTATGGTTATAGAATGTGTGTATAATAATTGCCAACCCTCAAATTGAAGTAAAATAGAGTATATATAGATTTACAACAAGTTTTGGAAGCCTTTACAACTCGAAACGGACTGAAACTGATGTAATTTACAATCTGGACGTCATTCTGCAGTTTCGTTTGCACAGGAGTCTTCAGTACACTGAAATACGCAACTATGATTTTTCCTCATATCGCGCGAGCGGGTCGCGCGAGCGCGACTTTTTGTACCTCGCGCGCGCGGATCGCGCTAGCGATTCTGGGGTTCTCGCGCGAGCGGATCGCGCGAGCGGTTTCTGGATCTCGCGGGTGCGGGTCGCGCGCGCGACTTGGCTTTTTCAGCTTCTTTCTTGATGCTTTTTCACCCTGTTTATCCTGGTTTAGTTGATTTCTCCCAAAACCTGTCAGAAACTAGAAAACGAAGTAAAAATATACAAAAACAGGATAAAATGGTCTAACAAATGCTCGTTAAGGCGTATAAATAGGATTAGTTCTCTCCCGATCACACCCCCAAACCTACATTTTGCTAGTCCTCGAGCAAAACTAAAATAAAAACTAACTAATAAAAATCTATTCCATTTTCGTATGGATTACGATTGCATTTAGCGTATGCAACAAGCCTTTTAAACCCCTAGGTGTCCCTAGTCGGACGAGTGAAGTCTCGTGAGGGTTCTCGTCAACAAGTTACCCACAACCATCTTTATTAACTTGGAAATTTAAAAAGTTTTATTAAAAACGAAAAACATACTATTCAATACTCCTTATTATACAACAAAGATTTGAAATAGGATAACGAACATAAAGAAATAGAATCAAACATCTACATACATCATGAAGAACAATCTCAAGCACATGCATCGTATAAATCAATAGAGTTTCTCATAAAATCGCACGTGTGTGATGTGGTAGTCAAATGAACACGCGTTTGTCATGAACTTGGAATATAACCCGGATAACCGTCTAACTATGTCTCGACTACGAATCTCACAATGAATTACACTCTAAAATAAAACACCCAGAAACAGGTGTAATTTTATCTAGTATATGCGAGCTAAAGGAAATATGTTTTCAAAACGAGAAATGCTCCCATATGACTTGAAAAAGACGCATGACACGAAAGAACAGTAGTCTCATGGATAGGATGCCAACAATCAAGAAAAATTAATCATGACCATGTTTAATCCCCCTCCCATCGTTTTCATATCTGAACCATGTTTTCTAGGATCAAAAAGGACTTTTCAAAGGTTGTATTGTGGCTCAGGTAATGAAAAAGGATAGAAAGGATTAATTGGGTAGGTTTACGAATGGCATTGTAAGGCATGTTCGATCTCTTTCATTCTTCTTCTACAACCTTTCATCTTTTCTTTCTCTTCATTCCTTTCCATTATTTTTCTTCTTTTCTTTTCAACCTTCTTCTTTTTATTTTATTTTCTTTTTCCTTTTTCTTTTCTTGCTTCTCAAATGATTATTGAATACCAAGCAACTACCCCAATAGCATCTTATGTTCTTCCTCCTTTTCAACACATCACCTTAACCCTACTAAAAGGTGACAAATCTCTCAGTGGTGAACTCCAAGTTTGTCAAGTCGGAGCAAAAACAAGGATAATGGTAATCAAAGAAAGAAATGGCATTTTAACGGCTCAAAGGGGCGAACTAAAGAAATTTTATCTTTTATCGGCCGGTGGTAAGCAAAGAAGGCCTCAAATCATGTCCTAAAGTCGTATGGTTCTTCAATGTTTACGACGGAAGATTATTTTGCATGGTAACAAATATTTTAACTTGACTATTAACCAAAACAAGAATAATGAGACTAAACAACAAGTTAATGCGCTATTTCAATGAAATTCGACAAACACAAAATGTATTTATAACCCTCTAAATAGAAAAGATAGGCTCAAAAGCTCACCGGGCTTAGTCTCCACCATGTGTTATCTAGAAATCCGAATCATATTATAGTTCACAACCAACATGTATTCCAATGACTACGTGCAGTGCATATGTTTATGTGCAAATCTATGATATAAAACTACGATTCAAACAATACATAACTTAAAACCTTTCAACATGACTTTAGTAAATATTTCACCACATATTCTCACGTTTACCATTCTATAACAATTCAAAGTTATTGAACAAGAAGTATCAAATTGATATTGCAAAAACGTTAGTACTATCGTTTATTTAAACACACTTTTTGAAAAATTTTGCATAAACTAATGTGCATGTGTGATCGCATACCCCCAAACCAAAATCTTTCATTGTCCCTAATGAAACAATAAAATGAAAGAAAGGAGAGTACATACGAAAGGAACGGTAATACCGCGATCTTGACAAGCCTAGAACAGGTTAACACAAAGGAATATGACAATAAAGTTCAATGATACCTGTTAATACTAGATAAACGAAAAAGAAACTAACAAAAGAATATTAAAAGTAAATGAAACCAAAATATAACATATAAATCTAAAAACTAAGTTAAACTAAACTAAACTAGCAAAAGGAAAAGAAATAAAACGAAAAGCTAGAAATGTAATAAGGAAAACAACGACCAACTTGAACTAAACTGAAACAAATAAACAAAAACAGAAAAGATACACAAATAAAATAGGCAGGGAGAAAGATATAGAAAACAAAAGAGAAAAACAGGAAAATGGGGGAATCGCGCGAGCGGCCGTCGCGCGCGCGAATTCCCAATTTTTTTTTTTTTTTTTTTTTTTATAAATTTCCGCGCGAGCGAGGTACCTCGCGCCCGCGATTCCAGGCGCGAGTAACTGCTGAGGCCTCGTAATAAAGAAAAACAACGAAAAACACTAAGGGGCAATCTCGCGCCAGCGGGCCGCGCGAGCGACGTCTCGCGCGAGCAGGCCGCGCGCGCGAGTTTGGTGTTTTCCATTTTTTTGGCTAAAATTTGGTATATACTATTAAAATAACTTAATTCCAACCCCCAAACCTATCCAGAATGTCTAAAACAGACACAAACAGACCCAAAAACGTCCAAAAATAAGAAAAACGAATGAAATAAAGCTTGGGTTGCCTCCCAAGAAGCGCTAACTTTTACGTCTTTAGCTAGACCTTTCTAGCATAAGACTCACGGAGGCCGTAAATCGGACTATGTACCCCTAAGGATGTCAGGAAGAGCTCGATGGTAAGCAGAAATAACATCGCTTTGAATTAAATCGATTGACGGTTTGTCATTATGTTCGAATCGATTTCTTACCTTCCGAGTCGATTCCGCATTAGGGTCCACGAGATTAGGATTCATCCACTCTTCATCGTCCGATATATTATTTTTCCCACTCACATTTATTTCTTTAGTAGGCTCAATATTCCGTGTTACCTCACCTTCCACCTCACCTAAGGAATTGTCGTTTTTAGGCTGTTGATCCATAGCATTAAATACGTTTAATTTTAAGTTCATGTTCCCAAATGACACTTTCATTACCCCCGTCCGACAGTTAACACGTGCGTTGGTGGTTGCTAAGAATGGACGGCCTAAGATGACAGGAGTATGTTTCCTACCATCTAGCACCGGTTCGGTGTCAAGGACCATAAAATCTACAGGATAGAAATATTGATCAACTTTTACTAGCACGTCCTCGACGATTCCTCTAGGTATTTTGACAGAACGATCCGCTAACTGAATAGTAGCGGCCGTAGGCTTGAGTTCACCTAATCCTAATTGTTTATAGACGTGATAGGGTAAAAGGTTAACACTCGCTCCTAAGTCAAGAAGAGCCCTATGAATGATAGTGTCACCTATAACACATGAAATCGTAGGCGTACCTGGATCTTTATATTTTGGAGGAGCGTGTTGGAATATAGAGCTTACTTTTTCCGTGAGAAAGACCTTTTTAGGAGTATGACTCCGTATTTTGCGCTTTTGAGTACAAAGGTCTTTTAAACATTTAGCATATGCGGGAATTTGTTTTATAGCGTCGAGGAAAGGAATATTTATTTTGACTTGTTTAAATACCTCGAGTATATCCTCAACCTTAGACTTTTTATTTGTAAGATTAGACGGTTCCTCAACGTTTGGTGGATATGGCATTCTAGGAATATAATTCGTTGGGACCGAGTCTTTTTCTTTCTTATCTTGGCTCACGTCCTCACCCTTCGTTGTATTAGAGTTGCTATTCATATCTTTCACATTCTTATTCGGAATTTCTATTACCTCTTCCTCTCGTGTAGTCAACCTAGTTGAGACGGCGTTTACTTGTTCATTTGACCCCTTAACCTCATATTGTCCCTTAGGGTTTTGAATTGTTTGACTAGGCAACGTCCCCTCGTTTCTACGACTCACTACAGTAGCTAATTGTCCCATTTGGGATTCAAGCTTCGCAATGGATTGTGTGTGTGAGTGCACTATTTGTGCTTGTGCCTGGACTTGCGTTTCAATAGTCTTAAGGGATGCCAACACCTTTTCCTCAAAAGCATTACCCTTTGAAGGATTCGAATTAGGAGGTGAGTGTTGGTATTGATTAGGTTGAAACTGAGGTCGATACGCATTTGGAAAGTTAGTCGCCTCATTAGGATTATTATTATTATTTTTTCACGAGAAGTTAGGATGGTTTCTCCATGGCGCATCCGGATTATTAGTAGTTGCATTATAATTATTTCGTGGGTATTGTTGAATAGAATTAATGTGTTGCTCCACGAATTTCGGGAATTGACTCGCCGATGGACATGCAAGTATCGAATGTGAAGGATCAGAACATAATGCACAAATTTCACGAGCGGGTGAGGCTGTCGTTTGGTTCATTGTTAAAAGTCGGTCAAGTTTGTTAGGTAGTTCTTTAATTTCAATTGATTGACTTGACTCGAATTTTACATCCCTCTTAGGTTGATTAAGATATCCTTCCGAACGGACAGACACCGTTTGGTGCATCGAATTCTCGCTTAACGTTTCAAACATTTTCCAGGCCTCGTCGGCGCTTTTGTGTAGGAAGGTTCCCGCACAAACGGCATCGACGGTGTTCCTAACAGAGGGAATAAGCCCCTCATAAAAGACCTGAACAAGTTGCCACTTAGGAACTTGGTGATGTGGACACGAGCGTAGTAATTCTTTAAATTTTTCCCACGTGTCGTAAAGTGATTCCCCATCTTGCATTACAAAATTGGTTATTGATTTTCTTATCTGGTTTGTACGCATAATCGGGAAAAACTTTTGTAAAAATGCGGTGTGTAAGTCTTCCCATGTTCTAATTGTGTTTGGCTCCAAAGATTGGAGCCAATATTTAGCTTTGTCCTTTAATGAGAATGGAAAGAGCCGCATTTTTAATTCATCATCAGTAAGATTTTGAATTTTCAACGTAGAACATATATCTTGAAAATCTCCTAAGTGTTTATATGGATCTTCATTTAAACGGCCATGGAAAGATGGAAGCAGCGAGATGGTAGACGACTTAATCTCAAAGTGAGATGCCGTCGCCTCCGGTAATTCAATACATGTTTGTGGTGTGTAAATCGTCGGAATAAAGTAATCTTTAAGTGGAGGAGGTGGTGGTATATTAGGATTGTTCATATTCGCACCGTCGTTTTGATTGTTATTGTTATTTCCACCGTCAGCCATTTTAATCGGTTCAATTTGAAAAGTTCGAGTTTTCCTTATCCGTTCACGGGTACTCTGAATTTCGGCCTCAAACAACGACGACGGAATCGGAGTTGATTCGTCGTCTTGCAACCTAGCTCTAGAAGCTTGGGTTGTGGACTTACTAGTTCTTAAGGTACGTTCAAGTTCAAGATCGAAAGATTTTAAATCTGGTTTATTTGAACGTGTACCCAACATAAACTAAAACAAAAGAAAAGAAACTAAAAACAAAGACTAACTAAACAAAATAAACAAATACAATCACGCAAATAAGATAACAAGCACTCAACTACTATGATGCATGCAAATTATCCTGTAATGCAATGACCGCGTCAAGCCCAGCGCCCCGGGTTTCCTAGCTAATGCAGTGCAATTAACCCTAAACTAATGCAAATAGTGCGTCACAGCGCCCTGACTTACAGTGGTTTAAAGCGAATTCCAAAGGAAGCAATGTATTTAATTTTATTTATATTTTTATTTGCGTAAGCTCCTTTGATGTAATTAGCTGCTCCACTCGGAAACGTTGACTACAAAATAAAAAAAAAAAATTAGTAACTAAAAACAAAAACAGAAAATAAGAAAAATAAAAACTAATCTAATATTTACGAATTAACTAAACTATGATTATAAAACTAAGAGTAGTAATGCAATCCCCGGCAACGGCGCCAAAAATTGATGTTGTCAATATCAAGATATAAAAGTATACTTTACTTTTCAAAAGATTTGCAGTGTGGAAGTAAAGGTCGAACCCACAGAGATTGATTACTACATCGACTTAATTTTAAAACCTAAATCTAATTAATTAGGAAAACGGATTTGATTTGGTTTGAATTAAACTAAATAACAATAAAAATAAATCTAAACTATGAAAGCAATTAAAGTTGTTTTAAATAATATTTAAAGGAACCTAGGATTGCAAATCCACCACTAGCTTCATAATAGGAATATTTGTGAATTACTTTAGCTTATTACATTGGATGATAATGGGGAATTGTAGCTACAAGCCCAATTCCTCCGACAAGAAGATAATCATGGTTCAAGCACCAACATAATCCATCTGCGGATAGCACGAATTATCTCACACTAAACTAGGGTTGTGATCTAATCCGTCTAACCTAGGCATGGACTATTCGGATACTTGATAGCACGAATCAATAAAGCACCATCACATGTAAACAATCTAAACAAGCACAGCAAGAATAGATCGTTGAGCACATCACAGTCAAAATAGATCTAAGACAAGAATAAATTCTGAAAGCAATGATTTAATCAATGTAAGTACGATTTATTTATAAAAATCCTCTAAACATGTGACTGTCATCCATACATAATAGAACTAAAATAAAAGCATAAATAAAACCCTATTACTCATCTAGGGCTTCATTGAAACCCTAGATCAATGATCTAGCCGTCCATGGAAGTGATAGATGGCAAGAAGTTAATGGAGGAGGCCATGGAAACCCTTGGTCTTCTTCTTCTTCTCCTTGCTTTCCTCCCTTCAATGGCTAGAAGTATGGTTGTAGAATGTGTGTATAATAATTGCCATCCCTCAAATTGAAGTAAAATAGAGTATATATAGATTTACAACAAGTTTTGGAAGCCTTTACAACTCGAAACGGACTGAAACTGATGTAATTTACAATCTGGACGTCATTCTGCAGTTTCGTTTGCACAGGAGTCTTCAGTACACTGAAATACGCAACTATGATTTTTCCTCATATCGCGCGAGTGGGTCGCGCGAGCGCGACTTTTGGTACCCCGCGCGCGCGGATCGCGCGAGCGATTCTGGGGTTCTCGCGCGAGCGGATCGCGCGAGCGGTTTCTGGATCTCGCGGGCGCGGGTCACGCGCGCGACTTGGCTTTTTCAGCTTCTTTCTTGATGCTTTTTCACCCTGTTTATCCTGGTTTAGTTGATTTCTCCCAAAACCTGTCAGAAACTAGAAAACGAAGTAAAAATATACAAAAACAGGATAAAATGGTCTAACAAATGCTCGTTAAGGCGTATAAATAGGATTAGTTCTCTCCCGATCAATGGCCAATCGATTTGGGTTAGGTTAATGGAAATTGATTGGAAAAGGGTTAATCGATTAGGCACTCAAATTCACCAAAGTTTAGGAAAAGTACTAGGGGTATATATATATTAATTTGAAAATATAGGGTATTACAATGGGGTGGTCGGGATCAAGCCTTGATTGCCTTCACCCCACTATCCTGACCTATCCAAGAAGTTATTGTCGCTACCGAAGCTTAGAGACTGCTCAAGAAGCTAACAAAGCTGAAGAGTCTGCCTAAGAAGAGGAGCCGGGACAAGTATTGCTGGTACCATAAGGATCATGGCCACGATACTGAGGACTACTTCAAGCTTAAAATTGCCATTGAGAAGCTCATCAAGCAAGGTTACCTCGCCGAGTTTATCATTGTAGACAGGCGACCGCGGCAAGACACCCGAGCCCCCGAATAGCCACAACTCCTCGATCACATCAACATGGTCTCCAGAGGAACATCGGGCAGAGGGGATCACAGTTGGCGAGGAAAAGGCATGCTCGGGCATCCCGAGCAAATGTCTTGTAAGTCCAATCAGCCAACTCCCCACTGACCAATGTATTGACGTTCTCATCCGATGATGTCAAGGACCTGTATTGCTCCCATGGCGATCCACTGGTGGTGACACTCTCCATAGCCAATTGCATGGTCAAGAGGGTGTTAGTAGACATAGGTAGCTCCTCGGACATTCTGTTTACCTCAGCATTTGATCAGTTTGGGATATCGAGGGACCTGCTTCCACGAGTAGCCACTCTCTTGGTTGGGTTCAACGGATCTAGCACACAATCGCACAGGATGATAGAATTACCATCTTAATGGGTACTTAGCTACGGCAGACCTTTATGATGGTAAGCTTTGTAGTGGTAGAGGCCCCATCTGCCTACAACGTCATCCTTGGGAGGCCAACGCTCAATAGAGCCAAGGCAGTTGTGTAAACCTACAGCCTAGTTATCGAGTTCCCAACACTCCAGGGTCCAGGAATCCTGGGAGGAATTAAGCAACCGCCCAAAGCTGTTATGTCAACTCCCTGCATACAGAAGCAATATTAGAAATGCTAAACATTCAAAAGATGGACCCAAGGGATGTGAGGAATTAGGTCAGCCCGGTTGAGAAGCTTGTTCAAGTGCTGCTAGATCCCCAATTCCCTGACCGGTCCATCAACGTCGGCACTCTCCTAGGACCAAGTCTCAGAGAAGAGTTAATCTAGTTCTTGAGAGAGAGCCAAGACGTCTTCGCCTGGTACCATGAAGACATGCTTGGAATTGATCCCTGGGTCATGTTCCACCGACTCAACATTGATCTGAGTTGTTGCCTGGTTAAGCAAAATAGAAGGGGTATGGCCCCCGAAAGGTAGGAAGTAGTACATGAGGAGGTTGAGAAACTTCTCATAGTGAAGTCCATTAGGGAAGTACAGTATCCCGATTGGCTAGATAATGTGGTGCTGGTCAAGAAGAGGAACGAAAAGTAGAAGATGTGCATGGACTTCACTGACCAGAACAAGGCTTATTCCAAGGACTGCTCTCCATTACCTAGGATAGACCTACTTATTGACTCCACGGTCGGTCACTTATTCCTCTCCTTCATGGATGCCTACTCGGGAAACAACCAGATCAGTATGTATCACAAGGACGAAGAGAAGACTTCTTTCATCACCGACCAGGGGACATATTGCAACAAGGTGATGCCTTTCAGCCTCAAGAATGCAAGGGCAACTTACCAACGCCTGGTCAACCATATGTTCAAAGATCTAATCAGGAAAATGATGGAGGTGTACATTGATGACCTCCTGGTCAAAACCTAAGACGAGTCTAACCATTTTGAGCACTTTGCCGGGGCCTTTAGCATCTTATGAAAATTCAGGATGAGGTTGAACCCGGCTAAGTGCACATTTGGAGTCTTATCCACGAAGTTCCTGGGACACTTAGTCAGCAGGTGGGGAATCGAGGCTAACCCTGAAAAAATTCAAGCCATTATCAACATTGGTCCCCCAGGTCAATGAACGAAGTTCAAAGTTTTACCGGTCGGGTAGCGGCATTGAACAGATTTGTTTTCCTGGGCAACTGACCGGTGCCTACCATTCTTCAAGATCCTCCGCAAGGCTTTCTAGTTTTCAGAAGAGTATGAAGAGCTGTTGTAGGAACTCAAGAAGTACCTAACATCGCCTCCTCTGCTCAATTCCCATACCAAAGGATGAATTATTCCTTTATGTGGCAGTGTCACCTTCAGTAGTAAGCTCGACACTCATCTCAGAGGAGCACGAGATACAGTTCCTGGTTTATTACACAAGTCGGCACTCCAAGGTGTAAAAAGTTGATATTCCCGCATCGAGAAGCTCTCCTTTGTACACGTGACCTCCTCCCGAAGACTCTGCCCATACTTTCAGGCCCATGTTATAGTGGTCCTTACAGACCAGCCTCTTCGCCAGATTCTGTGCCAGCCTGAAATAACCAGGAGGTTCATTAAGTGGGCGTTGGAACTAGAAGAATTTGAAGTGGTCTATAGACCCCGAACGACAATCAAGGGACATGTAGTGGTAGATTTTCTAGTGGAATTCACATATCCAGAGGATCTAGTTGAGTTACCACCCGACCTACAACCTGACACCCCGACCTGGGTACTCTATATGGATGGGTCCTCCAACAAATAGGGCAGTGGGGCAGGGGTCATCGTGATCACACCCGACGGGATCCAACTGGAGTACACCCTAAGGTTCAGGTTTCAAGCGTCCAACAATGAAGTCGAGTATGAAGCCCTGTTGGTTGGACTGCAGTTGGCTACTTCAATGGGCACGCAGCAAATTCAAGGATACAATGACTCTCAACTGGTGGTCAACTAAGTTAATCAAGAATGCGAAGCCCAGGAAGACAATATGGTGGCCTGCTTGGCCCTAGTCAGGTCAGTTAACAAAGGGCTCAAAGGTTTTTTAAGCAAATAAATCCTAAGAGAGGATAACTCAAGGGCTGACCGGTTGGCACGCTTGGCATCATCCTCAAAGTGAGACCTCCCCAGGATAAGGGTAGAATACCTATTCGAACCCAGCATGTATAACTTGGAGGGAATGGACATCGATCCGGTCGATTTAGGGCCCAGCTGGATAGATCCAATCATGATGTTCCTCACAACTGGTGGTCTACCGGACGGGAAAGATGAAGCCCGATGGGTAAAATACAGGGCGACTAGATATCACCTCATGACGCCGTGCTTTACAAGATGGGGTTCTCCATCTCGTATCTCCGATGCATCCAACCATGCCCAGGTCCAAGGAGTCTTATACGAAATCTATGAGGGTGTATGTGGAAGGCATGTTGGAGGCCAAGCACTCTCCCGCAAGGCTCTATTACAAGGGTACTATTGGCCAACAATGGCCTGGGACTCTCAGGAGTACGTCAACATGTATGATAAATGTCAAAAGCATGCCAACATGATCTACCGCCCGACAGAGCCCCAAATTGCAATCCTCAGGCTAACCACACTTTTTAAACTATTTCAAATTTTAAATTCAAATACGAGTCGCCACTTAATTTTTTAAATGGAAAATTAAGAAACCTTTTTAAAAGCAAACTGATCTTTTTGGAAACCAAATATTTCTAGGTTCGGGGATTATGGAATGAGAGGGAAAGGAGCCCAGCAGACTAAAATACCCCCTCTCATCCTATCTCGTGATACGCCTCTACTCAACATCCTTTTAATTAAATTAATAATTTATGTGTGCCCTCAACTAATACATATATACGTACATTATAAAAGCATGTCGAAAGGGGTACATGATTGATAACGATAAAAGGCATACAAAACCATATAATTCAACTAGCATGCAAGAATGATATGCGAATAAGGGACAAGAGAACTTACCCGGGTTCCAGCTGCAAAATGGAAACGTGTAATGCATACAAATAAATAGAAAAAGACCTAAAAAGAGACTCTAATTCACATATGCACACAAGGCAAATCCTAATTCTAAGGTGTCACACAGGAAGTTGAAAATCAATGAAATCAAAGAGTAAAAAAATAAACTAAAGAGGGGTTAAGAAATCATACCTCAATAGCGCTACAAAACAAAGGGTCAGTCCACATGCTTTGAACAATATAATATTAATCCCTCAAAAACATATTCAAACTTCTATCTTAATTTTATTGATCATGGAGGGAGTTGATATAATCATGAATTCCTTTTAACTAGTTGGAATCATAACACCTCTATAGATATACAAGTCTCAACTAGGAGCCAATGTAATGTCTATATAGAGATGGTATATTCTCAACTTGGTCATAAGGAATCTATAATTATATTCAACTAAGTTTAATTAGATGCAACTCAAACCAAAAGTAAGTCCTAATTACAAGTACTAACATACATGAATGAATGCATGGACATGAACAAGAATGAGCTATGAATTATTCATTGATTTGGATCATTTAGCCTCTGGATTTAAGTCCAATTAATCATTATTAAACATGATTTTAACCTTAGGTCATAGAAAAGTCATTTAGATCATTATTTACAATGTTTATTAAATCTGTAACAGAATTCCAGAAATTACAGAGAGCAGACCAAGACTTTAAAATAGAAAAATCATAGTTCCAACGGTTTGATCTTGATGATTTTGGACACTAGATGCCTCTGTGAGTAGTTTCTAACCCAAAAACAAAATTGAAGATCAAACAGTTCAATCTCCAGGAATGGGGCAAAAACCAGACATCACTCAGAATTTTACAACTCTCTGTCCAGAGATTTTATATGATTTTCTAAAAATAGTAAACAAATCTGAATGACTCTAATATTTTTAGGAGATCATATTAACACATTAAACATTATGGAAACAATTATTTGAAGTGAGGTATATTTAATTGAGGCTCTGATTCATCCATTTTAAAAGGGTGTTACTGTTCTGAAATTTTGGACAGAGTGTAGCTAGTTTGCAAATCCTAAGACCAAACCACCTTAAGCATGAAATCTCATCAAAACAAAAATTATGGTGGTAGATCTTTGTGTTATGAACACTCTCCAATTGGTCACAATCAATTTCCAATGGATCATGATTTAATTAAAAATCCTTGATCAAAATTTGTTTATGAATTCACTGCACAATTTTTGAGTTCACAACTTTTGGCTAAATTTATCAAACAAACCATAGAGGTTGACTCATCCTAGAACTAATTCTCCTTTCCATTTGTGATCATAGGAGATAAAATAAAAATGACTAATTCATGTGAGTCTTAATGAAACATGGAAAGGGTTCCATAAAACTTCAAATTAGAGGATCTCCTAAGTCATAAATTAAGACTTGGGTCTACTAATAACATATGGGAATGATTATTCTCAATTGAATCACAAGTTCATAGAGAATTTAGAGGACCAACCCAAGGGAATCAAGTGAGATATTGAGCATCTCATAAGTCCTAAGAGAAGAATGCAACAAAAGAAAGGAAATCAAAGTTCAAATGACATCCAAGTTAAACTTTGCTTTATGATTTATTTAATCTTAAACCTTAGGCTACTTAGATCCAAATCAAGTGAAAAGAGCAAGTGAAAGTTCAATCACAATTCTAGTGGTGTATGATGAAATGAGGTGGGAGAGACTTTTTGAAAATGTGTAAAAAAATCCTAAGTAATTCTATGAATTGTGATTGAACTAAAATTAAGGATTAATTAGTCTAGAGTTTACCTCCAATTATCCTCAACTTCTTTGTGATTTGAAGGTCTTCCAAAGGCTATTCAAGCTCATCTTCTAGTTCTTGCAATAACTTGCTCCTTAACTCTCCTAATTTTCTCTAAGATTCTCCTCATTTTCTTAAAGAATATCAAGACTTGAGACATTAAAGATTCAAGTCCAAGAAAGGGATCAAGATTTCAAAGCAAGATTGAGATCCCTTGAAACGGGATATTCACTCCCTTTATATAGGAAAATTTCTTAGGGATATTTCAGTAATTTTTTTAGGTAAAAACCCTAATTTTGGAAGTCGCTTTGACAGTACAAATTGCACTATTTCAAAAAGCAGATGTAGGAAAACACAACAGTTGATGAGTTGACTGCGACATTCAGTAAGTGTCAGAGCGGCACTCGTTAATTGCCATGACACTCATCAAATGCTGCAACGGCACTCATGGAGTGTCGCAGACAACTCGCAGACTCCCGTCTTTTTGTGCACCTTGTTTTGCCTTGTTTTTAACTTCTTTTTCTTTTTCTTTTTCTTATCCTTTTCTTCCATTTCCTTATTTCTAGAACTGCTTCTATTTCGCGACAATTGGCGAATTGTCGGTGGCATTTAGTGAATGGCGGTACAACACTTACTGAATGCCCGTGCGCCATTTAGTGAATGCCGGTGCGGCACTACGTGACTGTTGTAGGCTTCGCCGCATGCCGTTTTCTTCTATTCTTCCCTTTTCCTCTTTCGTTTTTCTTCTTTTTTTCTTTCTTTTGAATTGAAGAGTCTTTCGAAGAGCTTAAGTAACCTTGGAAACCCTAGGTTCATTTGGATATTGTCATCATCGGAATTGGAGGTAACACTCACCTTAATTTGACGTTTGGTCAAATCAGGGTGTCTACAATTTGCCCCTCTTTGACAGAGCTTGTGGAGCAACGCGTGTCACAAGTGAATGTCGAAGCCTGCATGAAGACAAACCTTTAACCAAACTGTCAGATTTAGGTAAAAACAAAAATGTGTTGCAAAACAAGCATGCAAAGTGGTCCATGTCGGTCGTGCTCATTGGTGAGCTGCCTACGTATCCCTACGGGAATAAGACCAGGATGTAGTTCGGGCAAGGGACAAAACACACAAGCACAAATAGTCATACAAATGAATGCACTTATCCTATCGTGATGCACGTGCTCATGAAATGATGGTGACCAATGCAATTTACATGCTTTGTAAATGCTATGATTCAAGATCATGACATTCTTAGATGTTCTCCACGTCCTATGCTACTTAATGCTTGTGGCACTCCTAACTTGAAGATTGAGTTATCTTCAGGATTTGGAGTTTCTATGACTAATGAGCCGGTTCTCTTTGGGATTCGTAGCCGTTTCGACCAATCAGGTGAATGCAATTGACTAGGCGACACTTCGTGACTTAGGCCCCAGTATCAATGCTTGTTTGCTCTGAATGTCCGCAGCCCTTCGACCTCGTTGAATGTGTTTACTCTGAATAGCTGCAGCCCTTCGGCCTCGTTGGATATATTTGCTCTAAATATTTGTAGCCCTTCGGCCTCATCGGATGTATTGGCTCTGAATATCTGAAGCCCTTCGGCCTCGTCGGATGTATTTGCACTAAATATCCGCAGCCCTTCGGCACCTTCGGATATGCTGGCTTGGGCTATTCGCAGCACTTTGGCCTCGTCGGATATGTTTGCTCTGAATATTCGCAGCCCTTCGGCTCCGTCGAATACGTTTACTCATTTCAATTTTCAAAATCAGGAGTCAATTAGACTCGATTTGATTCAATTTTTTTCAAAACTTAGGAGTCAATCAGACTTAATTCAATTCAAATTTCAAAATTCGGAGTCGATCAAACTCAATTCATATTCAAATTTTAAATCAGGAGTCAATCATACTTGATTCAATTCCTATTTCGTGAATTTAGACGTTAGGAGTCAATCGGACTCAGAGAATTTCAAATTCACAAAATTGGGCTTAAAGAATTTTCATTTCACAAATCAGGAGTCAATCAGACTCAAACAATTCTTATTTCCAAAAACCATGAGTCAATCAGACTCAGTCCAATCCAATTTTTACGATCGCAAGTCAATTAGACTCGGACAAATTCAAATTTTCAAAATCGGGATTTTCTCTCTTTTTTTTTTTCAAAATCCTGAGTCAAATAATCCTCAAATCAATTTAATTTTTGGGATCAGAGTCGATTAGACACGAATGAACTTTCAATGGGAGTCGATCCGACTCTTATCGAATTTTGCCACATCAGGAGCCACTTCGACTTATCTCAAAGTTGGGAGTTATTTAGACTTAATTCAAATTCAAATTTCAAAAATCCAGAGTCAAAATCCGCTGAATTTTGAAACCAAAAGTCAATTAAACTTGTTCCAAACTCATCTTTCAAAATCCGAAGTCATGTGGACTTAAAAATTATTTTCTAGGCACCAAAGTGTAAAAGGTAGGCAAACCTTGGGGGTTTGAATACAAAATTCAGGACCGTTTTGAATTTTGGGGGGAAAACCAATGGCCCTTTAACTGCCTGCTTCGCGGCACATGCTCAGAAATGCGGCAGTCCGTGAATGCCGTTGTGGCACTCACGAAATGCCACTGCAGCACTTACTGAGTGCCGCACGGAAGTCAGGAATTGCCATTCCCTGAATTCTGAGTGTCGTTTGAGGCGCAAATTGTTATTCATATTTCATTTTCTTTTCATTTCTTTTCACTTATCACAATCTCTCTAAACCAAATCTCTCTCAAAAATTTTCCATTCATTTGTTTGCAACGATCTAAGGGGTCAACATGTTCGTTCCCCTAGATTGAAAATTTATTTTTCTCTTCATTTTTTATGGTCTTTCTTGATTTCTTTCAAAAGTTTGATGCTAGATTCTGTCTTTCTTAACGGGTTGATCGCTATGGCTAGCGGCTCAGGGAGTTCGAGCAAAAAGATGAAGAAGCAAGGTTACCCTTATCCTGACCCCACTTTCCTACTCCGAGAGCGTTTCGACGAGAGGTATATGCTCCTTTACATTTCCTCAACTTTCAAATTTTTTTTTATTAACCCCATGCATACAATGTATGATAATAGACAATTTTGAAATGTACTCTTTCGATTATCAAATGGCCTTATGAATGCAAATGCTATGCTGTAGAGATTTTTCAGGCATTCCAAACGTTCCTTTTATTTATTCATGTTCATTTTCACTATCACTTTTTATTTCATTCCATTCTTTACCTTTATCCGTTTATTTACTAATATTAAACTATCATAACTTTTGCAGCTTCAACCCGATATGCTGAAGGGGCATGGTAGCCTGGCCCATGGCTATGAGTGGTATCAGTCGTTGAGCGAGACCGTGAGGGACATTATTGAAGCTGCCGACTTCGAAGATTTTGTCAAGCTCTTGACGAAGAGCTCAAACGACTTGAGCCAGATTCACGCTCTTTCGGAGTGATGGTAGGACTGAAGGAAAAACTAGGTTCAAAATTTATTTTTAAACGCCCAGTGGAAATATTAAGTTTCAAAAACTTATTGGTAGCCCAGGATCTACTACTCGTTAATTCCATAGTTGCGTACTAACAAGAGGGGAGAAGATTTATACCTCAGGTCATGAACCCAATTATGATATTCTTCCTCCTTGGTGATGCAGCAGCCTCCACTAGGTAGTCTTAACCCTTACATCTCCTATGAATGATTCCCGGAGAGGCTAGAGATGGCGGGATCTCTAATAGAGAGGAAAGAGAAGGTTTGGGAGCTCTTAAAATAGTTTCTGCATCTTATGGCGTATTAAAATGACGAACCCTTTTTTCTGGATACAGCTGCCCTATTTATAGATTCCTAGAACTGACCTAACGTTCAAGCGATCGAAGCAACTTTGATCGATCGAAGCTTCGATCAATCGAACCATATTCAAGCAATCGAACCCATCTAGACTTCAATCGATCGAGACTCCTTCGATCGATCGAACCTGTCTTGACAAGATCCTCATGTGCCATTCCAAGCATCCTAGCAGAGCTAAGAGTGGTACCTCCTAGGCTCTTTTTATTGGCTCAGACCAGTTGTTAATTCCCATTACCAAACTCTTTGATCAGCAAACTAACCAACTGATCAGTTGACGTTTACTCCACTATAAAATGATAAGTGAACTCCAATGCAAAAGAACACATTTGAAGGAGTAACTAGACTTGTATGGTGTACTAATGTCCCTCTACCGTCAGCATTCATAATCATATTCAGGTACTCGGATAAACAGTTACTGTCAACTTAAATCATGATTACTTCTTATATTCATTGAGTCCCATTCACCTCTCATGATTACCAAACATGTTGATAAGTACTTATTAACAAAACTGCAGTTCTCAGTAATCAACTTGATGACATTTTCAAGGGATTGCTTACTCTGAATTAGAGGGTAGATTCTATCTTGACAATATATGTTCACAACCTTATGAACATGACATACCCAAGATACCCAGGTGTTGATCTTCTATAGACCTCACTGATTGGCAAGTCAAAGCAGCCATATCCACAGTCTGTCTTCATAATCGTCTCAAGATTGAGAACATGTACCTTATACAAATTATGAATTACTATCGACTATTTGACAATCTTGAGTGTCGATAGGAAAGCTCAGGTCTGTCAATACAGTTTAACTACTAGCATATTAACTAAGAGTTATACTCTAGTGATTGAGATTCATCACTTCATCCAATGGTAGTTAATCATACTATAGTGTATACCTGATGAGATATCCAGTTTCATTATCCACTGTGACAAGCTCTAAGTATCAAAGAATACTAATTCGTATCTCATTGTATGCATCTCATACCTACACAAATTACTTACCATGATATTTAAGGATTAACAATCATCTCATGAAAGAAACATACATAATGAAATGTAAAGATAATATTCATATATTAAAATGCTAATGTCTCATACATAAAGTAATGTTTTGAGGGCACAAACCCAACAAACTCCCACTTGCACTCACAACCATACAGGATTAGATCAGAGACCTAGACTATCTAGATGGCGATCAAAGACCTTCTATGGCAAGGCCTATGTAAACGGATCACCAAGATTGTCAGCGGTGGCAATCTTGGTGACAGTCACATCTCTATATTGAACAATATCTCGAATAAGATGATATTTCTGCCCTACGTGCTTTCCCTTTTCGTGGTTCCTTGGCTCCTTGGACTGAACCACTACCCCACTATTATCATAATAAAGCGTAATAGGTGATAGCGATGCTGGTACCACTTCAAGCTCCATAAGGAACTTCTTGAGCCAAACAGCTTCCTTTGCGGATTCACAAGAAGTCACATACTCAGCTTTTGTAGTTGAGTCTGCAATGCATTTCTGCTTAATGCTCCTCCAACTAACACCACCACCTTCTAAGGTAAAGAGATGACCGGACGTCGACTTCCTCGAATCTTTATCTAACATAAAGTCCGAGTGAGTATATCCCACTGGAACTAACTCACTACCACTATACATAAGCATGTAATCTTTAGTCCTTCTCATGTAATTAAGAATGTGCTTAACGGCTATCCAGTGCTCTGGACCTAGATTCGATTGATACCTACTAATCACGCCTACAGAAAAGCAGATATCCGATCTAGTGCACAACATCAGATACATGAGACTTCCCACTGCTAAAGCATAGGGAATTCCTACTATACGATTCCTCTCCTCTTGTGTCTTAGGACACTGGTCCTTGGAGAACACTAGACCATGCCTAAAAGGTAACCAGCTTGATATAATCACATTATCTTTTGCTTACGATCCTGAAAGAGCTTTATCCCAAGAATATAGCTCACCTCTCCTAGATCCTTCATATCGAAAGTACTAGCTGGCCAAAACTTAACCGTTGACAATGCCGCTACATCATTCCCAATGAGTAGAATGTCATCAACGTAAAGCATAAGAAAAGCCACCACTTTTCCTTCACACTTCTTGTATACACAAGGTTCATCTAGATTCTGTATGAAACTAAATGATTTGACCGCTTGGTCAAAACGAATGTTCCAACTTCTAGATGCCTACTTAAGCCCATAAATGGACTTTTGTAACTTGCATACCAAGTTCCCTTTCCCACCAGCTATAAACCCTTCTGGTTGTTGCATATAGATGTCCTCCTCAAGATTGCCATTCAAGAATGCAGTCTTAACATCCATATGCCAGATCTCATAATCTAGGCATGCAGCAATGGATAAGAGTATTCTGATAGACTTGATCATGGCTACCGGTGAAAATGTTTCCTCATAGTCAATGCACTCCCTCTGAGTATAAATTTTTGCTACAAGCCTTGCCTTAAAGGTTTCAACATTTCCATCAGATCCTCTTTTCCTCTTATAGACTCACTTACAACCAATGGGTTTAATATTGGCTGGAAGTTCTACAAGATCCCAGACCTGATTGGAATCCATAGATTCCAATTTAGCCTTCGTAGATGCAACCCAATGGGCTGAGTCAACATCAACCATGCCTCTTCATATATGGTAGGATTAGATTCAGATTCTATGGAGATAGCTTCAAAAACTTCTCCTAAGAACATGTATCTATTAGGTTGGTTGATAATCCTCCTACTATGACAAAGTACTAGTGCGGAAATGGGTGAAGAAGTATTTTTTGAATTTACATCGTTATAAACTGTGGGTTGGACTGAAGGCTCTCCTACTATCTCTCTCAGATCTATCATTCTCTTATCTTTATGGTTCATGATATAATCATCCTCCAAGAAAATAGCATTTGTACTAACAAACATTTTCTGTTCTCTTGGATAATAAAAATACCGTCCATAAGTAACCTTTGGATATCCTACAAAATAGCATACTTACGATCTAGAATCCAACTTTCTCATCTTTCCTTTCAGCACATGTGCCAGACACCCCCATATCCAGAGATGTTGCAATGAAGGCTTGTGCCTGTCCACATCTCTCGTGGTGTCCTGGGAGTATATTTGCTTGGTACAAGATTTAGTATGTATGCAGCGGTTCCAAAGCTTAACCCAAAAGGAATAAAGGCAATTCGGAATAACTCATCATCAACCTAGTCATGTCTAAAAGAGTCCAATTCCTTCTCTCCGCTACACCGTTCTACTGAGGCATACCAGGTGCAGTCAATTATGATAGAATCCCATTCTGTATGAGGTGATGAATAAACTCATTAGAGAGGTGCTCACCACCTCGATCAGATCGAATGGCCTTGAAGTGTGTTCCTAATTGCTGCTCCACTTCAGGCCTAAACTCTTTGAACTTTTCAAAGGTTTTAGACTAATGTTGCATTAGGTACACATATCCATACCTCGAGTGGTCATTAGTAAATGTTATAAAATACTCTGAATTACCCTTGCTCTAATATTTATTGGTTAACACACATCAGTATCAACTAATTCCAACAATACATTGGTCCTATTTCCCTTTGTTGGAATGGGTCTTTTGGTCATCTTACCCTCTAAACAAGACTCAAAGACTTCCATTGGTTCCAGAACCAAATTGCCTAAGACCCCTTCTTTGACTAGTCTACCAATCCTATTTAGATTGATATGTTGGAAAACTGAATCCAGTGTGCAGTGGAATATGAATAGATGCAGTTCAAAACTTTTAAGATCTACTTCTCGTTTAGTTGTATGCAATACAAGATATATATATACTAATACTAATATACGTATATATATTCATACCAAAGACAGATCGGTAGGATCCTATCGAGAACTCTTCTTTCCAGTTGTGATATTGATGAAGATTCGGCTCTCCAAACTCTAGAAATCTTCACTCCTATGACTTTCGAATGCTGCTGAATGCTAGGGTTTTGTGGAAAACCTATAAGGAACTATATGGGAATGTCTCTAAGGCTTAGAGACTGATATGGAACTCCTAGGGCTCAGAATTTACGTCACTTTGTATTCTGCCCGTAGGTCCTTTATTTATAGTATTTCTTTACCGACATACCACAAACCGGTATGTCCCACAAACCAATTTTTGGAACCTCTCCCCAGAAATTTTGTTCTTATTGGGACAATTTGATGATAGATTTCTAAAATAGAAAGTCATGGAATACTTAAAAGAATCATCTCAGGAATTAACATGTTCGATCGATCGAAGAGCTCTCGATCGATCGGACAGCGTCATCCTTCAATTGATCAAAATGCCTTCGATTGCTTGACTATGGCCCTGGTTCGATCGATCGAAATACCTTCAATCAATCAGGAAGAGGTTGGGAATCAATGTTTCATCACATATTTCCAACGTCTAAACTATGGAAACATAATAAAACTAGTGCAGAAATAACAAAACATAGCAATCATTAACATCTAAAGCAACAAACAATCAAATAAAGAAAAAGGAAAAGAAAAACCTGAATTAAACTTGTAAATAACTTGAAATAAAGTTGAATCTTCAATAATCTTCAATAAATCAATGGAAAAGATGAAAAATAACATGAATCTAACCTAATCTACTCCTAATCTAACCCTAAAACTACCCTAAACTGCTGTTTTTTGCATTCTGCAGCATCCTCCCTTCGTCTGGCGTCAAAACAACTTATATATAGGGTTCCTGCAGAGTTTACGCAACTTTTGGATGAAAATAAAGTTCGATCGATTGTGCTTAGTTCGATCGATCAAAGTCTCAATCGATTGAACTCTGCTCAAGGGCTTGAACTCCTCTGATTTTGACAGCTCTGCACACTGATGGTAGAATAGCCATAACTTTTCAGTCGGACCTCGGATTGACCTCCCATTTACGGTCACGTGACCGTAACTCAAAGATCTACATTTCATATCTCTGGGAAATTCTTCCAAATCTGAAGTCTTGATTGTCAAAATTGGCTTTTTCTCACCTGCTTCTGTTGTTTTATTCACCAGAATCACTTTTCTTTAGCTTCACTTCATCGAATTACATCCTAATACCTATTAAACAATGCATAATCATATGTTTTAGCATTAATACAATAAAAAGAACATTTTTATTAGAATATACCTAAATCTAGGGACTTTGGGGATAAAAATATGCATAAAGGACCATGTAATACACTATGAACATGCACTTGTCACCTCGAATCACCCCCCCCCCCCCCCCCCAACTAGCTCGTTGCTAGTCCCTATCAATGAAGCGAACTATAGCAATGTTTAATTAACTCTAAAAGAAAGTAAAGAAAGTAAAAATCTTAACTCACTTTTTCAGGAATCGCGATTGCATTTAGCGTATGCAACAAGCCTTTTAACCCGTAGGTTCCCCCTAGTGGACGAGTGTTGTCTCGTGAGGGTTTGCAGTGAATCTACCCACAAAATTCATGTTTATGGTAATGGATCTCATTTAAATTTTTTCAAGAAAATTTTTCCTCTCATTTAGCAATGTGGTCAAGCTCAACAATCTCATGAAACTCTCCAGTATGCCATAGCCATGCAACACACACTACAGTTAATCTACTATCAAAGTTGTTAGCCCCAAAGTGCTGATCCACTAGATTAAATGAATAATTTTGATGATTAAGAAACTACTTAGTTGTATTTTCTAATGATCTTAAGTTGATTAAGTCGCAGGAAACATCAGACCTCAATATATGTTCACTTGATCATATATCTTCTCACTACATAAAGTCTTGGTGATTTGTGCTCAAATAATTACAAGCCAAACGGAGCTTTACAAGTTGAAGAATCTTGTTTTAATCATTGTGTTAGGACTCTATGTAAGCAATTTATTTATGTGAACATCTTACTTAAGGGCTCAAAATTTGATTGAAAAAAGGTTTCAAATAGTTAACCTAATCTACCTTTGAAAATCTGCAAAGAGCAGTCGACTGTGAAGTCGTTTCAGTCGACTGATCATCCAGTCAACTGAATGGTCGACCTGGGTACACAGAGATTTTATATGTGTAAAAACCAGTCGACTGCCCTCGCGACACAGTCGACTGATCCTTATATTTTACTATACCCTTTTGAAAAGCAGTCGACTGCCCTGTGAAGTCAGTCGACTGAATGACTGCGATAAACACAGTAACGGCTAGTTAACTGCATTTAATGAAGCATTAATTGCTTCCAACTACCCCCAACGGTTGGAAATCAAAAGGAAGTTATAAATACATTCATTTGAGACTCTCTTTGAAAAATCCAACCAAAAACTTCATCACATTTATTTCTTGAGCCCTAGTTTGGTGAAATCATAAATCCTATTGCTCTAGTCTTCATTTGTATATCTTAAGAGCAATTTGTTGTGGAGCTAAAATCTTGTATTCATCCACTCTATTGAGAGAGTTTTCAATTCTTGTATCAATTCCTATTTATAAAAGTAGTGTGTATTAAGGGTTGGTGTAACCCTAGTTCAAGTGAAGAGGATTTTCTTCCTTGAAGAGATTGTAAGGGTTTAATCTTCACCCGAAGGAGATTGTGATAGTGAAATCCTCAAGAGGTGTTCTTGAGGGGTGGAAGTAGGGCGCGGCGTGCGGTTTCCTGAACCACCTAAAAATCGGTTTGCTTTGTATCTCTTCCCTTGCTCTTTACTTTGCTTTTGTGATTTCTCTTATTGGGCAATCAATTTGAACATCTAATAAATTAGGTTTTTTTTTAAAACCTTATTCACCCCCCCCCCCCCTCTAAGGTTTCCTCCTTGGGCCAACAATTGGTATCCGAGCCTCGGCTCGAATTTCTAACGTTTTTGAGTTAAAGATCAAATGGAAACCACCTCTACTACTATCATCTATAGTGAGGGACAATCCTCAAATAGACCTTCTTGTTTTAATGGTTCAAATTATGCCTATTGGAAAAATCGTATGAGAATCTACATGATTGCTCAAGATTTTGATCTTTGGCAACTTGTTGTGAATGGACCTCACATTCCCATCAAGATTGTAGACGGTATTGAAATTGAGAAAACTATTGAGGAATACAATGACATTGATAAAAGGCTTATCAAAATGAATGCAAATGCTATGAATATTTTATATTGTGGATTAGACCCAAATGAGTATAATAGAATTTCTTCTTGCGAATCCGCAAAGGAAATTTGGGATAAACTTGAGGTTGCTCATGAAGGTACTAATCAAGTTAAGAAATCAAAAATAAATCTACTTGTTCAATTATATGAGATGTTTAAAATGTCTTCTAATGAAACTATTAGTGAAATGTTCACTCGTTTCACAATTATTATGAATAGTTTAAAAAATCTTGGTAAAACATATACTAATGAGGAGATGATTGAGAAATTGCTTAGGTCTCTTTCAAAGGATTGGCAACCTAAAGTGACGGCAATCCGAGAAGCCAAGGAACTCTCAACACTCTCATTAGAGCAACTCTTGGGCTCTCTCGTCACTCACGAAATGGAATTGGCGGTATTTGATAAGGAAGACAAGAAAAAGAACATTGCTCTCAAAACATCTCATGACAATGAAGAGGATAGTGATAGCAATGAAGATGATGAGATGGCTATGATCACTAGGAAGTTCAAAAGATTCTTGAAGAAGGATAAGAACTTTACTAGGAGAACTCCTAAGGCGATAGAGGCTAAAAAGGAGCCAATTATATGCTTCAAATGCAAGAAGTCGGGCCATGTCAAGGCCGATTGTCCTTTATTGAAGAATAACTACAAGAAAACCAAGAAAAGGGCAATGAAGGCTACTTGGGATGATTCCGATAGTGATTCATCAAAAGATGACTCAAGTGATGAAGAAGTGGCAAATATTTGTCTTATGGCTCACTTGAATGAGGTAAATGATCCTACTCCCGATACTTGTTTTGACTCTAGAATTGGAAAACTTGGGAGCAAAGTATGTTTCTCTTAAAAAGAATTTTTCATTACTTTCAAATGAACTAAGTGATTTGAAAATTCAAAATCATCTTTTGAGAAAGGAAAATGAAGCTCTAATTGACCTAAAATCTCAAAACGATTTATTGAGAAAAGAAAAAGAATAGCTTTCATTAAACGATTTTTCTTCAAGTATCTTAAAGAAAGAAAATGAAGATTTGAAGAAGCAAGTGGAAGACTTAACCAAAACAATAACAAAATTCACTCTTGGGGAACAAAACCTAAATATGCTTTTGGGAAAACAAAGGTGTGTTTTTGAAAAAGCCGGTTTAGGATTCAATCCTACCTTTAAAGAAAAGAAATTCAATAACTTCTTTTCAAAAGGTGCTTCCACTAGCTCTAACACAAATCAAGTAAAAAATTCTCATCAAAATTTCTTTATAAAAGAAGTATCCTCAAGTATGTCCAATCCTAATATTACATGCCATAATTGCTTGAGAAAAGGACATGTAAACTACAAATGTCCAAACAAAAGAAATCTCAAAATGGTGTGGATTAAAAAGGGAACAACACCTCCCTTTGCTACCAAAGTTGGACCCAACGAATATTGGGTACCAAAGAGGATGACTTAAGCTTGTCTTGTAGGTTTGTCTCAAATCTTCTAGCAAGGATAGATGGTTCTTGGACAGTGGTTGCTCGAGACATATGACCGGAGACAAATCCAAGTTCTCATCTCTCTCTCCAAAGGATGGAGGGAATGTCACGTTTGGAGACAACTCTAAAGGAAGAATCATCGGTATAGGTAATATTGGTAAGAATTCCTCATTAACTATTGAAAATGTACGTTTGGTTGAAGGTCTAAAACACAACTTGCTTAGCATTAGTCAATTGTGTGATAAAGGTTTTCAAGTTGTATTTGAATCAAATTATTGCATGATTAAATATGCTAGTTGTGATAAAACATTGTTTATTGCTTATAGAGAAGACAATGTGTATACAATTGATTTTGATGATATTTCTTCTCAAGATGTTAAGTGTTTTGCCGCTTTGAATGAAACAAGTTGGCTTTGGCATAGAAGATTGGGTCATGTTAGCATTGACTTACTTTCAAATTTATCTAAAAATGAATTGGTCAAAGGTTTGCCAAAAACAAAATTTGTCAAAGATAAAGTTTGTGATGCTTGTCAACTTGGAAAGCAAATCAAAACATCTTTCAAAAAAAAAAAGGAAATATCAACCTGTAGACCTCTAGAGTTACTTCATATGGATTTATTTGGTCCAAACCGAGTTGCTAGTATGAGTGGCAAAATCTATGCCTTTGTCATTGTTGATGATTTCTCTAGATTCACTTGGGTGTTCTTTCTTGCACATAAGGATGAAGCTTTTACACAGTTTGTTAACTTTTGTAAACGTGTTCAAAATGAAAAAGGGTATGCGATTAACAACATAAGAAGTGATAGAGGCCGAGAATTTGACAATAATGAGATTACTTCTTTTTGTGAAGAAAATGGTTTTGGTCACAATTTTTTGGCACCGAGAACTCCTCAACAAAATGGGGTTGTCGAGAGGAAAAATAGATCTCTTCAAGAAATGGCAAGAACCATGTTAAATGAATTCTCTTTACCAAAATATTTTTGGGCCGAGGCCACTAGCACTTCATGTTATGTTATTAATCGTGTGGTCATTAGAAACAATCTTAATAAGACCCCATATGAGCTTTGGAAAGGAAGAAAGCCCAACATAAGCTATTTCAAAGTTTTTGGATGTAAGTGTTTCATATTGAACACTAAAGACAACTTGGGAAAATTTGATGCTAAATCGGATGAAGGCATTTTTCTTGGATATTCTCAAATTAGCAAAGCTTATAGAGTTTTTAATAAAAGAACATTGATTGTAGAAGAATCAATGCATGTTGTTTTTTATGAAGCAAATCCTTTTAAGAAAGTATTAGACGATGACATTGACACTTCCAAAGATATTTCAAATAATATTGAAAACAATGATTCAAACTCTCTACCTCTTGAAAACTCTAAGAAAGAAGACTCTCTCTCCATTGAACCACCTAGAGTGGAATCTAGAAGTGATCTTCCCTTTGAATGGAAAAATGTGCCTAATCATCCTATTGATCAAATCCTAGGAGATCCTAGTCAAGGTGTAGCTACTAGATCATCTCTCCAAAATATTTGTAATAACTTAGCATTTCTATCTCAAATTGAACCCAAGAACTTTGATGAAGCCGAGAACGATGAAAATTGGTTATTGGCTATGCAAGAAGAGCTTAATCAATTTGAGAGAAATGAAGTTTGGACCCTTGTTCCTAAACCAAATGATCACACTATTATTGGAACAAAATGGGTTTTTCGAAACAAAAAGGATGAATCCGGCATTGTTGTGAGAAACAAGGCTAGATTAGTTGCCCAAGGCTACAATCAAGAAGAAGGTATAGACTACGAGGAGACCTATGCTCCCGTAGCTAGACTCGAAGCCATTAGGATATATGCTTCTTGCCTTTGATTGTTATAAAAATTTCAAACTTTTTCAAATGGATGTGAAAAGTGCTTTTCTAAATGGCTTTATCTCCGAGGAAGTCTATGTTAAACAACCCCCCGGTTTTGAAAATCCACATCTTCCGGATCATGTTTTTAAACTCACAAAAGCTTTATATGGTTTAAAACAAGCTCCACGTGCTTGGTATGATAGATTAAGTAAATATCTTATTGATCTTGGTTTTAATCGAGGAAAAATTGATACTACTCTTTTTGTTAAAACCTCAAATGAAGATATCTTGCTTGTTCAAATTTACGTGGATGATATTATTTTTGGAGCTACAAATGAGAAGATGTATGAAGAATTTGCATCATGTATGCAAAATGAATTTGAAATGAGTTTGATGGGGGAGCTAAACTTCTTTCTTGGACTTCAAATAAAGCAACATAAAGATGGCATTTTCATAAATCAATCCAAGTATATTAAAGATCTTTTAAAAATATTTGGATTGGAAGGAAGCAAAGTTTTTCAAACCCCTATGAGTTCTACTTTAAAACTTGATAAAGACGTAACCGGCAAGCCGGTAGATTGTAAGCTTTTTCGGGGAATGATTGGTAGTCTATTGTATCTCACCGCAAGTAGACCGGATATCACGTTTAGCGTATGCCTTTGTGCTAGATTTCAAGCTTCACCCAAGGAATCACATGTCATTGCGGTTAAACGTATTTTTTGTTATCTTCTAGGTACTATAGACTTAGGTCTTTGGTATCCTAAAAATACTTCTTTTGATTTAACAAGTTTTTTGGATGCGGATTTTGCCGATTGTAAGATTGATCGTAAAAGTACTAGTGGCACGTGTCATTTCTTAGGACACTCGCTTGTCTCATGGTTTAGCAAGAAACAAAATTTGGTAGCTCTATCCACGGCCGAAGCCGAATATATAGCTGCTGGAAGTTGTTGTGCTCAAACACTTTATATGAAACAACAATTAGAAGATTTCGGACTTTATTATGATCATATTCCTATAAATTGTGATAATACTAGCGCCATATGTTTGTCCAAAAATCCTATCCAACACTCAAGGACTAAACACATTGAGATTCGTCATCATTTTATTCGCGATCATGTTCAAAAGGGGGATGTTGATCTTGTTTTCATCAACACCGATCGTCAATGGGCTGATATTTTCACAAAACCCCTTCCCGAAGAACGTCTTTGTGTTATTAGAAGAGAATTAGGCTTGTCCTATTTGAATGATTTGCTATAAAACTCTGTATCTGAACTGACTTACTCCTTCTGTGTATTTTTAACCAATGCAGTCGACTGGCTTCCCGTAACAGTCGACTGATTCTATTCATTCTCCTTTGATTCTTTGTTTTTGATCACATCAGTCGACTGAGGCGTCGACCATGGCGTCGACTATTTTTACATTCTAAATCCCTGCCCACTCCCGTCGACTGAGACGTCGACTGATTTTGCATTTTTGAATCCCTGCCCACTTCAGTCGACTACGGCGTCGACTGAGACTCTGGTAGCCCCAATTTTCTGAGCCCTAATTTGATGTTCACTCGACTGCTTATGCGACGCAGTCGACTGCTTCTCTATATTCTATATATAACGCGCCTTCTTTTTTTTATTTTCTTCACCTGTTCTTCTTCGGCGATTTCTGTTCCTCTCCATTCTCTTCTTTCCCATCCTAACCCTCCTTGTCTTCTCTATCCTTTCCCTTCCTTTTCTTCTTCCCCCTCTCCCTTAAACTCCCTGGACCTCATTATCTCGCTCTTCCTCCTCTCCCTTCCCCTGTGACCCATTTTCTCTCTCCTCTCTGTCGATATCTAAACTTCACTCTCTAGCATGGCTCCCAAGCTTAAACGGAAGACCCCTGCTGGTGGTCCATCATCTACTCCTCAGGCAACCAAAGCCAAGCGCTTCCCTACTCAAGAGGAGCAAGAAAGTTTTGATGAAGTCTTCTCTCACAGAAACGTTGTTTTTGGTAAGATTCTTCCCATTCCTTTTTCTAAATCTGCTAATCTTTGATTAGGATTTCTTCTTGAACATTTAGGATGGCATCTCTTTACTAGTCTTAGCCAACCATGCTATCCCACCCTTGTTAAGGAATTTTATTGTAATATGACTTTTGGACACCGTGCTGACACCCTTAACTCTTTTGTTCGTGGTGTTAAAATTCATCTGACTCCTGAATTTGTTGCTTCTATTTTTCATATCCGTCGTGGTGACATTACTGAATATAACATTAATTCTTGGAATCAAGGGCACGGATTCGATCCTCTCATTGCGTGTCGTCTTACCACCGGCAACAATGAGTTGTCATATCCCGTGAAGCCCAAGGCTTCTGCCCTAACCTTTGAGGCTCGTCTTATCCACCATCTTCTCACCTATACCCTTCTGCCCCGTGCTGGCTGTCACGACCCATCCCGCTAATGTGCAGAAACAGGACATGTGGCACGCCACCAAGGCTCAACAATAACTATACGCAGCGGAAAAGAACTTTAAAATAATCTTGAGTCTATAAAACTTTGAAAACATTACCCTCCGAGTTGTAAAATCCGTATAAAATTGAAAACGTAATTATATTTCAAAACAAATGATTTTATGTTGAAAGGAATCCCAAAGGTACCCTAAGAACCAATCAAAACCTTTTAATAATTTTTGGAAGAGGTAGAAAAAGAATTCTGGCAGGGGGTATTTCGACCGGTCGAACGACCCCCTTCGACCGGTCGAATGACCCTTTCGCAGAATTCCCTCTATGCTGCAGAATTTTGCTTAAGGCATCCAACATCCACCAATTCTACTACTCCAATCACACTTACATTAATCCAAACGTCTCAAGCTATAACAAGCTATCAAAAACAAAGTTTAAGCTTACTAATCTATGAAAAGAAACAATAGCGGAACAAGCTAAGGCTTGTTTGGTACAATTCATAAAACTCTAACCATATTCCTTTAAAATCTGAATTTGACAAGTTAAGTATTCAAAACACGAATTCATGAGTTTGGATTCATTACCACAAAACCCAAAAGAGTTTTAATACCTATTACAACATCATGAAATCCACACTAAAGCCTCCAAGTTAAATCCAGGGTTCTAGCTATTCAAAAGCTCATTATTACAATGATCAGCACAGAAGATAAAACATATACAAGAGGATCCCCGGCATTCCCATCGGCCTCACTCTTCTTGCTTCCTCTTGCCTTTCTTCATACCTGCAATGGAGTAAATCTCCATTGCTCAGCTATATGCTGAGTGCACAATTTCTAACATATGCATACATGACAAATCATGCTTTAATCTCATCATAACACATAACTATTGGTCTCTAGGGAATAAGTGCACATTCACCGATCCAAAGTCTTAAGACTCAACCATGACCCATGCCCCTTCGACATGTCACGTTAATGCCTTTCTCGGCAAGTGATCGTCATCACTACTAATCCTCCCCATTCTCGAGAGGACGTCTCACGGTGAATTAACACAAATCCCCCTTTAACCCACATAGGCACATAAACATGCTCATTTAACACATATACGTGCTCGCGTAAAATTAGACATGCTCTTCACATTTAAGCGCGTGCATAATTAACGGGCCTAAGATTAACACGTGGATTTTGCCCGGATCACAATTTCGTCATCGAAATATAAAACATGTATTTCACCTATATAACATAGGCTAGAAATTCATACCTCGAGCTATCGTCGTATAACTTTGAGGGAACGACTAGAAGCCCGATTAAACGCCAAATCTCCGATCCTACGCGAAACCTACAAGTTAACACATGTTTTCCCCAAATTCCTAGATTTAGGGATTTATAAAAACTTAGCCAAACGTGGCCTAAAGACTATCAAAACGTAGCCCTTACCTTGGGGAGTTCAAAAATGAAATTTGGTGAAGTTCAGGCGGACGGAAGGTTGCCGACCGTCGTCGCAAAGCCCGGAGAACTAAATCTCCCTTTTTCTCTCTTCTTTCAAGATATTTTTAGAAGTTTACAACTAATGAAATTCTCACCCTTGCTATTTATAGACAAACTTTCCAGAATTTATGTTTACCTCCCCGCGAGTTCTCAAAACTTCTAATTATTCCTCGAAACGTCTTACATATCCATTTTATAACTTTACGAGTGAAAACTATAAATTTCAGAAGTTTTTGATTAAGTCTCGTTTGTCGTCGTAATTACGTTCCGAAAACTATTTTCCGTGAAATCTCTACACAACTTACTTTTTAAGCAATGTATCACTCACGTTCTCACCACAGTGTTCAAACGATCTAAAACTAGATCAAAACTATCAGAAATTATACTACACAGGTATAATTACTATTCATGAAAATACCAAATAAGTCAAATAATATTTAAATCACATAAATGTCATTTAGCTATGCCAATACAACATGATTTTCCATGTTCCCGTGTCCTCTCTTGACACCTTCCAAACTGCCTTTAAGGCCAAATACTGGGTTCTCAAAAGACACCGTCCAACAACTAGTGAGTCATCACTCACTTCACACACGTTAATTAACACAACCATAAGCATGCTATGCATGCTAAAATGATATAAATAAATACCGCAGGAGCGGGTATGACATCCTCTCCCCCTTAAAAGAAGTTTGTCCCCAAACTTTCAATACCATCTCATCAAGCTACAAGACTTCTCACAAGTACTTCCAACGTTGGTCTCATTACAACCTATACATCTCCTCCAAGATATTACATTCTCACGAGGAAAATAAATCCTCAGGCTCTTAAGGAAAATGAATCCTTGAAGTCCTCGTCTCAACCCGATTGAAGATTCTCTTCGAATACTAACAACACAGAAACATCTCGATAAATAAGAACATCAATGCTTGAGTAAAACATAATCAATAGTCAATCTTGACATTAAATCATATCACGACGTCACACGTAAACCCACATATACCTTCATTGTACTTGTCACATCTTTTTCGAACTTTAAAGTTCATCCCAATAGCCAAAACAAAATCAATAACTCACCTCATTTTCACCCATCTTTCTTTTCGACTAATTGTCGTTTCTAACACGTCTCAACTGGTTAACAACCATATACAATTCTTCATCTCGAAGTAATCAAAACTGAGTACTATCATACATTCATACACTGTCGGTAAGTCAACACCTCAATCAACTATTTCATATACCATGAATTCCATCTCTTATCCTGTTAATCGTGGAATACCCGTAGAACGATAACTCGTTTTCAAACAACTCTCATTCCTTATCAAATTCCAATTCGGTTTTTAATCCAATCTCGTATTTTAAGTCCAATCGTACATGATTTGTAAGACACCATTCAGATTCTCAATTGAAAATTTTACATCGTTTTACTTGTCTGAGGTTACCTACTATCCCGAACCACTCTCTGCTAGGTCAACACACTTGTCATTTATCTCCCACTTCTGTATTCGAACTGCCGTCGACTAACGTAAAAGATTTCACTTTACACCTTCAATTTAAAACTTTTAACAAAGTCAAATACATATTCTTCCTTTTTGTTTTTAAAATAAATCATTTTAAAATTTTGCATAATACTTTCCCAACATATAATAACCCCAATGTTCATCGTAACCAATAATGTGGTTAACCCAAATTGACTTAGTCAATCATACATGTACCACAACGTCCATCATGACGCATTCCCATACTCAGACCATATCTTGTTCCTGTCCCAAATCTTTGACCCTTCACAATCTATTCTATTCATATAGTGTACACACACCCTGAGTCAATTACTTTTCTGTTGAAGATCACAACCCCATAAGTTTATGATATATCACTTTCACCTTTACACAAGCCCATACCAATCGTACTCATGTATCTCAACTCTTACTAAATTTCTGACAGCCCTTTACACTGAACATATATTCCTTGTATAACATCACAAGGCTTCATACCTTATTTAACGATTTAATATTTCATAACTTCAGTCAACCTGACTTAACTCCAATTCAGATTTCTCTAATCCTTTATCTTTGCTATTCTGATCCCAAATTCATTATTCTCGAATAACCTGTTGTTCAAGTATTTATACTATTTTTGTAACCATCTGAAGACAACTCAATAATTTAATCTTTCCAATGAAGTACTATAGTCTCACTGTGTTCAATAAATTCCCTATCAACTCCCAATTCATATGCCTTTCGTGTCCATACTCAAGATCACCCATTCATAAGTACTATTGTTTTTAAGTGCTTCACACTTTACGAATCTCATCAAGTTCATAAACGTTCCAAACTTCAAATCATTCATAACCTCGGGTTATTCAAATACTTAAACCAAGGTCATGTTCCCTTTAGAAAATACCCAAGTCAACTCGTTTAGTGGTACTACCTCCAGCTGACTAAGTCCAAGTGTACAACATTTTACTAATCCATTACTTTAGAATTTCTAACTTTATGACCTGTTCACGTAGAACTCATTCATTTGACCAACACTGTTGTGTCCCAAGCACTAAGCATACCATATGCTTCCACGATACTCGTCCTCCAAAGTCTACTTGATACCTTATTGCAAGTATTTAACAAAATTTTCTTACTCAAACAAAAGTTTGATTTTTAAAACATTTTAAACACTTTAAAATTTCCTTGGGATGGAATCTGACATTCTCAAAATTCTCCAACCTTATTGGAATCCAGGACGACCGAGATAGCATTCCACTACATTTACCATTATCCTCTGCCCATTTTACATTCTTTCTATCATATCTGATAATGTACTCAACGTACTCCCAAGTCTTCATCCCACTTCTACCGTTCTTGTTCACTTTCTCATAAGAGATTCATTTTCCCAATCTACACTTTCGCTCTTGTGATCTGACTTACCCAAAGTCTGTTTACTCTATCCATTTCCACAGTTGCTCTTGTTCAGTATCGTACTACTTGTCATACTCCAACCTCCCATTGACAACCACTCATTACAATTACTTAACGAGGTTTTACAATCATTAAAAGATTTTTCACTTTATTTGAAATACGTTAATTAGAAAAGAAAGCATGAATTCGACCTCTTAAAAAGACTTTTCTGTGACAAAACAGACCAAGGGCAAAATGGTCATTTAAAAAGTATGGTAAAATTTTACACCAAAAGATAGCTCTTTGAGTCCTGGTTCCAACGCAAGAAACGGCGCGCGAATCCGAATTTTCTACAAAGAGTTATGCCTGTTTCCGTAAAAGTCGACGAAAAATGTTTCCGAAAACACTATTTGGATCAGAGGGGTGTTCGACCGGTCGAACCGCCCCTTTCGACCGGTCCAGTACCCCCTGGACCATATTTTTCCTCCATTTAACATCCTTAAAAGTCTCCAAACTTGCAAGGCATTTGGGGCCACTTCCCAACCACTTTGGAATCACTAAAAAGTGCCCGAGAACATTGAAAACTCATCGAACTACACACGGTTCCTGGTTATCCACACTATAACTCACTGTAATAAAGACATTCTCTATAGTATTTCCTACCAAGATCTCCTTATCCTCATGCTATCCGATATTCATTTGATTCCTCCGAATCTCTTATCATGTTCAATCACTCACACTTATTTTTCACCTCAAGTCCTGTATTCGTACATCCTTTGTTCTACTTCCTTTGTCAAGCTACACCTCAAGATACTAAGAAACTCTTATTCATATTCATTTTCATTCCTTTAATCTCCATCAAGAAGTCCTACCATATCCCTTCCGACCTATGTCGTCCTTATCGTTACATTCACATACACATAATCATCAAATCTAAGCAACTGCTTTAGAGGTACATCCCAAACTAAGCTTCTACCAACTATAGTTTCACTATCTAAGCACACTCTATCATTTCCATTCTTAACCCTTCGTTCAAATCAATCCTCAGATACCAACTTTCCACGCACCCAATCAACCGATAGCTTTCGCTACTAGTCCTCCTATCACATTTCAATCCACCATGGTACTACGACCACTCGAAACCAGATTAAGTTGAGAGATTCCTCAACAACCATAATATTCACAATACGTTAAGATATTCTTCAACCCCCCATACATACTGTAAGATAGGTTGAGAGATTCCTCAACCATCCACTACATGTCATAAGATAGGTTGAGAGATTCCTCAACCATCCAAACACCTCAATACCATACAATAAGTTGAAAGATTCTTCAACTACTTAATATACACCATTTATACTGCAAGGTAACATCATATATAACCCCTATGATGACACCGTAGGTTAACACTGTAAGATAAGGTGAGAGATTTCTCACCCATCCCAAACACGAGTGATACATGTTACTGGGCCCTCTTTCGGTCATAGACCCCAACTATACCTCTCTATTCTCTGACGTCACGATATCTAACCCATGTCTGAAGTAAAACTCTTACCAATCGATCTCAATCCCAAGACTCCACTACAACCAATCACTTTTCATTCTGTATGTGAACCATAAGGAATCTTTCTCCTGACACTCACTATTTAACTCCGTTCTCGGTTAGATCCCCCAAAGAACACTTGTCACTATCGTTGAAAACATCCACCAATTCGATCAAAAATTATTTTATTTTCATTTAGAAATTCAATGGTTCATCACCACCAAGATATCATCTATCTCTCGTGTCACCACACCAGGACTATGATAGCTTATGGTAACCTTCATTTCATCACACAGTTCTACGTCCATATGATTCCACCAATTCACAGATGCATAAATACTATGCATGTATGACACTAACATAATCATGTATATATAACAACATACCATATGCATCAAACATCTCTACAATATGTGGATGCATTCTAGAATATGTGTCAATTCACTCAACACTCCACTCGACGTCAAATGTTCCCAAGGTTTTGTTACCTATTGCTCTGATACCACTAAATGTCACGACCCATCCCGCTAATGTGCGGAAACAGGACACGTGGCACGCCACCAAGGCTCAACAATAACTATACGCAGCGGAAAAGAACTTTAAAACAATCTTGAGTCTATAAACATTGAAAACATTACCCTCCGAGTTGTAAAATCCGTATAAAATTGAAAACGTAATTATATTTCAAAACAAATGATTTTATGTTGAAAGGGATCCCAAAGGTACCCTAAGAACCAATCAAAACCTTTTAATAATTTTCGAAAGAGGTAGAAAAAGAATTCTGGCAGGGGGTATTTCGAACTGTCGAACGACCCCCTTCGACCGGTCGAATGACCCTTTCGCAGAATTCCCTCAATGCTGCAGAATTTTGCTTAAGGCATCCAACCTCCACCAATTCTACTACTCCAATCACACTTACATTAATCCAAACGTCTCAAGCTATAACAAGCTATCAAAAACAAAGTTTAATCTTACTAATCTATGAAAAGAAACTATAGCGGAACAAGCTAAGGCTTGTTTGGTGCAATTCACAAAACTCTAACAATATTCCTTTAAAATCTGAATTTGACAAGTTAAGTATTCAAAACACGAATTCATGAGTTCGGATTCATTACCAGAAAACCTAAAAGAGTTTTAATACCTATTACAACATCATAAAATCCACACTAAAGCCTCCAAGTTAAATCCAGGGTTCTAGCTATTCAAAAGCTCATTATTACAATGATCAGCAAAGAAGATAAAACATATACAAGAGGATCCCCGGCATTCCCATCGGCCTCACTCTTCTCGCTTCCTCTTGCCTTTCTTCATACCTGCAATGGAGTAAATCTCCAGTGCTCAGCTATATGCTGAGTGCACAATTTCTAAGATATGCATATATGACAAATCATGCTTTAATCTCATCATAACACATAACTATTGGTCTCTAGGGAATAAGTGCACATTCACCGATCCAAAGTCTTAAGACTCAACCATGACCCATGCCCCTTCGACATGTCACGTTAATGCCTTTCTCGGCAAGTGATCGTCATCACTACTAATCCTCCCCATTCTCGAGAGGATGTCTCACGGTGAATTAACACAAATCCCCCTTTAACCCACATAGGCACATAAACATGCTCATTTAACACATATACGTGCTCGCGTAAAATTAGACATGATTTTCACATTTAAGCGCGTGCATAATTAACGGGCCTAAGATTAACACGTGGATTTTGCCCGGATCACAATTTCGTCATCGAAATATAAAACATGTATTTCACCTATATAACATAGGCTAGAAATTCATACCTCGAGCTATCGTCGTATAACTTTGAGGGAATGACTAGAAGCCCGATTAAACGCCAAATCTCCGATCCTACGCGAAACCTACAAGTTTACACGTGTTTTCCCCAAACTCCTAGATTTAGGGATTTTTAAAAACTTATCCAAACGTGGCCTAAAGACTATCAAAACGTAGCCCTTACCGTCGTCGCAAAGCCCGGAGAACTAAATCTCCCTTTCTCTCTCTTCTTTCAAGATATTTTTAGAAGTTTACAACTAATGAAATTCTCACCCTTTCTATTTATAGACAAACTTTCCAGAATTTACGTTTACCTCCCCGCGAGTTCTCAAAACTTCTAATTATTCCTCGAAACGTCTTACACATCCATTTTATAACTTTACGAGTGAAAACTATAAATTTCAGAAGTTTTTGATTAAGTCTCGTTTGTCGCCGTAATTACGTTCCGAAAACTATTTTCCGTGAAATCTCTACACAACCTACTTTTTAAGCAATGTATCACTCACGTTCTCACCACAGTGTTCAAACGATCTAAAACTAGATCAAAACTATCAGAAATTATACTACACAGGTATAATTACTATTCATGAAAATACCAAATAAGTCAAATAACATTTAAATCACATAAATGTCATTTAGCTATGCCAATACAACATGATTTTCCATGTTCATGTGTCCTCTCTTGACACCTTCCAAACTGCCTTTAAGGCCAAATACTGGGTTCTCAAAAGACACCCTCCAACAACTAGTTAGTCATCACTCACTTCACACACGTTAATTAACACAACCATAAGCATGCTATGCATGCTAAAATGATATAAATAAATACCGCAGGAGCGGGTATGACACTGGCGGTCAAGATTCTGTCTCTTTCTTGGATGTTTTTTTAATTTGGTGTCTTCTAGAAAATCAATCTTATGATTTGCCATATCTCTTTTGCCGCCATATTTGTGAATGTCAAAAGAAGTCTAAAACCAGTTCTTTACCTTATGGCTTTGCTTTGACTACTCTTTTTTTTTCACTTCAAGGTTCCCTTGGAGGACGAATTTGATCGACATGACCCTATTTCCACTGATTTCTACTCCTCCACTATTCTATCCCTGATGGGATACAAACTCGTGGGAAATGCTTTTGTTCCCAAGGTCTCTGCTGATCACACCAACACCTACTGCTTCTACCCCTTCCATTCCTACTCCTTCTCATTCGTCTTCATCTTCTGCTCCTCCTCCTCCTCCACCTGCTGTTGATACACCCTCTCCTGACATTTTGGAACAACTTTCCGTTCTTTCCGCTCAGGTTTTGAACCTCTCTACCTCCATCTCCTCTCTATCTGTCTCTCACTCCCAGTCTATTGAGACTATGCAGGCTTCCTTATCTTCCTCACAGCAGGAGGCACTTGAGCTTCATCAGCGCGCCATCGCATCCTTACGAACCGATGTTTTTGAGATTGGTGGCTCTTTAGATACCTTGCGCACTTCTACTGCTGCTACTCAGGAGCTTCTTGATCGTCGTCTATCGTCTCTTCAGGCTTCTGTTGATGATGCTCGTGAGGAGATTCGCATTATCCGGACTCGCTTACACTTTTGATTATGTCTCTCCTGATGTGTTGGACAAGATATTGGATAGATGAATGGTCATTGTGATTTTGCTAATTTACTGATCTTACAAATTTTTTTTGGATCTTGACATGTATAGTGTTTCATAGGTTAGAAAAATCTTTTGATAGCTACATATGTTCGTCTTTTGGCTTTGTAGATATTTTAAATGTTTATATGGCAAACTGCTATGTTAATACAATCTCTAGTGTCGTTTGTTGTTCTATTTGGAAATATGTTGATTCTTTTTATGATTTCCGACCTGTTTTTATCTTGTTTCTTGCATCATCCTAGGGGGAGCTCTGCCTCCTTATCTGTTTTTGTTGATGCCAAAGGGGGAGAAAAGTTGCTAACAATGAGATTACAATGAGATTATTAATATCCTATGTTGTCTATGATTATTTGTCTCTCTATTGCTATTTTTCATGGGCAACAAGTAGTTTGTCATCATCAAAAAGGGGGAGATTGTTAGCCCCAAAGTGCTGATCCACTAGATTAAATGAATAATTTTGATGATTAACAAACTACTTAGTTGTATTTTCTAATGATCTTAAGTTGATTAAGTCGCAAGAAACATCAGACCTCAATATATGTTCACTTGATCATATATCTTCTCACTACATAAAGTCTTGGTGATTTGTGCTCAAATAATTACAAGCCAAACAGAGCTTTACAAGTTGAAGAATCTTGTTTTAATCATTGTGTTAGGACTCTATGTAAGCAATTTACTTATGTGAACATCTTACTTAAGGGCTCAAAATTTGATTGAAAAAAGGTTTCAAATAGTTAACCCAATCTACCTTTGAAAATCTGCAAAGAGCAGTCGACTGTGAAGTCGTTTCAGTCGACTGATCATCCAGTCGACTGAATGGTCGACCTGGGTACACAGAGATTTTATATGTGTAAAAACCAGTCGACTGCCCTCGCGACACAGTCGACTGATCCTTGTATTTTACTATACCCTTTTGAAAAGCAGTCGATTGCCCTATGAAGTCAGTCGACTGAATGACTGCGATAAACACAGTAACGGCTAGTTAACTGCATTTAATGAAGCATTAATTGCTTCCAACTACCCCCAACGGTTGGAAATCAAAAGGAAGTTATAAATACATTCATTTGAACTTCATTTAAGACTCTCTTTGAAAAATCCAACCAAAAACTTCATCACATTTATTTCTTGAGCCCTAGTTTGGTGAAATCATAAATCCTATTGCTCTAGTCTTCATTTGTATATCTTAAGAGCAATTTGTTGTGGAGCTAAAATCCTGTATTCATCCACTCTGTTGAGAGAGTTTTCAATTCTTGTATCAATTCCTATTTATAAAAGTAGTGTGTATTAAGGGTTGGTGTAACCCTAGTTTAAGTGAAGAGGATTTTCTTCCTTGAAGAGATTGTAAGGGTTTAATCTTCACCCGAAGGAGATTGTGATAGTGAAATCCTCAAGAGGTGTTCTTGAGGGGTGGAAGTAGGGCGCGGCGTGCGGTTTCCCGAACCACCTAAAAATCGGTTTGCTTTGTATCTCTTCCCTTGCTCTTTACTTTGCTTTTGTGATTTCTCTTATTGGGCAATCAATTTGAACATCTAATAAATTAAGTTTTTTTTTTAAAACCTTATTCACCCCCCCCCCCCCCCCTCTAAGGTTTCCTCCTTGGGCCAACAAAAGTCATTAGAATATTCCATAGCTATTAATATTCAAGTGTGTGTGTGAATGGACAACCAAAATACAAAACATTAATTTCAAAGCTCGCATAACCTAAGACATTATCAAGACGTTCATTTTGACACAACTCTTACCGGGATTACACTCTCAAGATGAAATCACTCTGAATATGGTGTAATAATTATCACTCATGATATGGAAGCTATAAAGAGTAATTGTAAATGGAATCTAATGCTTCTCATACCTAAATAGAAAAGCGGACATTTTAGTGCACAAAGTCTCATGAATGGATACTTTTCACTAGAAGAGTGAGATACCATGGAGAACTCTCTCATTACCTTAACCTCATATCCAATTTACCTAGCATCATTAGGACTTTGAAAAAGAGGTGTTAGGTGAAAGAAGAAAGAGTTCGTGATATTCAATTAGGTCAACGGATGTGATTGGAATGTCTACTACCTCTTTTTAAACTTCCCCACATCTCCAATCTCTCTCTTGTCTTGTCTTTTTTTTTCTTTTTCTTTTTTCCACACTCTTCTTTTTATTATTATTTTTTTCTTTTGTAACAACCATTGGCACTTTTTTCTTTTTTTCTTTTTTTTCATGTTTTTCTTTTCCTTTTTTTTTCTTTTTTTTTTCTTTCTATCATTTATTTTCTTTGCCAACTTTCCCTTATTCACACAACCAAACTTCTTGTCAAGAAAACACATCCCAATCACTCCTAGATAAAGAAAAGAAACTTAAACTCGTAATATAGAGTTAGGTATGAACTTTAGGATTGTGAAGACAAGGCGAATACGGTGAAGGCTTAAGAGATTGAATTCAAGGAGTAGCATAGAGGTAGGCCAATGTTGTATTTTGCGTGTATGGTCAAAAGATGGCCTAAATCATCTTCTAAGTTCATAGGATTATTCATTTCAGTAAATTCAAGTGCTCTAAATTTGGTAAATCATGAACGTTCTCTTCTAGTGATCAGTCAAAATGAAGAAAGTTGAGACTTACAACGAATTAATACGCTTTTCAAAAAGTAAGAGTAATTTTATAAAACCCTCAAAAACAAAGAATGGCACAAAAGCTCACTTGGGTTATTAGTCTCCACTACAGTCTCTCAAGACATCTAAGCTATTCTTACTAATCCATTTTAGCTATGTACAAGGTTGTCACAACGTGCTCAAAGTTGTTTGAAGATTAAAAGGCATAAAGCATACTATAACTAAGATAGTAAACAAACTATCATAATGTGTCACATACTACTAACATACAAAAAATAACACTAATGCATCATAACTAACTACATTGACTAAGAGAGAAATGCAAGAACCATCTTATTATCTTTAAAAATATATTTATTAAAAATTTTTAAAATTTTGCAATATTTTTTTTTTGTTTTCTGAGTTACATGTTGCTAAGCAGGTGTATTGGCACGAAAGTATAAAAATAAATAAACGAGGCATGCAATGACTCACTCCCCCGAACTAAAACTAAATATTGTCCTCAATGTTCTAAACTAAGCACATGGACATATGTAAAGTAAAGTGAGAGAAGGAAGGATGTTACCTCGAGGCGTTAATATTCAGATTTGTTTTTATGTCAACTGCAAAATCATTAGTAGCAACAAGGAAAAATAGAGAATATACTACAACTACTCAGTAACTAAATTCGGTTAATCAAGATTTTAATTTATCATAAAGTAATAACCAAAATTTTTGAGGATCTTCCCAATGAAATAATTTAACATTGAGAAGACTTTTGAGATCCTCATAAAAATACAACTCCCCTCAACTAATGTCAGGCTCAAGGTCAGAGGAGATGATGCAAAACCTATAGCCTCTAAATTTGTTGGAGACAATTATAAGAGGTATACCACACTTTTTAGGAATTATTCACAAGAAACGATCTTTGGTGTTGGCATTTTCTATAACAGCCTCTGTTTTTTTATTATCAAAAACAGGCGGAGGCCATGGTTTAATGAAAGGGACAGGGTCTAAGTGATGTTCTAATGAAGCTTTACTACCCCCCTCTTGTTCTAGAACAGAATCTATGGAGATGTGATCAACTGAATTGGATTTCTGTTCTATGTACATTGATCTGGACTGGACTTGGATGAAGCTATCTATTTGGGCCTCAATGTCAGTATTACTCAAGAAGGTCAAGCAGTCTAGCAGATTACTAGCTTCTTGTTGAAGTTTAAGATCATCTAATGTGGCCCGAAAGTTTCTAAGTCCTCTCTCATAGAATTTTGAAAAGTAATTTTTTGCAAAATACATGTGCTAGAATCCTTACTATCCTCTTCCACAACACATTCAATTTGTTCAATATTAGGGTACACATGATTTTCAAGCTCAAGATGAGAGCTTTGATTGATAGAGAGGATGGGTGATGGGCAACTTAGTGACACCACCTCTTCAGCCGAAAGAGGTGAGGGTTCATGAATATCATATGAATCTAAATTGGTTTTAGATTTTTCAATTATGTCCTCCCTATGGTCACTATCAAAGGTAGGGGTAGAGTCAACAGAGGACTCATCCTTTCCTAATTGTGTGCAACCACCTAAACTCGCATTATTTTTTAAATCCTCATTCTCATCCCTGTAACTCTCCTCACTATATATATCATCTATTGAGGTGCTTTGGACAAAGAGATTGTGCAATCTAATCAAGGTAGTGAAGGAGTTGATGTATGGGGTTGTATATTGAGGAGAAGATGGTTCTACAACTTCATGCTTAATGGTTTGGTTTTGGAGTTCTTGTAGGGTTATGACTTTCTCGAGTGAATTGTTAACCTGATTCAGTATAAATCCGTCATTGTCCTCTAATTCCATTCCATTGTTAGTGTCTTGAAATTTAGGTTGTAATGTTGAAGGACTGGTATAGTCATCTAAAGGTTGGCTAGCATATGCTTGTTGATATCTAATTTCTAATTTATCTAATGCACTATCTAGCCTTGTCATTTCACTAAGCTGCAATTTTAACATACCTTTATCCTCAACTTGGTTATTATCCTCATTATAACTATATGAAGTTTCGCCCCATTATGGTTGGTAGTAATTCCATCCCATTGAGTTAGTGGACAAGACTCGCCAAAGGGAAAGTCATGGTATGTTTGGTAATCGTGGGAACTATTACTATATCCTATATTATTATTTTGGTTATAGCCCCATTGCGGTTGATAGAACTCTTCACGTGGAGGTTCTTGATACGTTTGATAATACGGGGGACTACGACTATCATTTCCCCATTGTGGTGGTTGGTAGCACTCGGGTTGATAATGCGCGTCATAAGTGGGTGCTTGCCAACTTGGGGGACAATTTTCATTACCTAATATGTACTTATTCGCGGTGTTTGTGTTGTATGGAGTAATATGGATAAGACATATTCACTCAAAATTTTTAAACAATAGAAATTTAATTTATTTTTATGTTTATCTTGTGGGAGAAAAAGTCCAACAGTTTTTATTTGTATTTTTTTTAAGAAAAAGAAAAAAAAAATGGAAATAACTTAGTAAAATCCTAACCTATTTGCCTTCTCCGGCAACGGCGCCAAAAACTTGACACGACTAAAAAGTTCTGCGCTCTTGTGCAACAAGTGTAGGTGATCGTGCAAGTAATATAGTACTGGAAGTCCAGGTCGATCCCACAGGGAAGGAATAAGAGGAATGTCTACTAAGTTATAACCTAAAGCAAAAGAAAAGAAAATAAGAATATAGAAGTGGAGGTTCTACGAATCCAAATCAATTAAATTAAACTAAATAATAAACTAAAGCTTATAGAAACATAACTAATTAAATAAATATACTAAAGGTGTTAGAAATACGTGAATCCACATTGATCCTAACCATCTACCATGCATACTCATTAACGTTCGATGGAGTTCATTCCTTTTCAGCATTCCGTATTTTTCTAAAGATAAAGAATCAATAGCCCTTTCATGACCGGGACTACATCATCACAGTTGATTTAAAATACTTAGAAGATGGTTTAAAACAATGGTTATTACTTGCACTCTAAATGGTGTTAGCATTCAAAGTGGTTTTCAAAAGTCATTGAAGAAAAGGCCTTAAGGCTTTAAGTTCTAAAAACAGTTGTGACAAACTGAGCTTATTGGGACAATTTGATGACAGATTTCTAAAACAGAAAGTCATGGAATACTTAAAAGAATCATCTCAGGAATTAATATGTTCGATCGATCGAAGCGCTCTCGATCGATCGGACAGCGTCATCCTTTAATCGATCGAAATGCCTTCGATCGCTTGACTATCTCCCTGGTTCGATCGATCGAAATACCTTCAATCGATCGAGCCCAAGTTTTCTAAAGATTGCATGGCAGAGGTTGGGAATCAATGTTTCATCACATATTTCCAACGTCTAAACTATGGAAACATAATAAAACTAGTGCAGAAATAACAAAACATAGCAATCATTAACATCTAAAGCAACAAACAATCAAATGAAGAAAAAGGAGAAGAAAAGCCTGAAATAATCTGAATTAAACTTGTAAATAACTTGAAATAAAGTTGAATCTTCAATAATCTTCAATAAATCAATGGAAAAGATGAAAAATAACATGAATCTAACCTAACCTACTCCTAATCTAACCCTAAAACTACCCTAAACTGTTGTTTTTCGTGTTCTGGAGCGTCCTCCCTTTTGGATGAAAAAATGACTTATGCTACTTTAGGATGAAAAATAGGTTCGATCGATCGAGCTTAGTTCGATCGATCGAAGTCTCAATCGATTGAACTCTGCTCAAGGGCTTGAACTCCTCTGATTTTGACAACTCTGCACACTGATGGTAGAATGGCCATAACTTTTCACTCAGACCTCGGATTTACCTCCCATTTGTGGCCACGCGACCATAACTTAAAGATCTACATTTCATATCTCTGGGAAAATCTTCCAAATCTGAAGTCTTCATTATCAAAATTGGCGTTTTCTCAGCTGCTTCTGTTGTTCTCTTCACCAGAATCACTTTTCTTTAACTTCACTTCATCGAATTACATTCTAATACCTATAAAACAATGCATAAACATATGTTTTAGCATTAACACAATAAAAAGAACATTGTTATTAGAATATACCTAAATCTAGGGACTTTGGGGATAAAAGTATGCATAAAGGACCATATAATACACTATGAACATGCACTTTTCACCTCGAATCAGTATCCGTAATTATAATCGGGATATAATACATATCCTGTCGCCCGGATTATAATCACCTCTTATCGTCCTTGAGTTTCATTCACTTACTCATAGATTTCTGAACATGTCATCAGCATACTTGAGGACATGACTGCAGTTCTCAGTAATCAACAAAGTTACATTCTCAAGGGAATACTTTACTCTTTAAAGTGAATCACTTCACACCAGAGGGTGGATTCCATCTTGACGATAAGTGTTCCCAATACTATAAACTTGATTAACCAAGAAACCCAGGTATTCATCTTGAAGACCTCAGTGATTAGTAACTCAAAGCAACCTAAGCTTATAGCTTGTGTTCACTATCATCTCAGGATGAAGGACAAGTTTTTTACACAAGTTTGAGTGTCTATTAACTAACGGACAATATTATGTTAATAACATCTTACTCAAGTCCGTCAATGTATTAAATACACTATCACATTAAACTTGGAATCAAACATTCCAATGAATGAGATTCTTTACTCTATCAAATAGAAGTTAATGTGATATAGTCTAAACCTGATAAGTAATCCAATCCTGTCATCAACTGTGACAGTTCTAAACATTCATATAGATCACTCATATCTCCTCATACACAAATCACATTCTTATATATTAGCTCCATGAATTATTTAAGGATTCAAACCTGGTAGCAATTCATCTCATGAAAACGTACATAGTCAAATGTAAATGATATCCATAGATAAACAAATCCATTATCTATGAAAAGTAACAACAAGCTAACTGGTTTGAGGGCATACCCTTCAAAACCTAACAAACTCACTTGCACTCACAACCAGCTAGGATAACATCTAACTCCTAGATTGTCCATATGATGATGGAAAACCTCAGAAGGTAAGGCTTTCATAAAGGGATCGACAAGATTGTCCGTCGATGCGATATTTATCACCACCACGTCAACTCTCTGAACTATCTCTCGGATCAAATGATATTTCTTTTCCATGTGCTTTCCCTTCTTGTGGTTCCTTGGCTCCTTTGATTGTGCCACAGCTCCACTATTATCACAATAAAGTATGACAGGGGACTGTGCAACAGGTACAACTCCTAGTTCCAATAGGAACTTCTTGAGCTACATAGCCTCTTTGGCTGCCTCGCTGTGTCACGACCCATCCCACTACGCGTGGAAATAGGACACGTGGCACGCCACCAAGGCTCATCTAAACATCATATACCTATATGCAGCGGAAAGAATTTTAAAACAACCCTGAGTATTTAAAACTTTAGGAAACATTACCTTCTGAGTTGAAAAATCCATAAGAATCAGAGTTATAAAAAGTTTTGGCCATTTGAATCCTTTCAAAAGAAAACAGTTTTGAAAACAGAGGTTCAGTCGACTGATCAGGGATCCCAGTAGACTGTGCCTAGCAGAAACCAAAACCCTAAATTCTCATCAGAGGTCCAGTCGACTGATCAGGGATCCCAGTCGACTGCACTGGTTACTATTTGGATTAGTAGCTAAAATCTACAGTAGTTTAGTCGACTGATCAAAGGTCCTTAGTCGACTGTGTTATGCAGAACCAAAATGCAACATTTTTAAAAGGGGTCCAGTCGACTGATTGATGCTACAGTCGACTGGTTTTGCCATATATAATAGCAGTAGCCAGAATCAACAGTGGTTCAGTCGACTGATCAAGGGTCCAGTCGACTATTTCCATTACTATTCACTTTCAGTGTCTCAATCCCACAGGATCCGGTCGACTGATCTAGGGTCCAGTCGACTGCTCCCCTGCTGGCAACGCTGTGATGACAATACTAACACATGCTTCTCCACACCATCCACAATCACAACCATAACTGAATTACAACATTCATAACATAACTAAAGACGTTCAATTACAAGATTACAATACCACGAAACTAATACATGGTTCTATTACAACATATTACAATTTACAAATCCTTCCACCAGATTAGGATTCAAACAAAAACATGTACAATTGTAGTTTCTCGGCGTTCATCGGCCTCACTCCTCACGATTCTTCTTGTCTTTCCTCATACCTGCAATGGAGTACATCTCCACTGCTCAGCTATATGCTGAGAGCACAATTCTAAATGTATGCTTATATGACAGTTCATGGTTTAAGCATCTAAAACACATAGAAAAAAGTCTCTAGGGTGAGTGCTACGCATTCATCCAGTCAATGCCGTAGGAGGCCCACCTCTCCCACGCATCTCGTACACTAGTTGGGCCTTCCTCCATACCCGGTATCGTGTCCTGGTTGGGCCCACCTCCAATCCAGACACAACCACAATTCCAATTCCATCTCAATCACAATCAAAATCACAATCCTCAAAGTTCGAGGAGCTTGCCCCGGATGAATTTGCACCAAACTCTCCTTTGACCCAAGTAGACACATAACATGCTCACATAAACAGTTATACGTGCTTTTCATATAATTTCACGTGCATAATTAACGGGCCTAATTAATACATGAATTTCGCCCGGATCCAAGGATATCAAAGTTGATGTTCAAAATATGAAAATCCATATATTTCATAGATCTAGAATTCATACCTCGTGCGGTTCTCTTCATACTTTGAAGGATCGTCTAGGGGGCTAATTAATCGTCGAATTTCAAATTATACGCGATTCCTACGAGTTTTACCTGATTTTCCCCAAAAGTCTAGAATTAAGATTTTTACAAAAATTGGCCAAACACGGCCTAAGTAGTATCAAAATGTAGCTCTTACCTCCACGAGTTCAAATCCAAAATCTGGAGGAAATCTGACGGACGGAAGGTCATCGTATGTCGCCGGCAAGCTCGTGGCAACAAAATCTCCCTTCTCTCTCCTCTCTCTATATAATGTGTGAGTTTTTGGATGAGAATGAATCTCACCCCCACCTATTTATAGAAAAACTGTTCGGGAATTCCGTTTACCTCCCCACGAGTTCCTAAAACTTCTATTTACCTCTCGAAACTTCGCACACGTTCATTTTATGCCTTTACGAGTGAAAATTATAAATTTCAAAAGTTTTCGACTAGGTTTCGTTTGGGTCCAAAAATAACGTCCGAAAACTATATTCTGTGGAATCTCTACTCCACCTACCCTTTTTATTTAACGTGTCACTCACGTTCTCACCACAGTTCTCAAAATGATATTAGAAATACCAAAATTACCAGAAATTATATTATACAGGTATAATTTCACTATTCACGAAATACTAGATATATCAAATAACATTTAAATCATATAAATGTCATTTAATCGTGCCAATGCAACATGAAAGGCCATGTTCTCGTGTCCTCACTGACACCTTACTGTTGACTCACAGTCAACCTCAACTCAATATTAATAAACATTAATATTTCCACGTGTTACCATAATGTAATATTTTAAAAGCAAGCAAATTCTGGAACGGGTATGACAACTCTCCCCACCTAAAAGAAAGTTTGTCCCCAAACTTAAACCATCTTCTCAAGTCACCAAGACTGAACACAAGTACTTCAAACATTTGTCTCATACACAATCCAATCACTTTTCTCAGGAATCACGGTCTCATGAGGAAAATAAATCATCAGGCTCTTGAGGAAAATAAATCATCATGCTCTTAAGGAAAATAAATCCTCAGAGTCCTAGTCTCAATCTGACAGAAGATTCAAACAGAATCCTAGCGATACCCCGAAGCATCTCGATAAATAAGAACATCGATACCTGAGTAGAACCTACTCCATAGTCAAACCTGACATTCATTCCCATCGCGATGTCACAACGTCGACTCCCATATATCTTTATTTTACTTGTCACATTTTATTTCCAAAACTCAAAAGTTTCATCACATTACTCAAACCCAAGACAACAATTCATCTCTCATTCACCTATCTTGCTTTTCGACTAAAAGTCGTTGACAACACGTCTTAGCTGGTGCACAATCATACACGATTCTTCATCTCGAAGTGAACCAAAATCAAGCACTAACATATACATATACCCAGTCGATAAGTTAACGCTTCAATCAACTGTTTCGCACTATAGATTCGATCCCTCATCCTGTTAACCACAGAATACTTGTAGAACGATAATGTATTTTTCTAACGACATATCACAATAACATCAGTTCAATGAATAGCACTTAGTCGGTGGTGCATCACACTAATATCCTCTCTATTTTTCATAATACTTATCATTTCGTTTCAATTTAACCAATCCCGTACTATACTTTCAATCACAAGTGCCTCATCAGATACCATTCAGATTTCGAGCTTATATAACGTCCCAAATCACCCACAATGAGGTCAAACATATACATCATTTAGCTCTCCAAAGTCTGCACCCAAACTACTGCCGATTGAGATAGAAGATCATACCTAACAGTTTGATTTAGAACTTTCATCAAAGTCAAAAACATTTCTTCTATGTTGTTCTTTTAAAACAAATTGATTTAAAAATAAGCATAATACTTCATCTCCTTCTCAACACACTTACTCCCAACATCCATCGTAATGAATAACATTGTAAATCAAAATTGGCTTACTCAGTCATACACCTACCACAGAGTTCATCAACACGTATTCCCATGCTCAGAACATATCTTATTCCTGTCTCAAACCTTGACCATTCACGATCCATTTTATTGATATAACATATACACATCTTGAGTCAATTATTTTTCTTTCGAAGATCTCAACTGCAATATAGTCCATTCTCATATCAGTCCAGGTAGATCCACTACCATTTATGTAGTTTACAACTCTATACGTCGCTGATGTTTCACTTTCACCTTTGCACAAGTCGATATCGCTCACACTTCTGTATCTCAACTCTCATTGAGTTCCTGACAACCGTTCACACCAAGCGTATATTCTTCGTATAACATCTCGAGGCACCATACCTCATTCCGACATTCAATGTTTCAGAACCGTAGTTGAATCTTACTCAATTTCCCATTTAACTTTCTAGTCCTTTATTTATGCTATCCGGGTCTCCAATCCATTATTCCTGAATAACCTATTGCTCACAGCATTAATACAATCCCCACATACAATCTGAGGATAAGCGGGTAATTAAATCTTCCCACACAATACTATAGCCTCACTTTGTTCAATAAATTCCATATCGACTTCCAATTTATATACCTTCCACGACAATACCCCAAGGAAAAATTCTCACTCCGGTCACCAATGCCAACTGATTCCTAACTGTCATCTTTCAAGTTCTTCACACTTTATGGATCTCATCAAGTTCTTGATTGATCAAAGCCTCAAATCATTCATTACCTTAGATTACTCTAATACTTAAATCGAAGTCGAGCTCCCTTTGGAACAATACTCACGACCACTCCTTTAAAGTCATAACTTCCAATTAGCCAAATTTAGGTGCACGACATTTCACCAACTCCTTTAGAATTCCTAAGTTCAGAATCTGCTCACATAGAACTCATTCATTTGACAACCACTATTATGTCTCAAACACTAAGCATACCATATCCTTCCACAATACCCATCTTCCAAGGTCTACTTGATACTTAATCACAAGTATTTAAAACAAATTTTCTTACTCAACAAAAGTTTTATTTTAAAACATTTTAAACACTTTAAAATTTTCTTAGGGTGGGATTCGACATTCTCAAAACTCTCCAACCTTATTGGAATCCAGGACACTGAGATCGTATTTCATTGTATCCACCATTGTCCTCCAACTATTTTATATTTTTACTATCGTATTCGACAATGTACTCAATGTAATACCATGTCCTCCTCCCATTCTTACCGTTTCTGTTCACTTACTCATTAAAACTTCGTCTTTTCAATTTATATTTCCTCCTCGCAATCTATATTGACTTACCCAAAGTCTAGTACGCAAAGTCTAAGCATGTTTTCCAATGTCTGAATCGTCTGTTCTGACTGTCCGTCGATCTGAGGATGAAATGTAGCACTGAAACTTAGTTGAGTATCCGTGGCTTCCTATAGACTTCCCAAAACCTCGATGTAAAATAACTATCACGATCCGATATAATCACTGTTGGAACTCCGTGTAGTCTTACAACCCCTTTCACATATAATTCCGCCAACCCTGAATGTTTAGTCGTATTGATCGGTAGATAATGTGCTGATTTTGTCTATTTATCAACCATAACCCAAATCTTATCATTCTGATTAAACGATCGTGGAAATCCCGAAACAGAATCCATCGTTATCCCATTTCACTTTGACATTGGTAATGGTTGTAATAGCCCCGCTGGTACTTGTCTCTTTGCCTTCACTTGCTAACATGTTGAACACTCAGACACAAACTTGGCAACTTCTCGCTTCATACCTCTCCACCAAAAGTTTTCTTGAAAATTCCGGTACATCTTGTCACTCCCCGGATGAATTGAATATTTAGTACGGTGAGCCTCCTCTAAAAGTCACTCCTGAATTAGCTTTACCCTTACTGTAGTCAACTGTATCATCTTAGGTCTTAACAACTTTCTTCCCCCAACTTCGATCCCACAAATCAGCGATTGACACTTATGCCCATACAACGCTTCATACTGTGCCATTTTTTATACTTGACTGAAACCCGTTACTTCTACTAACTGTAGTTTCAAACCGTCAAAGCATACTCTATCATTCCCGTTCTTAATTCCTCACCTTAGGTTAATCCTTAAATACTACTTCCCACTTATACAATCAATCTGGTAGCTTTCTTACTAACCTTTATACCACATCTAAATCCACCATGGTTACACGAACATTCGAAACCAGGTTCAGTTAAGAGATTCCTCAACAACCACAATACTCATAACATGTTGAGATATTTCTCAATTTCCAATACATACCACAAGACAGGTTGAGAGATTCCTCAACCGTCCAATACATACCGTAAGATAGGTTGAGAGTTTCCTCAATCATCCAATACATAACGTAAGATAGGTTGAGAGATTCCTCAACCATCCAATCATCCCATATACCACACAATAAGTTGAAAGATTCTTCAACTACCCAATACACACCGTATAAGATAAAACCATAAGATAATCCATACGATCACAATGGAGGTTAACACCGTAAGATAAGGTGAGAGATTCCTCACCGACCCCGTATGCTAGCAATACATATTGCTGGACTATCTTTCTATCACAAACCCAAACTGTTCATCCTTATTCTCTTACGTCACAATGATTAACCAATGTCTGAAACAGAACTCTTATCAATCAATCTCAATCCCAAAACTTCACTATGAACAATTTCCTTCATTTTCTATATGGACTATGTAGAAATCTCCTCTGACGTTCACTATTCAACCTCCGCTCTTGGTTAGATCCCTCAAGGGACATTCGTCACTATCGTTGAAAACATCCACCGATTCGATCAAAGCCATTTTCTTTTCGCTTAGAAATTCCACTGTTCATCACTACCAAAATATCATCTTTCCCTTTTGCCACAACACGCGGTCTATTATAACTCACGATAACGTCATCTCATCATACAGCTCCACATCCGTACGATTCAACCGATTCACGAATGCATAGATACTATGCATGTATGACAATAACATAATCATGTATGTATAACAACATACCATATGTCTACAATATGTGGATGCCATCTAGAACATGTGACAATTCACTCAACACTCCACTCGTCGTCGAACGTTCCCAAAGTTTTGTTACCTATTGCTCTGATACCACTAAATGTCACGACCCATCCCACGACGCGTGGAAATAGGACACGTGGCATGCCACCAAGGCTCATCTAAACATCATATAGCTATACGCAGCGGAAAGAATTTTAAAACAACCCTGAGTATTTAAAACTTTAGGAAACATTACCCTCTGAGTTGAAAAATCCATAAGAATCAGAGTTATAAAATGTTTTGGCCATTTGAATCCTTTCAAAAGAAAACAGTTTTGAAAATAAAGGTTCAGTCGATTGTGCCTAGCAGAAACCAAAACCCTAAATTCTCATCAAAGGTCCAGTCGACTGATCAGGGATCCCAGCCGACTGCACTAGTTACTATTTGGATCAGTAGCTAAAATCTATAGTAGTTCAGTCGACTGATCAAAGGTCCCCAATCGACTGTGTTATGCAGAACCAAAATGCAACATTTTCAAAAGGGGTCCAGTCGACTGATTGATGCTACAGTCGACTAGTTTTGCCATATATAAAAGCAGTAGCCAGAATCAATAGTGGTTCAGTCGACTGAGCAAGGGTCCAGTCGACTGTTTCCATTACTATTCACTCTCAGTGTCTCAATCCCATGGGATATAGTCGACTGATCTAGGCTCCAGTCGACTGCTCCCCTGCTGGGCAACCCTGTGATTACAATACTAACACATGCTTCTCCACACCATCCACAATCACAGCCATAACTGAATTACAACATTCATAACATAACTAAAGACGTTCAATTACAAGATTACAATACCACGAAACTAATCCATGGTTCTATTACAACATATTACAATTTACAAATCCTTCCACCAGATTAGGATTAAAACAAAAACATGTACAATGGTAGTTTCCCGGCGTTCATCGGCCTCACTCCTCACGATTCTTCTTGTCTTTCCTCTTACCTGCAATGGAGTACATCTACACTGCTCAGCTATATGCTGAGTGCACAATTCTAAATGTATGCTTATAAGACAATTCATGGTTTAAGCATCTAAAACATATAGAAAATAGTCTCTAGGGTGAGTGGTACGCATTCATCCGGTCGATACCGTAGGAGGCCCACCTCTCCCACGCAACTCGTACACTGGTTGGGCCTTCTTCCAAACCAAGTACCATGTCCTGGTTGGGCCCACCTCCAATCCAGACACAACCACAATTCCATTTCCATCCAATCACAAGCAAAATCACAATCCTCAAGGTTTGAGGAGCTTACCCCGGATGAATTTGCACCAAACTCCCCTTTGACCCAAGTAGACACATAACATGCTCACATAAACAGTTATACGTGCTTTTCATATAATTTCACGTGCATAATTAACGGGCCTAATTAATACATGAATTTCGCCCGGATCCAAGGATATCAAAGTTGATGTTCAAAACATGAAAATCCATATATTTCATAGATCTAGAATTCATACCTCGTGCGATTCTCTTCAAACTTTGAAGGATCGTCTAGGGGGCTAATTAATCGTCGAATTTCAAATTATACGCGATTCCTACGAGTTTTACCTGACTTTTTCCAAAAGTCTAGAATTAAGATTTTTACAAAAATTGGCAAAACACGGCCTAAGTAGTTTCAAAACGTAACTCTTACCTCCACGAGTTCAAATCTAAAATCTGGAGGAAATCTGACGGACGAAAGGTCGTCGTATGTCGCGGGCAAGCTCGTGGCAACCAAATCTCCCTTCTCTCTCTTCTCTCTAGATATTTTGTGAGTTTTTGGATGAGAATGAATCTCACCCCCCACCTATTTATAGAAAAACTCTTCAGAAATTGCGTATACCTCACCACAAGTTCCTCAAACTTCTAATTAGCTCTCGAAACTTCGCACACGTTCATTTTATGCCTTTACGAGTGAAAATTATCAATTTCAAAAGTTTTCGACTAGGTTTCATTTGGGTCAAAAAATAACGTCCGAAAACTATATTCTGTGGAATCTCTACTCCACCTACCCTTTTTATTTAATGTGTCATTCACGTTCTCACCACAGTTCTCAAAATGATATTAGAAATACCAAAATTACCAGAAATTATACTATACAGGTATAATTTCACTATTCACGAAATACTATATATATCAAATAACATTTAAATCATATAAATGTCATTTAATCGTGCCAATGCAACATGAAAGGCCATGTTCCCGTGTCCTCACTGACACCTTACTGTTGACTCACAGTCAACCTCAACTCAATATTAATAAACATTAATATTTCCACGTGTTACCACAATGTCATATTTTAAAAGCAGGCAAATTCTGGAACGGGTGTGACACGCTGGCTGCAACTTACTCAGCCTCTATCGTAGAGTCTGCAATGCATTTATACTTAATGCTCCTCCAAATAACAGCACCACCTCCAAGAGTAAACACATAACCGGATGTCGACTTTCTCGAATCCTTATTCGACATAAAATCGGAATCAATATAGCCGATTGGAACTATGTCCTCTTTCCTATAGATCAGCACATAATCTCGAGTCCTTCTCAGGTACTTAAGAATATTCTTTACCCCTGTCCAATGGTCGAGACCTGGATTGGACTGATATCTGCTTACCATGCCTACAGCAAAATAGACATCTGGCCTGGTGCACAACATCGCATATATAAGACTTCCAATAGAAGAAGCATAAGGAATTCCCATCATACGATCTTTCTCTGCCTATGTCTTAGGATACTGACTCTGTAAAAGAGAGACACCATGCCTAAAGGGTAAGAATCCTATTGAAAATCTAGACAATACCTTATCGATATAGGATGCTTGAGACAATCCAATTGTCTTATTCATCTCATATCGTATAAGCTTTATTCCTAGAATATAGCTTGCCTTACCAAGATCTTTCATATCGAAGGTGCTAGCTAACCAAACCTTAATTATTGATAGCACTCCTACATCATTCCCAATGATAAGGATGTCATCGACATACAGAACTAAGAACGCCACTGCATTTTCCTCATGTTTCTTGTAAACACATGGTTCATCTATGTTTTGGATGAATCCAAAAGATTTGACCGCTTGGTCAAAACGGATGTTCCAACTTCTTGATGCTTGCTTAAGCCCATAAACGGACCTATGCAATTTACATACTTGACCTTCATATCCCTTAGCTATGAAACTGACTGATTGCTGCATAAAGATGTCCTCATCAAGATTTCCATTCAAGAATGCATTCTTGATGTCCATCTGCCATATCTCATAATCAAGACATGCTGCTATGGATAAGAGAATCCTTATAATACCTGTAATTTCTACGTTCAATAGTATTATGAATTTCCATATCTGGTATATTATTATATTATTATTTTATTTGTGTGACCGTATCAGTGTAATGTAATTACTAATTCGACTGTAATCACTGCACCAACTCCACCGTAGAAAGACTTAACTTAGTCCTGTACTCGACCCCGGATAATAGAAATAAAACCCGATTGCACATAAATCGAGACTGACACGCATATCAAGAATATTTACACGCAAACTGAAATAGTGGCACAAAACTTGAGGTTGACCCAACATGGCTGGCCATATAGCAGCCCATGCACCACATGGCACAACCTCCCTTGCCACTTGTCCATCCATTGGACACTTGTCCACCTCTAGGACACTTGTCCATGCATGTACCCTCTAGCACATGCATGGTGACACATATCCCTCCACCATCTCTATATAAACATGCCTATATTCATGCATTACACTCTTGGTCATTTATAATCTGCATATAGAGTTAGAGAGAGCTAGGAGATGAACTCTATGGAGAGATAAAAGAAGTTCGAAGCAGAAGAAGCTTCCATCGAAGCATGTGTTCAAACTTCCTAAGCTCAAATCCAAAGCCCAAGCTCAATTTCAAGACTTAGTGAGTATTCTAACTCACTTTAGACCCTATATAGTATGTAGTAATGTTTAGCAAGTGTTTGATGTTGTATTTTGAGGTTCTATGCAACATGCAAGTCAATCTTCAAATCTGGGAAGCAGAAACTTCCAGTAGAATATTGTTTAGTAAAACGAACATTTTGAGCAGTTCAAAAATGGGAATGAGGCTAGGTTTTTTTGTTGAGAAAGATAACTCATTTATCTAAAAATAACCCTTCTATATCTCAGTCTGATGGGTGAAATGCATGTACAACGTAGTGTTATAAATCTGGGAAACATAAACTTTTAGCAGAACATAGTTTAGTAAAATGAACGTTTGGAGCAGCTCAAAAATCATATAGAGGCTAGGTTTTTTTCTGGAGAAAGGTGACTCATTTATCTACAAATAACTCTTCTATAGCCAGGTCTAAAAATGATTCCTTGATAGGTGAAATGCACATGAAACGCAGTACTATAAATCTGGGAAAGAGCAGTCCAAAAATATAAAAATGACTAAGTAAAATAAATATTTTGAGTAGTTCAAAAACGTAATTGAAGCTAGATTTTGTTGTACATGAAGATAATCTAATTATATACAATGTTCTAGTTTTGAGTTTGATCTAAAAATTTATTTATCATGCCCAAATAAATCATATCAATTCAGTCGACATAGTAAAATCAATTCCTGGCAGATTGTATAACTACTTGTATGATGTGTTTATTGATGATGGTTGCTTTCCGGTACCTGTGTGGTTATGGATATCTTGTGATATGGTAGTGCTATCGAGTAGATGAGTATGTTAAGGCTTTCGTCTATATGGTTATTAATATCAAATCCATGTTATAAATATATGAGCTACATGCTATGTTTTTCAATTGTCGCGAATGTAGTGTATTGACCATTAAAAGTTCATACCCAAGCTTTTAGTATGTTGTACGACACGATTATTGCGTCGATAGCGATTGGGTAAGTTTCCATCATAAGTACATTATAACAAAATAGAATGACGGATGTATAACGTAACTTCGAAAGTATAAATAAAAGTAATTATCAAACTAAACTACGGAACGAGTGACACGAATGCGGTCCAGGATACGTATGGACTAGTTGTAATTGATCAGAAGCAGCGTATGTCAAGGATAAGTGTTGGATAGGTAAACCAGGCCACGGGGGCTGGGAGGGTAAGAAAAGGGATGTGTTGTTGAGTTATGAAGTGGTGATTCTTTGAGTAAAGACTCCTTTCGGTTCTTCATGACGAAATGGATGTTTTTGTCCTCTATAACGCTTTTGGTTCTTTGTGACGAAGCGGTGATTCTTTGAGTAAAGACTCCTTTCGGTTCTTCGTGACGAAATGGATGTTCTTGTACTCTGTAACGCTTTCGATTCTTCGTGACGAAGCGGTGATTCTTTGAGTAAAGACATCTTTCAGTTCTTCATGAGGAAATGGATGTTCTTGTACTCCGTAACACTTTCGATTCTTCGTGATGAAGCGGTGATTCTTTGAGTAAAGACTACTTTTGGTTCTTCGTGAGGAAATGGATGTTCTTGTACTCTGTAACGCTTTCGGTTCTTCGTGACGAAGCGATGATTCTTTGAGTAAAGTCTCCTTTCGGTTCTTCGTGACGAAATGGATGTTCTTGTACGACGTAACGCTTTTGGTTCTTCATGACGAAGCGATGATTCTTTGAGTAAAGACACCTTTCGATTCTTCATGACGAAATGGATGTTCTTGTACTCCGTAACGCTTTTAGTTGTTCATGACGAAGCGTTGATTCTTTCAGTAAAGACTCATTTCAGTTCTTCGTGACGAAATGGATGTTCTTGTACTCTGTAACGCTTTCGGTTCTTCGTGACGAAGCGGTGATTCTTTTAGTAAAGACTCCTTTCGGTTCTTCGTGATGAAATGGATGTTCTTGTACTCCGTAATGCTTTCTGTTCTTCGTGACGAAGCTGTGATTCTTTGAGTAAAGACTCCTTTCGGTTCTTCCTGACGAAATGGATGTTCTTGTACTCCGTAACGCTTTTGGTTCTTCATAACGAAGCGATGATTCTTTGAGTAAAGACTCCTTTCGGTTCTTCGTGACGAAATGGATTTTCTTATACTTCGTAACGCTTTCGATTATTCGTGACGAAGCGGTGATTCTTTGAGTAAAGACTCCTTTCGGTTCATCGTGACGAAATGGATGTTCTTGTACTCTGTAACGCTTTCGGTCCTTCGTGACGAAGCGGTGATTCTTTAAGTGAAGACTCCTTTCGGTTCTTCGTGACAAAATGGATGTTCTTGCACTCCTTAACACTTCGGTTCTTCGTGACGAAGTGGTTGATGAAAGATGTTTTGGTTAATGAAAGATGGTTTAGTTAGTAAGAGATGTTTTTGGGTTAGTAAATGATGTCGGATGTTGGCAACGGATGATAGCGGCGTTAAGAATGTCGAGAAGAGTTTCTTAGTTGGACGTTTTCTTTCCGAATACGTGGTCAGGTATATTGGTAGTTATAACCCGACGGTGAGAACACAAAGATCTTAAAAGATGTGTTAAAAAGTAATAAGGGTATATTTGTTGTGCTTTACTATATACGTTCCACTTTATTTAGTTTTCTCAATCAACTTTCATAAGCTGACGACGTTCATGTTGCTGGACATTCACATGTCCTGCTTATCCAGGTCACAAGAACAGAGGCGATGGAGCGACTCAAGAATATAACGTGGAAGAAAATTATACTAAAGAGGATTATGGTTATGCGAGTTAGGAAGAAGACCACTAGCTTCCCTTTGTAAATATTTTTTTGTTGTAATCAGAAGACTTATCATATTTTTGTAATAGTTTTTGGAAGGCCGAGAGCCATAAGACTCTTATGTATTTAATTAGCCAGTACCGTTGTAGCCTTTCATTGTAACATATTCCAGTAGTAGATGTTGCTTTTACCCTTTTGTCATAGCATTTAGTTATTATTATTTTGGTCTTGGACAATTCGGTACTTCAACCAGTCACGTGCCTCAGGGTACAAGATGAAAATTTTAAATTTTTCCATATTTTGGCTACGCTGGGGCGTGACAGGTATTTTTGGTATCAGAGCCTAGGTTTAGGCTTTTACCGTTTGTCCAACACACTTAAGCTATAAACCGTAAGATTTCTTAGACCAATACTAGTCATAGTTAGTTTTGTTAAGCAGGTAAGTTATGGAGCCATACATAATACCAGACATCTTCGAAGGATATAAGGGTAGCCGTTAGACAATAGACGCTTAGTTTATGTGGATGACTTCCTTAGATATTTTGTTAGAATGACTTGTTATATCGACAACATGTTTAGGCTTTGACGAATTTCCTGAGACGATTCTCGGAATAGTCACCTTAGCCTAGAGTCTAGAAAGACTAAGGATAAGATACTTCATCACCTTAAATTACATGTTAGTTGAGTGGTTCCACTTGTAAGTTAGATAACGTCTTAGCACGAAACTTAGAAATAAAAATTCCTAGTCGTATATAGAAATACAAATAAGCCTTGTGGATAGATGGACACCTTATACGCTTGGATTGCTCTATATTGCTTAGATAGTATGCGATGTACGAAATAGGATAAGTTGGGATAACCTTATGGACACCAACTCATACATAAGAATGCGCGAATCTTTGCAACGTCTGCTACACTTGCAATTTGCCAGGACACATGAACAAAGATTGTCAAACTCCCAAGATCTACCGTCGACCAGATTTCAATTGCTAGTACGACAGCAAGAAGGGTCATCTTCTCAAGGACTATTAAATGCTGAGGGCACACAACGACAATGCTTTTCTATAGCAAGGAGCACATGAGATATTGACTTAATTAAATACTCGAGTCTATGGAAAAGACGCGAGAGTGGAACGTACCTTCGACAGACCGAACAACCTTATAGACTGCTGACATCGACCACGTTCAATCACAACGAACGACTCACACTCGAAACATTAGTAAACATGAGTACTGCATTCCACCTTCAGGCCAACGATTAGATCGCACAGGGCCTACCAAGAAAAGTCACGTTTCGGGTTTACAACATCCTGTGCAAGTTAGAAATTAAAACCATATAAGGCTGAGTAATTAGATCCATCTCTCTGATTTAACTCCTTTTTAGTAAACCCATTATTTTTCTATCATTGGTTGCGTTAGATCAATTATGCTTATGATGAACCTTAGGACGTCCTTTATTGTTCCATTACTTGACAGTTATTCATTGTCCCCTCTGATTTCACTTAACAAGATTTTGGATCATTCTGATCAGTGATAAATCCAATTGTGAATTCATTTGCTTTCTAATGCTATAAGTTACCTCTTTGGACTTATCCTCATGTAAATCGATTCCAACAATTCATTTGTAAACCACTCATTGTAAGTCATTTGGACTTATGATCTGTTAAATTAATCTGAATCGTTTAGACTGTCAACCGTTTGACCAACTCTTGCAAGTGTGTATCCCTTGACATTATTGCAAAGGAGCTCTATGTATTTTTTCAACTAAGGAACTCAAGCATATTGCACCCCTTTGTAAACTAGTCTTCATTTCCTTTCATTTCACGAATTCTTCTTAACTTTTATCATTAAGACTTCACCTAAAGTATTGGCTCATGAGACAAGAATTCTTATGTCCTACCTTGAAGGCCTTACGCCATTAGTCATTGCATTATTATGATTGTCCTATAGTAATCATCTGATGATCATTCTCAGATACTCATTCTATACATTGTGATCCTACAAGTGAGTAATCACGAACCTCTTCGTTTCTAACTCAGTACACCATGAGTATTCCTTTTGTTATGAATTCAACTCCTTATAAGTGAATTCAATCCTACTCCAACTACCAGTAACACCTTATATGCTATGTATTAATTAATGTACAGGGAAATTGCTTAATGGCTTGTGTCATCGCCTACGATGCTGAAACTCTACAATGATTTCATGTCGACATGTAAAGGAACTCAATCACAACAACACACTTAAGAGGACGCTACGACCCCTAAAAGTTATAGAAGACAAATGTGAGACCAACTAGGCATCTCAACCAGCACATCAAGAAGCTGGGAGGTAAGAATCTTGCCGATTAAAGACGCAGAAGAAACAAACCAGTGACACCAACAGCTACTATAATGCAGTCCACAATCACTAAAGGAAACTCTAGGTATATCAAGAATAAGTACCCCTTCCCAGGATAGACAACTTATTTGGCCAACTCCAAGGAACGAAAACCTTTTCAAAGATCGATATACGATCAGGTTACCACCAGTTACTTGTTAGATCGGGAAACATACCAAAAACGGCTTTCAAAATAAGACATGGGCATTATGAATTCTTAGTTATGCCTTTTTGATTAACTAATGCCCCAGCGGTATTCATGGATTTGATGAATCGAGTATTCAGAGCCTTCTTAAATTAATCCATCATTGTGTTCATCGACGACATCCATATTTACTCAAAGAGTGAAGAAGAACACAAGGAACATGTACAGATTTCACTCCAGACACTCAGAGAGAATCGTCTCTATGCCAAGTTTAGTAAGTGTGAATTTTGGTTGAAAGAAGTTAAATTCTTGGGACCTGTAGTCTCATAGAACGGAATTTCAGTGGACTCAACCAAGACGGACGCAGTTTCTAGTTGGAATAGACTAGCCAATGCATCAGAAGTATGAAAATTCCTTGGATTGGTTGGATACTACAGGAGATTTGTGGAAGGATCCTAAAGGATTTCGCCTCCTTTAACCGGACTAACAAAGAAGGATTCGAAGTTTGAATGGAAAGATAAGCACGAACGCGCCTTTCAGGAACTAAAGGACTAGGATGTGTACTTATGTAGAATGGTCAGGTGATCGCTTATGGATCCAGGTAATTAAAGCCACATAAATTAAACTATCCTACACAGGACCCAAAATTGGCTGCAATTGCCTTTGCACTTAAGGTTTAGAGGCACTATCTCTAGGGAGAGAAGTCGCAGAATACGTAGCCAAATACCCTACTTGCCAGCAAGTCAAGGAGGAAAACCAACGACCTCCAGGATTACTACAAAACCTCTACCAGTCATAGAATGAAAATGGGAGCATATCACTATCAATTTTGTTATGGGTTTGCCAAAATCCCAGCAGAACCATAATGCTTTTTGGGTAGTCGTTGATCAACTGATCAAATCAACCCATTTTATTGCCTACAACATGACCTATCCTGTCAAGAAAATGATTCGACTATACCTGTAACAGGTTGTGCGGTCGCATGGAGTACCGGTATCAATTGTATCAGATTGAGATTCAAGATTCACCGCAGCATTTTGGGAGTGTCTTCAAAAAGAAATGGGAATGCCTCTGACGTTGAGTTTCGCATTTCATCCACAGACTGACGGATAAAAGGAAAGGATGAAAGCAGCGCAAAGCAGATGCAAGAAGTTACATGGACAAACAACGTCGAGATATAGAATTTGAAGTTTTAGATCATGTCTATTCGAAAGTTTTCCTGGTTCGAGGCATTGCAACGTTTGGACAAAAGAGGGAAAAGCTATCACTGCGCTATATCGAACTATTTAAAATTCTGGAACGTATGGGGAAGTCGCCTATAGAAGGGCGTTACCACCAAAGATGTCGAGAGTTCATACTCCATGTGAGTAAGCTGATGAAATGCCTTCACAACCCGGCGCACAAAATTGATTTCAAAGATATCAAAGTAAACGACAATGTTACATTGTCGAAGGACTTGTAAGAATTATGGATCGTGGAATCAAGAAGTTGAGGAAAAAAGTGATTCCGCTGGTAAAGGTTCAGTGGAAGTACCATGATGAAGGAGACGCTTCTTGGGAGCTGGAATTAGAAATGCAAGAGAAATTTCCATTTCTGTTTAGTACTAACTAGTTCTGATTTCGAGGACGAAATCCTGTAATAGGTGGTAGAAGGTGTAATACCTGTAATTTCTACGTTCAATAGTATTATGAATTTCCATATCTAGTGTATTATTATATTATTATTTTATTTATGTGACCATATCAGTGTAATGTAATTACTAATTAGACTGTAATCACCGCACCAACTCGACCGTAGAAAGACTTAACTTAGTCCTGTACTCAGACCCGGATAATAGAAATAATACCCGATTAAACGTAAATCGAGACTGACACACATATCAAGAATATTTGCACGCAAACCAAGGTAGTGACACAAAACTCAAGGTGGACCCCACATGGTCGGCCATATGGCACCACCTCCCTTGCCACTTGTCCATCCATTGGACACTTGTCCACCTCTAGGACACTTGTCCATGCATGTACACTCTAGCACATGCATGGTGACACATATCCCTCCACCATCTCTATATAAACATGCCTATATTCATGTATTACACTCTTGGTCATTTACAATCTGCATATAGAGCTAGAGAGAGCTAGGAGATGAACTCCATGGAGAGATAAAAGAAGTTAGAAGAAGAAGAAGCTTCCATTGAAGCTTGTGTTCAAACTTCTTAAGCTCAAATCCAAAGCCCAAGCTCAATTTCAAGACTTAGTAAGTATTCTAACTCACTTTAGAACCTATATAGTATGTAGTAATGTTTAGCAAGTGTTTGATGTTGTATTTTGAGGTTTTATGCAACATGCAAGTCAATCTTCAAAGCTGGGATGCAGAAACTTCCAGCAGAATGTTGTTTAGTAAAACGAACATTTTGAGCATTTCAAAAATGGGAAGGAGGCTAGGTTTTTTTTTGTAGAAAGATAACTCATTTATCTACAAATAACTCTTCTATAGCTCAGTCTAAAAATCAATTCTTCATAGGTGAAATGTACATACAACGAAGTACTTTAAATCTGAGAAACAGAAACCTCCAGCAGAATGTAGTTTAGTAAAATGAGTGTTTTAAGCATCTCCGAAATCTGAATTAAGCTAGGTTTTTTTGTGGATAAATATAACTCATTTATCTAAAAATAACTCTCGTTTATCTTAGTCTAGATATCACTCCTTGATGGGCGAAATGCATGTACAACGCAGTGTTATAAATCTGGGAAACATAAACTTTCAACAGAACATAGTTTAGTAAAATGAACGTTTGGAGCAGCTCAAAAATGTAAAGAGGCTAGGTTTTTTTGTGGAGAAAGGAGACTCATTTATCTACAAATAACTCTTCTATAGCCAGGTCAAAAAATGATTTGTTGATAGGTGAAATGCACATGAAACGCAGTACTATAAATCTGGGAAAGAGCAGTCCGAAAAAATAGAAATGTCTAAGTAAAATAAATATTTTGAGTAGTTCAAAAATGTAATTGATCGGGAGAGAACTAATCCTAAATATACGCCTTAATGAACATTTGTTAGTACGTTTTATCCTATTTTTGTATATTTTTACTTCGTTTTCTAGTTTCTGACAGGTTTTGGAAGAAATCAACTAAACCAGGCTAAACAGGGTGAAAAAGCAGAGTTAAAGAAGCTAAAAAAGCCAAGTCGCGCGCGCGGCCCGCGCCCGCAAAATCCAGAAATCGCTCGCGCGATCCGCTTGCGCGAGAATACCAAAACCGCTCGCGCGATCCGCGCGCGCGAAGGTCCAATTGTCGCGCTCGCGCGACCCGCTCGCGCGATATGGGTAAAAACCAAAGTTGCGTATTTCAGTGTACTGAAGACTCCTGTGCAAACGAAACTGCTGAATGACGTCCAGATTGTAAATTACATCAGTTTCAGTCCGTTTCGGGTTGTAAAGGCTTCCAAAACTTGTTGTAAATCTATATATACCCTATTTTATTATAATTAAGGGTTGGCAATTATTATACACACATTCTACAACCATACTTCCAGCCATTGAAGGGAGGGAAGCAAGGAGAAGAAGAAGAAGACCAAGGGTTTCCATGGCCTCCTCCATCAACTACTTGCCATCTATCACTTCCATGGACGGCTAGATCATAGATCTAGGGTTTCAATGAAGCCATAGATGAGTAATAGGGTTTTATTTATGTTTTTATTTTAGTTTTATTATGTATGGATGACAGTCACATGTTTAGAGGATTTTTATAAATAAATCGTACTTCTATTGATTAAATCATTGCTTTCAGAATTTATTCTTGTCTTAGATCTATTTTGACTGTGATGTGCTCAATGATCTATTCTTGCTGTGCTTGTTTAGATTGTTTACATGTGATGGTGCTTTATTGATTTGTGCTATCAAGTATCCGAATAGTCCATGCCTAGGTTAGACGGATTAGATCACAACCCTAGTTTAGTGTGAGATAATTCGTGCTACCCGAAGATGGATTATGTTGGTGCTTGAACCATGATTATCTTCTTGTCGGAGGAATTCGGCTTGTAGCTACAATTCCCCATTATCATCCAATGTAATAAGCTAAAGTAATTCATAAATATTCTTATTATGAAGCTAGTGGTGGATTTGCAATCCTAGGTTCCCTTAAACATTATTTAAAACAACTTTAATTGCTTTCCTAGTTTAGATTTACTTTTATTGTTCTTAGATTAATTAAATCCAATTCAAATCCGTTTTTCTTAGTTAATTAGACTTAGGTTTTAAAATTAAGAGCTGTAGTAATCAATCTCTGTGGGTTAGACCTTTACTTCCACACTACAAATCTTTAGAAAAGTAAAGAATACTTTTTATATCTTGATATTGACAACATCAATTTTTGGCGCCGTTGCCGGGGATTGCATTACTACATTTAGTTTTATAATCTTAGTTTAGTTAATTCGTAAATATTAGGTTAGTTTTTATTATTTTTCTTATTTTCCGTTTTGTTTTTAGTTACTAACTTGTTCTTTTATTTTGTAGTCAACGTTTCCGAGTGGAGCAACTAATTACATCAAAGGAGCTTATGCAAATAAAAATATCAATAAAAAAAAAATTCAAGTAAATTGCTTCTTGTGAAACTCGCTTTAAACCACTGTAAGTCAGGGCGCTGTGACGCACTATTTGCATTAGTTTAAGGTTAATTGCACTGCATTAGCTAGGAAACCCGGGGCGCTGGGCTTGACGCGGTCATTGCATTACAGGATAATATTCATGCATCACAGTAGTTGAGTGCTTGTTATCTTAGTTGCGTGATTGCTATATATTTTGTTTAGTTAGTCTTTGTTTTTAGTTTCTTTTCTTTTGTTTTAGTTTATGTTGGGTACACGTTCAAATAAACCAGATTTAAAATCTTTCGATCTTGAACTTGAACGTACCTTAAGAACTAGTAAGTCCACAACCCAAGCTTCTAGAGCTAGGTTGCAAGACGACGAATCAACTCCGATTCCATCGTCGTTGTTTGAGGCCGATATTCAGAGTACCCGTGAACGGTTAAGGAAAACTCGAACTTTTCAAATTGAACCGACTAAAATGGCTGACGGTGGAAATAACAATAACAATCAAAATAATGGTGCTTTATTGATTTGTGCTATCAAGTATCCGAATAGTCCATGCCTAGGTTAGACGGATTAGATCACAACCCTAGTTTAGTGTGAGATAATTCGTGCTACCCGAAGATGGATTATGTTGGTGCTTGAACCATGATTATCTTCTTGTCGGAGGAATTGGGCTTGTAGCTACAATTCCCCATTATCATCCAATGTAATAAGCTAAAGTAATTCATAAATATTCTTATTATGAAGCTAGTGGTGGATTTGCAATCCTAGGTTCCCTTAAACATTATTTAAAACAACTTTAATTGCTTTCCTAGTTTAGATTTACTTTTATTGTTCTTAGATTAATTAAATCCAATTCAAATCCGTTTTTCTTAGTTAATTAGACTTAGGTTTTAAAATTAAGAGTTGTAGTAATCAATCTCTGTGGGTTCGACCTTTACTTCCACACTATAAATCTTTAGAAAAGTAAAGAGTACTTTTTATATCTTGATATTGACAACATCAATTTTTGGCGCCGTTGCCGGTATCGAATTATTTTATTCCTACTTATAAATTATTGAACAATCTTAATATACCGCCACCACCTCCACTTATAAATTATTTTATTCCTACTACTTACACGCCACAAGCCGGTATCGAATTACCGGAGGCGACGGCATCTCACTTTGAGATAAAGTCGTCTACGATCTCGCTACTACCTTCTTTCCATGGCCGTCTAAATGAAGACCCTTACCAACACTTAGGGGATTTTCAGGGTATATGCTCTACTTTGAAAATAAAAACCTAAATAATGATGAATTAAAATTGCGGCTCTTCCCATTCTCTTTAAGAGACAAAGCTAAATATTGGCTTCAATCTTTGGAGCCAAACACAATAAAAACATGGGAAGCCTTACACACCGCCTTTTTACAAAAGTTTTTCCCTATTATGCGTACAAATAAGATAAGAAAAGATATAACTAATTTTGTGATGCAAGATGGGGAGACTCTTTGTGACACGTGGGAAAAATTTAAAGAATTAATACGTTCGTGCCCACACCATCAGGTTCCCAAGTGGCAATTGGTTCAAGTCTTCTACGAGGGGCTTATTCCCTCTGTTAGGAATACCGTCGATGCCGTTTGTGCGGGAACTTTCCTACACAAAAGCGCCGACGAGGCCTGGAAAATATTTGAAACGTTAAGCGAGAATTCGATGCATCAGGCTGTGTCGGTACGTTCTGAGGGATACCTTCAACCTAAGCGAGAGGTGACAGTTGAGTCAAGTCAATCAATTCAAATACAAGAATTAAATAGAAAACTTGACCGACTTATGCAAATGAACAAAACGTCTAATCCATCCTCTTTAGAAGTATGTGCATTATGTTCTGAACCGTCCCATAATATCTTTGCATGTCCTTCTGCATCTCAATATCCGGAATTTGTTGAACAACACGTTAATTCTATGCAACAATTCCCACAAAATAATTATAATCCTAGGTCGACTAATTTTCCTAATACGTACCGACCCCAATACCAACAAGGTCAATACCAACCATCTCCTCCACCTCCACGCAATAATGCATTTGAGGAAAAGGTGCTGGCCTCACTTAAAAATTTTGGGTCGGTAATTCAGTTAGTGCACTCTCATACTCAGTCTATCGCAAAGCTAGAGTCCCAAATGGGACAAGTAGTTACTACATTAAACCGTTCAACTGAGAGTAAGTCGAGGAGTCAACCTACTCAGCAACCTAAGGGGCAATACGCAGTGGGTAGTACGAGTGAGAGCGTGAACGTTGTTTCGACTAGGACGACTATTCGAGATGAAGAAGTTGTTGAGATTCCAAATGAGAGTGAGAAAGATGGGAAAATTAACTTAAATTTGAATAAGGAGGGTAAGGGAACGAGTAGAATTCAAAAAGATAAAGGACCGGCCCCAACAAACTATATTCCAAGAATGCCATATCCACCAAACGTTGAGGGACCGTCACATTTTTCTAAGAAAGGGTCAAAAATGGAAGATATACTCGAGGTGTTCAAACAAGTTAAAATTAATATTCCTTTCCTCGACGCTATTAAACAAATTCCCGCTTATGCTAAATGTTTAAAAGACCTTTGTACTCAAAAGCGCAAAATACGGAGTCATACTCCTAAAAAGGTCTTTCTCACGGAAAAAGTAAGCTCTATATTCCAACACGCTCCTCCAAAATATAACGATCCAGGTACGCCTACGATTTCATGTGTCATAGGTGACACTATCATTCATCGGGCTCTCCTTGACTTAGGAGCGAGTGTTAACCTTTTACCCTATCATGTCTATAAACAACTAGGTCTAGGTGAACTTAAACCTACGGCCGCTACTATTCAATTAGCGGATCGTTCTGTTAAAATACCTAGAGGAATCGTCGAAGACGTGCTAGTAAAAGTTGATCAATGTTTCTATCCTGTAGATTTTATGGTCCTTGACACCGAACCGGTGCTAGATACTAGGAAACATACTCCTGTCATCTTAGGCCGTCCATTCTTAGCAACTGCTAACGCACGTGTTAACTGTCGGACGGGGGTAATGAAAGTGTCATTTGGGAATATAAAATTAAAATTAAATGTTTTTAATGCTATTGATCAACCTCCCAAAGACGATGATTATCTAGGTGTGGAGGGTGGTGAGGTTACACAGAATATTGAGCCTAAGAACGTAATAAATATAAGTGCGGGGAATAATATAGAGGATGATGAGTGGATGAATCCTAATACTTCGGACCCTAATGCGGAATCTACTCGGGAGGTAAGAAATCGATTCGAACATAATGACAAACCATCAATCGAATTAATTCAAAGCGACGTGATTTCTACTTACCACCGAGCTCTTCCTGATATCCTATTGGGCACAAATTCTGCTTTTCAGCCTCCTTGAATCTTGAGCTAGAACGGTCTAGCTAAAGACGTAAAAGATAGCGCTTCTTGGGAGGCAACCCAAGCTTTATGTCGTCCGTTCCTTTGATTTTTGGATGTTTTTGAGTCGTTTTGGTCAGTTTGTGAGCATTCTGGATAGGTTTGGGGGTTGGAATTAATTTACTTTAGTAATATATACATAATTTTAGTTAAAAAATGGAGAAAACCATTCTCGCGCGCACGGCCCGCTCGCGCGAGACGTCACTCGCGCGGCCCGCTAGCGCGAGTTTTCCCCTTAGTGGTTTTTTTCTTTCGTTTTCTTTTTATGATGCCTCAGGTTCTTCTCGCGCCTGATCTCGCGGGCACGAGGTAGCTCGCGGGCGCGATGGGTCCCGCTGGCGCGATTTTTAGAATTAAAAAAAAAAAAAAAAAGGGGGAATTCGCGCGCGCGACGGCCGATCGCGCGGACCACTCGCGCGATTCTCCCATTTTCCTGTTTTTCCCTTTTGTTTCCTATATCTTTCCCCCTACCTATTTTATTTGTGTTTCTTTTCTGTTTGTGTTTATTTGGTTTAGTTTAATTCGTGTTCGTTGTTTTCCTTATTATTATTACATGTATACTTTTTCATTTTATTTCTTTTCCATTTGATAGTTCAGTTTAGTTTACATTAGTTTTTAAATTTCTATTTTATATTTCTGTTTCATTTACTTTTAATATTCTTTTGTTAGTTCTTTTCGTTTATCTAGTAGTCACAGGTAACATTGAAATTTTTTGACATATTCCATTATGTTCACCTGTTTGTCATTGCCGAGATCGAGGTATGATCGTTCCTTTCTTACGTACTCTTATTTCTTTTATTTTATTGTTTCATTGGGGACAATGAAAGGTTTAGGTTTGGGGGTATGCAATCACACATGCACATTAGTTTATACAAAATTTTAAATTTTTTTCAAAAAGTGTGTTTAAATAAACGATAGTACTAACGTTTTTGCAATCTCAATTTGATACTTCTTGTTATGTAATTATGATTGTTATAGAATGGTAAACCAGAGAAGATGTGATTAAACATTTGCTGAAGTTATGATGTAATGTTTTAAGTTATGTATTGTTTGAATCGTAGTTTTATATCATAAATTTGCACACTAACCTATGCACTACACGTAGTCGCTTGAATACATGTTTGATGTGAACTATAATATAATTCGGATTTCTAGATAACACAAGGTGGAGACTAAACCCGGTGAGCTTTTGAGCCTATCTTTTCTTTGTAGAGGGTTACAAGTACATTGTGTTTGTCGAATTTCATTGAAATAGCGCATCTACTTGTTGTTTAGTCTCATTATTCTTGTTTTGGTTGATAGTCAAGTAAAATCTTTGTTACCATGCTAAATAATCTTCCGTCGTACATGTTGAAGAACCATATAACCATAGGAAGTGATTTTAGGCCCTTCTTTGTTTACTGCCGGCCGATAAATGATAAAATTTCCTTAGTTCGCCCCTTGAGCCATTAAAATGCCTCTTTTTCTTTGTTCACCATTATCCTCTTTAAAAGCTCCAACCTGATCAACTTGGAGTTCACCCCTGAAAGATTGATCAACTTTTAGTGGTGTTAAGGCAATGTGTGATTGAGAAGAAGAAGTAAATAAGATGATGTTTGGGGTGGTTGCCTTGTTATTTATTGAATATTCATCAAAAGAAACAAGGAGAAAAGAAAAAGGAAAAGAGACAAAATAAAGAAGAGAAGGTTGAAAAAAAAATGAAAGAAAAGAAGAAAAATGAATGAAAAGGAATGAAGAGAAAGAAAAGATGAAAATTTTGTAGAAGAAGAATGAAAGAGATCGAACATGCCTTACAATGCCATTCTGAAAACTACCTAATTAATCCGTTCTATCATTTTTCATTGCCTGAGTCACATTACAACCTTTGAAAAAGTCCTAATTGATCCTAGGAAACATGGTTTTGATATGTAAACGATGGGAGGGGGATTAAAACATGGTAATGATTATTTTTTTTTCTTGATTGTTGGCATCTTATCCATGAGACTACTATTCTTTCGTGTCATGCGTCTTTTTCGAGTCATATGTGAGCATTTCTCGTTTTGAAAACATATTTCTTTTACTCACATATTTTAGAAAAATTACACCTGTTTCTGAGTGTTTTATTTTAGAGTGTAATTCATTGTGAGATTCGTAGTCGAGACATAGTTAGACGGTTATCCGGGTTATATTCCAAGTTCATGACAAGCGCGTGTTCACTTGACTACCTCATCACACACGTGCAAATTTATGAGAAACTCTATTGATTTATACGATGCATGTGCTTGAGATTGTTCTTCATGATGTATGTAGACGTTTGATTCTATTTCTTTATGTTCGTTATCCTATTTCAAATCTTTGTTGTATAATAAGGAGTATTGAATATTATGTTTTTCGTTTTTAATAAAACTTTTTAAATTTCTAAGTTAATAAAGATGGTTGTGGGTAACTTGTTGACGAGAACCCTCACGAGACTTCACTCGTCCGACTAGGTACACCTAGAGGTTTAAAAGGCTTGTTGCATATGCTAAATGCAATCGTGATCCATACGAAAATGGAATAGATTTTTATTAGTAGTTTTTATTTTAGTTTTGCTCGAGGACTAGCAAAATGTAGGTTTGGGGGTGTGATCGGGAGAGAACTAATCCTAAATATACGCCTTAATGAACATTTGTTAGTACATTTTATCATGTTTTTGTATATTTTTACTTCGTTTTCTAGTTTCTGACAGGTTTTGGAAGAAATCAACTAAACCAGGCTAAACAGGGTGAAAAAGCAGAGCTAAAGAAGCTGAAAAAGCCAAGTCGCGCGCGCGGCCCGCGCCCGCGAAATCCAGAAATCGCTCGCGCGAGAATCCCAAAACCGCTCGCGCGATCCGCGCGCGCGAAGGTCCAATTGTCGCGCTCGCGCGACCCGCTCGCGCGATATGGGTAAAAACCAAAGTTGCGTATTTCAGTGTACTGAAGACTCCTGTGCAAACGAAACTGCTGAATGACATCCAGATTGTAAATTACATCAGTTTCAGTCCGTTTCGGGTTGTAAAAGCTTCCAAAACTTGTTGTAAATCTATATATACCCTATTTTATTATAATTAAGGGTTGGCAATTATTATACACACATTCTACAACCATACTTCCAGCCATTGAAGGGAGGGAAGCAAGGAGAAGAAGAAGAAAACCAAGGGTTTCCATGGCCTCCTCCATCAACTACTTGCCATCTATCACTTCCATGGATGGCTAGATCATAGATCTAGGGTTTCAATGAAGCCCTAGATGAGTAATAGGGTTTTATTTATGTTTTTATTTTAGTTTTATTATGTATGGATGACAGTCACATGTTTAGAGGATTTTTATAAATAAATCGTACTTCTATTGATTAAATCATTGCTTTCAGAATTTATTCTTGTCTTAGATCTATTTTGACTGTGATGTGCTCAACGATCTATTCTTGCTGTGCTTGTTTAGATTGTTTACATGTGATGGTGCTTTATTGATTTGTGCTATCAAGTATCCGAATAGTCCATGCCTAGGTTAGACGGATTAGATCACAACCCTAGTTTAGTGTGAGATAATTCGTGCTACCCGAAGATGGATTATGTTGGTGCTTGAACCATGATTATCTTCTTGTCAGAGGAATTGGGCTTGTAGCTACAATTCCCCATTATCATCCAATGTAATAAGCTAAAGTAATTCATAAATATTCTTATTATGAAGCTAGTGGTGGATTTGCAATCCTAGGTTCCCTTAAACATTATTTAAAACAACTTTAATTGCTTTCCTAGTTTAGATTTACTTTTATTGTTCTTAGATTAATTAAATCCAATTCAAATCCATTTTTCTTAGTTAATTAGACTTAGGTTTTAAAATTAAGAGTTGTAGTAATCAATCTCTGTGGGTTCGACCTTTACTTCCACACTACAAATCTTTAGAAAAGTAAAGAATACTTTTTATATCTTGATATTGACAACATCAGTAATTGAAGCTAGATATTGTTGTACATGAAGATAATCTAATTATATACAATGTTCTAGTTTTGAGTTTGATCTACAAATTTATTTATCAAGCCCAAATAAATCATATCAATTCAGTCGACATAGTAAAATCAATTCCTGGCAGATTGTATAACTACTTGTATGATGTGTTTATTGATAATGCTTGCTTTCTAGTACCTTTGTGATTATGGATATCTTGTGCTATGGTAGTGCTATCGAGTAGATGAGTATGTTAAAGCTTTCATCGATATGGTTATTGATATCAAATACATGTTATAAATCTATGAACTACATGCTATGTTTTTCTGTTGTCGCGAATGTAGTGTATTGACCATTAAAAGTTCATACCCAAGCTTTTAGTATGTTGTACGACACAATTATTGCGTCGATAGCGATTGGGTAAGTTTCAATCGTAAGTATATTATAACAAAATAGAATGACGGATGTATGACGTAACTTCGAAAGTATAAATGAAAGTAATTAACAAACTAAACTATGGAACGAGTGACGCGAATGCGGTCCAGGATACGTACGGACTAGTTGTACTTGATCCGGAGTAGCGTATGTCAAGGATAAGTGTTGGATAGGTAAACCAGGTCACGGGGGCCGGGAGGGTAAGAAAAGGGATGTGTTGTTGAGTTGTGAAGTGGTGATTCTTTGAGTAAAGACTCCTTTAGGTTCTTCGTGACTAAATGGATGTTCTTGTACTCCGTAACGCTTTTGGTTCTTCATAACGAAGCTGTGATTCTTTGAATAAAGACTCCTTTCGATTCTTTGTGACGAAATGGATGTTCTTGTACTCCGTAACGCTTTCGGTTCTTCGTGACGAAGTGGTGATTCTTTGAATAAAGACTCCTTTCGGTTCTTCGTAAGGAAATGGATGTTCTTGTACTCCGTAACACTTTCGGTTCTTCGTGACGAAGCGGTGATTCTTTGAGTAAGGACTTCTTTCGATTCTGCATAAGGAAATGGATGTTCTTGTACTCCGTAACGCTTTTGGTTCTTCGTGACGAAGCGGTGATTCTTTGAGTAATGACTCCTTTCGGTTCTTTGTGACGAAATGGATGTTCTTGTACTCCATAACGCTTTCGGTTCTTCGTGACGAAGCGGTGATTCTTTGAGTAAAGACTCCTTTCGGTTCTTCATGACGAAGCGGTGATTCTTTGAGTAAAGACTCCTTTCGGTTCTTCGTGACGAAATGGATGTTCTTGTACTCTGTAATGCTTTTGGTTCTTCGTGACGAAGCGGTGATTCTTTGAGTAAAGACTCATTTCGGTTCTTCGTGACAAAATGGATGTTCTTGTACTTGTAATGCTTTCGGTTCTTCGTGCCGAAATGGATGTTCTTGTACTCCGTATCGCTTTTGATCCTTCTTGACGAAGTGGATGTTCTTGCACTCCTTAACACTTTGGTTCTTCGTGACGAAGTGGTTGATGAAAGATGTTTTGGTAAATGAAAGATGTTTTAGTTAGTAAGAGATGTTTTTGGATTAGTAAATGATGTCGGATGTTGGCAACAGATGATAGCGGCATTAAGAATGTCGAGAAGAGTTTTCTCAGTTGGATGTTTTCTTTTCGAATACGTGGTCGGGTATATTGGTAGTTATAACCCGACGGTGAGAACGCAAAGATCTTAAAGGACGTGTTATAAATTAATAACGTTATCTTTGTTGTGCTTTACTATATACGTTCCATTTGATTTAGTTTTCTCACTCAGCTTTCATAAGCTGACGACGTTCATGTCGCTGGACATTCGCATGTCCCTGGACATTCGCATGTCCAGCTTATCCAGGTCACAAGAACATAGGCTATGGAGCGACTCAAGAATATAACGTGGAAGAGGATTATACTGAAGAGGATTATGGTTATGCGAGTCAGGAAGAAGACTAGTAGTTTCCCTTTGTAAATATTTTTTTGTTCTAATCAAAAGACTTATCATATTTTTGTAATAGTTTTTGGAAGGCCAAGAGCCATAAGACTCTTATGTATTTAAATTAGCAAGTACCGTTGTAGCCTTTCATTGTAACATATTCCAGTAGTAGATGTTGCTTTTACCCTTTTGTCATAGCATTTATTTATTATTATTTTGGTCTTGGACAATTCGGTACTTCCACCAGTCACGTGCCTCAGGGTCCAAGATGAAAATTTTAAATTTTTCCATATTTTGGCTGCGCCGGGGCGTGACAATCCTGATGGATTTAAGCATGGCTACTAGCGAAAAGGTCTCATCATAGTCAACACCCTCTTGTTGAGTATATCCTTTTGTTTCTAGCCTAGCTTTGAAGGTCTCTACCTTCCTATCTGGTCCTCTTTTCCTTTTGTAGACCCACTTACAGCCAATAGGTTTAATATTAGCATGTGAATCTACAAGATCCCAGGCCTGATTAGAGTACATAAACTCCATTTCAGCTTTCATTGCTTGTATCCAATGTTCTGAATCTTTATCGGACATGGCCTCTTCATAACTAGAAGGATCAGATTCAGATTCTTGAGGAACAACTTCAAAAGCTTCTCCTAGGAACATGAATCTGTCAGGCTCTCTGACAATCCTCCCACTACGACGAGGTTCCAGTATAGGAATAGAAAAAGGTGCAATAATTTCTTGTTCTACATTCTCATTGACTATTTGAGGAACTGAGGGTTGTTCATTTATTTCTTCTAGAACTATCCTTCATTTGGGTTTGTGGTTCATGATAAAATCATCCTCCAAGAAAACAGCGTGTGTACTCTCACAAACACCTTCTACTCTCTTGGGTGATATACCCTTTGTTTCCTTTGGATATCCCACAAAGTAACATACTTCTGATCTTGTTTCCAACTTGCTCGTCTGTGCCTTTAGCACATGTGCCGGACAACCACAAATCCGAAAGTGTCTCAAAGAGGGATTACGCCCGCTCCATAACTCTCGGGGTGTCTTAGGTACAGATTTGCTTGAAACATGATTTAGTATATACATTGCATTTTCCAAAGCGAAACCCCATAGGAACAGTGGTAATTCCGAATATCTCATCATAGACCTAGTCATGTCTAAAAGGGTCTGGTTCCTTCTTTCTGCTACACCATTCTGTTGAGGTGTTCCTGCTGCAGTCAACTAAGATAGGATCCCATCCTTTTTCAAATGGTCAATAAATTCATCAGAGAGATACTCGCCACCTCAATCAAATCGAATGGCCATGATATTCTTTACTAATTGTTTCTTCAACTCAGTTCTAAATTCTATGAACTTTTCAAAGGCTTCAAATTTATGTGCAATAAGTAAATGTATCCATATCTCGAGAAGTCATTAGTAAATGTAATGAAATACTGATAACCACCTCGTGCCCTAACATTTATTGGTCCACATACATCGGTATGAATCAATTCCAGCAAGTCTTTGGCTCTGTTGCCCTTTGATGAAAAGGGTCTTTTGTCATTTTGCCTTCTAAACAGGATTCACAGACAGGTAGTGATTCAAGAACCAGAAAATCAAGGATCCCATCCTTAACAAGCATGTCTATCCTATTTAGATTAACATGTCCTAATCTCATATGCCAAAGCTTTGTTGGATGGTATGGTTATTATTGAGTTATTCAATTCCACTTCAAAAGTTTCTAGAGAGATTGTGTTAATCAAAAACAAACTATTAGATAACTTACTAGAGCAAATAAAAGAACCAATTCTTTTTATTATAACTTCAGTACCAAAAGAAAATGAATAACCATTATTCAGTAAACTAGAAACTGAAATTAGATTACACCTTATAGAAGGAACATAGAGAACATCTGATAAGACTAACGTTTTATTCATAGGAAAAACCAAAACTACTACTCCAACTGCAACTGCTGAAACGGTTACACTAGATCCTAAAGTAAGAGTAATTTCTCCATCACTGCACTGCCTCGTTGGCCTGAACCCCTGCAACGAATTGCAGATGTGGTTAGTTGAACCAGAATCAACACACATGTATTTGAAGTATCCGTTAAAAAACTTACTTTAATTACAAATGATTCTTTCATACCTTGGTTCTTTGTTGCTAAGCAGTCTGGACAGTTTCTCTTCCAATGTTTTGGTATACCACACTAGAAACACTTTCCCTTCGACATTCTTTCAGCCTTTTTCTTTCCCTTCTTTGCCTTTTTCCCAATACTTGGTTTGGGCCCACCAATTTGAACCTTTGAGCCCTATTTCCTAATTTTCCCTTTCTTGGATTTATAGGATGAAGCCTTCTCAATGTTCATCGTCTCATGATTACCCTTGACAATCCCCTCCACTGCCTGTAGAGAGCTTACTAGTTCACTCAGTGAATAACCCAACTTACTCATATTATAATTCAATTTTAATTGAGTGAACGAAGGAGGCAGTGTGTTCAGGATCATGTCAACTTGGGTTTCCCTATCAATGTTGGCACCAAGGACTTCCAGTATGTTTAAAAATCCAATCATTTTTAAAATGTTCTCTCTTATTGGAGTCCCTTCTGATATTTTGGTATCCATGATTTGCTGTATGGCGTTAAGCCTAGCATGACGCCCCTGTTCCCCAAACATTTCCTTGAGGTTTGCAATCATATCCGCAGTCGTAGTCATAGACTGTTGTTGGTGTTGCAACACATTGGACATTGAGGCCAATATGTAACAACGAGCCAATTTATCAGCCTTCTACCATCTTGACCGCGGATCATCCTCATTAGCTTAGGCATTACGGGCAGAAGCTGGTGGACATGGAGTGGTAAGGACAAACTTGTGTCCCTCAACAGTCAAAAGAATGTCGAGGTTTCTTTTCCAATCAACATAATTTGTTCCAGTTAACTTGTTTTGACTCAAAATTGTAGCATGAGGACTAAATTTAGATATTATGATAATTTGAAATTAAAACATGCAGAATAGAATAAGTATGGATATCTTAAAATGACATACATGCAATACATGGGAATTCCTATAAAACAAAGCATATTATGTCTTCAGAATATTAAATTATGAAGTCAAGCCTCCGAGGAGAGGTCAAGACTTTATGACTTAATTGGGAGGAACTCATCATAACTATTCTCCATGCAACTCTTGCAAAATATTCTATGACTTCTGATCCTTAAGTCTCTAATAATTTTCAATAAAACTCTGAGGGGAGTCTCTTACTAAAAATATTAGTCTAGTGTATAACATCAAAAGAAATCTAATGACAACCGCTTCAAGTAGCGCCTCCAAAGGGAGGTCACTCTCTAATGCGTCTCATTAATTTCTCCATTAGAAATTCATATCTAGTAACTAGTGAATGAACTACTGTCCGAAGGGAGTGATCATAAATGAATCTATGACTCGCAGTATCCCAATCACTTTACAATGAATCATTGATGGAAGACCATGAGGTTATAACTTTTAGAATACTCTCTCCCACTAGAATTTTTTAAATTTAGGAATTCATTTTGATAAAAAAAAAAGTTTCCTTTTTCAATATCCATGAATATCTCATATTCATTTAATGTGTCAAAATGATATTTTCTTTCAAAACATGATAATTTTGCAAAACGGTTTTGTTCATATTATCACTTAAGAAAACAAAAATTTTGAAGACATTAATGCTACTCATGCAATCACAACATATCGAACATATATAAGCATAAGTAAACATTCATTCAAGCCCTTCTCTCTCATGGCTCTATCTTCATAGATCCATCTTCAAGGCTTCGGTCTCTAGGGCTTCATCTCCATGGCTCCTTCTTTGAGTCCTGCAAAAGTTACAATACATAGTCCTATGCCTCCGAAGAGGTTTACAAATAGTCTAGGAAAAATAAAGAACAATTGGCTAGGGAAACCATTATGGTCTTCCTATTCGCAGGATTGAGACCATAATGCCCTTTACAAGTGCCATAAAACCACAACAATAATTTAAAATAATTAAACTATCTTGCCATGAGAGATAAGGCTTCCTGTCACAAGGTTTAGATAACATACATTCATAATAAATGCCATACAATCATTTACATGTTCTATATCTAATATAGTATGCAATTTTATCACAATTAGTACTCGTATGAATAATACGAAGTTAAAGTATGCATCAATCAATTTTACGTACGCTTACTTTCATGATGATGGATATTGTCAAACAATACCAAGGGTTTCTTAGAAAAACTATTTCACTCTTTTGAAACTTCTTAACAAGCTGTAAAGCAGTTTCTGCATTTTTATAAAATAAAATTTTAAAACAGTTTTCAAAACATAAACATGAATTCTATATAAAATAGAATTTGCAGCCCACAAACCGATTTCTGGAACCCTTCTCAGTAACTGGTTTGTCTCACAAATCGGTTTCTGGATCCCCAGTAACCGGTTTGTCAGACAAATCGATTTTTGGAAGCTATTCCAGTAACCGGTTTGTCCCACAAATCAGTTTCTATTGTGCCTATTCAGATCTAATCTAAATAACTTTGGGATTTCAAGTTTTAATCGAACAAAATTTTTTTCTAACATGTCTAATTAGTCTAGAGACTGATCAGATCTAAAACATAGTGAAAAATCGATATTTTGAAAAAAAACATCAATTAGTTTTGAGATGAATAAAGAATCTTATTATATAAGACTTGTAATTTTGAAACCCTAGTTCATCATGTTTCTGTAATACATATTGTATACAACATAAATGATATGGCTCTGATACCAGTTGTTGGAAAACTGGATCCAGTGCGCAGTGGAATATGAATAGATGTAGTTCAAAACTTTTAAGATCAACTTCTCATTTAGTTGTATGCAATACAAGTTATATATATATACTAATACTAATATACGTATATATATTCATACCAGAAATAGATCGGTAGGATCCTATCGAGAACTCTTCTTTCAAGTTGTGATATTGATGAAGATTCTGCTCTTTAAACTCCAGAAATCTTCACTCCTATGACTTTCTGATGCTGCTGAATGCTAGGGTTTTATGGAATGTCTCTAAGGCTTAGAGACTGATATGGGAATGTCTCTAAGGCTTAGAGACTGATATGGAACTCCTAGGGCTCAGAATTTGCGTCACTTCGTATTCTGCCCGTAGGTCCTTTATTTATAGTTTTTCTTAACTGACATACCACAAACCGGTTTGTCCCACAAATCGGTTTCTGGAACTTGTCCCCAGAAACCGATTTGTAGGAAAACTGATTTCTGGAACCAATACCCACAAACCAGTTTGTTCCACAAACCGGTTTATGGTACATGTTTTCCCATTTTGTTCCCTTTAGCATTCAAGCACCCAATGAGCTAGGAGTGGGACCTCTAGGATCTTAATTTCTAGCTTCGATTAATAATTAACTCCTTCTAGTTAAACTCTTAACTAAGGAATCAATTATTAATCAATCATTATTATAATCATTATTAACTCCACTATATAATAATGATTGCACTCCAGTGCATAAGAAGCTAACCACACATTCATTAGTAGTACCTAGACTTGTACTGGCACTAATGCCCCTCTACCAGTAGTATCCATAATTATAATCGGGATATAATACCTATACTGTCACCCCGATTATAATCAACTCTTGTAGTCCTTGAGTTTCATTCACTTACTCATAGATTTCTGAACATGTCATCAACATACTTGTGGACATGACTGCAGTTCTCAGTAATCAACCAAGTGGCATTCTAAAGGGAATACTTTACTCTTTAAAGTGAATCACTTCACACCAGAGGGTAGATTCCATCTTGACGATAAGGGTTCCCAATACAATAAACTTGATTTCCCAAGAAACCCAGGTGTTGATCTTGAAGACTGCACTGATTGGTAACTCAAAGCAACCTAAGCTTATAGCTTGTGTTCACAATCATCTCAGGATTAAGGGCAAGTGTCTTACACAAGTTTGAGTGTCTATTAACTAACGGACAGTATTATGTTAATAGATCATACTCAAGTCCATCAATGTATCAAATACACTATCACATTAAACTTGGAATCAAACATTCCAATGAATGTGATTCTTCACTTTATCAAATAGAAGTCAATGTGACACAGTCTAAACCTGATAAGTAATCTAATCCTATCATCAACTGTGGCAGTTCTAAACATTCATATAGAGCACTCATATCTCCTCATACACAAATCACATTCGTATATGAGTTCCATGAATTGTTTAAGGATTCAAACCTGTTAGCAATTCATCTCATGAAAACGTACATAGTTAAATGTAAATGATATCCATGAATAAACTAATCCATTGTCTATGAATAGTAACAGTAAGCTAACTGGTTTGAGGGCATACCCTTTAAACCCTAACATGATATGGCCTAGCCTTATATGCCAAAGCCTTGTTGGATTAGTGGAAGGTTCTTTCTTTTAGATGGTGCAATTACCACTGAGTTATCAAGTTCCATACAAGAGTCTTTAGAAATATTGGGAGTAATCACATACAAGCCATTAGTTTAAATACCAGAACATATAAAAGAACTATTTCTTTTAATGACAATTTATGTTCCAAAATGAAAAGAGTAACCATTATTCGACAAATTTGAAACTGAAATTCAATTACGTCTCATTAAAGGGACGTAAAGTACATCTGATAACACTAATGTCTTATTATCCAAAAACTCTACAACAACTACTCCTATAACAACCGCAGAAACGGTTGCGCTATAACCCAGAGTCAGCACGATCTCTCCATCACTACATTTCCTGGTTGATCTGAACCCCTGCAACGAATTACAGATATGGTTAGTCGCACCAGAATTAATGCACCAAGTGTTTGAAGTACTGTAATAAAACTTACTTCAATCATATGTGATTCAATCATACCTTGAACTCTTGTATCTAAGAATTCTGGACACTTCCTCTTCCAGTGGCCCTTCTCACCACATTGGAAACACTTTCCTTTGACCTGGCCACCCACCTTTCCTTTGCCCTTATCTTTCCCCTTAGATTTTGAAATCATAGGGACCGGTCCAACACTTGGACCACCAGTGCCAGCCTTCTTCTTCCCTTTCTTTCCTTTCGGCAGAGATCGGGAAGACCAAGAGCTTTTCTCAATATTCAAAATGTTGACCCCAGGCTTGATCACCCCTTTTGCTTCCAAAAGAGAGCTCATCAAATCACTCATTGAAAAATTCATTTGATTCATGTTATAGTTTAGTTTAAATTGAGCGAATGAAGGCGACAGCGAGTTGAGGATCATATCAAGTTGGGTCTGGGCATCGATGTTGGCTCCCAAGGTTTTCAGTTCGTTTAAATAACCAATCATTTTTAAAACATGTTCTTTGACTGGAGTCCCTTCTGACATCTTTGCACTTATTATCTTCTGCATGGCTACCTTATCGGGCAGGCCTGCCATGCTCCCCAAACATCTTTTTTAGGGATGAAATAATGTCACTGGCAGAATCGTTCGATTAGAATTGGTGTTGCAACACACCAGCCATTGAGGCTAGAAAATAGCAACGGGCCATCCCATTCGACTTCTTCTATTTATTGAACTCGCGTCTGGCAGATGCCAAAGGATTTACCGCGGGTTCTTTAGGGCATGGGATGGTGAGGACATATATGTGATCCTCCGTAGTTAATATGATGTCAAGGTTTTGTTTCCATTCTATGTAGTTATTTTCAGTTCACTTATTCTGAGTGAGTATAGTGGCAAGTGGACTAAATGCAGATCCAGACATTATGATTTACTGAAAAAACAAAAGACAAAATAAATATGATATCAGAATTTGACAGTTTGAAATAAAAGAATCCTTAAACTCTTATTTTAAAACAAAGTCGCCAGAATATCAAAATGAAAAAATAAAGCCTCTGTGTGGTGGTCAATGTTCGATCTTTCAATTAATCATGACTTATCCGCTATGCAACTCTTGCAAAACAAGTTATGACTCCCGAACCTATTTGATCTCTAAGTTTCTGAATAATGCCCCGTGTGGGATCTCTTATCCATAGCTTAGCTAGTGTATACCATTAACTAGGATCCAATCACAACCGCCTCAAGTAGTGCCTCCGTGTGGTGGTCACCCTCTAACATGTCTGATTGATCCTATCCATAGGAAGTTCACATCTAGCAACCAATAAGTAGTGTACCCTCCGTATAGAATGATCACCCCTGGCGAGGTGACACAAAATGCACTACACATCTTATAATGAACCGTTAATGGAAGTCGTGGGTGTTATAAATAAGACCCTCTCCTACTAGATTTGGTAGTAAAGGATTTTGCTTTTGAAAAATTGTTTCCACACATTACCCATAAACATCGAATGTTTACTAATGCATTAAAAACGGTTTTTGAATTTTATTTTTAAAAAATTGTTTCACGTGCATCCAAGTAGTAACAATATAATCAAATGCCAATCACAAATGAAGCACATAAAATAAAAAACTAAAATTGAAAATAAAGGCATTCATATGCCTCTATCTCCATAGAACCTCCTTCTTGGTTTGATTGTCTCCTTGCTCCATCTTCATGGACTTTCTAATTCTATTATATTAGTCCTATGCTTCTTTTGAAGCTTACAATTTATCTAGAAAAAGAAATAGCAACAATAGAGTATAAAGGCTTGGAAAACCGGTGCGAATTTCCTTTTCGTAGGATTGAAGTCACAGCGCCCTTTACACATGCCTTAAACCAAACCAAAAAAAAATTAAAAAAACAACATATACCAATCTCAAACATTTTTAAATATGGAATATAAAATTCTTGTTGCCATGGGAGATAGTGGACTAATCTTGTTGCAAAAAGGGTTAGTCGCACGCACAACCACGCATATGTAACAAATATATGTAACTATTGGGACCCCTAATTGATTCACACAGTATATAAACTCTTTACATACTGAATTAGAACTTAAAACAACATCACAATTCTCTGTCATACTTTGATCGATCGACAATGGTTCGATCGATTGAACACAGTTCAATCGACTGAACTTCCAGTTTCACGGAATGATTTGAAAAATTTACAAAAAAATTAAAATTAAAATACACAATTTTAAAATCCTTTAAAACTGTGAATAGAATACCTAGACAGAGAATCTGTCTTGATCGATCGAAACACATTCAATCGATCGAACAAAACAATATTTGATTGATCGAAGCAAGTTCATCCCTTGAGAATAGCGAGATTCAATCGATCGAACATATTCGATCGATCGAACCTACCATGCATCCAATGCAATTCCAGATTTGCATTCTGCTACGAGAATACTGCAACAATAGATTAATGACGATGCAGTTTCAAAAACAGTTCTAGAATCAATATGCAAATCAAAACTAGTGTTCCAAAACGCATTTATAGATCCAAACAAGCGTGGCTCTGTTACCAAATGAAGAAAAAATTAGGTTTAAAATTTATTTTTAAACACGCAGTAGAAAGATTAAGTTTCAAAAACTTATTGGTAGCCCAGGATCTACTACTCGTTAATTCCATAGATGCGTACTAACAAGAGGGGAGAAGATTTATACCTCAGGTCTTGAACCCAATTCTGATATTCTTCTTCCTTGGTGATGTAGTAGCCTGCACTAGGTAGTCTTCAACTTTATGTCTCCTATGAATGATTCTCGGAGAGGCTAGAGATGGTGGGATCTCTAATAGAGAGGAAAGAGAAGGTTTGGGTGCTCTTAAAATAGTTTCTGCAGCTTCTGGCGTATTAAAACGATGAACCCTTTTTTCTGGACTCAACTGACCTATTTATAGATTCCTAGAACCAACCTAATGTTCAAGCGATCGATCGAAGCAACTTTGATCGATCGAAGCGACTTCGATCGATCGAAGCTTCGATCGATCGAACCATATTCGAGCGATCGAACCCGTTTAGACTTCAATCGATCGAGACTCCTTTGATTAATTGAACTTATCTTGACAAGATCCTCATGTGCCATTCCAAGCATCCAAGCAGAGCTAAGAGTGGGACCTCCTAGGCTCTTTATTGTTGGCTCAAACCAATTGTTAATTCCGATGACCAAACTCTTTGATCAGCAAACTAACCAACTGATCAGTTAACATTCATAATCATATTCAGGAAGTCGGATAAAATGGTTACTGTCAACCTGAATCATGATTACTTCTGTATTCCTTGAGTCCCATTCACCTCTCATGATTACCAAACATGTTGATAACTACTTATCAACAAGAATGCAGTTCTCAGTAATCAACTTGGTGACATTCTCAAGGGAATGCTTATTTGAATCAGAGGGTAGATTCTATCTTGACAATATATGTTCACAACCCTATGAACATGACATACCCAAGATACATAGGTGTTGATCTTCTATAAACCTCATTGATTGGTAAGTCAAAGCAACCATATCCACAGTCTGTGTTCATCATCGTCTCAAGATTAATAACACGTAACTTATACAAGTTATGAGTTTCTATCGACTGTTTAACAGACTTGAGTGTCAATAGGAAAGCTCAGGTCTGTCAATGCACGATAAGCACTAGCATATTAACTAAGAGTTACACTTATTGAGATTCATCACTCCATCTAATGGTAGTTAATCATACTATAGTGTATACCTCATAAGATATCCAGTTTCATCATCCACTGTGACAAGCTCTAAGTATCAAAGAATAGTAATTCGTATCTCATTGTATGCATCTCATACATACACGAATTACTTACTATGACACTTAAGGATTAACAATCATCTCATAAAAGAAACATACATAATGAAATGTAAAGCTAATATCCATATATTAAATTGCTAATGTCTCATACATAAAGTAATGGTTTGAGGGCACAAACCCAATAGGGACACCACCAACACATTCTACTTTGAGTTCAGGGAGATGACGATGACCCCACTCAAATTTAATATGATTACTAGGATTCCCTTCGGTGGGGGAGGGGAATGCATGTGGTACCTTGCTATGTTGGCGGAGTGGGATCAGGTACCCGTGCTTTTGGGAGTGGCCCCAGACAAGCCCTTGGATACATCCAAGTGGTTCCTTGACACGTTCAAGGACCAGGAGAGCTTCTTAGATGAATAGATGGCTTAGGGATTTATTAGGTACATGCTAGGGTGCTCCCTGCTGAGCACCAAGGGCAACCGGATCTCTGTCGCGCTGATGGGGTCTCTGAAGCATATGAATCGCATCTACGAGTACGACTGGGCCGGCACTAAACTTTATATTCTCTATAGGCACATGGGAGAGCTCTCCTAGGATCATCCAGCCTACAGGCATCTTCTAGATAGCGTTGGAGGTATATTACCCGCTTTGTATATACATTTTTATTTTTTATTAATTTTTCATTCAGACTTATAAACCTTATATTTTTCTTCCTTTTTGTGCAAATTTTATCCTATGAGTACCTCCATAAGACGCCGCCCTCGACACGGCCAACGGACGCTGTTGTCATGCCCCAGGCATGGAAGTGGCAAAAGGACCACGTCAGGCGAAAGACGGCCCACAATTTTATTGCTTTCAGGAACTTTTTGATGAACCTGAGAGAGCCGCACATCCATTAGAAACCTTGGGTTGATGTGCTTGCTACCCTTCCCTTAGAGAGATGGATATCAACAGGCTACGACCCATTGAGGTTATTATTGGATGGCCCAGACGCTCGGGAGTGGTACCTGGGAGAGAGAGTGACCCGATAGTCTTTGATGGCTCCCATTTTTCACGTGCCTTGTCCTCCTCCCAGTTCTATGAGGGTGGTTGAGAACCTTCATGGTAATGCATTCTCAGCAGCCCTGAACGATCTGTCTATTCAGGATTTTCTGGAGCCTCTTAAGGGGTATGCAGCTTTCCATGTTGCCAAGCTGATGAAGAACTTCCCTCTGATGGAAGTGACACAGGTAAATTTCTTTCAACTTTTTTCTTTTTTCATTCTCTATTTAGTCCTTTCCATTTTATTGAATTCTTTTTCCTTTCTATCCAGCATGTTCATGTTGCTCTACCACCATGGGATTGGAGCTCCAGACAATCTTCCAGGGCGAGCAGGGCATGACCATGCTCCTTCGATATCATACGAGTGCTCCCACCGTCCTGGTCTAGTATGATCATGTCCCAGGGACTATGCCGAAGAGGGTTTACTTTATGCCCATAGCGTGAGGGAGTGGGTCCATGGATGAGAGTGGAGGGTAACTTCATATAACCTGACTTGGACTTTGCATTCTCCCCATCTTTCTAATCCTTTTCTGGTTTTCTGATTCAGGCTAACAGAGCTCGAGTAGCTGGGGAGGCTCAGCTGAGAGCTAAGGTAAATTTTCACTGTTATTTTCATTTATCCCATTTACACTTTCATTTATCTTTCAATTTTGTTTAACCCAATCAGTTATTCAATCTCTTTCCTTGTTTAGGAGGAAGTCAACAAGGCCCTGACCATACGAGTGAGAAAGCTTGAGCAGCAGCTCAGAGCGGGCCCTAGTGGAGCTCATGGAGCACCAGTCGAGGCGGAGACGAAGGCGAAGGTAGAGGTGGAGGTGGAGGCCATGGCACTGGGAGCGATACGGAATCAGAGCAGAAGCCACTCTGACGTGTCACTCGCCAGACTCGAGGTCGGGGGCGAGGTTGACCCCATCTCTCTTTTATCTTTTTATTTTGAATGTTTGGAGAGGATACTTACTTATTGGATGATTATATATATACTTATGTTTGTTGGTGGCTCTAGGATAGCCGGGATAGGATAGGCACCTGCATACTTTATTATCATTTTTACTTTTCTGTGTGCTTCTATTTGATAATTGCGACCGTGGCATAGTTATGCATTTCATTACTTGTTAATGCTGCATTTTATGAATGTGGCCATGGCTTGGTCTTGCATTTTATTTTCCGTGAGTGATGAATGCTTATGAATGTAATCATGTCTTTATTATTCATTTTTTTATGAATGATGAATGCGACCATGGCTTGGTCTTGGGTACGTGATGCGATATGATGCACACAATTTATTGTATATTCAATTTTTTCTTTGTAGGTTGTGCTGAAACATTACAAATAGGCTGTGGCAAAAAATAGCTTCCTTGCGGCACTCTGATCGGCGACGAATAGTTTCAGCTTATAGTCCTAAAGTTACGCTTTTTAGCTCATTTCATTTAGTTATTAGTTGTTTTTTAATAAGTATTCTATATTTTGTAGGTTTTGGATCTTTAACTTGATAATGCACAAAAATCCAATGATTAGTGGCTTTGGAAGTCATTTTGGGCTCAAAAGTTGATTCTGGTGAAAGCTGAATGCAGTCACAGCCTTGAAAAATTACATTTTTGACCTTGAAGACTTTGGATTTGAGAAATTTCTCCAGAGATATAAAATGTAGATCTTTGAGTTATAAATGCGTGGCGGCAAACGGCGAGTCCATCCAAGTCCGAGTCAAAAGTTATCGCAATTCTACGATCGGTACGCAAAGTTGAGAAAATCTTGAAAAAGCTGAGAAAAGGCAACTCGCTGGAGCGGCCTGCTTGCGCGATTTTAGGGATCGCGCGCGAGTGGCCTGCATGACCGACCCATACCAAAAATTCGAAGATGCATATTTCGATGTCTTGAAGAGCCCTGTGTGAACGGAATTGGCTGAATACGTCCAAAAATGTAAATAAAGCAGTTTTAGTGCGATTAGGTTTCGGAAAGCTTTCAAAACTTGCTCCAAATCTATATATATCCTGTTTTAAGTCAAATTAGAGGTTACACAATATTATACACATCCTTCTACAACGAAAAACTTCAGCCATTGGAGAGAAGAAATCAAGGAGAAGAAGAAGATGACCAAGGATTCCCATGGCCTCCTCCATCAACCTCTTGCCAATCTTCGATTCTATGGCGGCTTAGACCTAGATCTAGGGTTTCAATGAAACCTTAGCCAAGTAATAGGGTGTTATTTACGTTTTTATTTTAGATTTATTATGTATGGATGATGATTACATGTTTTGAGGATTTTGAATAATAAAATCGTACTTCTGTTGGTTAAATCATTGCTTTTAAAGTTTATTCTTGTCTTAGATCTACTTTGAATGTCATGTGCTAAATGATCTATATTTGCTATGCTTGTATAGATTATTTACATGTAATGGTGCTTAATTGAATTGTGATATCAAGTCGTCAAATAGTTCATGCCTAGGGAAGACGGAGTGTGTCGCAACCCTAGTTTAGTAAGAAACACTATGTGCCAACAGAAGATGCATTATGTTGATGCTTGAATCGTAGTTATCTTAGTGACGAAGGAATTGGGCTTATAGCTACGATTCCCCATTATCATCCAATGTAATAAGCTAATTGAATGCATAGATACACTTTTTATGAAGCTGGTGGTGGATTTGCAATCCTAGGTTCAATTCCCATATTTATGAAAACAACTTTTAATTGCTTTCATAGTTTAGATTTATTTTCACTGTTCTTAGTTTAATTAAAATCAAAATCAAAGTTCTTTTTTCTTAATTATCTAGACTTAGTGTTTTTAAAAGTAAAGTGCATTAGTAATTCAATCTCTGTGGGCTCAACCTTTACTTCCACACTACAAATCCTTAGAAAGTAAAGCATACTTTTATATCTTGATTCTGACAAGATCAATTTTTGGCGCCGTTGCTGGGGATTGCAAATTACTACCTTTAGCTGTAGAATCTTAGTTTAGTTAATTCGTAAATATTATATTAGATTTTCATTTTCTTATTTTCATTTTTCTTTCGAATTGCTAAAAAACTTGTCCGTATTTTGCAGCTCTCAAGTAGTCAAATCACAAGTTCGAGCGGAATAGCGGTGCACATCAGTGGAGCTTATGTGAATTATAAATAAAAAGTGCAATAAATCAAAAATTCAAGTAAATTGCTTCCTTTAAAAATCACTTCAAACCACTATAAGTCAGGGCGCTGTAACGCACTATTTGCATTAGTTAGGGGTGATTTGCACGTGCATTAGCTAGGAAACACGGGGCACTGGACTTTGACGCGAATAACTGCATAACAGGATAACTTTCATGTATCATAGTAGTTGTGTGCTTGTTGTCTTGTTTATGTGGTTGCTTTTCATATTTGTTTGAGTCAGTCTTTATGTTAGTGTCATTTTTTTCATTTATGTTTGGTATGCGTTCGAGTAAACCTGAATTGTATCCTTTAAATCTTGAACTCGAGCAAACCCCTAGAGTCCTTAGGTCCTCAACCCAAGCTTCTAGAGCTCGATTGTTGTTAGACGACGAATTAATTCCGAAATCGTCGTCGTTATTTCAGGCCGAAATTCAAAGCACCCTTAAACATTTACGAAAACCTCAAACTATTAACATCGCACCTATTCCAATGGCCGACTTAGGAAATAACAGGAATAACCAGAATAATGTAGGCAACCCTAACATACCTCTGTCTTCGCTGTTAAAAGACTATTTCACTCCTACGGCCTACACACCACCTTCATGCATAGAGTTACCGGAGGTGATGCATCTCACTTTGAGATAAAGTCATCTACCATCGCGCTCCTTCCTTCTTTCCATGGTTGTGTTAAAGATGATCCGTATCACCACTTAGGAGAGTTCCAAGATATATGTGCTACATTGAAAATCCAAAATTTGACTGATGATGAACTTAAATTGTGTCTCTTTCCATTTTCCTTAAAAGATAATGCTAAGTTGTAACAACACTAAAATTTCTAGCCAATTTGACTAATTATTCAATTAATTGTCGTTAGTAAATATTAGTTGGGTGTGCCTCAGTAACACACAGTTGAAATTTAAGTTTGTAGAACCCATAAATTTAATTGCTAGTAAGCATGTTTAAATTGTTAGTAATACCAGTAATATTTCCCCGTTGTTTTTTTTCTAATGTTTCACCATTACTATGACATGAAATTTTGAGCTTTAATTAAATCATACGATAGATTTTTGTATGACCGAGTTACAATTTTTTGTAGAATAACGAGTTTAGTTTTGGCTAGTGCTTAGAGGCCCGTGAATGTGTTAAATTGTGTTTTTAGCATTTGAATTAAGTGCCCGGGGTCATGGGTACTCATTGGGCTAATTATTTTGTCACTTTAGAATGCATTTTCGGGCCCATATGAAGTCTTTTTGTGAGCCCGTAAGACAAAAAATGGGATTTATATATTTTTGTGTATTTTATTGACATGTGTTGTCTGTGTAGTATACATATACATATATTAAAACCCTAGCCCCTATATTAAAAAAAATGGAAGAGAAGAAAAGAGAATAGACGTTTTTGTGTGTGTGTGTATGTGTGAGAGAGAGACAGAGAGAGAGAGAGAGAAAGAGAGAGAGAGAGAGAGAGAGAGAGAGAGAGAGAGAAGAAGAAGAAGAAGAAGAAGAAGAAGAAGAAGAAGAAAAAGAGAGTAAGAGAAGAAAAGAAAAACCCCAAATTTTTTCTTTTGCGTAATCATCATCAACTTTGAAGCCCTAAATTGGTGAGTTAATCATTTGTTTCATTTTGTTTTCGTTACAATTTCTCATCAATTAGTATTAGGTTGAGTAAATCATAAGAGGACCCATGAAATCATGTTAGAGTATGTATATATAGGTATATTTAAATACATGTTTGACCGTTGTTATTGGAATTTAACTTTGAGATTTATTTTGCTGATTTTTGGATTTATTGAAACGAGCTCGGACCAATTTGAGAATAAAATTATAAATAATTTGTAAGTTGTTTATTTTAAGATTCTGCCCCGTGTCCCATGTAAAACGCGATTCTGCACACTTTTTCTCTAATTGTGTTTTTCATGATTTTACACCGTTTGGGCAGAAATTGACAATTACAGTAGCAGCGAACACATGTCTAATTGAATATTTTACAATATGGAGAATATGATTTCTTATTACTTGTTTCATGTATGCTAATATTGAATTTTTGGTTGAGGTAATCGTATCAGAAATAATTGGCTTTATATTTTGGAAATTTTGATAAAGGTAAACTAGATACGTTGAATAGCATATTGATGATCTTGTAATTCGATCAAAAAATATTGTAGAGCGATTGTTGTGGGTAAATTGATAAAAACCTATATTGTGATAAATTGGAATGCATCTAAAAGATAGAGATATGATTGGACTATGATGAGACAGAACTATGTGATAAATGTGAAATTCACAAATATTGGGATAATACGAACGATAAGTGATAAATGCAACATAATTCCTTAGTGTTCACTGCTCCCCGTTATGTGATATGTTTTTTTGGTAGCTCAACTTGCTGAGTGTACCATTTTGCCAGTGCCTTCGTGATCAAGCTGGCCTAAGCCTTATGCCCGACTTATTTGTTACACGTCTAGGCATATTGACCAAACTTCTGTGTGTATACTTAGTTTGGTTGATACCCCAACCAAACTGGCACCGAAGTGGATGTTGGTAGTATGTCCGGGCACAAATGGGATATATGTGTGGGCTGTTCCACGGAGGGTGGCCAAGTTGTGAACCTAGGGAACACAAAGATAAATTTAATGCTAATAAATAATAAAAATAGATTATTTCATAAGACTGATAAGCATGAAATAATGAACGCGGTGTTTAAGTTAGAATGTGGACGGCTTATGGATGGAATTATTCACCTGGTTTGTGATCATTCGATTTATAGGATGGTGGGCCCACTAACTTTTATGCAGGGCTGGCTCCCCATAGATATCCGACTGGTAAGTATTCGGTTAGTATTAGTTGGGTTTGGGACCACTGCCACCACATTAAAGGAAACTACTATTATGTTCTGAAATGTGTGTGGAACTACTGTTCTAACTCGACAGAGATCATGTGTGATGGTGTTGCTTATTTTCTATATGACGATAATATATAAGGTGTCTTGGTTATATTTTCTTTTTGAGTATTTTTTGGAGTCTATGGGACACCGATGTTCCCTAAGACTCATTTAATATTTTTGTTTAACTCATACCAGTATTTTATATACTAATGCATTCAGAGCATTTCTATATGAAACATAGTCGAATGTATGTGCAGGTCAGTAATGGAGAAAATTTTCTGTGGAGCTTTATCTGTGTGAAGAGATTGTTGTTGTGCCATTTTTTGTCAGAGTTGTATTTATTTTCTTCTTGTACTTAAGGGTTATTGCTGGTAATGTTGGCCATGTTTGTATAATTGCTATGAGGATTGTATATTGGGTATTGGGAACGTTTTAGTTGCTCTGACTAGAGGTTGTAATAGAGGTTATTCTTTCATAGCTTTAATTGTAAATGAAAAGATTTTTTATTATTAAAGAGAACTAGAAATGTTTATTTCGTTTCCGTTTGTCAATTTAAGTGATTTAGTTGATTTAGCTTTAATCAAATGGATTTGAGAATTTTTGGAATCTTGTGAGTTGCTTTTTTTTTTAAATGGAAATGTGGTGGTTTTATTTTAAAAGAAATGGAGATTTTATTATAAAGTTTTTAATCAGGTTTTTAACAACGGATCTATGTCCTTATTTAAGGAGTATTAAATATTGTTTTCAATAAATTATCTTTTAGCTTGTGTAAGGGTGTCACTTTCGGGGTTTTGGAAATTGTATATTAGTCTAGATACATGCTCTAGATTAAATATTTGGTTGTCCAAAAATCGGGGTGTGACATAAGTATTGGCTCCAATCTCTAGAGCCAAATACCATCAAGAGATGGGAAGCGTTGCATACTGCGATCTAACAAAAGATTTTCCCTATTACGTGTACAAATTAAATTCGAAAATCTATAATAAACTTTGTGATGCAAGATGGGGAAACACTATATGATACATGGGAATAATTTAAGGAAATTTTACGCACTTACCCCTATCATCAAATCCCTAAGTGGCAATTGGTTCAAATCTTCTATGAGGGACTTGGTCCCTCTGTTCACAACACAGTCGATGTTGTTTGTGCAGGAATGTTCCTCCACAAAAGCGCCGACGAGGCTTGGAAATTTTTTGAAACATTAAGTGAGAATTCGATGCATCAAGCCATGTCGGTACGTCCTGAGGGGTGTCTTCCACCTAAACCCAAGCGAGAGGAGTGTTTCGAGTCAAGTCATTCAATTGAAATACAAGAACTATCTAAAACAACTTGACCGATTTATGACAATGAACCAAACATCGGGCTCACCCTCTTCTGAAATTTGCCAAATATGTTCCGATTCTTCACATTCTACACTTGCATGCTCATCCGCGTCTCAATTTCTGTAATTCGTGGAACAACACATACACTCTATTCAACGATTCCCACGAAATAGTTATAATCCTATGACAACTAATTTTCCTAATACTTATCGACCCCAATTTCAACAAAGTCAAAACCAACATCGCCCTCCTAATCCGAGCCCTCCGAGGGATAACGCTTTTGAGGCAAAGGTGTTCGCGTCCCTTAAGACTATCGAAACGCAAGTGCAAGCATAAGCACAAATAGTGCACTCTCACACACAATCCATTGCAAAGCTTAAGTCCCAAATGGGACAACTAGCTAACACGATAAGTCATCAAACAAAAAGTAAGTTGCCTAGTCAGACTATTCAAAATCCTAAGGGACAATATGAGATTGAGGGTACGAGTAAGCAAGTAAATGCCTTCTCGACTAGGATGACTACGCGTGAGGAAGAAGTTATAGAGATTCTGAGAGACTATTTACAAGATGGGTACATTAATTTGAATCAAGAGAAGGGTGTGGACACGAGCCGAATTAGGAAAGGAAATGAACCGGTCCCGACTAATTATATTTCGAAAATGCCAATCCAACCAAACATTGAGGAACCGTCACATTTTTCAAAGAAAGGGTCAAAAACTGAAGATATACTTGAGGTATTTAAACAAGTTAAAATCAATATTCCATTTCTCGATGCTATTAAACAAATTCCCGCATACGCTAAATGTCTTAAAGACCTATGCACTCAAAAGGGCAAGTTGCGCAGTCATATTCCGAAAAAGGTCTTTCTTACCGAAAAAGTAAGTTCAATCTTCCAATACGCTCCTCCAAAGTATAAGGATCCTGGAACGCCAACCATTTCTTTCCATATAGGTGACACTTTAATCCATCGGGCTCTCCTTGACTTAGGAGCAAGTGTTAATCTCTTACCTTACACGGTTTACAAACAGTTAGGTCTAGGTGAACTTAAACCCACGACCGCTACCATACAATTAGCGGATTGTACTGTTAAAATTCATAGAGATAAATGTTATTATCCTTTCAATTTCATGGTCCTTGACATCGAACCAGTGATAGATGCTAGGAAACACACTCCTGTCATTCTTGGTCGTCCATTCTTACCAACCGCAAACGTGCATGTCAATTGTCAAACGGGGGTGATGAAGGTGTCGTTTGGGAATATGAACCTTAAATTAAATATATTTAATGCTATTAATCAACCTCCCAAGGATGACGATTACCCATGTGTGGTAGAGAGTGAGGTTAGACAAGCAAATGGACCCAATAAAGTAATAAACATGAATAAAGGGAAGGAGATAATGCACAATGAATAGAAAAATCCTAATAACCTGGATCCTAATGATGAATTTACTCAGAAGGTGAGAAATCAATTTGAGCATAATCAAGGAGAACCGTCGATCGAGTTAAAAAATAATGGCATTATTTCTGCTTTCCATCGGAGTCTCCGTCTTGTCTTCATGGGTACAAACACTGAGTTACGGCCTCCATGAGTCTTGAGCTAGAATGGTCTAGCTAAAGACATAAAAGATAGCGCTTCTTGGGAGGCAACCCAAGCTTTTATCATTCTGGTTTCTCATTTTTGTATACTCTTCGGTCGTTTTGGGTCAGTTTTGAGTCAATTTTGGACCTTCAGGACAGGTTTAGGGGTCAGGGTTAATTTTTTTTGAACTTATTTACATTGAAAAGAAGAGAAAAGAGAAAAAAGACATGTCGTGCACGCGGGATCGTACAGACGAGAATATCGCCCGCGCGGTCTTTTTCCTTAGAATTTTTTCTGTGTGAAACTTAAAAGCAACCATAGATCTATCTCGCCAAGGGACTCGCGCGCGCGAAGGTCGCTTGCGCAGCCCTCTCGCGCAAGGGGGGTTTTTTGTTTGTTTTTTTCTCTATTCTCTTACCTTCTTTATCCCAAACCTGGTCAGTTGTTTTCTTATCTTTTCTGTTTGCTCCCTTAGGACCCTTTTAGATCGAGTCTTTCTTTATTTTGATAGTTTCGTTTGTGTTTTTTTTTTTTTTTTCGTTGAGTCTTTCAGTTTTAGTTTAGTTTTTCAACAAGTATGCCATAGTCTGCATTACATATATATATTGGCTATCATTGTTATTTTGTTTGTTTATTTTCTTTTATCAAGTATTGACAGGTGAATTAGTGCTTCATTTGGAGTAATTGAACTTTATCACCTTATTTATATATGTTTACCTATTTTGTGATTGCTGAGATGGAGGTAATGTCCTTCATTACGTACTGATGATGCCGAAAATTGGTAAGAGATATTCAAAGAGAGATATTGGGACACAAGAATTTGTATGTGGTTCGGTCCCGTTTACGAGGTGACCTACGTCCACGTGGTTGCGTCAGTGCACTTCACTAGCAGATCACCGGTGGGCCTGGTGAGCCAACAGTTGGGTGGCACTACCAGTAAAACCAACCGGGTGTATGTGTATAAGTGAGAATTGTATGCTATTCTTTTTGTTATAATGCCCCCTTTCAATAGGGGTTGGTGGCCTCTTTTATAGATGCAAGAGACCTCCCGTACAAGGTAAGTTTATAGATTAGGAAGCCTAATCTATTTACAGCCTGATTTACATGAATTTAGGGATGTTTCCTAAGTGGTTTAGGAAACTGCCTGCTCCTTCCATATAATCTTCTAACTGGGATAGGAAACTGCCTGGAGGCTTGCTAACCAAGCAATCACGCCTATTGGGGGCGCTCCCACCGTGTGGCCCATCTGGAAAGAACCACGGAACTTACGACCAAGCCGGGCAATTTTACGTAACAGCCCGGGATGGCTGTGTAGTCAATCCAAATTCAAGATGACTTGGCTTCTCTATGCTGAGGTGGTGAGAGGCCCAACTTTGACCAGATATTTTAGTACATATCAGTTGCCCCCCATTTTTGAAACTGAGGTGAGGCCTCATCGGATAAGATTCAAAAATTAGTATCGCCCCGGGGGACCATCCAGTAGAGAGGTCGGGTATCTACCCCGGATCAGACCGGTCGCATCAGTCAGCCGGGTCCAGACCGAGCGATAACCCTGTGGGACCATGGTTGGCATCTGCCACGTGCCAACTAATGGTTGGCTTGGTTAGAATCCAGCGAGGCCGGTCTTAAAGTAACTGAGCAGTTGCATGATAACCGAACCGTCTCATCAAGCATTTAATGCACACGCCTTTGAGGCGACGCTTCACGTGCTCGAGGTGACAGCTGTTAGGCAGTTTCGGCGGGAAAGTGTTTGAACCATTGGATCTGCTTTGATCTTGGCCGTCTGTGCTCCTTATATAAGGAACACTTGCCCATTTCTTGAATTCCTACTGCCAAAATGTATATTCCCGAGCGGTTTGAGAGCAAAAAGTCCCCGGTTAGGATTTCTGAACCCTTTCTTGCATTGATTTTGTAAGTTTTTTTCCCCTCCAAGTTCCTTCTTCCCCCCTTCCCTTTTCCTTTCCAAAACGAGGATGGAGGGAGTGAACTCCCTAGGAATCGAGCGAGAGTGGGATTTTTTCCTCCTTAGAGTTCTATTCTTTCTTTAGGTTAGGAGGTACCTTGGGCCAATTGAACTGAGCGGGTGTCCCCAGAGTAGTCTTAAGAGAGTGCCACCTAGCATTAAGGACCATTTACTCTCTGCCTTTTAGGTTAGTGACACTACCCCCTCTATATATCAGGCTTGGGGTCTCTGACCCATACTTAGGCCGTAACCTACTTCCCCATCCAACCATAGGAGTACCAAAAATGGAGCATTCTGACTTCGATTATGCTTCCCGATCAGAGGATGAGATGTCCCTGTTGGGAACACCTGACACCAGCTTGGATCCACCTTCTGCCTCCCCATATAACCATCAGAGTGAGGGCAGGATTCCTATTCACATGTTCGATAGTGAGTCTGACCAGGAGGCCCCCGTTGCCTCTGTTTCCCGGGGCGAAGGTGATGAGACACCGGGAAGACTCGACCCCGAGGTCGTGTTTGCCTGTGAGTCTTCCTCCTCTACCCTGCGCTCTCAAGATCTCGTGCGGATTAGGGAGAGGTATTTGCTCCCTTACGATTCTTCCTTACCCATTAACCCTGGCGGAGGGCACCTTTACCAGCCATGCTTCGTCACCCTGTTTGAGGATGCACTGATGGCTAGCCTCCACCTTTCACTTCACCCAGTCGCCCGGGATGTCCTGATTTACCTCGAGATTGCTCCCGGGCAATTATCTCCCAATGGGTGGAGGTTCTTAATGGGGTCAATCTCCCTTTGGCCCCAAGCCTTCGGGTATGAACTCACGCTTCAAGAGTTTTTATGGGCGCACTGTCCGTTCCCTGTACACCGAGAAACCGGGTTCTTCTTTTTTGCAGCCTAGCAGGGCCGAAAGATCATTGTCAACTACCCGAGCAATAAATAAGAGTGGAAGAGCAAGTTCTTCCAAGTGTCCACCCTTGGTCTTTGCGACCCAGTCCTGGGAACCTAGCTAAGGACTTCCTGGGTGGGGAAATTGAGGGATAAGACTGCTCGGTATGCCTCTTTTTGCTTTCCCTTATCATAGAAGGTTGTACATCTGCTAACTGTTTTCATACTTTTTGTTACAGCTGGGTCGACTAATCCTCCAGGGATCCCCGTGGAGTGTCAGGCTAGGGTCTTAGGTTTGGAGGACTTGCCTACCAACATCTGGAACATACTATTCCGGACGGGCAATTTCGTCCATCTTATTCTCCAGAGGAACCCGTCCAAGCTCCCACCTTTCCTCCAATCATTCCTGGTGAGCGCCTGGCAACCTGTATTTCTGTTCCACATTTCCCTTTGCTTGCCTCCTCTGTTTACTGACTGGGTAATTTTCTTTTCTGCAAAAATGTCCCCCAAGAGGGATCTGGAGCAGCTGAGGGCCAGATAGGCTGCTGTCGATACTGCTGCTGCCGCCGTCCAGTTGGTGGTGGCCCAGGGAAAGAGACCCACCACTGAGGCCTTGGGCAGTGAGCGTCCCCTTAGGCGGATCTGGCACGAGACTACAAATCATCCGGAACCCGTAGGGACGTCAGCTCCCCAAGTGGTGGTGGTTGAGGAAACAGAACCCTGGGCGGACGCACCTTCTACCTTGCCAATAGGAGGACCTGCTGAGGTTAGGGAGAGGGTGAAGTCCACCCTAATCCCTAGTCAGGTGGAGACATGCGCAGGCCTGTCTCCTGAAGACTTTCAGGGCTGACTTTACAACCTTTCTCATATGGTGAGCTTCTTCGTCTCCTGCACGGTTTCTTTCCTTCCCCTTTTTCTTTTTATTTACCATGTTGACTGACCAGTCCTCTTTCTTTTGTCGCAGGTTGGCTACATGGCCGTTGGGTCTGAGTCTCTCCTGTCTCCTTGGTCGGGAAGGCCATAACCACTGAAGCTGCCTTGTCAAAGGAGCGGGTGGAATCAGAGGCCGGGAAGACTGCCCTAGCCATCGAGAAGGACAAGAACAAGGCATTGGCCTTGAGCTTGGGGGAAACCCAGGCAAATCTGTCAGCTATTTAGGTCGATTTAGAAGCTTCCCGAGCCCTTACAGCGGTGGCTGAGGCCCGAGCAAAGGCCGCAGCTGAGCTGACGGCCGCTGAAGCCAAGGAGAAGGCGTTTGCTGATGGCTTCTTCCAGGGCTACGAGGATCTGAAATGGCGGGTCGCCGAGGATCACCCCGAGTGGGACATCACGTCCTATAAGGGGATTGACCCTATTTTAAAGGTCCCACCCAGTGTACTTTAGGAACTTACCCTATTTTACTGTCCGGGCAGTTTTCCTCTGATCACTGTAGGTACTTAGAACATTAGGATTCCTAGCCCAGTTAATGATCGGTGTGATTTTCTATTTCGGTCTGGTACCCCACTGCCCCCCAAGCATTTTGCAAAGGTGGGAGTTTAGGAGTGAGGGACCGTAGGAAACCGACCTGGAACATGGGTGGCTACAAGGTCATTTGAGGCTTGCCATCATCAGCCACCTAGGGGGTTTGCCCCCATCGTCGGTTGGACCTAGGCGAAGCTTGCGCCTCGGGGTTAGGCCCGAGGTCTTTTTATGCCTTGGTTTTGAGCCAAGGTCTTTTATGCCTCGGGTATAATCCCTAGGTCTTTATGTGCCTTGGTTTTGGGCCAAGGTCTTTCAATTTTGCACAGAACACTGTTAGGAATAATTTCATGAAGTAAAATAGAAAATCTTTAATTCATTTAAAAATTTATTGTGATTGCTCAAGTAGAGCTACAAAAAAATCCTAGCCAGTGCTAACCCACTCATCCCCGAGCACTACTGAAAGTATTTACGGAGGTGTTGTATGTTCTATGGGTGAGAGAGCTCATTCCTGTCCAAAGTTTGCAACCAGTAGGTGCCCGGTCAGTTGATCTGGGTGACCATATACGATCCTTCCCAGTTTGGCCCCAACTTCCCGTGGCCCGGGCTTTGGTAGACTGGTTTACCGCCTTCAGGATGAGGTCTCCCACTTGGAAACCCCGAAGCTTGACCTTGCTGTTATAGTATCGGGAGACTCTTTGTTTGTACGCTGCCACCTTTAGATAGGACCAGTCTCTTCTTTCTTCTACCAAGTCGAGTTCTGTTCTGAGGGCCTCTTCATTGCTCTGATCGATGATGTTTGAAACCCGGTAAGAGGGTAACCTGAGCTTTGTGGGGACCACCGCCTCGAAGCCATAAGTGAGTGAGCAAGGTGTTTCGCCTGTTGCCGCTCAGGGAGTTGTGTGGTAGGCCCTTTGGCATCTTCAAGCCTTGATTTAATTGACTAAAGAATAGTCTGATTTGTCACCTCAGTTTGGCCATTGGCCTGGGGGTGCTCGGGGGATGAGTAGTGATTGGATATCCCGTAGCCCGAGCAGAACTACCTGATAGCGAGGTATCAAATTGCCTACCGTTGTCACTAACCAGAACCCGGGGGATGCCGAACCTACTGAGGATGTTCCTCTCCACAAAGTTTTCCATTTTCTTCTTGGTGATTATTGCTAAGGGCTCGGCCTCTGCCTACTTGGTGAAGTAATCCATGGCAATGACAGCGAACTTGACTTGTCCCTTTCCCATTGGTAGGGGACCGACAATGTCAATGCCCCACTGAGCGAACTGCCAGGGGCTGAGGATTGGCGTCTGAAGTTCTCCCGGACGGTTTATCATGGGAGAAAATCTTTGGCACGTATCACACCTCTTGACGTATTCTTGGGAGTCTTTGGCCATGGTCGGCCAATAGTAACCTTACAGCAGGGCTTTATGTGAGAGTGCCCGGCCTTCGATGTGGTTCCCGCACACCCCTTCATGGATTTTGTACAGTATTAGTTAGACCTGTGCAGGGTGGACACAGCGGAGGTACGATATAGAAAATCCCCTTTTGTAGTGGATGCCATCAATGATGTGGTACCTTACCGCTCGATATTTAACCCGATAGGCTTCTTCCTTTTTGTCTGGTAACGCGCCTGTTGCCAGAAATACCATGATTGGGTCCATCCAGCTAGGTTCTAGGGTGGCCGGTTCGACCTCCATGCATTCTGAGTTGAACACACTTGGCTCGGGCAGGTACTCGATTCTTATCCCGGGCAAGTCTAACTCAGAAGATAAAGTAAGGTGACTAACCGGTCAGCCCTAGTGTTTTGCTCCCTAGGTATCTGCGTGACAGAGAACCCCTTAAGTTTCTTTGAAACTGCTTGGACAAGGGCTAGATAAGATACCGTGTTATGCTCTCGAGCCTCATAATCTTGATTGACTTGATTTACCACGAGCTGAGAGTCGTTGTACCCTTGAATTTGCAGTACGCCCATTGAGGTTGCCATTTGTAATCTGACCAACAAGGCTTCATACTCAGCCTCATTATTGGAGGCTTTGAATCTGAACCTGAGAGCATACTTAAGCTGGATCCCATTAGGCATGGTTAAGATGATCCCTGTTCCACTGCCCTGTTTGTTGGAAGAACCATCCACCTAAAGTACCCAGGTCGGGATATCTGACTGTAGGCCGGGCGGTAAGGTCGGTGGGGCGGGATCTTCAACTGGGTCTTCTTGGTATGTGAATTCAACAATGAAGTCTACCATTGTTTGTCCCTTGATTGTTGTGCAGGGTCTGTAGACCACTTCAAATTCCTCTAACTCCAAGGCCAATTTGACGAGCCTTCCGGACGTTTCAGGCTTACTCAAGATCTTACGGAGGGGCTGATTCGTAAGGACCATGATAATGTTGGCCTGGAAGTATGGGCGAAGTCTCTGAGCTGAAGTGATGAGGGCGAGAGTGAGCTTTTCAATGCGGGAGTATCTATTTTTTGTGCCTTGAAGTGCTCGGCTTGTGTAATAGACTGAGAATTGCATCCCGTGCTCTTCTCGAATGAGTGCCGAGCTGACTGCCAAGGGCGACATTTCAAGGTATAAGAACAATTCCTGGTCTGGCGCGGGCACTGAGAGTAGAGGGGGCAATGCCAAGTACTTCTTCAGTTCTTGGAACGCTTCCTCGCACTCCTTTGACCATTGAAAAGCCTTACGGAGGATCTTGAAGAATGGATGACACCGGTCGGTAGCTCGGGACACGAATCTGTTTAGTGCGCCCACCTGCCCGGCCAAACTCTGTACCTCTTTGGTTGACCTGGGTGACCGCATGTTTATGATGGCTTAAAATTTTTTGGGGTTTGCCTCAATCCCCCGCCTGCTGACTAGGTGCCCCAAAAATTTCCCGGACGAGACACCAAATGTGCACTTGGCCGGGTTCAACATCATCCCAAACTTTCTCAAAATGCTGAAGGCCCCGGCTAAATGCTCAAGATTGTCAGACTCCTCTTAGCTTTTAACCAGCAGATCGTCATTGTAGACCTCCATGGATTTCCCGATCAAGTCCTTAAACATGTGATTGACCAGGCGCTGATAGGTTGCCCCGGTATTTTTGAGACCGAACGGTAAGGCTTTATAGTAGTAAGTCCCCTGATCCGTGATGAACGAGGTTTTCTCTTCGTCCCTGGGTACATGCTAATCTGATTGTACCCGGAGTAGGCGTCCATGAACGAGAGGAGCGAATGACCAACTATGGAGTCCATAAGGAGATCTATCCTGGGTAGTGGATAGCAGTCCTTGGGACAGGCTTTGTTCAGATCGGTGAAGTCCACACACATCATCCACTTCATGTTTCTTTTCTTGACCAGTACTACGTTTGCTAACCCATTGGGATAGTGGACCTCTTGGATAAATTTTGCTTTGAGGAGTTTATCGACCTCCATGCGTACTGCCTTCTGCCTCTCGAGGGCAATGCCCCGTGTCTTCTGCTTCACAGGCTGGAAATCTGGGCTGAAATTGAGTCAGTGAGATATTACCTGGGGGTCAATACTAGGCATGTCTTCATGACACCAAGCAAACACATCTTGACTCTGTTGTAGGAACTGAATTAGTTTCTCCCTAAGGCTAGGCTCCAGCTAGGTGCCGATGGTGATTGTTTGGTCGGGGAGTTGCGGGTCTAGCATCACCTGTTCCAGATCCCCGATCGGTCCCACTCTGACGTTCTGATCCCTCGGGTCCATCTCCTGGAAATTCAGCGTTTCAGTGATGGCCTCCCGGCGCAAAGAGCTAATATAGCAACTCCGGGCGACGGCTTGGTCTCTGCGTAGGCTTCTGGGCCCCTGGGGGGATAGGAATTTAACCACCAGGCTGTGGGTTGATACGACTGCCCTGACCTTGTTGAGGGTTTTCCTTCCAAGGATGACGTTATAGGCAGATGGAGCTTCCACGACCACAAAGCTCGACAATACAGATGCTTGCTGAGTGTAGGCTCCCATGAGGACCGGGAGCTCGATGGTACTGAGCGGTTAGGTGCTGGATCCGTTGAACCATACCAGGGGAGTGGCCACTGGTCAGAGCCGATCCCTAGATATCCCAAGCTGGTCGAATGCTGAGACAAACATGATGTCGGAGGAGCTGCCCGTGTCTACCAATACCCTTTTAACCACGTAGTTTGCTACGGAGAGCGTCACCACTAGCTGATCATCATGGGGGTAGTGTAGGTCTAGATGTCTTCAGATGAGAACGTTAACACGTCGGTTGGAGGAGAGCGGGTGGATTGGATATCCCAGACATCCGATCGAGATGCCCGGCATGCCTCTTCCTGGCCGACTGTGAATCCCCTCCGCCTGAAATGCCTTCGGAGATTACATTGATCTGCCCATGGGGTCGTGGTTGCTTGGGAGCCTGGGTTTCTTGTCGGGGTCATCTGTCAGCTGCCACAAATTCACCTAGGTGGCCCTGCTCGATCAGCTTCTCAATGGCAATCTTAAGCTTAAAGTAATCCTTTGTGTCGTGCCCATGGTATTTGTGGAAGTGGTAGAACTTGTCCCGGTTCCTCTTACCGGGCAGGCTTTTCAACTTGGGAGGCTCCTGGAGTAGCCTCTGGATCTCTGCAGTGGCCATAACTTCGTGGATTAGCCGGGAAAGTGGGGTGAATGTAATCAGGGCCTGGTCCTGAATACCCCGAAGCCCTCCCATTTCCGTTTAGCTTTCGGGGATTCTTCTCCCATAAAACTAGCGCGAGAAACTCCTCCGTATTGATGTACTTTTCGACCCTCTTTGAGAGTTCTACCAGGGTTGCCGATCAATTACGATAGAACGACGTTGCAACTTTGGTGTGTTGAACCCCCGAGCAGAAAGCCATGATTACGGCCGTTTCATTCAGGTTGTGGATCTGGAGCCTCTGCTAATTGAAACAGTCCACGTACTCCCTCAAGGACTCTCCTTTACGCTGCTTAACGGTAAGCAGATGGGTGTCCGGTTGTGCCCGGTCGAGCATCTCCACAAACTGGTTGATGAAGCTTGCTCAATGTCTTCAAGTCATCAACCGTTCGGGGTTTCAGAGCATGGAACCACTGCGCGGCTGGGCCTTTTAGGGTACTAGGGAAGGCCAGGCACAGTAACTCGTCAACCATGGTGACCAACACCATTTGAGCCTTGTAAGTGAGAACATGATCCACTCGGCTCCCTGAACCGTCGTTAGAGCTGAGATATGGCGGTTTGAATTTTTGCGGGATGGGTAATGCGGTGATCCGAGCAGTGTAGGGCGACTCGGTCTCTGCATTGGTATGATCGTGGAGCTACTTGCGGTTCAGTTTTTTGATTTACTGTCACAAGTCATCGAACTGGGCCTTTACATCTCGTTCGGTTCTCCGTTCTATATCCGAGCAGTACGTCAGGTCTGATGATGATGCTTCCTCCTCGAAGTGCGTCATCCTCGGGGATAGAACCTAGCTTTGGGCCGGGGGGTCTTTGGCTGATTCTCGGGGCTTTGGCCCTGATTCCAACCTCCTAGTGGCTCGTCACCTTTTGATTATATCTCTAGCATCTTCCACCCGGTGTGGATTGGTCCGAGCTTGCTGCCTGGGCACTCTGCTACGGTCTCCATCCCGGGCGTGTTCCCAATGTGACGGGGATACCGGCGCAGAGTGGGTGTGGTTCCGGACTTGTGCGGGCTCCCTGTCAGGTGTGCCCTTCCCAGTCAAGTTCTCGGATTGTGGGCACTTTTCTTGGAAGGCCAACAACACTTCAATTTGCTGATGGGTTTGCCACTAGCCTTCCAGAAGTTTTGCGAGCACAGCCGTCATTTGCTCAGAGGTCATGGAGGCGACCTGCTGCTCGAGCTGCAAGTTCTCCTGATCGACCGGAGTATTATTTTTCTTACCCATCTTCGGTGGCATGTTGATCAGTCAAGAAATTTGTTGGTGAAAAACTTATCGATTCCCACAGACGGCGCCAATCTGATGATGCCGAAAATTGGTAAGAGATATTCAAAGAGAGATATTGGGACACAAGAACTTGTATGTGGTTCGGTCCAGTTTACGAGGTGACCTACGTCCACATGGTTGCGTCAGTGCGCTTCACTAGCAGATCACCGGCGAGCCTGGTGAGCCAACAGTCGGGTGGCACTACCAGTAAAACCAACCGGGTGTATGCGTATAAGTGAGAATTGTATGCTATTCTTTTTGTTAGAATGCCCCCTTTCAATAGGGGCAGGTGGCCTCTTTAATAGGTGCAAGAGACCGCCCGTACAAGGTAAGTTTATAGATTAGGAAGCCTAATCTATTTATAGCTTGATTTACATGAATTTAGGGATGTTTCCTAAGTGGTTTAGGAAACTGCCTGCTCCTTCCATATAATCTTCTAACTGGGATAGGAAACTGCCTGGAGGCTTGCTGACCAAGCAATCACGCTTATTGGGGGCGCGCCCACCGTAGGGCCCATCTGGAAAGAACGACCGGACTTACGACCAAACCAGGCGATTTTACGTAACTGCCCAGGATGGCTGTGTAGTCAGTTCAAATTCAAGATGACTTGGCTTCTCTATGCTGAGGTGGTGAGGCCCGACTTTGACCTGATATTTTAGTACATATCACGTACTCTACTTTCTTTTATTTAATTGTTTCATTAGGGACAATGAAAGGTTTATGTTTGGGGGTAGACACTCACATGCACATTATTATGCACCAGTTTTTCAAAAAAATTTCAGTACGTGTGCTTAAATAAACAATGTTGCCGACGTATTTGCAATCTCGAGTCAATACTTCTTGTTATGTAACTTGGATTGTTATAGAATGGTAAACATGAGAAGATGTGGTTAAACATTTGTTGAAGTCATGATGCGACGTCTTAGGTTATGTATCACTCAAATCGTAGTTTTATATCATAGATTTGCACACAAAGCTACGCAGTGCACGTAATCAAATGGATGCATGTTTGATGTGAATTGTAATATGATTTGGATTTCTAGAAAACACATAGTGTGGAGACTAAACCCGATGCGCTTGTCAAATTTCATTGAAATAGCGCATTAACTCGTTGTTTAGTCTCACTATTCTTGTTTTGGTTGATAGTCAAGTTAAAATATTTGCTACCATGCTAAACAATCTTCCGTCATAAACATTGAATAACCATATGACCATAGGAAATGATGGTAGGCCCTCTTTGTTTACCTATCCAGATAAATGATAAAATTTCCTTAGTTCGCCCCTTTGAGCCTTTAAAGTGTCTCTTTTTCTTTAATCACCATGATTTTTTTTTTGCTCCAACTTGGCTAACTTGTAGTTTACCACTGAAAGATTGATAAACTTTTAGTGGTGATAAGGTGATGTGTCGATTGAGAAGAAGAAGAAAATAAGATGATGTTTGGGTAAATCCCTTGGTATTCAATGAATATTCATTTCAAAAGCAACGGAAGTAAAAAGAAGAAAAGAAGGTGAAAGAAAAAAATATGGAAAGAAGAGAATGAAAAGATGAAGTTGGTCGAAGAATGAATGAAAGAAAGAAATCGAACATGCCTTACAATGCTATTCTAAAGATTACTTGATGAATCCGTTCTATTCTTTTTCATTGCCTGAGTTACGTTACAACCTTTGAAAAGACCTATTTGATCCTAGAAAACATGGTTTAGATATTGAAACGATGGGAACTAGATTAAAACATGGTAATGATTAATTTTTCTTGACTGTTGACATCCTATCCATGAGACTACTGTTCTTTCGTGTCAAGCATCTTTTTCGTGTTATATGTGAGCGTTTCTTGTTTTGAAAACATATTTCCTTTGCTCCCATATATTAGAAAATTTACACCTGTTTTTGAGTGTTTTATTTGAGAGTGTAATTAACATTGTGAGATTCGTGGTCAAAGCATAGTTGGATGGTTATCTAAGTTACATTCCAAGTTCATGGCATACGCGTGTTCATTTGACTACCACATCACACACGTGCAATTTCATAAGAAATTTTATTGATATATACGATGCATGTGCTTGGGATTGTTTTTCATGACGTAGGTGGGTGTTTGGTTCTGTTTCTTCTTGTTCTTCATTCTATTTCAAATCATCATTTTATAATAAGGAGTAATGAATGATTGTTTTTTTTTCAATAAAACTTTTTAAAAGTATAATTGTCACACCCCGATTTTTGGACAACCAAATATTTAATCTAGAGCATGTATCCAGACTAATATTTAATTTACAAAACACTGAGAGTGACACCCTCACACAGGCTAATAAATAATTTATTTGAAAATGGAATTTAATACTCATTAAATAAGGACATGTGATCCTGTGTTAATATAAAACTATGTATTATTGAACTTATATTCCCAATCCTCCATTTCATTATAAAAGAAATAATATTCCATTACAAATATTATACCATTTTAATTTACAAAAGGAATACAAAATTCATTAAATAAAATTTCTTACAAAGTTCAGCGAGAAGAAAATAAAAAAAATAAATTCTATACATCTGATGGTCAGAGCAACTACAACGTTCCAATGCCCAAAGACTCCACAGCCAAGCACAACGGTCACATCATCAAAAGCAATATCCTGCACATGTCATCCAACTACATTTCAAACAGAAACGTACCCGAATGCATAACACTCGGGTCAGTCACATGACTGGTATGAGTTAAACAAAAATAATAAAATCTGAGGGCTCCAACCTGAACTCGTAGACTACAAACCACATTACAACACTATTGGGCCAAGACAGGTAGTTTCACACACATATTTGGACAAAAGGGTAGTTTTCATTTATGTGGTGGCAAGTAGTTTCTTGCCCAAAACCCAAAGCTACTACGATTTCATACTTACCCATCTACTTATGGTGAGCCAAACCTGTAAAATATTAGTGGGCCCACCATCCCGCAAATTGAATGATCACAAACCAAGCAAACAATTCCGTATACAAACCGTCCACATTCTAACTCAAACGTCGCATTCAGTATTCCACGCTTATCAGTCTTATGAAATAATCCATATTCATTACTTATTAGCCTTAAATTTATCTTTGCATTCTCTAGCTTCACCACTTGGCCACCCTCCATGGTACAGCCCACACATATATCCCATGTGTGCCTGGACATACTACCAACATCCACTCCGGTGCCAGTTTCGTTGGGGTATCAACCAAACCAGTTATACACAACGGAAGGCCGGTCAATATGCCTAGACGTCTATACAATATAAGCCGAGCATAAGGCTTAAGCCAGCTTGATCACGAAGCCATTGGTAAAAGTATCCTCAACAAGTCTTAAGCCAGCTTGATCACGAAGCCACTGGCAAAAGAGTACGAGCTACCAAAAACAATAACGCAACAACGGGGAGTAGTGAACACTAATGAATTATGTTGCGATTATCACTTATCGTTTGTATTATCCCAAAAATTGTGAATTTCACGTTTATCACATAGTTCCGTCTCATCATATTCTAATCACATCTCTAACCTTTAGATGCATTCCAATTTCTTACAATAAAATGGTTTTATCAATTAGCTCATAACAATCTTCCCTCAATAATTTCCAATCAAATTACAAGATTCCCAATATACTATTCAATGTATTGAATTTACTCCTTTTTATCAAAATGACCACAAAATAAGGTCACTTATTTTAGGTACAATAACCTCAACCCAACATTCAATATTAGCCTACAAGAAACACATAATAAAAATTCACCTTCTCATATCGTAAAGTATTTACTTAAACATTTTTCACTGCTACTGAAATTATGAATTCCTGCCCAAACGGTGCAGAATCTGAAAAAACACTATTAGACGAAAGTTGTGCAGAATCGCGTTTCCTACAGGCCAACGCGGACAGAATTCCATAATTCTAAGCCATGGTTTTATAATTGTTTTTTCAAAGTTTCTGCCACTGTTAAAATAAAAAATAAAACGAATTTTCTATTATTTATTCATTATCAAAATTATTCCCCTCTGTGTATTTATCAAATTAACTATCCACATGATCTATCCAAATACACCGATATCACATTCATAAAATCACATGAAGAAAAATAAGTATTTATCATTCAATAATAACGAATGGGGATCAACACACAATTTAACACCAACCACAAAATTAACATGAAATAATTGGATTCTCTTGCACATACATATACATACGTGTATATATATACCCAAATATAAATTTTAACTCACCTAGTTGATCAAAAATAGACAACCACGAACGCCCTGCGATTCCACACGTGCCCACGAACCCGAGACCCTTCTCCTTTCTTCTTCTTCTTCTTCTTCTTCTTCTTCTTCTTCTTCTTCTCTCTCTCTCTCTCTCTCTCTCTCTCTCTCTCTCTCACACACACACACACACACACACACGTCTGTTCTCTCTTTGGGTGGCTAGGGTAAATGATATATGGATATCATACTCTCCTAACTAGGTTTATAAAACTACTAACACTTGACTACACAAGAATTCCGTTTTTCTTCTTTTGGGCTCACAAAAGAGACCTATATGAGCCCAAAATGCAATCCAAACCACTATAATAGCTAACCCAAATGGTACTCATACCCCGGATACTTAATTTTCATGTTAAATTCACTAATTAACTTACTTGTGGGCCCTGAAACACTACCCGACACTAAACTCGTAATTCTACAAAAATTGTAACTCAGTCATACAAATAATCTATCATACAATTTAATTAAAGCTCAAAATGTCATGTCATAATAATAATGAAACATTATAAATTTTAATACAAAAACAATCGGGGAAATATTACTGGTATTACTAACAAATTAAATATGCTTACTAGCAATTTAATTCATGGGTTCTCCAAACTTAAAATTTTTAAACACGTGTCATACATATGCACACTCATATAATATTACTAACTGAAAATAATTATTAAAATAATTATTTACACACTTAAAAATTTTAGGGTTATTACAATAATGAAATAAAGATGGTTGTGGGTGACTTGTAGACGAGAACCCTCATGAGACTTCAGTCGTCCGACTAGGGACACCTAGAGGTTTAAAAGGCTTGTTGCATATGCTAAATGCAATCGCGTTGCCTGCGACAGTGAGTTATGATATTTTAATTGTATTTCAAATTTATTTTAATGTTTTTCTTTGCTCGAGTACTAGTAAAATGTAGGTTTGGGGGTGTGATCGGCGACGACTAGTTGCCGTTTATAGTCCTAAAGGTACGCTTTGTTAGCCCATTTTATTTAGTTATTAGCTATTTTTTAATAAGTATTCTACATTTTGTAGGTTTTGGAGCTTTAACTTGATAATGCACAAAAATCCAATGACTAGTGGCTTTGGAAGTCATTCTGGGCTCAAAAGTTGATTCCGGTGAAAGCTGAATACAGTAGTAGTCTCAGAAAATTGCATTTTTGACCATGAAGACTTTGATTTTGAGAAATTTCTCTAAACGTATAAAATGTAGATCATTGAGTTACGGACACATGGCCGCAAACGGTGAGTCAATCCGAGGTATGAGTCAAAAGTTATCGTAATTCTACGATCAGTACACAAAGTTGAGAATATCTGGAAAAAGTTGAGAAAAGGCATCTCGCTGAAGCGGCCCGCTCACGCGATTTTGGGGATCGCGCGCGAGCGGCCTACGCGAGCTACCCGTACAAAAAAAAGTCAAAGACCTATATTTCGATATCCTGAAGAGCCTTGTGTGAACGGAATTGGCTGAATACGTCTAGAAACGTAAATAAAGTAGTTTTAGTGCGATTAGGTTTAGAAAAGCTTCCAAAACTTGCTCCAAATCTATATATATCCTATTTTAAGTCAAATTAGAGGTTACACAACATTATACACATCCTTCTACAATGAAAAACTTCAGCCATTGGAGAGAGGAAAGCAAGGAGAAGAAGAAGAAGACCAAGGATTTCCATGGCCTCCTCCATCAACCTGTTGCCAATCTTCAATTCTATGGCCGCTTAGACTTAGATCTGGGGTTTCAATGAAACCCTAGCCAAGTAATAGGGTATCATTTATGTTTTTCTTTTAGATTTATTATGTATGGATGATGATTACATGTTTCGAGGATTTTGAATAATAAAATCGTACTTCTATTGGTTAAATCATTGCTGTTAAAGTTTATTCATGTCTTAGATCTATTTTGAATGTAATGTGCTCAATGATCTATATTTGATGTGTTTGTATAGATTATTTACATGTAATAGTGCTTAGTTGAATTATGATATCAAGTAGTCAAATAATTCATGCCTAGGGAAGACGGAGTGTGCCGCAACCCTAGTTTAGTGTGAGACACTTCGTGCCAACTGAAGATGAATTATGTTGATGCATGAATCGTAGTTATCTTCTTGACGGAGGAATTGGGCTTGTAGCTACGATTCCCCATTATCATCCAATGTAATAAGCTAATTGAATGCATCAATACCCTTATTATGAAACTAGTGGTGGATTTGCAATCCTAGGTTCAATTCTCATATTTATCAAAACAACTTTTAATTGCTTTCATAGTTTAGATTTATTTTCACTGCTCTTATTTTAATTAAAATCAAAATCAAAATTCTATTTTCTTAATTAACAGACTTAGGGTTTTTAAAATGAAAGTGCTTTAGTAATTCAATCTCTGTGGGTTCGACCTTTACTTCCACACTAGAAATCCTGAGAAAGTAAAGCATACTTTTATATCTTGATTCTGACATGATCACACTCGGTTAAGCCTGAGCGGCACTCACCGAGTTCTAGAGCGGCAGTTGGTGAATGTCGTGCGGCAATCACGGACTGCCGTGCGGCACTTTCTCGAGTGCTGCTCAGAGGTCTGAGCAGATCTATTTCTTCTTTTATACTCTCTTTTCTCCAAAACTTTGCAAAACGCTATTCTCACTCTTTTACTCCCTTCTCAAATGGTCCCCCATTAGCTCTCAAATCCTCTTCCCATAGATAGATACTCTCTCAGGCATTGATAGGCTTAACTTCGAGTGTTTTAGGCTAAACGACCTCTTCTCTTTTTGAAGAATGGACTTAGATGAAGGTTTGCTTCGAGTCGCTATTCAGTGTTGGGATCCCACACTCCACGTCTTCCGCTTAAACATACCGGTTGTTTTAGGAGTTCAGTGCTATCCTCCACACTGATCCTTTTGTGGATTTGATGGTTCCCCTAGTTCAGACCGGTTATGTTTAGGATTTGGCTACTTTTCTTCATATTTCCCATAATGCTGCAGGCACTTTTGTTCATGTTAAGCAGATCGATTTTGAGCACATATCCTCCATCTATGCTTCCATGGGGGTTACGACAACATGTACCAGATCATATGGCGTAGTGCTTATTAATTGCTATGCTTTCTTATTTCCTCTTCCAGTCATCTTATGATGTTCTCATACACATTGCTTACGGTCTACGGGAAATGAAGAGTGTAGTCATGCTGGTCCTTTGTGAGACTCTGATGGGATTGGATCATGCCCGTACTGCGGGGGCCATGTTATCCACCGGGGCACCCTTTGTCTTATAGGTTTGGCTCATGGAGCACTTGGATTTCTTTATCCACCCTCTACACCTTCGCAGGTCACTCATTATGATCGTTTGGAGATCCACCGCCTATTTCATTCTACCGCTGCTTGGCTTAATTGGCTTCAAGGTCTCTCTCTCGATGATATCTGTTGGGTCTGTCTGTAGTGGACTTATTGCTCTGTTGTAGTATGACTTCCTAGGCGACCTGGTATCTGGCTGCCTACCTTACATGCTACCACCTTTTACACTCCTGACTGAGTGGTTCATTAGTACGAACGTATCCAAGATGTTCCTAAGGATGTTATTGTAGACTTCATGAGGAGCTCTACCATGCGCCCTTCCATTGTAAAGGCTTTTACTAAAGCTTGGCATGATAGGGTGGCGGCCACTTTTCGAAGAATTCCTACTTCAATTGTGCCTACTATTGAGTGTGTTTTGGAGATCCAGACTCTAGTTGAGAGATAGACTTTATAGACATACATAATGAAAACAAAATGTAGGACAAAGCTTTTATTCCACAAAACTTCTGACATATCTTGCTTACTATTTTAGGCTTTTGAAAGTGATTTTCTTCTTTTTCTTTCCAACAAATGCCCTTGTATTAGAAAATGTTTTAGCATGTTAAATCAAAGCGTTCACTCTTTTGATCTATCTTTTAGTTGTGAAATCTTCCCTTCAATGTCTTTTCTTGGTTTTTTATTACCATGCTTTGAGTCTTGCTTAGAGCTTTAATCATCCAATACCATGAGTTCTCATTTGTTCCCTTATAGTACTTATTTTAATAGCCAGGAGATCCAAAGATTGGTTGAGGGAAATATCTGGGTTCTTTGGATAGCAAACAAAGTTTGCCCCTGGTTATGGAGCTCTAACGTGGTTCTGGGCAAATGTAAGTTTCTCGTGCCAATCCTTATACCTATCGGTCGTTTTCCCCAGGATTACTTTAACATTTTTATTTGCTGCTTCCATTGCCCCATTCGTTTGTGGTTTGTACAGGGAAGATTTGTGGCGGGTGATCTTGTATTTCTCCAAGAGCGGGATGACCTTACCTTGGAAATGGCTACCATGATCTGAAATGAAATCATTTGGGACCCCATATCTACAAATTATGTTTTTCTCGATGAAGTTCATCACATCTTTAGCCTTCAAAGTCACATATGACACCGCTTCTACCCATATAGTGAAGTAGTCAATCGCCACAATTATGTACCAGTGTCAGTTGGAGGCCTTTAGAACTATTTCACCAATAATATCAATATCCCACACGAAAAACGGGCAAGGTGTGGTCATGCTATGAAGTTGGATGGAGGGGTATACATCAGATTAGCATGGATCTAGCACTTATGGAATCTTCTAACATATTCACAACAATCTCTGTCTAAGGTCATCTACTAGTACTCTTGCCAAATTATCTTCTTTGCCAACATATTCCCATTTATATAGGGCCCACAAACTCCTTCGTATACTTCCTCCATCATTCTCTTAGCTTCTTTCCCATACAGACACTTCAGATTATACCCGGTGTAAGACTTCTTCCACAAATTATCTGCGTAGTTCACAAATTGAGCGAAAAACCTACGAATTGCTTTCTTGTCCTTCTCTAAAGCTCCTTCAGGGTATTCTCCTTTCTTAATGAAATTCCAAACTTCCTCATACCAAGGCATTTCACCTTCTTCCTCTATGTCTGCGATCATTTCAAATGAAGACTGGTTTCTTACTTCTATGGATAGTGGGATCATGGTGGCTCCTGAGGGGATTTGTGTTGAGGCTAGGGTTGCTAGGGAGTTGGCTAGCTGATTCTCCTCATGGGAAATGTAATAAAACAAAATTCTCTTAAATCGCAAGGTCTCAATTTCTCATGCTTCACCTTCCAATATCCTTGTACGTGGGATATAATCAAGTTAGAATTTCCAAAAACATTAATTCTTTCAACTTTTAAGGCCAATGTTGCTTCCATCCCAATTATGCATGCTTCGTATTCTGCCGTATTATTGGTAGAGTTGTACCTAAGCTTGACGGCTAATGGGGTGGGGGTTCCATTAGGTGCTATAAGGATGATTCCGACCCCATAGCCTAATTGGTTAGCTGCTACATCAAAATACATCTTCCACAGATTTTCCTCTTTTCCCATCACTCCTTCGTCCGGGAAATGAAACTCACCCTTCTCCTCGGATTTTATTGCAAGATCGGCCAGGTACTCAACGATAGCCCTCCCCTTTATAGATTTGGCAGTGACCTACTTGATATCGAATTCATCCAGTATCACGGTCCATCGGGAAATCCTACTAGTCAAAGCGGGTTTTTCAAATAGGCATTTGAGAGGGTCCATTTGGGATATTAGGGTTACGGGAAAGGCTAACATATAGTGTCTAAGGCGATGGGTACACCAGACTAAAGCCCAATAGGCTGTCTCCAAGGGTGAGTACTTTAGCTCATATCTGGTCATCCTATTGCTCAAATAATAAATGGCCTTCTCTATGTGTCCCTCTTCTCCTTCTTGGGCCAACACACATGATCTTGTCAAAATCAAGATATAAAAGTATACTCTACTTTAAAAGATTTGTAATGTGGAAGTAGAGGTCGAACCCATCGAGATTGAAATACTAAAGCACTTTAATTTTAAAACCTAAACCTAGTTAATTAAGAAAATAGAATTCAAAATTTGATTTTAATTAAACTATGATCAGTGAAAATAAATCTAAACTATGAAGGCAATTAAAGTTATTTTGATAAATATATGTATTGAACCTAGGATTGCGAATCTACCACTAGCTTCATAATAAGAATATATATACATTCAATTAGCTTATTACGTTGGTTGATAATGGGGAATCATAGCTACAAGCCCAATTCTTCCATTAAAAAGATAACTACGATTCAAGCATCAACACAATTTATCTTCGGTTGGCACAGAGTGTCTCACACTAAACTAGGGTTGCGGCACACTCCGTCTTCCCTAGGCATGAACTATTCGACTACTTGATATCGTAATTCAAATAAGCACTATTGCATGTAAATCATCCATACAAGCACAGCAAATATAGACTACTGAGCACATCACATCCAAAATAGATCTAAGACAAGAATAGATTTTGAAAGAAATGATTTAATCAATGAATATGATTATATTACTCCCTATTATCATCCATACATAAAAAAATTAAAAGAAAAATATAAAATACACCTTATTACTTGGCTAGGGTTTCATTAAAACCCTAGATCTAGGTCTAGTTGGCCATAGAAGCAGAGCACGGCAAGTGGTTGATAGAGTAGACCATGGGAATCCATGGTCTTCTTCTTCTTCTCCTTGTTTTCCTCTCTTTAATGGCTAAAGTTTTAGTTGTTGAAGGATGTGTATAATGTTGTGTAACCCCTATTTTGACTTAAAAGAGGATACATATATATATATATATAAATTTGGTGCAAGTTTTGGAAGCATTCCTAAACCTAATCGCACTAAAACTGCTTTATTTATGATTCTGGACGTATTCAGTCAATTTTGTTCACACAAGGCTCTTCAATACATCAAAATACGCATTTTAGGTATTTTCAACAGATTGTTCACGTGGACCACTAGCGTGCGATACCCAAAATCGCGCGAGCGGGCCGCTCCAGCGAGATGCCTTTTTCTAGCTTTTTCTAGATTTTCTCAACTTTCCGCACCGATCGTAGAATTGCGATAACGTTTGACTCGGACCTCATATTGACTCACCATTTTCGACCACGCATCTGTAACTCAAAGATCTACATTTTATATCAAAGGAAAAATTTCTCAAATTCAAAGTATTCCTTGTCAAAATTTTAGTTTACCGAGGCTGCTACGACATTCAACTTTCACCAGTGTCACCTTTTGAGCCCAGAATGTCTTCCAATGCCACTAATCATTGAATTTTAGTGCATTTTCAAGTTAAAGCTCCAAAACCTACAAAATATAGAATACTCATTAAGAAACAACTAATAACTAAATGAAATGTGCTAAAAAAGCGTAACTTCAAGACTATAAGCAGGAACTATTCGTCCCAAACCTATACTTTGCTAGTCCTCGAGCAAAGAAAAACATAAAAATAAATACTGCTATACTTAAAAATCCTAACTCACTGTCGCAGACAATGCCATTGCATTTAGCATATGCAACAAGCCTTTTAAATGCTTAGGTGTCCCTATGTCACGCCCCGACGTAGCATAAATGAGGAAAGCGTTTAATTTTCTTTATGGACCCGTAGGTCGCGACAGTTTGAAGGATCGATTCCGTCCCAAACGTTGAACAACAAAACATAATAATCAGAGTAAAGCAATCAAGGCTTATAAAATTTTTCTAACTTATTACATCTTATGATACGGGGTCAACTAAGGCACAGACCGCCTTAAAATAAAACAATAACTTAGTGTCTGTTACAGTCATCCTTATAAAACAAAACAGTTTAAAACTTAAAACATATAATCAATAACAATTCTCTCATTCCAAAAGCAGCCATTCTCAGTTATCGTAGTCATAAGGTCCTTCTTGATCATAACCTGAAAAGCCTGAACACGAATGTCCAGGATGCATCAACGTCGTCAGCTTCAAGAAGCTGGTGAGTATTAAAAACATAACTTTAAATGTAAAACATACTCATTTACCATTTTCCAATTCCCATTTAAGTTCACAATTTTTTTATTTAAGATAAAGAGCTTGTTTAGAAAACCACCACAACATTATTCCAAAGATAAGTTAACACATATGTGACCGTGTATGAGAACGATGCACCATCTCATCTGACCGACTCTTTTCTCTCGACAAAACCCAACAACCCACTATCTTACTCCTGGCATCTTTGAAACACTAAGATAGCCACACTTTAGCAACGGGGCGCCAGGGAGTGTCCAGTTTGCCTCACACTTTGGTCCGGGGTACCAGGGAGTGTCCAATGCCTCACACTTTGAATACCCTAACCGCCATGCAAATACCGGGGCAACCCCTCACGCAGTATCCAGACTCGAGTATCAGGGAGTGTCCGTAGGCCACACTTTAGCACTACCATGGGTGCCAAGGAATGTCCAAGTTCGGCTTCACACACTTTAACGCTTCTATGGGCGTCAGGGAGTGTCCATATTTGCCACCGTCGCATTTCAAAGATACCCTCACCGCAATCTCAACCACAATCTCAACCGCAACCACAACCACAATCACAACCACAACCACAAACTCAAACTCATACTCTTTCCACACTACCATTACTATTTTCCACACTGACTGACACCCACATGCATGTACCACTGACCCCACATGAATGATATATACTTAAACATAAGCAAAATGCTGAATTAAACGAATAACACGCGTACGGGGATTAAAAACTTGTAATTCCTTTCCTTAATCAATTCAAACACAACTAATAGCATTATGTATTAATAAAATTTCCAAACAGAACCTTAACAGTACTTAAAAATTGAACCAAACAGTCCCTAAATACAAAACAGACAAAAACCAGAATCTGCCAGAGGTCGCGCGCGCGGGCCGCTCGCGCGACGGGTCGCTCTCGCGGGCCGCTCGCGCGATATGCCAACTTTTCATTTTATATATACTTTTCTGTCTGCCTGAAACAGCCAAGGTCGCGCGCGCGGATTGCTCGCGCGAAGGGTTCCTCACGCGACCCTCGCTCGCGCAACTTGCCTAAATTTCATTTTATATAAATAAACTTTTCTGTCTACCTGGAGACGCAAGCCTCGCGCGCGCGGGTCGCTCGCGCGGGCCGCTTACGCGATTCTCGCGCGCGCGATCGTTGCGCGAGCTGATGCTGAGGCTTCATCTTCTTCATGGAGAATGCCCTGTTTCAGCAAAACAGGGTCTAAATTACCCATTTCAATTCTGGAATTATATAGGACATGTAATATATGATTTTCTTTGTTTTTCAACAAGGATTAAGAATCCATTATCAATTAAACACCATTTGATCCATAACTCTCAAATTTTATGAAAAACTAAAACATGTCAAAACTTCATTTTCAGTATACTTTGTGGTATGAACAAATTAGGCTCTATAACTTGAACTATATACTCTATATACTATAATCTTTGATATTCAACTCTGAAAACGAATTTAGATTAAGTTTTGAAAATCTTGATTTTGAAGCTCAAGCTTCCATGGACGAAATTTGAAATGGAGGATTATAATTTACAATCATATACATAGCAAACAAGTATAATTAACATTCTTAGTGAGTTGGAAATACTCACTATGATAAGGAGATGTGTGTTTGTTGAGAAAGATAAGACCAATCAAGAAAATTCCAATGAAGCTTGCAAGCTATGGAGATGAAGTTCTTTCTCTCTAAAATTTCAGAAATCAAACTCTCAAGCTCTCTCTCTTTTCTCTCTGTGTGTTAATGCAGAATGAGTGAGTGTGAATGTGATGTATAAGTAGAGAGTACAAAACTTGGGGGCCAAGATCATTGTTGATCACTCAAAAAAAGATTTTTGTTTCTCAATTAACTAATGAGCCACAAATATCGCAGATTTGTGTGTGTGTGATATACATACGTATATATTTACACCATCAGATTTTGAAGAGGCAAGTAGGTGTAGTAGGGGTCAATGTGGGAATGTTTGGGAATTTGGCTTATGGCATAAGAAATACAAATACACACAAAGCATTCCCAAACAATGCCTAAGGCAATGATCACTTGCCATAAATGGCAATAAAGCAATTGTCCAAATCAGTCACTTCCAAAATCTGTGGAAGTTCACACAGCGTGGACAGTTTTGAGTATAAACTGGTATTTTTGGGGTGCGGTGTTCACCACAAAAATACAGAAAGTCCATTTTAACTTACGAATTGATTTTCTGGTTCTATAAAAATACTGATTGATTCCAAAGAAATTATTTTCACTGTCTTTGAAGTACAGACTTTGAAATCCACACGGGTATTATAGATTTTATGAAAATTACAATTTGACCCCAACAAATTCTTAGCTTGCAATAATTCAAGGAATAAAATTCGAACATGAGAAATGTAATTAAATGAAGCGGTCAATGCCAAATGAAATTAAATATGACAATGCAATTACAAATTAAATATGAAAATGCAGGTTATTACACCCTTCCTCCCTTAAACAGGATTTCGTCCCCGAAATCAAGACTAGCTAGTCCTGGAACAACTCCGGGTACTTCTTCCTCATATCAGCTTCGACTTCCCACGAGGCTTCATTCTCGTCGTGGATATTCCACTGAACCTTCACCAACGGAATATCCTTATTCCTCAACTTCTTGATACTCTAATCCAGAATCTTCACAGGTCTCTCCTTGTAAGATACGTTATGACTCGTCTCAATGTTGTCATAACTAACCACATGTGAGGGGTCTCGTATGTACTTCCTCAGCATACTCACATGGAATACATTGTGAACCCTAGACATATTCGGTGGTAGCGCCAGTCGATAAGCTACTTTCCCGACACGTTCCAAAATCTCAAATGGTCCAATGAAACGCGGAGCTAACTTCCCTCTCTTGAGGCCGAAGCGTACTACTCCTCGGGTTGGTGAAACCTTAAGAAGCACGTGACCTCCAACACTGAATTCCAAATCTTTCCGGCGTTGATCAGCATAACTCTTATACCAGCTCTGAGCGGTTCTCATTCTCTCCTTGACCAAAGAAATCTTCTCGTTGGTTTCTCTAACTAAATCTGGTCCCAACAATTCTGTGTCTCCGACTTCTACCCAACACAAAGGGGAACGACATGGTCGTCCATACAATGCTTCAAACGGAGCCATCTCGATACTCGTGTGATAACTATTGTTATAGACAAATTCCACCAACGGCAAGTGCATCTCCCAAGATTCCTCAAAATTGATCACACAAGCCCTAAGCATATCTTCCATGATCTGATTAACACGCTCAATTTGCCCATCGGTCTGAGGGTGAAAAGCAGTACTCATCTTGAGCGAGGTTCCCATAGCTTCTTGCAGACTCTCCCAAAATCTAGACGTAAAACGTGCGTCACGGTCTGACACAATTGACACTGGTGCACCGTGAAGTCGTACAACTTGTTGTATGTACATTCGGCTCATCTTTTCTACCGGGTATGTCATACTATAAGCAATGAAATGAGCTGATTTTGTCAATCGATCCACGATTTCCCAAATGGCATCATGATTCTGTTGCGATCGAGGCAATCCTACTACAAAATCCATCGTTATGTGTTCCCACTTCCAACCAGGAACAGGTAGCGGTTGCAACAATCCTGATGGTCTCTGATGTTCAGCTTTGACTTGCTGACACGTCAAACAGTTGGATACGAATTCGGCCACATCCTTCTTCATACCTTCCCACCAGAAATTTCTCTTCAAATCTTTGTACATCTTAGTTCCTCCCGGGTGAACTGTATACCTTGACTTATGTGTTTCTTCCAGGATATCCTTCCTAAGCTCTCCAACATCTGGCACACATAATCTATTTCTATCGATACCCTCCATCGACTCCCACCTTCCATTCTGTCGGGTCTTTCTCTGACATCTTCACGAACCATGTATGAAATTCCTTATCTTCTTTCTGGGCTCCAATAATACGGTCGATAAGAATAGGCTGTAGGATAAGACATCCGAACAATTATCCTTTTCCTTCTTCAGCACTCTGTACATCGAACTCTGCCAAAGTCTCCAAAGCTCGCCACTCTCTAACCATTAAGGAGGCGATCGTCTCACGAGTCTGTCGACTCAACGCATCAGCGACCACATTAGCTTTATCGGGGTGGTACTCCAATGTGAAGCCATAATCTTTAATCAGCTCCATCCATCTGCGTTGCCTCATGTTCAACTCTTTCTGTGTGAACAAGTATTTCAAACTCTTATGATCGGAGAACAAATCAAACTTCTCACCGTAGAGATAGTGTCTCCAAATCTTGAGTACAAATACTACTGCCGCTAACTCCAAATCATGAATAGGATAGTTCCACTCAATCGGCTTCAGCTGTCTGGATCCATAGGCTATAACTCTGCCATCTTGCATAAGTACACACCCTAACCCTTGATATGATGCGTCACTAAAGATAGTGAACTTTTCATTAGGCTTCGGTATTGCTAGCACTGGTGCGGTAGTGAGTCTCTCTTTCAACTCTAGAAAGGCTCGCTCATGCTTCTCTGTCCATTCGAACTTCAAATTCTTCTTTGTCAGCCCAGTTAAAGGTGCTGCTATCTTGGAGAATCCTTCAACAAATCTCCGATAATAGCCTGCGAGTCCAAGAAAACTCCGAACTTCTGTAATGTTGCTCGGTCTAACCCAGTTTGACACAGCATCGGTCTTGGACGAATCCACTAAAATTCCTAGAGATGACACCTTGTGTCCCAAAAATTTCACTTCTTGTAACCAGAACTCATACTTACTGAATTTGGCATACAACTGATGATCCTTGAGTGTCTGCATCGCAATCCGTAGATGTTGCTCGTGTTCTTCTTCTGACTTAGAATAGATCAAAATATCATCTGTAAAGACGATGACAAACTGATCCAAATAAGGTTTGAACACTCTGTTCATCAGATCCATAAACACTGCCGGGGCGTTCGTCATTCCAAACGGCATCACCAGAAATTCATAATGACCATATCGGGTTCTGAACGCAGTCTTAGGTATGTCTTCCTTTCGTACCCTCAACTGATGATATCCCGACCTAAGGTCTATCTTGGAAAATGTCGTAGCTCCTTGTAGTTGATCAAACAAATCGTCGATCCGAGGTAAGGGATACTTATTCTTGATAGTCACTCAGTTCAATTCCCTGTAGTCGATACACAGTCTGAGTGTCCTGTCCTTCTTTTTCACGAATAATACTGGTGCTCCCCAAGGTGATGTACTTGGACGTACAAAGCCTAGGTTCTCGAGCTCTTGAACTTGTTCCTTCAATTCTAATAGTTTTGTGGGGGCCATTCTGTAGGGAACTTTGGTGATTGGTACGGTACCCGGTATAAGGTCAATACAGAACTCTATACTTCTCTCGGGCGGCAAACCAGAAACGTCTTGAAATACTTCTTCGAAGTTCTTGACTACAGGTATAGATGAAGCTGTCACCTCTGTACTGACGACTTCGATGTTAGCTAAACATCTCGTGAGGAACATATCTCCCGAAGGGTTACATTGAAAATCAAAGGGTCTCGTTGTCGGAGAATGTAATTCTCTTCCTCGCACAATCCAACTTCACTTGATTCTGTGAGAGCCAATCCATTCTGATCGGGAGAGAACTAATCCTAATTATACGCCTTAATTCACATTTGTTAGTACTTTTTATCCTGTTTTTGTATATTTTTACTTCGTTTTCTAGTTTTTGACAGGATTTGGAAGAAATCACCTAAACCAGGCTAAATAGGGTGAAAAAGCATAAAGAAAGAAGCTGAAAAAGCCAAGTCGCGCGCGCGAGCCGCACGCGCGAGAAATCGAGAATCGCTCGCGCGATCCGCTCGCGCGAAAGTCCCAGAATCGCTCGCGCGATCCGCGCGCGCGAAGTACCAAATGTCGCGCTCGCGCGACCAGCTCGCGCGATCCGTACAGAAATCAAAGATGCGTATTTCAGTATACTGAAGACTCCTGTGCAAACGAAACTGCTGAACGACGTCTAGACTGTAAATTACATCAGTTTCAGTTCGTTTCGGGTTAGGAAGGCTTCCAAAACTTGTTGTAAATCTATATATACCCTATTTTATTACAATTAAAGGGTTAGACATTGTTAACAATTAATATACACACATTCTACAACCATACTTCCAGCCATTGAAGGGAGGGAAGCAAGGAGAAGAAGAAGAAGACCAAGGGTTTCCATGGCCTCCTCCATCAAATACTTGCCATCCATCACTTCCATGGACGGCTAGATCATAGATCTAGGGTTTCAATGAAGCCCTAGACGAGTAATAGGGTTTTATTTATGTTTTTATTTTAGTTTTATTATGTATGGATGACAGTCACATGTTTAGAGGATTTTTATAAATAAATCGTACTCCTAGTGATTAAATCATTACTTTCAGAATTTATTCTTGTCTTAGATCTATTTTGACTGTGATATGCTCAACGATCTATGCTTGCTGTGCTTGTTTAGATTGTTTACATGTGATGGTGCTTTATTGATTTGTGCTATCAAGTATCCGAATAGTCCATGCCTAGGTTAGACGGATTAGATCACAACCCTAGTTTAGTGTGGGATAATTCGTGCTAACCGAAGATGGATTATGTTGGTGCTTGAACCATGAATATCTTCTTGTCGGAGGAATTGGGCTTGTAGCTACAATTCCCCATTATCATCCAATGTAATAAGCTAAAGTAATTCATAAATATTCCTATTATGAAGCTAGTGATGGATTTGCAATCCTAGGTTCCCTTAAACATTATTTAAAACAACTTTAATTGCTTTCATAGTTTAGATTTAGTTTTATTGTTATTAGTTTAATTATAATTCAAATCAAAATCCGTTTTTATAATTAATTAGATTTAGGTTTTAAGATTAAAACACGGTAGTTAATCAATCTCTGTGGGTTCGACCTTTGCTTTCACACTACAAATCTTTTGAAAAGTAAAGAACACTTTTTATATCTTGATTCTGACAACATCAATTTTTGGTGCCGTTGCCGGGGATTGCATTACTACCTTTAGTTTTAGAATCTTAGTTTAGTTAATTCGTAAATATTAGGTTAATTTATATTTTTTTTTTATTTATTTTATTTTCTGTTTTGTTTTTATTTAAAACTTGTTCTTTTATTTTGTAGTCAACGTTTCCGAGTGGAGCAGCTAATTACATCAAAGGAGCTTACTCAAATAAAAATATAAGTAAAATAAAATAAATTGCTTCTTGTGAAACTCGCTTTAAACCACTGTAAGTCAGGGCGCTGTGACGCACTATTTGCATTAGTTTAGGGTGAATTGCACTGCATTAGCTAGGAAACCCGGGGCGCTGGGCTTGACGCGGTCATTGCATTACAGGATAATATTCATGCATCACAGTAGTTGAGTGCTTGTTATCTTAGTTGCGTGATTGCTATTTGTTTTTTTTTAGTTGAGTCAGTTTTTGCTTTTAGTTTACCTTCTTTTAGTTTATGTTAGGTACACGTTCAAATAAACCGGAATTAAAACCTTTTGACTCTGAACTTGAACGTACATTAAGACTCAACAAGTCTTCAAACTTAACTTCTAGAACAAGGTTTTTAATAGACGACGATTTGACACCAAAACCAACGTCTTTATTTGAATCTGAAATACGTAGTACTCTTACAAGACTAAAGAAACCACGCTTTAATAACATAGAACCAATTAAAATGGCAGACATTGGAAATAATAACCAAAACAACCAAAATAACAACGGAAATAATTTGAATAATCCTAATATACCACCACCTCCTCCACTTAAAGATTATTTTATTCCGATGACTTACACGCCACAAACTTGTATCAACTTACCGGAGGCGACGGCATCTCACTTTGAGATAAAGTCGTCTACCATCTCGCTACTTCCATCTTTCCATGGCCGTTTAAATGAAGATCCATATAAACACTTAGGAGATTTTCAAGATATATGTTCTACTTTAAAAATCCAAAACTTAACTGATGATGAATTAAAATTGCGGCTCTTTCCATTCTCTTTAAAAGATAAAGCTAAATATTAGCTTCAATCTTTGGAGCCAAACATAATTAGAACATGGGAAGACTTACACACCGCATTTTTACAAAAGTTTTTCCCGATTATGCGTACGAATCAGATAAGAAAATCTATAACAAACTTTGTGATGCAAGATGGGGAATCACTCTACGACACGTGGGAGAAATTTAAAGAATTATTACGTTCGTGTCCACATCATCAGGTTCCTAAGTGGCAGTTGGTCCAGGTCTTTTATGAGGGACTTATTCCTTCGGTCCGCAACACCGTCGATGCTGTTTGTGCGGGTACCTTCCTACACAAAAGCGCCGATGAGGCCTGGAAAATTTTTGAAACATTAAGCGAGAATTCGATGCACCAAGCGGTGTCTGTCCGTTCTGAGGGATACCCACAACCTAAGAGGGAGGTAAAGTTTGAGTCAAGTCAATCAATTGAAATAAAAGAACTATCTAACAAACTTGACCGACTTTTAACAATGAACCAAACGACAGCCTCACCCGCTCATGAAATTTGTGTATTATGTTCTGATCCTTCACATTCGATACTTGCATGTCCATCGGCGAGTCAATTTCCGGAATTCGTGGAGCAACACATTAACTCTATTCAACAATACCCACGAAATAATTATAATTCGACTACTAATAATCCGGATGCGCCATGGAGAAACCATCCTAACTTCTCGTGGAAAAATAATAATAATAATCCTAATGAGGCGACTAATTTTCCTAATGCGTATCGACCTCAGTATCAACCTAATCAATACCAACAACCGCATCCTAATCCGAACCCTCTAAGGGGTATCATTTTTGAGGAAAAGGTGTTGGCATCCCTTAATAAAATTGAAACGCAAGTACAGGCACAAGCACAAATAGTGCACTCTCATACACAATCCATTGCGAAGCTTGAATCCCAAATGGGACAACTAGCTACTGTAGTGAGTCGTAGAAACGAGGGGACGTTGCCTAGTCAAACAATTCAAAACCCTAAGGGACAATATCAGATTAAGGGGTCAAGTGAACAAGTAAACGCCGTCTCAACTAGGATGACTACACGAGAGGAGGTGATAGAAACCCCTAATAAGAATGAGAATGTGATAGATGTAAACATCAACTCTAATAAAGAGAGGGGTGAGGACGTGAATCAAAGTAGAAAAGAAAATGAACCGGTCCCAACAAATTATATTCCGAGAATGCCATATCAACCTAATGTTGAGGAGTCGTCTAATCTTACAAAGAAAAAGTCGAAAACTGAGGATATACTCGAGGTATTTAAACAAGTTAAAATAAATATTCCATTCCTCGATGCTATAAAACAAATTCCCGCTTATACTAAATGTTTAAAAGACCTTTGTACACAAAAGAGCAAAATACGCAGTCATACTCCTAAAAAGGTCTTCCTCACGGAAAAAGTAAGTTCAGTTTTTCAATACGCTCCTCCGAAGTACAAGGATCCAGGTACGCCTACGATTTCATGTGCCATAGGTGACACTATCATTCATCGGGCTCTCCTTGACTTAGGAGCTAGTGTTAACCTCTTACCTTATCATGTCTACAAACAACTAGGATTAGGTGAACTTAAACCTACGGCCGCTACTATTCAATTAGCGGATCGTTCTGTCAAAATACCTAGAGGAATCGTCGAAGACGTCCTAGTAAAAGTTGATCAATGTTTCTATCCCGTTGATTTTATGGTCCTTGACACCGAACCGGTGCTAGATGCTAGAAAATACACTCCTGTTATTCTTGGTCGTCCATTCTTAGCCACGGCCAACGCACGTGTCAACTGCCGGACGGGGGTAATGAAAGTGTCATTTGGGAACATGAACTTAAAATTAAACGTTTTTAATGCTATGGATCAACCTCCTAAAGACGACGATTACCTATGTGAGGCGGAAGGTGAGGTAAGACGGAATATTGAGCCTAACAAAGCAATAAATGTGAGTAACGCCAAAGATATAGCGGATGATGAGTGGATGAACCCTAATACCTTGGACCCTAATGCTGAATCTACTCGGAAGGTAAGAAATCGATTTGAACATACTAACAAACCGTCAATCGAAATAATTCAAAGCGACGTGATTTCTGCTTACCATCGAGCTCTACCTGATATTCTTAGGGGTACACAGTCCGATTTTCAACCTCCATAAGTCTTGAGCTAGAATGGTCTAGCTGAAGACGTAAAAGTTAGCGCTTCTTGGGAGGCAACCCAAGCTTAATTTCGTTCAATTTTCTTATTTTTGGTCGTTTTTGAGTCTGTTTTGGACATTCTGGACAGGTTTGGGGGTTGGAATTAATTTATTTTAATATTATATACATAATTTTAGCTAAAAAATGGAAAACACCAAAATCGCGCGCGCGATCCGCTCGCGCGAGGCCTCGCTCGCGCGGCCCGCTGGTGCGAGTTTGCCCCTTAGTGGTTTTTCCTTGTTTTTTCTTATATGATGCCTCTGCTTCTTCTCGCGCCTAGTCTCGCGGGCGCGAGGTACCTCGCTCGCGCGAGGGTATTGATTAAAAAAAATATATATATATATTTGGGAATTCGCGCGCGCGACGGCCGCTCGCGCGGACCGCTCGCGCGGACCGCTCGCGCGATTCCCCACTTTCCTATTTTTTCCCTTTTGTTTTCTATATCCTTCCCCCTACCTATTTTATTTGTGTTTCTTTTATGTTTTTTGTTTATTTAGTTCAGTTTAGTTCGTGTTCGTTGTTTTCCTTGTTACATTATACTTTTTCGTTTTATTTCTTTTCCATTTGCTAGTTTAGTTTAGTTTTTAGCTTTATATTCCATATTTAGGTTTCATTTACTTTTAATATTCTTTTGTTAGTTTCTTTTTATCTAGTATTAACAGGTACATTTGAACTTTATCTCTATATTCTTATACCTTCACCTATTTGTCATTGCCGAGATCAAGGTACTATCGTTCCTTCCTTATGTACTCTCCTTTCTTTCATTTTATTGTTTCATTGGGGACAATGAAAGGTTTAGGTTTGGGGGTATGCACACATACATGTGTAGACACCCCAATTTTGACCGGCCGTCGAATTTAGGAGAGCGTCACCTCCACGTCCAATGATGACAATGACCGAAAAATTCGAAGTATTCCAAGCTCTTCAGAAAATTCTCCAAAACGCGATAAAATTTCACAGAAAGAGGGAAATACCAGGTATTTAGGAGAATTCAGATATAAAACACAACTTTTGGAAAAGATATTCAAAAATAATTTGTTTCAAAAAGAGAAAAGACCTAAAAGGGGAATTTTAGCCAAAACCGGCACACGGCGGGCTTCCGCGGCACTCAGTGACTGCCGCACGGCACTCACCAAGTACCGCCACAGGTTTCTGACTGCCGTTTGCTTTTAAAGTCTGTATTTTGCAGAGCAATACGTATGCGCATGCGAATAAGAACAAAAAACTGATAAAGTAAGACTGACAAAAATGCGGCAATCCATTAATTGCCGCGGCATTTGATGAATGCCGCGCGGCAGTCATGAAGTGCCGCAACGGTAGTCATGAAATGCCGCAGCGGCAGTCACGGACTGCCGCGTCAGTATCTGGACTGCCGCGCTGGACAGCAATCTGCATAATTTCAGAAAGTACACATTGTACCAACTAATGAGGGAATTACACCTGTTTTTTGCTCCGAAATTCACCAAAAATACCTGGTAATTTTGCTTATAAAAGAGAAGGGATCTTCCTAAAAGAGGGGAGACCAAGAAGAACACCAAGAAACACATTGGGAGAGAGGTCATATACAAAAAAAATACTTCCATTACACCAACATTTTTAGAGAGAAAAGAGAGTGTTTAGAGAATTAGAGAGAAGAGCTTGGAAGATCTTCAAAGAAAAGAAAACTTTGAGGATAATTTGGAGGTGATCCTCTAACCATAGATTATTGGCTTATTCTTTCTTCTTTTAAAATCTCTAATCCTAAAAATCTTTCACTATCTTCTTTGTTTATCAAGTAAAACTTAGGAGTTTCTTTTGTTTCCATATTACTTTCTTCCACTTTCTTTGGCTTATATTTTTCTCTTGAAGGTCTTGGAGATCTTCAATATCTCTTTTGATCTCTTGAGCATGATCTTTTGAATCCTATGTAGGCTTGTGCTTCACATAGGAGTCAAAGTTTGATCACCACTTCATAAGAGGATCCAAGTCCATACTCATGATTTGGATCTTCTAAATGTCTTGAGGAATCCCTTCTATATTCCTTTAGGACTCATGAGTCATAGTCATGTCTCCTTCTCCAATGACCATCAAATGGTAGGAGAAGGTAGTTTTGAGTCTAAACCCATCTCCATGGTTTAGATTCCTTATCTTATAGATTTCATGAAGTCTATCCATATTTCATTTGAAATCTATGAAGAATAAAGGTTTATAGTCTCTAATGGCCATCAAATGGTAAGAGAAGTGGTTTGGTTCAACTCAAATTCATGGTTTAATAGTTGGAGCTACCAAATAAAAATTGAACTAGCAAAGTAAAAACAGTGAATCCACAAACTGTTTTTGGTCAAAGATTTTTAGTTCGAAATCTAACCGTTGAAATCAAGTGAAACCAACGGGAAAGTGTCAATAACACAATATACTACCACTGTAATTTTTGTTTTAAGATGGTTTCATGTTTAGCATGGTTTGATCATGAGTTTTGTGACACCAATGCAATCTGTCAAGAATTTCAGAATAGTTTCAGAATAGTGACACTCTTTTGAAACAATTAAATCAGAGTTCCAATAAAGTGTTTGTGACTCCAAATAATTTTTTCGATGAAGATTAATGTGTTAGGAAGTCACCCTAAAAATAACAAAGCAATTCGGATTTTTTTGCTATTTTTAATAAATCGTGCAAGAATTCTGGACAGAAGGTTGTAAAGTGCTGAGTGATGTCTAGTATTTTTCATATTCCCGGAGATCCGACCGTTGGAACTTTGATTTTCTTTTTGATTTGAAAACTAGACTCACAGAGGCATATTAAGTCCAAACATCATCAAGATCAAACCATGGGAGATATGCTTTTTATTTCTTTTAAGTTCTGGTCTGCTCTCTGCAATTTTCAAAGTTTTATGACACATTTGACTTACTTTGTAAATAAGGGTCTAAATGACTTTTCTATGATCTAGGGCTTAAACCATGCTTTGATAATGATTAGTTGAGCTTGAATTCAAAGTTTAAGAGTATTTCATAGTTTATCCTTGTCCATGTACATATTCATCTATATGATTCGACACTTGTAATTAAGACTTATTTGCTTTGGATTTAATTACATTAGATAGATGTAAGCTAGAAATTTAGGATTGTCATTTTTTAACATTGTGTTTTGCATATCATGTGGACTAACCCTTTGTTTTGTAGCGCTATTAAGGTACGATTTCTAGAACTCCTCTTTAGTTTATCTTAATTTCTTGTTTTTATTGATTTTTCGACTTAATGCGCGACACCTTAGAATTAGGTTTTGCCTTATGTGTATATATGATTAGAGACTCTTTTTAGGATTTTCTTTTATTCGCATGCATTGCACGTTTATTATCGCTGCTGGATCTCGGGTAAGTTCACTTGTTCTCTATTGCATATCATATCGCTTGTTACCTGAATTACGTGGCTTTTGAATGATATTTTGTCAATTGCAATTTTACACCCTTAGGACATGCTTTTGTGATGTATATGTATATATGTATTAGTTGAGGGCATGCTTAGATTAATAAATTTGATTAAAAGGATGTTGAGTAGTGGCCTATCGCAAGATAGGATGAGAGAGGGTGTTTTAGTCCGACGGGCTCTTTCCTCTCTCATTCCATAATCCCCGGACCTAGTTAATCTTTGGTTTCACAAACGATCAGTTTCCTTTCAAAATGGTTTCTTAATTTTCCTTTTAAAAAATTAAGTGGCGACTCATTTGTTTTGAATTCGGAATTTTGAAAAGAAAAGCTGTGGGTAAGTCAACCTGCGATATCCACAATCTGGCGACTCTGCTGGGGATCGAACCCAGAATCTCTGGTTTCGCAGACCAGAATTCTGATTTTGGGTTCACTTGAGGATTAGACTTGAAAAACATCCTTTTAATCGAATTAATCAATCTTTGTGCGCCTGTTGCATTTCACTTGCATGTCCAGCCAGTCGATTGCACGGAACTATGACCTTGGAGGCTCGGGGCAACCCGGTCGGTCAAGTCATCATGGGACTGTGTGATCACCCTTGATCTCGTACCATGATTTGGTATATGAAGCATCCTATTGGGTGTTTGTCAAGGGTCCCTTATTTGACCAAAACCCAGCCTTTGCATAGTAGTTCCTATAGAACATTTCAATCTTAGGAAATCAATTCTTGATTAGGGTTATGTGTTAGGAAGTTTTGTATGCCCGGAAGGGATTACTTGAGATGATGACGATACTTGCTTGATGAAAGACGTATAATCTTTTAATCACCTTTTAGCAATTTCTCCTCATGATCCACGACATTTGGAGGATATGCCGAACCTTGATTATAAGATTATACTTCTTATATCACGTTAGCTAAGCATCATTGACCTTGTATGTATCCAAACCCATGAAAAGTACGATGATGACCTTATCACATGACCCTTCCACCCTGAGAATTTTAAAATCAGCCTTTGAAGAATAAGATTTCCGCGGCCTTTATTCAAAACCGCTCTTTCAAAGGACTTGGGGGATTTCAAAATCAAGATTCAAAAATTCGTGCTTTTCAAAAACGGAAATTTTTGACCCAATCACCTTATGATCCAAAATTCTTGAAAACTGCTTTTCTAAAGTTGCTTCTCAAAAATGGATTTCAAGAATCCCCAAAATTTTTTCAAAACTTCGAAGGATGGGTAAAGAGGGCCACAATGAATGGAGAAATCATCGTACTTGACATGGGTAAGGGTTTTATGTGCTTATGTGTTTATGTGTTAGGGTTAGATTTTTTCGTTTTCTTTGGCATATAGAGTAGGCACACACACACGCATTGCATCCGCATGACATACAAAATAAAAGTTTTGCTAAAATAAAGGTAAAAAGGTATTCTAAAAAAAATAATAATAAAACTTAAAATCTGCTGTAGGAGCAAAGATAGCCAATCAAGCGTGGTTCAGGGATCCTACGGCAAGACTTGTAAGGAGAGGATACGCTAACATGGCCGAAGAAAGGAACAACGAAGAGATGACCGGACTAAGGGTACTAGTCGAACAGCAAGCGAAACAAATGAGGAGACAGGCCGAGAACATGAACTGCATGATGGGAATGATAGAGGAGCTGAATCGCCGACCGCCGCCGCATGTAATTCCACCCATTATAGACCCGCCTTTGGGACGAGGAGACGGAGATTGGTTCGACGATCAAGAGGCACATTGGAATGATGCACTAAGAGCCAACAGGGACAGAGAGAAAGATGAGAAGGAGAAGCTGTTGACCGAGAAGATAGAAAAGTTGGAAAGGGTAATGCGCAAGGCTCAGGGAGTGGATACCTATCTGATGGAACTGGAAGGATTGTATGACGGAGTCCACGAAACGCTGCCAGCTGGTTTCAAAATGCCAGTTTTCGATAAGTTCGATGGCACAGGCAATCCCCGCAGTCATGTCCGAATGTGCATAGGAGCTTTTCAGCCTAGTGGACTGAGCACTACCATGATGGCTGTTCTATTTCAACAAACCTTAACAGGAGCTGCTCTGTCGTGGTACCTTACACTTGAGCCAAGCAAAACCAGAGTATGGGAAGAAGTGATTAAGGCGTTTGTGGCACAATACGAGTACAATCAGGATTTGGATGTTACTGTCCGAGATTTGGAAACGACCAGGCAGGGGAACAAAGAATCATTCGCCGAGTATTTGAGTCGATGGAGGGGAAAGGCAGCTAAGATGGTACAAAGGCCGCTTGAGAAAGACCAAATCCGAATACTAATGAAAAATCTGCAACCAGTTTATCAAGAAAAGATGAGATTTCAGCCAATCAACACTTTTGCCGAGGTATTCGATGTAGGGACGAGAATCGAAGATGCAATTCAAGAAGGGACAATCAAGAAGGAGGAGCCGCAGAACCGATATCGAAGGCCCAGTTATGGATCAAATGGAGGGCACTCGAGGGGTCACTCTGGCCCCACCGATGTCAATGCACTTAGCGAGCCGGAGAAAAAATTCGATATCACCAGAAATCATCCAAGAGGGGGGGAGGATAAGCCACTGAGGAAGTTTTCAGACTTGGGAGTATCAATATCAACCGCCCTCGACAGGCTGTTAGCAAAAGGGCATCTCCGTCAGTTAGAACCTTGACCCCCGCCGAGTCCACTCCCACCACATTTCAAGGGAGATCTCTACTGCAAGTATCATCAACAAAAGGGCCACTCGACGGATCGGTGCATGAGATTAATGCACGAAATCCAGGACCTCATTGACAACAAAGTGATATCCGAGCCACCTGTCAAAGCCCCCAACGTCACCAAGAATCCTCTGCCGAACCATCGTGCTGTGCCACCGCCGCGGGGTCTTTATTTCTTAGGGGTAGAGGAAGCGGCATTCGATCCATCCAAGCTAATCACAAAGGTCGGAGAACCAAAGAAGTTCTATCAGTTGCCAGAAAATTCGGGGATCTACATGCTTGGAAGCCAGCCAGGGATATGGGAAAACGAAGTGACAAGGCAGTCAGATTGGTGGGTCCAAGAAAGCAATGATCGGAACATAGGCCGGGTAGGGGAGGATGATCTATGGTATCTGATGTTGTCAGAATCAAGATATAAAAGTATACTTTACTTTTCAAAAGATTTGCAGTGTGGAAGTAAAGGTCGAACCCACAGAGATTGATTACTACAGCTCTTAATTTTAAAACCTAAGTCTAATTAACTAAGAAAAACGGATTTGATTTGAATTTAATTAAACTAAGAACAATAAAAGTAAATCTAAACTATGAAAGCAATTAAAGTTGTTTAAATGATGTTTAAGGGAACCTAGGATTGCAAATCCACCACTAGCTTCATAATAGGAATATTTATGAATTACTTTAGCTTATTAAGTTGGATGATAATGGGGAATTGTAGCTACAAGCCCAATTCCTCCGACAAGAAGATAATCATGGTTCAAGCACCAACATAATCCATCTTCCGGTAGCACGAATTATCTCACACTAAACTAGGGTTGTGATCTAATCCGTCTAACCTAGGCATGGACTATTTGGATACTTTATAGCACGAATCAATAGAGCACCATCACATGTAAACAATCTAAACAATCACAGCAAGAATAGATCGTTGAGCACATCACAGTCAAAACAGATCTAAGACAAGAATAAATTCTGAAAGCAATGATTTAATCAATAGAAGCACGATTTGTTAATAAAAATCCTCTCAACATGTGACTGTCATCCATTCATAATAAAACTAAAATAAAAACATAAATAAAACCCTATTACTCATCTAGGGCTTCATTAAAACCCTAGATCTATGATCTAGCCGTCCATGGAAGTGATAGATGGCAAGTAGTTGATGGAGGAGGCCATGGAAACCCTTGGTCTTCTTCTTCTTCTCCTTGCTTCCCTCCCTTCAATGGCTGGAAGTATGGTTGTAGAATGTGTGTATATTAATTGCCAACCCTTCAATTGAAGTAAAATAAGGTATATATAGATTTACAACAAGTTTTGGAAGCCTTTCCAACTCGAAACGGACTGAAACTGATGTAATTTACAATCTGGACGTCATTCTGCAGTTTCGTTTGCACAGGAGTCTTCAGTACACTGAAATACGCAACTTTGGTTTTTACCCATATCGCGCGAGCGGGTCGCGCGAGCGCGACATTTTGGCCTTCGCGCGAGCGGTTTTGGGATTCTCGCGCGAGCGATTTCTGGTTCTTCGCGGGCGCGGGTCGCGCGCGCGACTTGTCTTTTTCAGCTTCTTTAGCTCTGCTTCTTCACCCTGTTTAGCCTGATATACTCGATTTCTTCCAAAACCTGTCACAGAATAGAAAACGAAGTAAAAATATACAAAAACAGGATAAAAAGGTACTAACAAATGCTCGTTAAGGCGTAAAAAGAGGATTTGTTCTCTCCCGATCACACCCCCAAACCTACATTTTGCTAGTCCTCGAGCAAAACTAAAATAAAAACTAACTACTAATAACATACTATTCCATTTTCGCATGGATTGCGATTGCATTTAGCGTATGCAACAAGCCTTTTAAACCCCTAGGTGTCCCTAGTCGGACGAGTGAAGTCTCGTGAGGGTTCTCGTCAACAAGTCACCCACAACCATATTTATTAACTTGTAAATTTAAAAAGTTTTATTAAAACGAAAAACTAACAAACAATACTCCTTATTATAAAACAAAGATTTAAATAGAATAACGAACATAAAAAAAAAACATAATGAAACATCCACCTAAATCATGAAAAACAATCTCAAGCACATGCATCGTATAAATCAACAGAGTTCCTCATACAATTGCACGTGTGTGATATGGTAGTCAAATAAACACGCGCATGACATGAACTTGGAATATAACTCGGATAACCATCCAACTATGCTTCGACAACGAATCTCACAATGTTAATTACACTCTCAAATGAAACACTCAGAAACATGTGTAATTTCTCTAGTATACATGAGCAAAGGAATTATGTTTTCAAGACGAATAACGCTCACATAAGACATGAAAAAGACGCATGACACGAAAGAACAATAGTCTCATGGATAAGATGCCAACACTCAAGAAAAAATAATCATTACCATGTTTTAATCCCTCTCCCATCGTTTTCATATCCGAACCATGTTTCCTAAGATCAAATAGGACTTTTCAAAGGTTGTATTGTGGCTCAGGCAATCAAAAATGATAGAACGGATTAATTGGGTAGGTTTAGAATGGCATTGTAAGGCATGTTCAATTTCTTTGACTCTTCTTCTCTACCAACTTTCTCTTCTTTCATTCTCTTTTCTCATTCATTTTTTTTCAACCTTCTTCTTTTTATTTTGTTTTCAATATATTCCTCTTCTCTTTTTCCTTTTCTTGCTTCTCAAATGATTATTGAATACCAAGCAACTACCCCAATAGCATCTTATTTTCTTCCTCCTTTTCAACACATCACCTTAACACTACTAAAAGGTGACAAATCTCTTAGTGGTGAACTCCAAGTTTGTCAAGTCGGAGCAAAAACAAGGATAATGGTAATCAAAGAAAGAAATGGCATTTTAATGGCTCAAAGGGCGAACTAAGGAAATTTTATAATTTATTGGTCGATGGTAAACAAAGAGGGCCTAAAATCATTTCCTAGGGTAATACGGTTCTTCAATTTTTACGACGGAAGATTATTTAGCATGGTAACTATTTTAACTTGATTATCAACCAAAACAAGAATAATGAGACTAAACAACAAGTAGATGCGCTATTTCAATGAAATTCGATAAACACAATATATTTATAACCCTCTAAAAAGAAAAGATAGGCTCGAAAGCTCACCGGGTCTAGTCTCCACCTTGTGTTATCTAGAAATCCGAATCATATTATAGTTCACAACCAACATGTATTCAAGTGACTACGTGCAGTGCATAAATTTATGTGCAAATTTATGATATAAAACTACGATTCAAACAATACATAACTTAAAACATTACATCATGACTTTAGCAAATGTTTAATCACATATTCTCTTATTTACCATTCTATAACAATTCAAAGTTACATAACAAGAAGTACCAAATTAATATTGCAAAAACATCGGTAATCATCGTTTATTTAAGCACAAGAATAGAATTTTTTTTTAAATTAGTGCATAATAATGTGCATGTGTATATACATACCCCCAAACCTAAATCTTTCATTGTCCCCAATGAAACAATAAAACGAAAGAAAGGAGAGTACATAAGGAAAGAACGATAGTACCTCAATCTCGGCAATGACAAACAGGTGAACATAATTGAATATGTCAATAAAGTTCAATGTTACCTATTACTTCTTAATAAAAGAAAACAAACTAACAAAAGAATATTAAAAGTACATGAAACCAAAATATAAAATATTAATTTAAAAACTAATCTAAACTAAACTAAACTAGCAAAAGGAAAAGAAATAAAACGAAAAAGTAGAAAAGTAACAAGGAAAAACAACGAATACAAACTAAAAAGAACCAAATAAACAAAAACAGAAAAGAAACACAAATAAAATAGGTAGGAGGAAAGAGATAGAAAACAAAAGGGAAAAACAGGAAAATGAGGAAATCGCGCGAGCGGTCCGCGCGAGCGGCCGTCGCGCGCGCGAATTCTTGGAATTTTTTTATTTTTTTATTTTTTTTTTGAATTCTCGCGCCCGCGAAACCAGGCGCGAAGAGAACCTGAGGGCTCATATAAAGAAAACAAAAGAAAAAACACTAAGGCACATTCTCGCGCCAGCGGGCCGCGCGAGCGAAGTCTCGTGCGAGCAGGCCGCGCGCGCGAGAATGGTATTTTCCATTTTTTATCTAAAATTATGTATACAATATTAAAATAAATTAATTCTAACCCCCAAACCTGTCCAGAATGTCCAAAACAGACTCAAAAACGACCAAAACAAAGAAAACAGACGAAATGAAGCTTGGGTTGCCTCCCAAGAAGCGCTAACTTTTACGTCTTCAGCTAGACCGTTCTAGCTCAAGACTTACGGAGGTTGAAAATCAGACTTCGTACCCCTAAGAATGTCAGGCAGAGCTCGATGGTAAGCAGAAATTACGTCGCTTTGAATTAATTCAATCGACGGTTTATCAGTATGTTCAAATCGATTTCTTACCTTTCGAGTAGATTCAACATTAGGGTCCAAAGTATTAGGATTCATCCACTCATCATCCTCTATATTATTCCCCGCACTTATATTTATTACGTTCTTAGGCTCAATATTCCGTTTAACCTCACTACCCTCCACACATAGGTAATCGTCATCTTTAGGAGGTTGATCGACCGCATTAAAAACATTTAATTTTAATTTTATATTCCCGAACGACACTTTCATTACCCCTGTTCTACAATTGACACGTGCGTTGGCCGTGGCTAAGAATGGACGACCAAGAATGACAGGAGTGTGTTTCCTAGCATCTAGCACAGGTTCAGTGTCAAGGACCATAAAATCAACGGGATAGAAACATTGATCCACTTTTACTAGTACGTCTTCGACGATTCCTCTAGGTATTTTAATAGAACGATCCGCTAATTGTATTGTAGCGGCCGTAGGTTTAAGTTCACCTAGTCCTAATTGTTTTATAGACGTGATAGGGTAAAAGGTTAACACTCGCTCCTAAGTCAAGGAGAGCCCTATGAATGATAGTGTCACCTATGACACATGAAATCGTAGGCGTACCGGGATCCTTATACTTCAGAGGTGAGTGTTGAAAAATAGAACTTACTTTTTCCGTGAGGAAGACCTTTTTAGGAGTATGACTGCGTATTTTGCATTTTTGCGTACAAAGGTCTTTTAGACATTTAGCATAAGCGGGAATTTGTTTTATAGCATCGAGGAAAGGAATATTTATTTTGACTTGTTTAAACACCTCGAGTATATCCTCAACCTTAGACTTTTTATTTGTAAGATTAGACGGCTCCTCAACATTAGGTGGATATGGCATTCTCGGAATATAATTCGTTGGGACCGATTCTTGTTCTTTCTTATTTTGGCTCACGTCCTCACCCTTCGTCGTATTAGAGTTGATATTCATATCTTTCACACTCTCATTCGGAATTTCTATTACCTCTTCTTCTCGTGTAGTCAACCTAGTTGAGACGGCGTTTACTTGCTCATTCGACCCCTTAACCTCATATTGTCCCTTAGGGTTTTGAATTGTTTGACTAGGCAACGTCCCCTCGTTTCTACGACTCACTACAGTAGCTAGTTATCCCATTTGGGATTCAAGCTTCGCAATGGATTGTGTGTGTGAGTGCACTATTTGTGCTTGTGCCTGTACTTGCGTTTCAATAGTCTTAAGGGACGCCAACACCTTCTCCTCAAAAGCATTACCCCTTGAAGGATTCGAATTAGGAGGCGGGTGTTGGTATTGATTAGGTTGAAACTGAGGTCGATACGCATTTGGAAAATTAGTCGCCTCATTAAGATTATTAGTATTATTTTTCCACGAGAAGTTAGGATGGTTTCTCCATGGCGCATCCGGATTATTAGTAGTTGCATTATAATTATTTCGTGGGTATTGTTGAATAGAATTAATGTGTTGCTCCACGAATTCCAGAAATTGACTCGCCGATGGACATGCAAGTATCGAATGTGAAGTATCAGAACATAATGCATAAATTTCACGAGCGGGTGAGGCTGTCGTTTGGTTCATTGTTAAAAGTCGGTCAAGTTTGTTAGATAGTTCTTTTATTTCAATTGATTGACTTGACTCGAATTTTACCTCCCTCTTAGGTTGTGGGTATCCCTCAGAACGGACAGACACCGCTTGGTGCATCGAATTCTCGCTTAAAGTTTCAAATATTTTCCAGGCCTCGTCGGCGCTTTTGTGTAGGAAAGTTCCCGCACAAACGGCATCGACGGTATTCCTAACAGAGGGAATAAGCCCCTCATAGAAGACCTGAACAAGTTGCCACTTAGGGACCTGATGATGTGGACACGAGAGTAATAATTCTTTAAATTTTTCCCACGTGTCGTAAAGTGATTCCCCATCTTGCATCACAAAGTTTGTTATAGATTTTCTTATCTGGTTCGTACGCATAATCGGGAAAAACTTTTATAAAAATGCGGTGTGTAAGTCTTCCCATGTTCTAATTGTGTTTGGCTCCAAAGATTGGAGCCAATATTTAGCTTTGTCCTTTAATGAGAATGGAAAGAGCCGCATTTTTAATTCATCATCAGTAAGATTTTGAATTTTCAAAGTAGAACATATATCTTGAAAATCTCCTAAGTGTTTATATGGATCTTCATTTAAACGGCCATGGAAAGATGGAAGTAGCGAGATGGTAGACGACTTTATCTCAAAGTGAGATGCCGTCGCCTCCGGTAATTCAATACATGTTTGTGGCGTGTAAGTCGTAGGAATAAAATAATCTTTAAGCGGCGGAGGTGGAGGGATATTAGGATTATTCATATTAGCTCCGTTGTTATTTTGGTTGTTGTCGTTATTATTTCCAATGTCTGCCATTTTAATCGGTTCTATGTTATGAAAGCGTGGTTTCTTTAGTCTTGTAAGAGTACTACGTATTTCAGATTCAAATAAAGACGTTGGTTTCGGTGTCAAATCGTCGTCTATTAAAAACCTAGTTCCAGAAGTTAAGTTTGAAGACTTGTTAAGTCTTAATGTACGTTCAAGTTCAGAGTCAAAAGGTTTTAATTCCGGTTTGTTTGAACGTGTACCTAACATAAACTAAAACAAAAGAAAAGAAATTAAAAACAAAGACTAACTAAACAAAATAAACAAATAACAATCACGCAAATAAGATAACAAGCACTCAACTACTATGATGCATGCAAATTATCCTGTAATGCAATGACCGCGTTAAGCCTAGCGCCCCGGGTTTCCTAGCTAATGCAGTGCAATTAACCTTAAACTAATGCAAATAGTGCGTCACAGCGCCCTGACTTACAGCGGTTTAAAGCGAATTCCAAAGGAAGCAATTTATTTAATTTTATTTATATTTTTATTTGCGTAAGCTCCTTTGATGTAATTAACTGCTCCACTCGGAAACGTTGACTAGGCAATAAAAAAAACAAGTTAGTAACTAAAAATAAAATAAAAAATAAGAAAAGGAAACCTAATCTAATATTTACGAATTAACTAAACTACGATTCTAAAACTAATGGTAGTAATACAATCCCCGGCAACGGCGCCAAAAATTGATGTTGTCAGAATCAAGATATAAAAGTATACTTTACTTTTCAAAAGATTTGCAGTGTGGAAGTAAAGGTCGAACCCACAGAGATTGATTACTACAGCTCTTAATTTTAAAACCTAAGTCTAATTAACTAAGAAAAACGGATTTGATTTGAATTTAATTAAACTAAGAACAATAAAAGTAAATCTAAACTATGAAAGCAATTAAAGTTGTTTAAATGATGTTTAAGGGAACCTAGGATTGCAAATCCACCACTAGCTTCATAATAGGAATATTTATGAATTACTTTAGCTTATTAAGTTGGATGATAATGGGGAATTGTAGCTACAAGCCCAATTCCTCCGACAAGAAGATAATCATGGTTCAAGCACCAACATAATCCATCTTCGGGTAGCACGAATTATCTCACACTAAACTAGGGTTGTGATCTAATCCGTCTAACCTAGGCATGGACTATTCGGATACTTGATAGCACGAATCAATAGAGCACCATCACATGTAAACAATCTAAACAATCACAGCAAGAATAGATCGTTGAGCACATCACAGTCAAAACAGATCTAAGACAAGAATAAATTCTGAAAGCAATGATTTAATCAATAGAAGCACGATTTGTTAATAAAAATCCTCTCAACATGTGACTGTCATCCATTCATAATAAAACTAAAATAAAAACATAAATAAAACCCTATTACTCATCTAGGGCTTCATTAAAACCCTAGATCTATGATCTAGCCGTCCATGGAAGTGATAGATGGCAAGTAGTTGATGGAGGAGGCCATGGAAACCCTTGGTCTTCTTCTTCTTCTCCTTGCTTCCCTCCCTTCAATGGCTGGAAGTATGGTTGTAGAATGTGTGTATATTAATTGCCAACCCTTCAATTGAAGTAAAATAAGGTATATATAGATTTACAACAAGTTTTGGAAGCCTTTCCAACTCGAAACGGACTGAAACTGATGTAATTTACAATCTGGACGTCATTCTGCAGTTTCGTTTGCACAGGAGTCTTCAGTACACTGAAATACGCAACTTTGATTTTTACCCATATCGCGCGAGCGCGACATTTTGGCCTTCGCGCGAGCGGTTTTGGGATTCTCGCGCGAGCGATTTCTGGTTCTTCGCGGGCGCGGGTCGCGCGCGCGACTTGTCTTTTTCAGCTTCTTTAGCTCTGCTTCTTCACCCTGTTTAGCCTGATATACTTGATTTCTTCCAAAACCTGTCACAGAATAGAAAACGAAGTAAAAATATACAAAAACAGGATAAAAAGGTACTAACAAATGCTCGTTAAGGCGTAAAAAGAGGATTTGTTCTCTCCCGATCAGTATCAAAGCGACGAAGAGGCAAAAGAAGGCTCAAAGACCGTTTCAGAAACTGACAACATTTGGGCAAAAGAAAAGATCGACCATTTGACTCGATCTGGTAGGCACTTCAAGCCGCATGAATTAGAGGAAGATCACCCGGGGAGAGAGCTTGAGAAAGGAAAAGGAAAAATGAACGAGGAAGAAGAAGAGGATCGGGTCCTAAAGCAAATGAAGAAGACTCAGGCTAACATCACTGTCTGGGGGTTGCTGATTGCCTCCAAACGCCATAGGCAGGCGGTCCTAGACGCTCTGAATCAGGCTGATGTGTCTATCGACACCACCCCGGAAGACCTCATAGGATTGATCGGCAGGATTCCGACTTCGGCTATCACCTTTTCATCAAATGACTTACCTCCGGGAGGACCCACGCTCAACAAGCCACTGTATATCACCGTTGAATGTTTGGGGAACACCGCGCCCGCTTGTCTCGTTGACAACGGGTCTGCTCTTAATGTATGTCCCTTCCGCACAGCCAAGCGAATGGGCCTAGATAAATCTTCCTTTGTGCCGTCTCAACAGAAAAGTCCAGGCATATGACAACACCCAAAGAGCAGTCATGGGCATTATCTTTCTTAATCTCGCTATCGGGCCGATGGACAAAGAAGCTGAGTTCCAAATCATCGATATCCCCGCTTCTTTCAATCTGCTGCTGGGAAGGCCTTGGTTGGACAGTTTGGGCGCTATACCATCGACGATCCATCAAAAAGTTAAGTATGTCTGGGAAAACAAAGTTTGTGATATCCTCGGAGACAGTTGGGTTCGTTCGTCCGAAGCGTCGTCAAGTGCACCGGTCCTAGAATTACAGCTACAAGAAGAAGAAGCGAAAATGGGAGGATTCGAGTTCATCAGCGTGATAGAAGAAGGAAAGTCGGGAGAGTCCCTACCACCCCATTTCGATCAGTATGCTAGTCCAGTGGTCGCAGGAATCATGAAGAAAATGGGCTTCTTTCCAGGATTAGGACTGGGAAAGAACCTTCAGGGCCTGCCGGAGCTTCCAAAAATTCCTACTCAGACTCACACTCACGGCTTGGGGTATCAGCCAACAAAGAAGGAACTAAGGGCAAAGAAGAAGGCTTTCGATGCACCACTAGACCCTTACTTAAAGACTCTCAATGGATACTTCGTGAAGGAAGGAGAGGATTTCCCCTTCTGTGGTTTCCCATAACCATGGATGGACCAAAAAGACAAATGCATGAAGCCGGGGTTCGAGATCTTCTTCTCCCATGAATTTTCTGGGTACAAAGACCCATTTTTGTAGATGCCTGAAAAGTCTGTTGCTGCCAAGGACTGGATTGGTACGCTAGACGGTTCTTCCATGAAAGATCTGCTAGGCGAAGGGAACGCAGAGGTCATAAAGGAAGATCCCGGAAAAACCAAAGGTGAATACGTCGAGGGCATAGTGGAGGAAGCTGCCGAGAGTGAAGAAAGTGAGGAAGGGAAGGCTGAGGAAGAAGAGATGGAGAAAATCACCAAGACGGGAGGTCCGGAAGAGTGCTTTATTACTGGCCTGGGAGGAGAGCACAAGAAGGAGTGGGTTTTTGAGTCTAGTGATAGGTTCCCCCCACACCCAGAGTCTGTAATGGCCCAAATGAGGCGTCTTTCAATTTCTATGTCTGTTGTAATCACTCCAAAGAAAATCAATGAAAGTATGACTGATTCTGCCTACTCGAACATGCTTAATGAATGTGATGAATGTGATGATCATGAAATACCTATTGAACTGCAAAAACTAATTGAAAAAGAAAAAGAATCTGCATGTAAAATCAATGAGGACACCCTAACAATTAATCTTGGAAATGAGAACAATCCTCAAAATGTCTTCATCGGCTCTACACTTAGCAATAAAGAAAGTAAAGAACTAATCAGTCTATTAAATGAATTCAAAGATGTTTTTGCATGGTCTTACAATGATATGCCAGGTATCGATCCAAAAATAGTCCAACACCACATCCCCCTCTTTCCCAATTCAAAAACCATAAAACAAAAATTGAGGCGAATGAGGCCAGAATGGGCACTCAAAGTAAAAGAGGAGGTTGAAAAGCAATTAAGAGTTGGATTCTTGATGGTCACCGAGTATCCCGAGTGGATTGCCAATATTGTGCCTGTCCCAAAGAAGGATGGTCGTGTTAGGGTTTGCGTGGATTTTCGGGATTTGAACAAAGCAAGCCCTAAAGACGATTTCCCATTACCCCACATCGACGTGTTGGTTGATAACACTGCGGGACATGAACTTCTATCTTTCATGGATGGGTTCTCCGGGTACAATCAAATCCTCATGGCTCCCGAGGATAGAGAGAAAACCACGTTCATCACTCTGTGGGGGACATATTGCACTAGGGTCATGCCATTCGGACTCAAGAATGCAGGCGCAACCTATCAAAGGGCTGCCACCACTTTACTGCACGACATGATCCACAAAGAGGTAGAGGTGTATGTGGACGATATGATTGTGAAATCCAAGGAGAGGGGGGGGGCACCTAGAGGCTTTGAGAAAGTTCTTTGGGAGGTTGAGGGAGTTCAAGATGAGGCTGAACCCGCAAAAATGCACGTTCGGAGTCACTACTGGCAAGCTGCTAGGATTTTTCATTACCCAAAGGGGAATAGAAGTGGACCCTACCAAAATAAAGGCCTTAACCGAGATGAACCCACCGAAAAATGAGAAAGAACTGAGAGGGTTCCTGGGTAGAATACAATTTATAAGTCGTTTCATCTCAAAGCTCACCATGACCTGTGACCCGCTGTTCAAGCTACTCAGAAAGGGAGAGAGATTCAATTGGGACACCTCGTGTCAACAAGCCTTCGACAAAATCAAAACCTACCTCCAGAACCCACCTGTCTTGTCACCACCTTCGCCCGGGAGACCTTTGTTACTTTATCTCTCTATATCCGAGGATTCGATGGGATGTATGCTGGCCCAAGAAGGAGAAGAGGGGCGCGTGGAGAAGGCCATTTACTACTTAAGAAAGAGAATGGTAGGATATGAGTTAAAGTATTCACCCTTGGAGAAGGCCTGTTGGGCCTTGGTTTGGTGTACACGTCGCCTCCGCCACTACATGCTAGCCTTCCCTGTAATCCTGATATCCCGAATGGACCCATTGAAATACCTGTTCGAAAAACCCGTCTTGACCAGTAGGATTTCCCGTTGGACCATGATGCTGGCTGAGTTCGACATCAGATATATCACCGCCAAGTCCGTAAAAGGAAGGGCTGTCGCCGAATTTTTAGCCGACCTCGCTGTAGAATCTGAAGACAAGGGAGACTTCAAGTTCCCAGATGAAGGAATAATGGAAGTCAAGGAGGAGTTGTGGAGAATGTACTTTGATGGAGCAGCCAACCAGTTAGGTTACGGGGTCGGAATCATTCTCGTAGAACCAGACGGAGTCCCTACCCCATTAGCTGTCAAACTCAAATACGACTCAACCAACAATACCGCGGAGTACGAAGCCTGCATAATTGGGATGGAAGCGGCCTTGGCTTTGAAAGTCGGACGGATTGATGTCTTCGGAGATTCCAACTTGATCATATCCCAGGTCCGAGGAGATTGGAGGGTAAAGTATGAGAAATTGAGACCTTACCATGACTATCTAGAAAGCCTGAAAGCGCAATTCCGAAAGATTTCCTTTTACTACCTCCCTCGTGAAGAAAACCAACTAGCCGACTCTTTGGCTACCTTAGCCTCGATGATCCAAATCCCTTCCAAGATTGCCATGATCCCGCTGTCCATAGAAGTAAGGAATCAACCGTCATTCGAAATGGTCGCAGCCATAGAAAGAGAAGATGAAGCGCCTTGGTATGTGGACGTGTGGAAGTTCATTAAAGAAGGAGAATACCCCGAAGGAGCCTCAGAAAAGGACAAGAAGGCGATACGACGATTTGCTGCTCAATTTGTGATCTACGCGGATAAACTATGGAAGAAGTCCTACACCGGGTATAATTTGGAGTGTTTATATGGAAGGGAAGCTAAGAGAATGATGGAGGAAATACATGAGGGAGTATGCGGGACCCACATGAACGGGCACATGCTGGCGAAGAAGATCATCCGACAAGGGTACTATTGGACGACCTTGGACAAAGACTGTTGTGAATATGTTAGAAGGTGTCACAAGTGTCAGATTCATGCAAATTTGATGCACACCCCACCGTCGCAGCTCTATAGCATGACCACCCCTTGGCCATTTTCCGTCTGGGGGATTGATATCATCGGTGAGATAGTTCCAAAGGCTTCCAATGGGCACCGGTATATAATCGTGGCAATCGATTATTTTACAAAATGGGTAGAAGCGGCCTCATATGCGACTTTGAAAGCCAAAGATGTGGTGAGTTTCATTGAGAAGAACATAATCTGCAGATATGGAGTCCCGAACGAGTTTATCTCCGATCATGGCAGTCATTTCCAGGGGTAAGTCATCCCGCTCTTAGAAAAGTATAAGATCACTCGCCATCAGTCATCCCCGTATAGGCCCCAGACGAATGGAGCAGTAGAGGCAGCGAATAAGAATGTTAAAGCAATCTTGGGGAAAACGACAGATACGTATAAGGATTGGCATGAGAAGCTGCCATTTGCTTTATGGGGGTATCGGACGTCAGTAAGGACTTCAACGGGTGCTACGCCATACTCGCTGGTCTACGGAATGGAAGCAGTCCTTCCAGTCGAGGTGGAAATACCCTCTCTCAGAGTCTTAACAGAATGTGAAGTGACAGAATCAGAATGGATACAGGGAAGGTATGAGGAATTGATGCTGCTCGATGAAAAGAGGCTGACCGCGATAAACCATACTCGGGGGTACCAGAAGAGAATAGCTCGTGCTTTCAACAAAAAGGTCCGCCCAAGGAAGCTTGCTGAGGGTGACCTGGTCCTCAAAGAACTGAAGGTGCCTGTTTATGATCCCAGAGGAAAGTTCAAACCCAACTGGGTCGGGCCGTACATCATTAAGACCCTCCTTTCCGGAGGGGCGGCCTATCTCATGGACCTGGACGGGGTTGAATTTAAACAGCCAATTAACCTCGATCGCCTCAAGAAATACTTTGCTTGAAACCTTTTTCTCCCGAAGCCTCCTACCTTGATGAACTACGCTTGACCTGATTCCCGCTAGGGGATACGTAGGCAACCAACTTGGTTCGGTCATTTCAAAGAGAGAGAGAGAGAAAGAAAACGGTGCTAAACTAGGGGCAAACTAGCGTTTGCCCAAAGCCGCTTCAAAGCCTTAAACCAGGGGCAAACTTTGTTTGCTAAGCCGAAGAACCTAGATACAAAACCATCCCTTGGATCATCTGGCTATCGAGATAAGTACTAGGCAAATGAGAATTCATAGAAGGATTAAAGTTTAAAGCAAAGAGCCAAGTTAAGACATTAAAAGGATAATTCTTCATAAAAGATTAATCGAAAGGGTGGAAACTTTAGATTTAGCATGACAACACTTCTTGAAAAGGAAAAATAAGAAAAATCACATTCAAAAGCGCAAACAAAGGGTGGGCAGGGTCTGTCAGAAGAGTTTCGTAAAATGTCAGGCATTTTCCCTGTTTTCGTCTACTTTATTGTGCGTGTGTCTGTCAAGCTTGCCTCGCAGCCAGGGTTTGGATCTCTAGAAGATACTCAGTAGTAGGCATAGTCAGAGCGGGAATCCTCGGGAACGGAGCAGCCATTCTATTGGGCCAAGCCTCCATGAAAGCCTTCGCGATAGAAGGACGCAAAGGGAACCCCCTGGTGAAATCAGCAGTCACAGATTCAGTGACATCTTGCAAAAGTCCGAACTGACGGACGACTCGGTCAGGAATGTAGAAAGTCGTAACGTGCAAACCCGGCAGCCAGATGCCAGGTCGCCCTGGGAGGCGTACAGCAACAGAACGATGGATCCACGACGGACAAACCCAGCAGATGTCACTAGGAGAAAGACCCTGAAGCCAATCAAGCCACGCGTCGGCGGACTGAAACAAGCTGTGAATCTCCATGCGATCATAAGGAAGTGACCCACGGAGATGGGAAGCATGAATGAAGAGGTCCAAACGCTCCATGAGTCAAACCTGCAAGACAAAAGGTGCTCCAGCAGATAACATGACCCCAGTGGCATGAGCATGGCCCAATCCAATCAGAGTTTCACCAAGGACTAGCATAACAGCGCTCTTCATCTCCCGCAAACCGCAGGCGATGGGTATAAGAGTGTCCGAAGATGACCGAAAGAGGAAGTAAGAGAGCATAGCAATTGACAAGGCACTACGTCGAATGATCTGATACGCACCATTGTAAGGGTCCCCTATGGGAGCGTAAACAGAAGAAAGGCGCTCAAATTCGATTTGCCTGTCATGAACAAAAGAGCCCGCCGCATTCCGAGACGTGTGGAGAAGGCTGGCTAAGTCCCGAACATACCCGGCCTAAATCTGAGGAACCATCAATTCAGCAGAAGGATCCGTGTGGAGAATGGCGCTAAACTCCTCAAATAGGGGACAAATCTCCTGAGAGCCGAAACGAAAGACATTGAGAGCGGGATCCCAACATTGGACGGCGGCGCGAAGAAGACCCTCATTTAGATTCATCTGTTAGAAAGAGAAGAAATTGTTTAGTCTGAAGCACTCAAAATTGAGCTTATCAATGCCGGAGAGAGTATCCATCTATGGGAAGAGGATTTGAGAAATAATGGGGGCCATTTGAAGGGGAAATGAGGAGAAATGAGAGGTGTTTTGCGGAACTTTGAGAATGAAGGGATATAAATAGAAGAATAAGGCTGTCTACCTACCCGCGGCACTCGATAAAGTGCAGCGGCACTCGATGAAGTGCCGCGCGGCGGTCAGCGAATGCCGTTGCGGCATTTACAGACTGCCGTAGCGGCTCTCACTGAGTACCGCGGAGGCTTAACCGAGTGTCGTTCTGAGTTTTTCATTGGCCAGACTCTATTTGTAACACGATCAGCCCACCTGCAAACAGAAAACTAATTGAGAAGCAATAAAAAACGTGCGCATCATGCAGCACGCACAAATGCATTCATTCGTTCATTCATTCATTTCATTTATTTTCAAAAGATAAAAGAAGCAAGAGCATTCAAAATAAAGTCGGGACCAAGCCATGGTCCCACATACGACAAGAGTTGGACCAAGCTATGGTCACACATACGGTGAGTAAGCAAAGAAAACATAAATATACAAAGCATCTATCCTACCGACTATAAGGAAGCAACCATCAAAATAAAGCATATGTGTATATATATATACAGTCATCCACCAAAATAAAAAAATCCTCTCAAAAGAAAACAAAAAATATATAAGCAAGATCAGCTCCGACCCCGACCCCGGCTGCGAGCCTGACGGGTCGTACGCCTAAGAGGTTCCTCCTCTGACTCAGTCCCGCTGCCTCCACCACTCTCTCCACGCCCGCTGCCTCGGCCTCTGCCACCGCTAGTGCCCTCGCCGACGCCTCCGCCGCGCCCAGCACCGCTACCTCCGGGAGCATCGCTGAGAGAGATGCCGAACTGCTGAAGCCGATGCTGGAGCTGTCCCACCTGCTGAGACAGGACTCTGTTCTCCTCCATCTGGAAGAGAGGGGATGAGTCCTGAAAAGTGTTGAAAGGACATTTGGAATACTAAGAATATAGAAAGGGTAGGAGATCATACCTGGGCCCTCAACTGAACCGCAGCAGTCGCCCGAGCTCCCTCAGCCTGAAAACAAGAGCCAGGAATAAAAATCAGTAAAAAGAGATACAATCCCGGTCAAAAGTAGGAATGGGGATAAATTTCTTACCATCCACTCCCGCCCGAGAACCCACTGGCGCACGCTATGGGCATACGCTAGGCCCTCCTCCGCATAAGCACGCGGGACGACGTCATAATGTAGAGGTATGGTGGGAGCACCATGTGAAAGTCGAGGAATCGTCGTCGAGTGGGTCTCTCCGAATGAGACGGTCGACATAGTCCAGTCCCACTCGGGCAAGGTAGGAGCTCGAACCGCGGCAGGAACAAGCTGCAAGCAAAAGAAATAAAGCATGGGTAAAGAATAAAGAGAAAATTCACATAAATAATAAAGGAATCGTTTACTCACCCGAGTTACTTCCATCAGAGGGAAGTTCGGCATCAGCTTGGTGGCACGAAAAGCCGCATAACCTGACGGGTCATCCAAAAAGCCGTGGATACCGAAGCCGGCTCGAGCAGCCGTAAGATCGCCGCCCTGAAGTGTGTCTGTGGCCCTCATAGAGACGGGGGGAGGGAATGGCACATAGAACCCGGGGGCCGCTATCGACTGCCGGGTCACTCTCTCTCCCAAATACCATGCCATGCCCTCCGACCCACCATCAAGAAGTCGCCTCATCGGGTCATACCCGGCTGACTCTCGCAACCCCACCCTAGCCTCAGGTAAGACCCTGAGCCACGGCTGCCAGTGCACGTGCCCCTCCCTCAGGTTCGTCAGGAAGTTCCTGAACGAAACAAAATCATGAGCCCCGGTCTTCCTCCCAACTCTGTCCTTTGCCCATTTCAGCCCCTGGGGCATGATAAGGGCGTCGGCATCGCGTGTCTGAGGAGACATCATGCGAAGATACTCGTGGGACCAAATCTGTGATACAAAGAGAGAAGAAAGAAGATTAGTCTCACATTTTTTAAAAAAAAAAAAAAAAAAAAAAGAAGAAAAGGAAGAAGAAAGAAATATGATAATGAGCAATATAGAAAAAGTATACCTCCCACGCTCTCCAATACCCGCCAGTAGAAGCCGACCTGTCCCGGGAAATGACGCTCATGTGCCTATACAGGAGCACCCCAGCACATACATCAAGAAACCACGGGCCATCTGCTCGTCCGTAAAGCCGGGTTTCCCCCGGAAAGTATCCATGAACCATCGAGCAGTGACCAAGGCCTCCTCCGGGACCACCCCTAGCAAGGGCTCCATCTGATCCCACTCCTGGTCTGTAAGGTGCCGCAGGGGCTCTCCTCCGAATGGGATCCCCGTAATCATGCTGAAGTCTAGGGGGGGTCATCGTCATCTCCCCAAAATTGAAGTGGAAGGTACTCGTGGTATCCCACCACCGCTCCGCCAGCGCATGTATCTGCTGAAGGTCATTGGAGCTCTTCGTCAAAAGTTTGACGAAGTCTCCAAACCCTGCTGCATCCACCAAAGCCCTCACAGTCGGGCTCAGCTCTGTGTACCACTCGTGGCCGTGGGCGAGGCTGCCATGCCCCTTCAGCACCTTCGGCTGCAACTGCAAGAAAAGAATAGAAAATTTTGTTGTTAGGGAATGGATAAAGAAGAGAGCAACAACAGTAAATAAATAATAAATAAAGGAATAGCAAGGCACTTGTTTGCATTCAATGAAGAAATGAAAAGAAAAAAAAAAGAAAAAAAAAAAAAAAAAAAAAAAAGAGAAAAACATTCAATATTCTAGCAAGGTTCCCGCATTTCTGAAAATACATGCATATATGAATCCAAGGGAAGTAGTACATAATCACAAGCATTCAAGAGCCAAGTTTGAACAATAAAAGAGCACTTAGCACACCCGAGAAAATTCACAAGTGTAATAAGTAAAAGGGGAATGTTCAGGATTTCATTCAAATGACATCACATTCGTAAACCCTAAGAGGAACAGAAAAGAATTGAGAAAAGCCGAAAATCTTTTAAAGTTGAAAAGGAAATAAAAGAACCAATACAGTTGGGACACCCGAAAACCCAATGAACAAGGGAGAATAATAAGTTCTGATTCGTCAAGAATGAAGTTCATAATAACAAAATAAATAAAACTTCTTTACAAGTAAAGCATCAGAGACGCACAAGGGTGCCACGAGCATGTCATGAAGAACAGGGTATCTAAGAGTGGTGACAATTCTACGTTGCATTCACAAGGAGGAGGATATACGAGAAAGAAATACAAGAAATAAGAAAAGAGAAGCGTTTACCTCGGGCTTAAACGCGCGGGCCGATAAATGCTCATCAGGATCCCTTAGTAGAAGCGTGGCGTCTGGGTGATGAGTGGCAGTATATCTGGCTTTCTTCTTGCGTCCTGAACCACTCGCCATAATCTGTCAAAAGAAAGGAGAGAATTCGAGCGTTAGATTCATGAAAATTTTAGAAAAACAAGGAAATAAACGAGATTAATCAAGTTTTGATCGAGTAGAACGAACCTGATAAGCCCCTGATAGATCAATCCAAGCTTGGAAAGAAAAAGGAAATTTTTCTCCAGAGAGATTTCGAGATGAAGAGAGTGAGAGAATGAGAGAAAGGGAAGAGAACCCCGGCGGTTTAAGCCACTGCCCCTCAAAACGCGGCACTCAGTTTTCCGTGCGCGGCAGTCAGTCAACTGCCGCGCGGCACTCGCCGAGTGCCGCAACGGCACTCCGTGAGTGCCGCGCGGCAGTCACTGACTGCCGCGGAAAACTGCGTGTGCCGCGATTAAGGCGGTTCAAAGATATTTACTTCCCCCCCAAAAATTCAAATCAAGTCCCGAAAATTGAATTTGAGGCCCCAAAAATTGCCCTCATTGCGCTTTTGGCCCTCAGGGTCGTTTCTTAGGTACACTTTGACTACAAATTTTGGAATTCAAAAATATTTGAGCCCGTGGGCCCTCATTTTTGAAAATTGGAGATGTTTGAGCCCGTGGGCTCCCGATTTATGAAAATTAAAATAAAATCCTAGCCCGCGGGCCCCGGTTTTTGAAAATGTACAGTAGATTTTGAGCCCGTGGGCTCCCAAAGCTCGAAAATTTGAAATCTAGAGGATATAACAGATTTATATCCCCTATCCGCGTGACAGATTTGCGTCGATTAACCCTCGTTTTTGAGAATATAACGGACTTATATTCCCGGTTTTCGAACGGACTTGCGTCAACCCTCGTTTTTGAGAATATAACGGACTTATATTCCCGGTTTTCGCAATGGACTTGCGTCAACCCTCGTTTTTGAGAATATAACGGACTTATATTCCCGATTTTCGCAACGGACTTGCGTCAACCAGCATTTTTGAGAATATAACGGATTTATATTCCCAGTTTTCGCAACGGACTTGCGTCAACCCTCGCTTTTTCAGAATATAACAGACTTATATTCTCGATTTTCGCAACGGACTTGCGTCAACCCTCGCTTTTTGAGAATATAACGGACTTATATTCCCGATTTTCGCAACGGACTTGCTTCAACCCGCGTTTTTGAGAATATAACGGACTTATATTCCCGGTTTTCGCAACGGACTTGCGTCAACCCTCGCTTTTTGAGAATATAACGGACTTATATTCCCGGTTTTCGCAACGGACTTGCGTCAACCCTCGCTTTTTGAGAATATAACGGACTTATATTCCCGGTTTTCGCAACGGACTTGCGTCAACCCGCGTTTTTGAGAATATAACGGATTTATATTCCCGGTTTTCACAACGGACTTGCGTCAACCCTCGCTTTTTCAGAATATAACAGACTTATATTCCCGGTTTTCGCAACGGACTTGCGTCAACCCTCGCTTTTTGAGAATATAACGGACTTATATTCCCGGTTTTTGCAACAGACTTGCGTCAACCCTCGCTTTTTGAGAATATAACGGACTTATATTCCCGGTTTTCGCAACGAACTTGCGTCAACCCGCGTTTTTGAGAATATAACGGACTTATATTCCCGGTTTTCGCAACGGACTTGCGTCAACCCTCGTTTTTGAGAATATAACGGACTTATATTCCCGATTTTCGCAACGGACTTGCGTCAACCAACGTTTTTGAGAATATAACGGATTTATATTCCCGATTTTCGCAACAAACTTGCGTCAACCCTCGTTTTTGAGAATATAACTGATTTATATTCCCGATTTTCGCAACGGACTTGCGTCAACCCTCGCTTTTTGAGAATATAACGGACTTATATTCCTGATTTTCGCAACGGACTTGCGTCAACCCGCGTTTTTGAGAATATAACAGATTTATATTCCCGTTTTCGCAACGGACTTGCGTCAACCCTCGCTTTTTGAGAATATAACGGACTTATATTCCCGATTTTCGCAACGGACTTGCGTCAACCCTCGCTTTTTGAGAATATAACGGACTTATATTCCCGGTTTTCGCAATGGACTTGTGTCAACCCGCGTTTTTGAGAATATAACGGATTTATATTCCCGTTTTCGCAACGGACTTGCGTCAACCCTCGCTTTTTGAGAATATAACGGACTTATATTTCCAATTTTCGCAACGGACTTGCGTCAACCCTCGCTTTTTGAGAATATAACGGACTTATATTCCCGGTTTTCGCAATGGACTTGCGTCAACCCGCGTTTTTGAGAATATAACGGATTTATATTCCCGGTTTTCGCAACGGACTTGCGTCAACCCTCGCTTTTTGAGAATATAACGCACTTATATTCCCGATTTTCGCAACGGACTTGCGTCAACCCGCGTTTTTGAGAATATAACAGATTTATATTCCCGTTTTCGCAACGGACTTGCGTCAACCCTCGCTTTTTGAGAATATAACGGACTTATATTCCCGATTTTCGCAACGGACTTGCGTCAACCGTCGCTTTTTGAGAATATAACGGACTTATATTCCCGGTTTTCGCAATGGACTTGTGTCAACCCGCGTTTTTGAGAATATAACGGATTTATATTCCCGTTTTCGCAACGGACTTGCGTCAACCCTCGCTTTTTGAGAATATAACGGACTTATATTTCCAATTTTCGCAACGGACTTGCGTCAACCCTCGCTTTTTGAGAATATAACGGACTTATATTCCCGGTTTTCGCAATGGACTTGTGTCAACCCGCGTTTTTGAGAATATAACGGATTTATATTCCCGTTTTCGCAACGGACTTGCGTCAACCCTCGTTTTTGAGAATATAACGGACTTATATTCCCGATTTTCGCAACGGACTTGCGTCAACCAACGTTTTTGAGAATATAACGGATTTATATTCCCGATTTTCGCAACAAACTTGCGTCAACCCTCGTTTTTGAGAATATAACTGATTTATATTCCCGATTTTCGCAACGGACTTGCGTCAACCCTCGCTTTTTGAGAATATAACGGACTTATATTCCTGATTTTCGCAACGGACTTGCGTCAACCCGCGTTTTTGAGAATATAACAGATTTATATTCCCGTTTTCGCAACGGACTTGCGTCAACCCTCGCTTTTTGAGAATATAACGGACTTATATTCCCGATTTTCGCAACGGACTTGCGTCAACCCTCGCTTTTTGAGAATATAACGGACTTATATTCCCGGTTTTCGCAATGGACTTGTGTCAACCCGCGTTTTTGAGAATATAACGGATTTATATTCCCGTTTTCGCAACGGACTTGCGTCAACCCTCGCTTTTTGAGAATATAACGGACTTATATTTCCAATTTTCGCAACGGACTTGCGTCAACCCTCGCTTTTTGAGAATATAACGGACTTATATTCCCGGTTTTCGCAATGGACTTGTGTCAACCCGCGTTTTTGAGAATATAACGGATTTATATTCCCGTTTTCGCAACGGACTTGCGTCAACCCTCGTTTTTGAGAATATAACGGACTTATATTCCCGATTTTCGCAACGGACTTGCGTCAACCAACGTTTTTGAGAATATAACGGATTTATATTCCCGATTTTCGCAACAAACTTGCGTCAACCCTCGTTTTTGAGAATATAACTGATTTATATTCCCGATTTTCGCAACGGACTTGCGTCAACCCTCGCTTTTTGAGAATATAACGGACTTATATTCCTGATTTTCGCAACGGACTTGCGTCAACCCGCGTTTTTGAGAATATAACAGATTTATATTCCCGTTTTCGCAACGGACTTGCGTCAACCCTCGCTTTTTGAGAATATAACGGACTTATATTCCCGATTTTCGCAACGGACTTGCGTCAACCCTCGCTTTTTGAGAATATAACGGACTTATATTCCCGGTTTTCGCAATGGACTTGTGTCAACCCGCGTTTTTGAGAATATAACGGATTTATATTCCCGTTTTCGCAACGGACTTGCGTCAACCCTCGCTTTTTGAGAATATAACGGACTTATATTTCCAATTTTCGCAACGGACTTGCGTCAACCCTCGCTTTTTGAGAATATAACGGACTTATATTCCCGGTTTTCGCAATGGACTTGCGTCAACCCGCGTTTTTGAGAATATAACGGATTTATATTCCCGGTTTTCGCAACGGACTTGCGTCAACCCTCGCTTTTTGAGAATATAACGCACTTATATTCCCGATTTTCGCAACGGACTTGCGTCCACCCTCGCTTTTTGAGAATATAACGGACTTATATTCCCGGTTTTCGCAACGGAGTTGCGTCAACCCGCGTTTTTGAGAATATAACGGACTTATATTCCCGGTTTTCGCAACGGACTTGCGTCAACCCTCGCTTTTTGAGAATAAAACGGACTTATATTCCCGATTTTCGCAACGGACTTGCGTCAACCCTCGCTTTTTGAGAATATAACGGACTTATATTCCCGGTTTTCGCAACGGACTTGCGTCAACCCGCGTTTTTGAGAATATAACGGATTTATATTCCCGGTTTTCGCAACGGACTTGCGTCAACCCTCGCTTTTTGAGAATATAACGCACTTATATTCCCGATTTTCGCAACGGACTTGCGTCAACCCGCGTTTTTGAGAATATAACAGATTTATATTCCCGTTTTCGCAACGGACTTGCGTCAACCCTCGCTTTTTGAGAATATAACGGACTTATATTCCCGATTTTCGCAACGGACTTGCGTCAACCCTCGCTTTTTGAGAATATAACGGACTTATATTCCCAGTTTTCGCAATGGACTTGTGTCAACCCGCGTTTTTGAGAATATAACGGATTTATATTCCCGTTTTCGCAACGGACTTGCGTCAACCCTCGCTTTTTGAGAATATAACGGACTTATATTTCCAATTTTCGCAACGGACTTGCGTCAACCCTCGCTTTTTGAGAATATAACGGACTTATATTCCCGGTTTTCGCAACGGACTTGCGTCAACCCTCGCTTTTTGAGAATATAACGGACTTATATTCCCGGTTTTCGCAATGGACTTGTGTCAACCCGCGTTTTTGAGAATATAACGGATTTATATTCCCGTTTTCGCAACGGACTTGCGTCAACCCTCGCTTTTTGAGAATATAACGGACTTATATTTCCAATTTTCGCAACGGACTTGCGTCAACCCTCGCTTTTTGAGAATATAACGGACTTATATTCCTGATTTTCGCAACGGACTTGCGTCAACCCGCGTTTTTGAGAATATAACGGATTTATATTTCCGATTTTCGCAACAAACTTGCGTCAACCCTCGTTTTTGAGAATATAACTGATTTATATTCCCGATTTTCGCAACGGACTTGCGTCAACCCTCGTTTTTGAGAATATAACTGATTTATATTCCCGATTTTCGCAACGGACTTGCGTCAACCCTCGCTTTTTGAGAATATAACGGACTTATATTCCCGGTTTTCGCAATGGACTTGTGTCAACCCGCGTTTTTGAGAATATAACGGATTTATATTCCCGTTTTCGCAACGGACTTGCGTCAACCCTCGCTTTTTGAGAATATAACGGACTTATATTTCCAATTTTCGCAACGGACTTGCGTCAACCCTCGCTTTTTGAGAATATAACGGACTTATATTCCCGGTTTTCGCAATGGACTTGCGTCAACCCGCGTTTTTGAGAATATAACGGATTTATATTCCCGGTTTTCGCAACGGACTTGCGTCAACCCTCGCTTTTTGAGAATATAACGCACTTATATTCCCGATTTTCGCAACGGACTTGCGTCCACCCTCGCTTTTTGAGAATATAACGGACTTATATTCCCGGTTTTCGCAACGGAGTTGCGTCAACCCGCGTTTTTGAGAATATAACGGACTTATATTCCCGGTTTTCGCAACGGACTTGCGTCAACCCTCGCTTTTTGAGAATAAAACGGACTTATATTCCCGATTTTCGCAACGGACTTGCGTCAACCCTCGCTTTTTGAGAATATAACGGACTTATATTCCCGGTTTTCGCAACGGACTTGCGTCAACCCGCGTTTTTGAGAATATAACGGATTTATATTCCCGGTTTTCGCAACGGACTTGCGTCAACCCTCTCTTTTTGAGAATATAACGCACTTATATTCCCGATTTTCGCAACGGACTTGCGTCAACCCGCGTTTTTGAGAATATAACAGATTTATATTCCCGTTTTCGCAACGGACTTGCGTCAACCCTCGCTTTTTGAGAATATAACGGACTTATATTCCCGATTTTCGCAACGGACTTGCGTCAACCCTCGCTTTTTGAGAATATAACGGACTTATATTCCCGGTTTTCGTAATGGACTTGTGTCAACCCGCGTTTTTGAGAATATAACGGATTTATATTCCCGTTTTCGCAACGGACTTGCGTCAACCCTCGCTTTTTGAGAATATAACGGACTTATATTTCCAATTTTCGCAACGGACTTGCGTCAACCCTCGCTTTTTGAGAATATAACGGACTTATATTCCCGGTTTTCGCAATGGACTTGTGTCAACCCGCGTTTTTGAGAATATAACGGATTTATATTCCCGTTTTCGCAACGGACTTGCGTCAACCCTCGTTTTTGAGAATATAACGGACTTATATTCCCGATTTTCGCAACGGACTTGCGTCAACCAACGTTTTTGAGAATATAACGGATTTATATTCCCGATTTTCGCAACAAACTTGCGTCAACCCTCGTTTTTGAGAATATAACTGATTTATATTCCCGATTTTCGCAACGGACTTGCGTCAACCCTCGCTTTTTGAGAATATAACGGACTTATATTCCTGATTTTCGCAACGGACTTGCGTCAACCCGCGTTTTTGAGAATATAACAGATTTATATTCCCGTTTTCGCAACGGACTTGCGTCAACCCTCGCTTTTTGAGAATATAACGGACTTATATTCCCGATTTTCGCAACGGACTTGCGTCAACCCTCGCTTTTTGAGAATATAACGGACTTATATTCCCGGTTTTCGCAATGGACTTGTGTCAACCCGCGTTTTTGAGAATATAACGGATTTATATTCCCGTTTTCGCAACGGACTTGCGTCAACCCTCGCTTTTTGAGAATATAACGGACTTATATTTCCAATTTTCGCAACGGACTTGCGTCAACCCTCGCTTTTTGAGAATATAACGGACTTATATTCCTGATTTTCGCAACGGACTTGCGTCAACCCGCGTTTTTGAGAATATAACGGATTTATATTTCCGATTTTCGCAACAAACTTGCGTCAACCCTCGTTTTTGAGAATATAACTGATTTATATTCCCGATTTTCGCAACGGACTTGCGTCAACCCTCGTTTTTGAGAATATAACTGATTTATATTCCCGATTTTCGCAACGGACTTGCGTCAACCCTCGCTTTTTGAGAATATAACGGACTTATATTCCTGATTTTCGCAACGGACTTGCGTCAACCCGCGTTTTTGAGAATATAACAGATTTATATTCCCGTTTTCGCAACGGACTTGCGTCAACCTTCGCTTTTTGAGAATATAACGGACTTATATTCCCGATTTTCGCAACGGACTTGCGTCAACCCTCGCTTTTTGAGAATATAACGGACTTATATTCCCGGTTTTCGCAATGGACTTGTGTCAACCCGCGTTTTTGAGAATATAACGGATTTATATTCCCGTTTTCGCAACGGACTTGCGTCAACCCTCGCTTTTTGAGAATATAACGGACTTATATTTCCAATTTTCGCAACGGACTTGCGTCAACCCTCGCTTTTTGAGAATATAACGGACTTATATTCCCGGTTTTCGCAATGGACTTGTGTCAACCCGCGTTTTTGAGAATATAACGGATTTATATTCCCGTTTTCGCAACGGACTTGCGTCAACCCTCGTTTTTGAGAATATAACGGACTTATATTCCCGATTTTCGCAACGGACTTGCGTCAACCAACGTTTTTGAGAATATAACGGATTTATATTCCCGATTTTCGCAACAAACTTGTGTCAACCCGCGTTTTTGAGAATATAACGGATTTATATTCCCGTTTTCGCAACGGACTTGCGTCAACCCTCGTTTTTGAGAATATAACGGACTTATATTCCCGATTTTCGCAACGGACTTGCGTCAACCAACGTTTTTGAGAATATAACGGATTTATATTTCCGATTTTCGCAACAAACTTGCGTCAACCCTCGTTTTTGAGAATATAACTGATTTATATTCCCGATTTTCGCAACGGACTTGCGTCAACCCTCGCTTTTTGAGAATATAACGGACTTATATTCCTGATTTTCGCAACGGACTTGCGTCAACCCGCGTTTTTGAGAATATAACAGATTTATATTCCCGTTTTCGCAACGGACTTGCGTCAACCCTCGCTTTTTGAGAATATAACGGACTTATATTCCCGATTTTCGCAACGGACTTGCGTCAACCCTCGCTTTTTGAGAATATAACGGACTTATATTCCCGGTTTTCGCAATGGACTTGTGTCAACCCGCGTTTTTGAGAATATAACGGATTTATATTCCCGTTTTCGCAACGGACTTGCGTCAACCCTCGCTTTTTGAGAATATAACGGACTTATATTTCCAATTTTCGCAACGGACTTGCGTCAACCCTCGCTTTTTGAGAATATAACGGACTTATATTCCCGGTTTTCGCAATGGACTTGCGTCAACCCGCGTTTTTGAGAATATAACGGATTTATATTCCCGGTTTTCGCAACGGACTTGCGTCAACCCTCGCTTTTTGAGAATATAACGCACTTATATTCCCGATTTTCGCAACGGACTTGCGTCCACCCTCGCTTTTTGAGAATATAACGGACTTATATTCCCGGTTTTCGCAACGGAGTTGCGTCAACCCGCGTTTTTGAGAATATAACGGACTTATATTCCCGGTTTTCGCAACGGACTTGCGTCAACCCTCGCTTTTTGAGAATAAAACGGACTTATATTCCCGATTTTCGCAACGGACTTGCGTCAACCCTCGCTTTTTGAGAATATAACGGACTTATATTCCCGGTTTTCGCAACGGACTTGCGTCAACCCGCGTTTTTGAGAATATAACAGATTTATATTCCCGGTTTTCGCAACGGACTTGCGTCAACCCTCGCTTTTTGAGAATATAACGCACTTATATTCCCGATTTTCGCAACGGACTTGCGTCAACCCGCGTTTTTGAGAATATAACAGATTTATATTCCTGTTTTCGCAACGGACTTGCGTCAACCCTCGCTTTTTGAGAATATAACGGACTTATATTCCCGATTTTCGCAACGGACTTGCGTCAACCCTCGCTTTTTGAGAATATAACGGACTTATATTCCCGGTTTTCGCAATGGACTTGTGTCAACCCGCGTTTTTGAGAATATAACGGATTTATATTCCCGTTTTCGCAACGGACTTGCGTCAACCCTCGCTTTTTGAGAATATAACGGACTTATATTTCCAATTTTCGCAACGGACTTGCGTCAACCCTCGCTTTTTGAGAATATAACGGACTTATATTCCCGGTTTTCGCAATGGACTTGTGTCAACCCGCGTTTTTGAGAATATAACGGATTTATATTCCCGGTTTTCGCAACGGACTTGCGTCAACCCTCGCTTTTTGAGAATATAACGCACTTATATTCCCGATTTTCGCAACGGACTTGCGTCAACCCGCGTTTTTGAGAATATAACAGATTTATATTCCCGTTTTCGCAACGGACTTGCGTCAACCCTCGCTTTTTGAGAATATAACGGACTTATATTCCCGATTTTCGCAACGGACTTGCGTCAACCCTCGCTTTTTGAGAATATAACGGACTTATATTCCCGGTTTTCGCAATGGACTTGTGTCAACCCGCGTTTTTGAGAATATAACGGATTTATATTCCCGTTTTCGCAACGGACTTGCGTCAACCCTCGCTTTTTGAGAATATAACGGACTTATATTTCCAATTTTCGCAACGGACTTGCGTCAACCCTCGCTTTTTGAGAATATAACGGACTTATATTCCCGGTTTTCGCAATGGACTTGTGTCAACCCGCGTTTTTGAGAATATAACGGATTTATATTCCCGTTTTCGCAACGGACTTGCGTCAACCCTCGTTTTTGAGAATATAACGGACTTATATTCCCGATTTTCGCAACGGACTTGCGTCAACCAACGTTTTTGAGAATATAACGGATTTATATTCCCGATTTTCGCAACAAACTTGCGTCAACCCTCGTTTTTGAGAATATAACTGATTTATATTCCCGATTTTCGCAACGGACTTGCGTCAACCCTCGCTTTTTGAGAATATAACGGACTTATATTCCTGATTTTCGCAACGGACTTGCGTCAACCCGCGTTTTTGAGAATATAACAGATTTATATTCCCGTTTTCGCAACGGACTTGCGTCAACCCTCGCTTTTTGAGAATATAACGGACTTATATTCCCGATTTTCGCAACGGACTTGCGTCAACCCTCGCTTTTTGAGAATATAACGGACTTATATTCCCGGTTTTCGCAATGGACTTGTGTCAACCCGCGTTTTTGAGAATATAACGGATTTATATTCCCGTTTTCGCAACGGACTTGCGTCAACCCTCGCTTTTTGAGAATATAACGGACTTATATTTCCAATTTTCGCAACGGACTTGCGTCAACCCTCGCTTTTTGAGAATATAACGGACTTATATTCCCGGTTTTCGCAATGGACTTGTGTCAACCCGCGTTTTTGAGAATATAACGGATTTATATTCCCGTTTTCGCAACGGACTTGCGTCAACCCTCGTTTTTGAGAATATAACGGACTTATATTCCCGATTTTCGCAACGGACTTGCGTCAACCAACGTTTTTGAGAATATAACGGATTTATATTCCCGATTTTCGCAACAAACTTGCGTCAACCCTCGTTTTTGAGAATATAACTGATTTATATTCCCGATTTTCGCAACGGACTTGCGTCAACCCTCGCTTTTTGAGAATATAACGGACTTATATTCCTGATTTTCGCAACGGACTTGCGTCAACCCACGTTTTTGAGAATATAACAGATTTATATTCCCGTTTTCGCAACGGACTTGCGTCAACCCTCGCTTTTTGAGAATATAACGGACTTATATTCCCGATTTTCGCAACGGACTTGCGTCAACCCTCGCTTTTTGAGAATATAACGGACTTATATTCCCGGTTTTCGCAATGGACTTGTGTCAACCCGCGTTTTTGAGAATATAACGGATTTATATTCCCGTTTTCGCAACGGACTTGCGTCAACCCTCGCTTTTTGAGAATATAACGGACTTATATTTCCAATTTTCGCAACGGACTTGCGTCAACCCTCGCTTTTTGAGAATATAACGGACTTATATTCCCGGTTTTCGCAATGGACTTGCGTCAACCCGCGTTTTTGAGAATATAACGGATTTATATTCCCGGTTTTCGCAACGGACTTGCGTCAACCCTCGCTTTTTGAGAATATAACGCACTTATATTCCCGATTTTCGCAACGGACTTGCGTCCACCCTCGCTTTTTGAGAATATAACGGACTTATATTCCCGGTTTTCGCAACGGAGTTGCGTCAACCCGCGTTTTTGAGAATATAACGGACTTATATTCCCGGTTTTCGCAACGGACTTGCGTCAACCCTCGCTTTTTGAGAATAAAACGGACTTATATTCCCGATTTTCGCAACGGACTTGCGTCAACCCTCGCTTTTTGAGAATATAACGGACTTATATTCCCGGTTTTCGCAACGGACTTGCGTCAACCCGCGTTTTTGAGAACATAACGGACTTATATTCCCGGTTTTCGCAACGGACTTGCGTCAACCCTCGTTTTTGAGAATATAACGGACTTATATTCCCGATTTTCGCAACGGACTTGCGTCAACTCTCGTTTTTGAGAATATAACGGATTTATATTCCCGATTTTCGCAACAAGCTTGCGTCAACCCTTGTTTTTGAGAATATATCGGATTTATATTCCCGATTTTCGCAACGGACTTGCGTCAACCCTCGCTTTTTGAGAATATAACGGACTTATATTCCCGATTTTCGCAACGGACTTGCGTCAACCGGCGTTTTTGAGAATATAACGGATTTACATTCCCGTTTTCGCAACGGACTTGCGTCAACCCTCGCCTTTTGAGAATATAACGGACTTATATTCCCGATTTTCGCAACGGACTTGCGTCAACCCTCGCTTTTTGAGAATATAACGGACTTATATTCCCGATTTTCGCAATGGACTTGCGTCAACCCGCGTTTTTGAGAATATAACGGATTTATATTCCTGTTTTCGCAACGGACTTGCGTCAACCCTCGCTTTTTGAGAATATAACGAACTTATATTCCCGATTTTCGCAACGAACTTGCGTCAACCCGCGTTTTTGAGAATATAACGGACTTATATTCCCAGTTTTCGCAACGGACTTGTGTCAACCCTCGTGATCAAATCGAAAAGCACTCTCATGACTCCTGTGGCAGATTCTCGCATAGATAATCTTCCCTGACTAACACGCCACGAAATGTGCGTCGTACATAGGAAAACGTGATAAGCATGACATTTACATAATCAGGTCAATTTAGAAAATGCCATTGCATAGCACGTGCATCACGACAGGATAGGTGCATCCATCCGTGTGACTATTTGCATCTGTGAATGTGCAACCCATGCCTGAACTACGCTTTGGTCTGATTCCTGACAGGGATACGTAGGCAGCTCGTCATGGAGCACGACCAATTAGGATTCCGCTGCACGCCCGTTTTGCAACGCATTTTGTTTTTGCCTAAATTCGACAGTCAGGTCAAAGGCTTGTCTTCACACAGGCTTTGACATTCACTTATGGGACGCGTTGCTCCACAAGCTCTGTCAAAGAGGGGCAAACTGTAGACACCCCAATTTTGACCGGCCGTCGAATTTAGGAGAGCGTCACCTCCACGTCCAATGATGACAATGACTGAAAAATTCGAAGTATTCCAAGCTCTTCAGAAAATTCTCCAAAACGCGATAAAATTTCACAGAAAGAGGGAAATACCAGGTATTTAGGAGAATTCAGATATAAAACACAACTTTTGGAAAAGATATTCAAAAATAATTTGTTTCAAAAAGAGAAAAGATCTAAAAGGGGAATTTTAGCTAAAACCGGCACACGGCGGGCTTCCGCGGCACTCAGTGACTGCCGCACGGCACTCACAGAGTGCCGTGCCGGCACTCACCAAGTGCCGCCACAGGTTTCTGACTGCCGTTTGCTTTTAAAGTCTGTATTTTGCAGAGCAATACGTATGCGCATGCGAATAAGAACAAAAAACTGATAAAGTAAGACTGACAAAAATGCGGCAATCCATTAATTGCCGCGGCATTTGATGAATGCCGCGCGGCAGTCATGAAGTGCCGCAACGGCAGTCATGAAATGCCGCAGCGGCAGTCACGGACTGCCGCGCTGGACAGCAGTCTGCATAATTTCAGAAAGTACACATTGTACCAACTAATGAGGGAATTACACCTGTTTTTTGCTCCGAAATTCACCAAAAATACCTGGTAATTTTGCTTATAAAAGAGAAGGGATCTTCCTAAAAGAGGGGAGACCAAGAAGAACACCAAGAAACACATTGGGAGAGAGGTCATATACAAAAAAAATACTTCCATTACACCAACATTTTTAGAGAGAAAAGAGAGTGTTTAGAGAATTAGAGAGAAGTGCTTGGAAGATCTTCAAAGAAAAGAAAACTTTGAGGATAATTTGGAGGTGATCCTCTAACCATAGATTATTGGCTTATTCTTTCTTCTTTTAAAATCTCTAATCCTAAAAATCTTTCACTATCTTCTTTGTTTATCAAGTAAAACTTAGGAGTTTCTTTTGTTTCCATATTACTTTCTTCCACTTTCTTTGGCTTATATTTTTCTCTTGAAGGTCTTGGAGATCTTCAATATCTCTTTTGATCTCTTGAGCATGATCTTTTGAATCCCATGTAGGCTTGTGCTTCACATAGGAGTCAAAGTTTGATCACCACTTCATAAGAGGATCCAAGTCCATACTCATGATTTGGATCTTCTAAATGTCTTGAGGAATCCCTTCTATATTCCTTTAGGACTCATGAGTCATAGTCATGTCTCCTTCTCCAATGACCATCAAATGGTAGGAGAAGGTAGTTTTGAGTCTAAACCCATCTCCATGGTTTAGATTCCTTATCTTATATATTTTATGAAGTCTATCCATATTTCATTTGAAATCTATGAAGAATAAAGGTTTATAGTCTCTAATGGCCATCAAATGGTAAGAGAAGTGGTTTGGTTCAACTCAACTTCATGGTTTAATAGTTGGAGCTACCAAATAAAAATTGAACTAGCAAAGTAAAAACAGTGAATCCACAAACTGTTTTTGATCAAAGATTTTTAGTTCGAAATCTAACCGTTGAAATCAAGTGAAACCAACGGGAAAGTGTCAATAACACAATATTCTACCACTGTAATTTTTGTTTTAAGATGGTTTCATGTTTAGCATGGTTTGATCATGCGTTTTGTGACACCAATGCAATCTGTCCAGAATTTCAGAATAGTTTCAGAATAGTGACACTCTTTTGAAACAATTAAATCAGAGTTCCAATAAAGTGTTTGTGACTCCAAATAATTTTTCTATGAAGATTAATGTGTTAGGAAGTCACCCTAAAAAAAACAAAGCAATTCGGATTTTTTTGCTATTTTTAATAAATCGTGCAAGAATTCTGGACAGAAGGTTGTAAAGTGTTGAGTGATGTCTAGTATTTTTCATATTCCCGGAGATCCGACCGTTGGAACTTTGATTTTCTTTTTGATTTGAAAACTAGACTCACAGAGGCATATTGAGTCCAACAATCATCAAGATCAAACCATGGAAGATATGCTTTTTATTTCTTTTAAGTTCTGGTCTGCTCTCTGCAATTTTCAGAGTTTTATGACACATTTGACTTACTTTGTAAATAAGGGTCTAAATGACTTTTCTATGATCTAGGGCTTAAACCATGCTTTAATAATGATTAGTTGAGCTTGAATTCAAAGTTTAAGAGTATTTCATAGTTTTTCCTTGTCCATGTACATATTCATCTATATGATTCGACACTTGTAATTAAGACTTATTTGCTTTGGATTTAATTACATTAGATAGATGTAAGCTAGAAATTTAGGTTTGTCATTTTTTAACATTGTGTTTTGCATATCATGTGGACTAACCCTTTGTTTTGTAGCGCTATTAAGGTACGATTTCTAGAACTCCTCTTTAGTTTATCTTAATTTCTTGTTTTTATTGATTTTTTGACTTAATGCGCGACACCTTAGAATTAGGTTTTGCCTTATGTGTATATATGATTAGAGAGTCTTTTTAGGATTTTCTTTTATTCGCATGCATTGCACATTTATTATCGCTGCTGGATCTCGGGTAAGTTCACTTGTTCTCTATTGCATATCATATCGCTTGTTACCTGAATTACGTGGCTTTTGAATGATATTTTGTCAATTGCAATTTTACACCCTTTGGACATGCTTTTGTGATGTATATGTATATATGTATTAGTTGAGGGCATGCTTAGATTAATAAATTTGATTAAAAGGATGTTGAGTAGAGGCCTATCGCAAGATAGGATGAGAGGGTGTTTTAGTCCGACGGGCTCCTTCCTCTCTCATTCCATAATCCCCGGACCTAGTTAATCTTTGGTTTCGCAAACGATCAGTTTCCTTTCAAAATGGTTTCTTAATTTTCCTTTTAAAAAATTAAGTGGCGACTCATTTGTTTTGAATTTGGAATTTCGAAAAGAAAAGCTGTGGGTAAGTCAACCTGCGATATCCACAACATGCACATTAGTTTATGCAAAATTTTAAAATTTTTCAATAAGTGTGTTTAAATAAACGATGTTACCGACGTTTTTGCAATATCAATTTGATACTTTTTGATAGAGAATTATGATTGTTATAGAATGGTAAACAAGGGAAGATGTGATTAAGCATTTGCTGAAGTCATGATATGATGTAATGTTTAAGTTATGTATTGTTTGAATCGTAGTTTTATATCATAGATTTGCACATAAACCTATGCACTGCACGTAGTCGTTTGAATACATGTTTGATGTGAACTATAATATGATTTGGATTTCTAGATAACACATGGTGGAGACTAAGCCCAGTGAGCTTTTGAGCCTATCTTTTCTTTTTAGAGGGTTATAAATACGTTTTGTGTTTGTCGAATTTCATTAAATTAGCGCATTAATTTGTTGTTTAGTCTCATTATTCCTGTTTTGGTTGATGGTCAAGATAAAATATTTGTTACCATGCTAAATAATCTTCCATTGTAAACATTGAAGAACCGTATTACCCTAGGAAATGATTTTAGGCCCTCTTTGTTTACTGCCGACCGATAAATTATAAAATTTCCTTAGTTCGCCCTTTGAGCCGTTACAATGCCTCTTTTTCTGTGTTCACCATTATCCTCTTTAAAAGCTCCAACTTGATCAACTTGGAGTATACCACTGGAAGAGTAATCAACTTTTAGTAGTATTAAGGCGATGTGTTGATTGAGAAGAAGAAAATAAGATGCTATTGGGATAGTTGCTTGGTATTCAATGAATAGTCATTTGAGAAGCAAGAAAAGAAAAAGGAAAAGAAAACAAAATAAAAAGAGGAAGGTTGAAAAAATCAAATGAAAAATGAATGAAAAGGAATAAAGAGAATGAAAGAAGAGAAAGTTGGTAGAGAAGAAGAATGAAAGTAGTCGAACATGCCTTACAATGCCATTCTGAAACTACTTGATATATCCATTCTATCCCTTTTCATTACCTGAGCCACATTACAACCTTTGAAAAGTCCTAGTTGATCCTAGAGAACATGGTTCGGATATGAAAACGATGGGAGGGGATTAAAACATGGTAATGATTAATTTTTCTTGATTGTTGGCATCCTATCCATGAGACTACTATTCTTTTGTGTCATGCGTCTTTTTCGAGTCATATGTGAGCATTTCTCGTTGTGAAAACATATTTCCTTTGCTCGCATATACTAGACAAATTACACCTGTTTCTGAGTGTTTCATTTGAGAGTGTAATTAATTGTGAGATTCGTAGTCGAAGCATAGTTGGATGGTTATCCGAGTTATATTCCATGTTCATGACATGCGCGTGTTCATTGGACTACAACATCACACACGTGCAATCTTATGAGGAACTCTATTGATTCGTACATTGCATGTGCTTGAGATTGTTTTTCATGATGGAGGTGAACGTTTGATTCTGTTTCTTCTTGTTCGTTATTCTATTTCGAATCATTGTTTTATAATAAGGAGTATTGAATGTTATGTTTTTTTTTGTTTGAAAATTTCTTTTTAAATTTACAAGTTAATAAAGATAGTTGTGGGTGACTTGTTGATGAGAACCCTCACGAGACTTCACTTGTCCGACTAGGGACACCTAGAGGTTTAAAAGGCTTGTTGCATATGCTAAATGCAATCGTGATCCATGCAAAAATGGAGTAGTATTTTATTAGTAGTTAGTTTTTATTTTAGTTTTGCTCGAGGACTAGCAAAATGTAGGTTTGGGGGTGTGATCGGGAGAGAACTAATCCTAATTATACGCCTTAATTCATATTTGTTAGTACTTTTTATCCTGTTTTTGTATATTTTTACTTCGTTTTCTAGTTTTTGATAGGATTTGGAAGAAATCACCTAAATCAGGCTAAACAGGGTGAAAAAGCACAAAGAAAGAAGCTGAAAAAGTCAAGTCGCGCGCGCGAGCCGCGCGAGCGAGAAACCGAGAATCGCTCGCGCGATCCACTCGCGCGAAAGTCCCAGAATCGCTCGCGCGATCCGTACAGAAATCAAAGATGCGTATTTCAGTATACTGAAGACTCCTGTGCAAACGAAACTGCTGAACGACGTCTAGACTGTAAATTACATCAGTTTCAGTTCGTTTCAGGTTAGGAAGGCTTCCAAAACTTGTTGTAAATCTATATATACCCTATTTTATTACAATTAAAGGGTTAGACATTGTTAACAATTAATATACACACATTCTACAACCATACTTCCAGCCATTGAAGGGAGGGAAGCAAGGAGAAGAAGAAGAAGACCAAGGGTTTCCATGGCCTCCTCCATCAACTACTTGCCATCCATCAATTCCATGGACGGCTAGATCATAGATCTAGGGTTTCAATGAAGCCCTAGACGAGTAATAGGGTTTTATTTATGTTTTTATTTTAGTTTTATTATGTATGGATGACAGTCACATGTTTAGAGGATTCTGATAAATAAATCGTACTCCTAGTGATTAAATCATTACTTTCAGAATTTATTCTTGTCTTAGATCTATTTTGACTGTGATGTGCTCAACGATCTATGCTTGTTGTGCTTGTTTAGATTGTTTACATGTGATGGTGCTTTATTGATTTGTGCTATCAAGTATCTGAATAGTCCATGCCTAGGTTAGACGGATTAGATCACAACCCTAGTTTAGTGTGGGATAATTCGTGCTAACCGAAGATGGATTATGTTGGTGCTTGAACCATGAATATCTTCTTGTCGGAGGAATTGGGCTTGTAGCTACAATTCCCCATTATCATCCAATGTAATAAGCTAAAGCAATTCATAAATATTCCTATTATGAAGCTAGTGGTGGATTTGCAATCCTAGGTTCCCTTAAACATTATTTAAAACAACTTTAATTGCTTTCATAGTTTAGATTTAGTTTTATTGTTATTAGTTTAATTATAATTCAAATCAAAATCCGTTTTTATAATTAATTAGATTTAGGTTTTAAGATTAAAAATCTTTGTGGGTTCGACCTTTGCTTTCAAACTACAAATCTTTTGAAAAGTAAAAAACACTTTTTATATCTTGATTCTGACAAAGGAAAGCGTTTAATTTCCTTTATGGACCCGTAGGTCGCGACAGTTTGAAGGATCGATTCCGTCCCAAACGTCGAACAACAAAACATAATAATCAGAGTAAAGCAATCAAGGCTTATAAAATTTTTCTAACTTATTACATCTTATGATACGGGGTCAACTAAGGCACAGACCGCCTTAAAATAAAACAATAACTTAGTGTCTGTTACAGTCATCCTTATAAAACAAAACAGTTTAAAACTTAAAACATATAATCAATAACAGTTCTCTCATTCCAAAAGCAGCCATTCTCAGTTAGCGTAGTCATAAGGTCCTTCCTGATCATAACCTAAAAAGCCTGAACACGAATGTCCAGGACGCATCAACGTCGTCAGCTTCAAGAAGCTGGTGAGTATTAAAAACATAACTTTAAATGTAAAACATACTCATTTACCATTTTCCAATTCCCATTTAAGTTCACAATTTTTTTATTTAAGATAAAGAGCTTGTTTAGAAAACCACCACAACATTATTCCAAAGATAAGTTAACACATATGTGACCATGTATGAGAACGATGCACCATCTCATCTGACCGACTCTTTTCTCTCGACAAAACCCAACAACCCACTATCTTACTCCTGGTATCTTTGAAACACTAAGATGGCCACACTTTAGCAACGGGGCGCCAGGGAGTGTCCAGTTTGCCTCACACTTTGGTCCGGGGTACCAGGGAGTGTCCAATGCCTCACACTTTGAATACCCTAACCGCCATGCAAATACCGGGGCAACCCCTCACGCAGTATCCAGACTCGAGTATCAGGGAGTGTCCGTAGGCCACACTTTAGCACTACCATGGGTGCCAGGAAATGTCCAAGTTCGGCTTCACACACTTTAACGCTTCCATGGGCGTCAGGGAGTGTCCATATTTGCCACCGTCGCATTTCAAAGATACCCTCACCGCAATCTCAACCACAACCACAACCACAATCTCAACCACAACCACAAATTCAAACTCATACTCTTTCCACACTACCATTACTCTTTTCCACACTGACTGACACCCACATGCATGTACCACTGACCCCACATGAATGATATACACTTAAACATAAGCAAAATGCTGAATTAAACAAATAACACGCGTACGGGGATTAAAAACTTGTAATTCCTTTCCTTAATCAATTCAAACATAACTAATAGCATTCTGTATTAATAAAATTTCCAAACAGAACCTTAACAGTACTTAAAAATTGAACCAAACAGTCCCTAAATACAAAGCAGACAAAAACCAGAATCTGCCAGAGGTCGCGCGCGCGGGCCGCTCGCGCGGGCCGCTCGCGCGATATGCCAACTTTTCATTTTATATATACTTTTCTGTCTGCCTGAAACAGCCAAGGTCGCGCGCGCGGATCGCTCGCGCGAAGGGTTCCTCGCGCGACCCTCGCTCGCGCGACTTGCCTAAATTTCATTTTATATAAATAAACTTTTCTGTCTGCCTGGAGACGCATGCCTCGCTCGCGCGAGGGGTCGCTCGCGCGATTCTCGCGCGCGCGATCGTTGCGCGAGCTGATGCTGAGGCTTCATCTTCTTCGTGGAGAATGCCCTGTTTCAGCAAAACAGGGTCTAAATTGACCCATTTCAATTCTGGAATTATATAGGACATGTAATATATGATTTTCTTTGTTTTTCAACAAGGACTAAGAATCCATTATCAATTAAACACCATTTGATCCATAACTCTCCAATTTTATGAAAAACTAAAACATGTCAAAACTTCATTTTCAATATACTTTGTGGTATGAACAAATTAGGCTCTATAACTTGAACTATATACTCTATATACTATAATCTTTGATATTCAACTCTGAAAACGAATTTAGATTCTGTTTTGAAAATCTTGATTTTGAAGCTCAAGCTTCCATGGACGAAATTTGAAATGGAGGATTATAATTTACAATCATATACATAGCAAACAAGTATAATTAACATTCTTAGTGAGTTAGAAATACTCACTGTGATAAGGAGATGTGTGTTTGTTGAGAAAGATAAGACCAATCAAAAAAATTCCAATGAAGCTTGCAAGCTATGGAGGTGAAGTTCTTTCTCTCTAAAATTTCAGAAATCAAACTCTCAAGCTCTCTCTCTTTTCTCTCTGTGTGCTAATGCAGAATGAGTGAGTGTGAATGTGATGTATAAGTAGAGAGTACAAAACTTGGGGGCCAAGATCATTGTTGATCACTCAACAAATGATTTTTGTTTCTCAATTAACTAATGAGCCACAAATATCACAGATTTGTGTGTGTGTGATATACATACGTATATATTTACACCATCAGATTTTGAAGAGGCAAGTAGGTGTAGTAGGGGTCAATGTGGGAATGTTTGGGAATTTGCCTTATGGCATAAGATATACACATACATACAAAGCATTCCCAAACAATGCCTAAGGCAATGATCACTTGCCATAAATGGCAATAAATCAATTGTCCAAATCAGTCACTTCCAAAATCTGTGGAAGTTCACACAGCGTGGACAGTTTTGAGTATAAACTGGTATTTTTGGGGTGCGGTGTTCACCACAAAAATACAGAAAGTCCATTTTAACTTACGAATTGATTTTCTGGTTCTATAAAAATACTGATTGATTCCAAAGAAATTATTTTCACTGACTTTGAAATACAGACTTTGAAATCCACACGGGTATTATAGATTTTATGAAAATTACAGTTTGACCCCAACAAATTCTTAGCTTGCAATAATTCAAGGAATAAAATTTTGAACATGAGAAATGTAATTAAATGAAGCAGTCAATGCCAAATGATATTAAATATGACAATGCAATTACAAATTAAATATAAAAATGCAGGTTATTACACCCTAGTAGGACAAGTAAAGTCTCGTGAGGGTTCTCGTCGAATAAGACACCCACATTCATCTTCATTTCATTATGCATTTAGAAAGTTTTATTAAAAATGAAAAATATAGCATTCAACACTCTTTATTATGAAATAATGATTTGAAATAGAATAACAAACATGAAAAACTGGAACCAAACGTCTACCTACGTCATGAAAAACCAAGTACATGCATCATAAAAATCAATAAAGTTTGTCATAAAATTGCACGTGTGTGATATGGTAGTCAAATGAACACACGCATGTCATGAACTTGGAATATAACTCAGATAACCATCCAACTATGCTTCGACTACGAGTCTCACAATGTTAATTACACTCTCAAATGAAATGTTCGGAACATGTGTAATCTCTCTAATATATGGGAGTAAAGGAAATATATTTTCAAAACGAGAAACGTTAACGTATGACTCGAAAAAGAAGCATGACACGAAAGAGCAGTAGTCTCATGGATAGGATGCCAATATTCAAGAAAAATTAATCGTTAACATGTTTTCATCCCCCTCCCAGCGTTAACATATCCAAACCATGTTTTCTAGGATCAAATAGGACTTTTCAAAGGTTGTAACGTGGCTCAGGCAATGAAAAAAGATAGAAATGATTCATTAAGTAGTTTTAGAGTGGCGTTGTAAGGCATGTTCGATTTCTTTCATCATCTCTTCTACCAACTTTCATCTTTTCATTCTCTTCTTTCATTTTTTTTAATTTCTTTCCTCTTTTTTTTTTCTTTTTTCAACCTTTTTCTTTTTCCTTTTCGTTGCTTTTGATACTAATATTCATTGAATACCAAGGCAACTACCCCAAACATAATCTTGTTTTCTTCTTCTTCTCAATCGACACACCACCTTATTAAGACTAAAAGTTGACAAATCTCTCACTGGTGAACTCCAAGTTGGTCAAGTTAGAGCAAAAAAAGGACAATATTGATAAAAAAAAAGGGCATTTTAACAGCTCAAAGGGGCGAACAATTTTTTTTTTATCATTTATCTGGATAGTTAAACAAAGAGGGCCTACCATCATCTCCTATGGTCATATGGTTCTTTAATGTTTATAACGGAAGATTTTTTAGCATGGTAACAAATGTTTTAACTTGACTATCCATCAAAACAAGAATAATGAGACTAAAAAATGAATTAATGCGCTATTCTAATGAAATTCGACAAACACAAAATGTATTTATAACCCTAAAAAAAAAAAGGCACACTCAAAAGCTTATTGGATTTAGTCTCGATCATGTGTTATCTAGAAATCTGAATCATATTATAGTTCACATCAAACATACATCCATTTGACTATGTGTAGTGCATAGGTTTGTGTTCAAATCGATCATATAAAACTACGATTCGAATGATACATAACCTAAAACGTCACATCATGACTTCAGAAAATGTTTAACCACATCTTTTCATGTTTACCATTCTATAAAAATCCTAGTTTCCTAACAAGAAGTATCGACTCAAAATTACAAAAATGTGGGTAACATCGTTTATTTAAGCACATGTATCAATTTTTTTAAAAAAATATTATGCATAATAATATGCATACCCCCAACCCTAAGCCTTACATTGTCCCCAATGAAACAATAAAATGAAAGAGAGGAGAGTAGGTAAGGAAGGAATGACATTACCTCGATTTCAGTAATCACAAACCAGGTGAACGTATATGAATATGGTGATAAAGTTCAATTACTCCAAATGGAGCCACTAATTCACCTGTTAGTACTTGACAAAAAAAATAAACAAATAAAAGAACACCAACAGCTAATAGAAATATAAATATGTAATGCAGACCGTGGCATACTTGTTGAAAAACTAAACTTAAACCGAACAACTCAACGGAAAAAAAAAAAGCACAAAAAAAACTATCACAACAAAGAAGGACTCGATCTAAAAGGGGCCTAAAAGAGCAAACAGAAAGGAGAAAAAAACATAAATAAGGGTTAGGAGTGAGAAGAAGAGAACAAATTAGAAAAAGAAAAAAATTCCCCCTTCGCACGAGCGGGTCGCGCGAGGTAAATCTGAGGTCCATTTTCAAGGTTCATAAAAATATTTTCTAAGTCAAAAGATTACGCGAGTGGGCCACTCGGGCGATAGGCTCTCGCGTGTGCGATTTAAGGCTCGAGCAAATACTGAGGTCTTCTCTAACAAAGTTTAAGAATTTTTTTTGCTAAGACAATAACTCGCACGAGCGGGCCGCACAAGCGACACGTCGCGCGAGCAGGCCGCGTGCGCAACATGTTCTCTTTATATTTTCTTTTCTTTTCTTTCTTTGTGAATAAGTTCAAAATTAATTGACCTCGACCCCCAAACCTATCCAGAAAACAAAAAGCTGACTCAAAGAGACCCAAAATGTGTACAAAAATGAGAAAACGGAATGATAAAAACTTGGGTTGCCTCCCAAGAAGCGCTGTCTTTTACGTCTTAAGCTAGACCATTCTAACTCAAGACTTATAGAGGCCAAAACTTAGACTTTGCACCCTTGAAGGAATTAGGGATACTCAGGCCGAAAACAGAAATTGTGTTGTTATTTGTTAACTCATTCGACGGTTCCTCATTTTCGGTTTCGAATCGATTCTTGACCTTTTGAGTAAATCTTTCACTAGGATCCGGTTCAATAGGGTCTATTTCATTAAGGTACATCTGTGCACTACACACTATATAATTTTCCTTTCTTAAGTTTTCTTATTTATGAAGCTCTTTAGCATGCCTTACCTAACTCTTTGCCATACATGGGTAATTGTCGTCCTTGGGATGTTGATCAATGACATTAAAAATGTTTAATTTTAGGTTCATGTTCCCAAACGACACTTTCATTACCCCCATTTGACAGTTGACACACTCATTAGCAGTGGCTAAGAATGGATAACCGAGAATGACAGGAGTGTGTTTCCTAGCATCTATCACCGGTTCAGTATCAAGGACCATGAAATCGACAGGATGGTAACATTTCTCGACTTTAACTAGGACATCCTCAATGATCCCTCTAGGGATTTTTACGGAATGATGCGCTAATTGTATGGTAACGGCCGTGGGTTTAAGTTCACCTAATCCTAATTATTTGTAAACCATGTAAGGTAAGAGATTAATACTTGCTCCTAAGTCAAGGAGAGCCCGATGAATGATAGTGTCACCTATGATACATGAAATCGTTGGTGTACCGGGATCTTTATACTTTGGAGGAGCATGTTGGAAGATTGAACTTACTTTTTCTGTGGGGAAGACCTTTTTCAGAATATGACTGCGCAACTTACGCTTTTGAGTGCATAGGTCTTTAAGACATTTAGCATAAGCATGAATTTGTTTAATAGCTTCGAGGAATAGAATGTTTATTTTCACTTGTTTAGACACCTCGAGTATATCTTCAGTTTTTGATCCATTCTTTGAAAGATGTGACGGTTCCTTAATGTTTGGTGGGAAAGGCATTTTCGGAACATAATTAGTTGGGACCGATTCATTTTCTTACCTAATTCGGCTCGTGTACTCACCCTTCTCTTGATTCTAATTAATGTTCCCATCCTTTAAAGCATCTCTCGGAATCTCTATAACTTCTTCCTCTCGTATAGTCATCCTAGTCAAGACGGCGTTTACTTTCTTACTCGTACCCTTAATCTTATATTGTCCCTTAAGGTTTTGAATAATTTGAGTAGGCAACTTACCCTCGTTTCTACAACTCACCGCAGTAGCTAGTTGTCCCATTTGGGACTCAAGCTTTATAATGGATTGTGTGTGAGAGTGCACTATTTGTGCTTGTGCTTGCATTTCGATATTCTTAAGGGACGCCAACACCTTCTCTTGAAAAGCATTATCCCTTGGAGGGTTAGAATTAGGAGGGGGTGTTGGTATTGACTTTGTTGAAACTGGGGTCGGTAAGTATTAGAAAAATTAGTCGTCATAGGATTATAAGTATTTCGTGGGAATTGTTGAATAGAGAATATGTGATGTTCCACAAATTCCAAAAATTGAGATGCGGATGGGCATGTAAGTGCAGAATGCGAAGGATCGGAACATATTTGACAAATTTCGTTAGACGGTAAGCCCAACATTTGGTTTATCATCATAAATCGGTCAAGTTTTTTAGATAGTTCATGCAATCCAATTGAGTGACTTGACTCGAACCTCCTCTCACTTAGGTTGAGGGGGAAGGCATCCCTCAGGACGTACCGACATGGCTTGATGCATCGAAGGTTCACTTAACTTTTGAAATTTTTTCCATGCCTCGTCGGCACTTTTGTGTAAGAAGGTACCCCCACAAACGGAATCGATGGTATTACGAATAGAGGGAACAAGTCCCTCATAGAAGATCTGCACTAATTACCACTTGGGAATTCGATGATGTGGGCAAGAGCTTAATTGTTCCCAAGTGTCATAGAGTGTTTCTTGCATCACAAAGTTCATTATAGATTTTATTATTTGATTAGTTCTTGTGATTGGGAAAGACGTTTGTAAAAATGCGGTATGTAATGCTTCCCATGTTCCAATAGTGTTTGGCTCAAGAGATTAGAGCCAATACTTAGCTTTATCTTTTAAGGAGAATGGAAAGAGACGCAACTTTAATTCATCATCAGTTAGATTTTAGATTTTCAATGTAGAGCATATGTCTTGGAACTCTCCTAAGTGATAATAAGGATCTTCTTTAATACGGCCATGAAATGAAGGGAGAAGTGCGATGGTAGATGACTTTATCTCAAAGTAAGACGCCGTCACCTCCGGTAATTTAATGCATGCTTGTAGTGTGTAGGACGTAGGAATGAAATAATCTTTTAAGGGAGGTGGTGAGGTATATTATGGTTATTTCTATTTTTTCCGTTATTCTTGTTGTTTCCAAAGTCGGCCATTGGAATAGGTTCAATGTTAATAGTTTAAGTTTTTCTTAAACGTTTAAGAGTGCTTTGGATTTTAGACTCAAACAAAGACAACAATTTAGGTATTGATCCGTCGTCTAACATCTACCGAGCTCTAGAAGCTTGGGTTGAAGACCTAAGGACTCTAAGGGTTTGCTCGAGTTCAAGATCAAGCGGATGTAATTAAGGTTGCTTCGAACGAGTACCAAACATAAACTAAAGAACTGACACTACGATAAAGACTAACTCAATCAAATAAGAGAATAAACTACGCAAATAACACCACAAGCACACAACTACTATGATGCATACAATTATCCTGTTATGCATTGATTCGCATCAAGTCAAGCGCCCCGGGTTTCCTAGCTAATGCACGTGCTCACTCCATACATAAGCTAATGCAAGTAATGCATTTCAGTGCCTTGACTTATAGTGCCTTGATGCAAAATTTAAAACACAGCAAATTTACTCCGTTGATGTGCACCGCTATTTAACTCCAACTTGCTATGATTTGACAACTTGAGAGCTGCAAAATACGGGTAATTTTAATGACTAAAAAATTCAACTGTAAAATAAAGGAAATAAAATCTAACCTAATTTTTACAAACTAACTAAATTAAGATTCTAAAAATTAATGGCAAAAATATTGCAATCTCCGGCAACGACACCAAAAATTGATCTCGTCAAAATCAAAATATAAAGTTTACTCTACTTTAAAAGATTTGTAGTGAGAAAGTAGAGGTCGAACTCACAGAGATTGAACGACTAAAGCACTTTACTTTTAAAACCTAAACCTAGTTAATTAAGAAAACAGAATTTTGATGTTGATTTTAATTAAACTAATAACAGTGAAAATAAATCTAAACTATGAAGACGATTAAAAGTTGTTTTGATAAATATGTGTAGGGAACGTAGGATTGCAAATGCACTACTAGCTTCATAATAAGGATATCTGTGGATTAAATTAGCTTATTATGCTGGATGATAATGGGGACTCGTAGTTACAAGCCCAATTCCTTCGTCAAGAAGATAAATACGATTCAAGCATCAACATAATTCATCTTCAGTTGGCACAGAGTATCTCACACTAAACTAGGATTGCGGCACACTCCGTCTTCCCTAGGCATGAACTATTCGACTGCTTGATATCACAATTCAAATAAGCACTATTACATGTAAATAATCCATACAAGCACAGTAAATATAGATTATTAAGTAAGACAAGAATAGATTTTGAAAGTAATGATTTAATCAATGAATACAATTTTATTAATTAAAATCCTCTAAACATGTAATCATCATCCATACATAATAAAACTAAGAGAAAACCATAAAATACACCCTATTACTTGGCTAGAGTTTCATTGAAACCCTAGATCTAGGTCTAGTTGGCCATAGAAGAGCACGGCAAGAGGTTGATAGAGGAGGCCATTGAAATCCTTGGTCTTCTTCTTCTTCTTCTCGTTTTCCTCTCTTCAATGGCTAAAGTTTTAGTTGTTGAAGGATGTGTATAATGTTGTGTAACCCCTATTTTGACTTAAAAGATGATATATATAGATTTGGAGCAAGTTTTGGAAGTTTTCCTAAACCTAATCGCACTAAAATGGCTTTATTTACATTTCTGGACGTATTCAGCCAATTATGTTCACACAGGGCTCTTCAATACATCGACATACGCATTTTAGGTTTTTTCAATAGGTCACTCGCATGGGCCACTCGTGCGCGATCCCAAAAAAATGTAATGGGCTAACAAAGTGTAACTTCAAGACTATAAAGGGGAACTATTCGTTGTCGATCAATACACCCCATCGAATCTTCGGACACTGAAAGGTATATAAACAGAGGCTTTTCGGGTGATGGTGGTGATAGGACAGGTGGGTTTTGGAGATAGGTTTTGATTTTATGGCTTGTTGGCATAGGTATCCCACTTGAACTTTTCTCCCTTTCTTAGTAATCTAAACAGTGGATCACAAGTTAAGGTGAGCTTTGAAATGAAACGACTAATGAATTATATCCTACCTAAGAATCCCCTCAGCTCTTTCTAATTCTTTGGTGGCTAAATTTCATCTATGGCTTTGATTTTGATTGGGTCCACCTCTATTCCCCTTTGGGTGATAAAAAATCCTAACAACTTCCTGGTAGGATCTCCGAAAATGCACTTTTGTGGATTCAACCTCATTCTAAACTTTCTCAACCTCTTGAAGAATTTTGTCAATGCCCCCAAGTGTCCTTCCCACCTCCTAGACTTCACGATCATATCATCTATGTATACCTCCACCTCCTTATGAATCATGTCGTGTAACAACATGGTGGTGGCCCGTTGATACATTGCCCCTGCGTTCTTGAGTCTAAATGGCAATACGTGCCCCAAGGCATGATGAAGGTAGTTTTCTCCCTATCCTCTGGTGCCATGGGAATTTGATTATATCCTGAGAATTCGTCCATAATAGACAGAAGCTCATGCCCTGCAGTGTTATCAAGTAGTATGTTGATATGAGGTAAATGGAAGTCTTCTTTAGGGCTTACCTTGTTTAAGTCTCATAAATCAACGCAAACCCTAACACGACCATCCTTCTTCGGGACCGACACAATGTCGGCAATCCATTCGGGATACTTGGTGACCATCAAGAATCCAGCTTTTGACTGCTTTTTAACTTCCTCTTTTACTTTAAGAGCCCATTCAGGCCTTATTCGCCTCAATTTTTGTTTTATTAGTTTTGAGTTAAGAAAGAGAAGGATATGATGTTGGACTATCTCTAGATCAATTCTTGGCATATCACTATAAAACCATGTAAAAACATCTTTGAATTCATTTAATAGACTGGTTAATTCTTTGCTTTCTTCATTACTAGGTGTGGAGCCAATAAAAACATTTCGTGGGTTATCTTCATTTACCAGATTTATCGTAAGAGTTTCTCAATGATTTTACATGCAGATTATTTTTCTTTTTTAATTAATTTTTGCAATTCATTTGGTATTTCATAATTATCACGTTTATCACATTCATTTAGCACATTCGAGTGGGCAGAATCAGTCACACTTTCATTAACTTTGTTCGGAATGATTACAACAGACATAGCAATAGTAAGATGCCTCATTTGGGTGATTATAGACTCCAGGGAGGGGGGACACTTATCACTAGACTTGAAGACCCACTCTTTGTTAACTCCTCTCTTGAGTTCTATGGTGTGGCAGCCTGGCAGGTTCCCTGTTAACGTCTCAATTTCCCCCTCATTTTCTGGCTCTTCTGCTTTTTCTTCATTCTCTTTGTCTTCATCTTTCCCCTTGTCTTTTCCCAGCACATCTTCCACCATATCCTCGACATATTCTTCGGCTTTTGCAACCTCTTCTCGACCATTTCCTTCGGTCTTTGCACTTCCTTCATCCAACAGAGTCTGCATAGCTGGACCATCTAGTATACCGATCCAATCTTTGACAATGGCAAACTTCACGGGTACTTGCAAATATGGATCTTCATATTTGGAGAATTCATGGGGGAAGAAGATTTCAAACCCTGGCTTCAAGAAATTGTCTTTCTGATCCATCCATGGCTCTGGAAAGCCACAGAAGGGGAAATCTTTTCCTTCCTTCACAAAGTACCTATTAAGCGTCTTCTAACAAGGGTCCATCGGTGCATCAGTTACTTTCTTGCTTTCTCTCAATTCCTTCTTCGATGGCTGATAGCCTAGACCATGAGTATGAGTCTGTGTGGGGATTCTTGGAAACTCCAGTAAACCTTGGTGATTTTTACCCAGTCCCATTCCCGAGAAGAAACCCATTATCTTCATAATTCCGACGACTAATGGGCTCGTGTACTGATCAAAATATAGTGGCTGGAACTCCCTTGGCTTTACTCCCTCCAACATGTTGATGAATTCAAACCCTCCCAAACTCGTTTCCTCTTCTTGCAATTATATCTCTAGAACCGGTGTGATTGACGAAGCTTCAGATGGACTGACCCAACTATCTCCGAGAATATCTCAAACCTTGCTTTTCCAAACACACTTGACTTTCTGATGATTTGTTGATGGTATGGTGCCGAAACTATCTAGGCATGGTCTACCCAACAGTATGTTGAAGGAGGCAGGGATGTCGGTGCTCTAAAACACAGCTTCTCTTACCAAAGGCTCGATGGTAAGATTGAGGAAGATTATACCCATGACCGTCTTCAGGGTGTTGTCATATGCTATTATCCTCTGCTCAGATGATATGAAAGTTGACACATCTAGACCCATTCGCTTGGCTATTCAGAACAAACACACGCTAAGAGCAGACCCATTGTCAATGAGACAAGTAAGTATAGTATTCCCCAAGCATTCAATAGTGACGTAGAGCGGCTTATTGTGAATGAGTCCTTCGGGGGGTTAGTCGTCTAAGGAGAAGGTGATAGCCAGGGACAGAATTCTGTCGATCATTCCCATGAGATCCTTTGGTGCTGTGTTGATAGAAACATGAGACTGATTCAAGGTATCTAGGACTGCCTGCCTGTGATGTTTGGAAGCAATCAACAACCCCCAGATGGTGATGTTGGTTTGGGTCTTCTTCATTTGCTTTAAAACCTTGTCTTCTTCTTCTTCATTCATCTTTCCTTTTCTTTTATCTAACTCTCTCCCCGGGTGAGCTTCCTCTAGCTCGTGTGGTTTAAAGTGTCTCCCCGACCGGGTTAGATGACTTACATTATCTCTTGCCCATAAACTATCAATTTCTGAAGCGACTTTTGAACTCTCTTTCCCCATTTCTGTCTCCTCGTCACTCTCTTACCATAAATCATCTTTCACCTGATCTACATCTCGATTATCAACTTTGCTAGTTTCTTGAACCCACCAATCTATTTACTTTGTTATTCCCTTTTCATTTCCTCCTGACTGATTTCCCAAAGTACAGATTATCAAATCTCACGGCAGTTGGTAAGTCTTATTTGGTTTCCCAACTTTAGTGATCAGCTTGGATGGATCGAAGGTCGTCTCCTCTAACCCCAAGAAATAAAAGGCCCTGTGGCGGTGGTACAACATGATGATTCGACAGCATATTTCTAGTAACATTTGGAGCTTTGGCAGGCGGCTCTGACATTACCTTGTTATCAATAAGATCTTGAATTTCATGCCTCAACCTTGTGCACCGATCTATAGCATGACACTTTCGTTGGTGAAATTCGTAATAGAGATCCTCCCGGAAGGTTGGCGGAAGATGATTCAGTAAAGATTCAGGTTCTAACGGACAAAGATGTCCCTTTATCATCAGCCTGTCAAGAGCAGTTGATAGTGACACTCCTAAATCTGAGAACTTCTTTGGTTGTTTATCTCCTCCTGTCCTTGTTATGTCAAATTTTCTATCTTGCTCACTTAGTGCATTGACGTCGGTGGGGCCAAAGTGACCCCCCGAATGTCCTCCATTTGACCCATAGTTTGGCCTCCTGTACTTGTTCTGTTGCTCTTCTTTCTTAATTACCCCTTCATGGATTGCGTCTTCTATCCTTGTCCCTACGTTAAAGACTTCGATGAAAGTGTTGATTAATTGGAACCGCATCTTCTCCTGGTAGACAGGTTGCAGATTCTTCATAAACATCCGGATCTCTTCTTTTTTAGATGCTCTTTGCACCATCTTAGCTACCTTTCCCCTCCATCGGCTCAAGTATTCAGCGAATAATTCCTTACTTCCTTGTCTAGTGGTTTCCAAATACCAGACTGTGACATCCAAGTCTTGGTTGTACTCGTACTGTGCTACAAATGCTTTTAACCACCTCTTCCGAGACCCTAGTCTTGCTTGGTTCAGGTATGAGGTACTAGGCTAAGGCAGCCCCAGTCAAGGTCTACTGAAATAAGACGGCCATGATGGCAGTACTCAACTCACTAGGTTGGAAAACTCTGATACACAACCTTACATGGCTTCTAGGATTCCCTGTTCCATCAACCTTATCAAAAATTGGCATTTTAAAACTGGCAGGCTGCATCTCATGGACCCCATCATATGGCCCTTCCAGTTCTAGCAAATAAGTATCAACTCCTTGAGCCTTACGCACCACTCTCTCAAGCTTCTCGAATTTCTCAGCCATTGCCCTTTGTTTCTCAGTCTTTTCCCTTTCTCTGTCAACTCGTAGTACATTAGCCCTGTGTGCCTCCTAATCATCAAACCAGTCTTCTTCTCTCGCTACTAGAGGGGGCAGGTCGCCAACTTGTGGATTTGTGGGTGGCGACTAGCGGGTCATTGCTTCTATCATGTTCATCATACGGTTCATGTTCTCAGCCTATCGTCTCATGTGCTCTTCCTGCCTTTCTACTATTGCTCTCTGTTCTGCTTCTTCCTCAGTATTCCTTATATATGCCATTTTAGTGTTACTTTTTCTTCTTATCAGTCTCCCTGCAGGACAACTAAACCAGACTATGCCTGAACCAGATGCTATTTTTGCCCTACAAAAGAATGCCTGGACCAGATGCTATTTTTGCTTTTTAAAAGATTTTTCATTTTGTCATTTCTCTTTTTCTTTACCATTTGCAATTATTTGGTAAAACTTTTTATGAATGGTTCATATGTCATACGGATGCAATGTGTATGTGTGCCTACTCTATATGCAAGAGGAAAAGAAAATCCTATTTCTAACACAGAGACACGTAAGCACATAAAATCCTCACCCATGTCAAGTGCGTTGATTTCTCCTCATTGTGATCCTCGTTACCCTTTCAAAAGTTTTGAAGTATTTCTTAGATGATAAAATATTTTCGAAACAATTCTTGAGAATGAGTATGTTAAACTTTCCTCAAAAAAGATGATTTAATTGAAATTTTGCATTTGAAACAAACACTTCTCCCAAAAACAATTCTCAAGAATTTGGATTTTTTTTTCTTTGAGGGTGATTATGTGAAAATATTCCTTACCAAAGGTTGGCTTGGAATTTTAATCAAAAAGTGAACTCCAAGGAAAGAGCGCTTGAAACTTTGGAATAAAGATGGCCACCATATTTTGCTTTCAAAGATGGATTCAGAAATTCCATGGATAGAAGGATCACAAGATCGGATTATCACTGTACTTTTTCATGAATTTGAATACATACAAGGTCAATGATGCTTATCTTAACAGGATATAAGAGATGTAATCTTATAATCAAAATTCGGCATCTTCCCAATTGTCATGGGACATGAAGAAGAATTGCTAAAAAGTGATTAAGAGGTTACATATCTTTCATTAATCAAGTATCGTCATCATTTCAAGTAATTCCTGTCGGGCATACAAAACTTCCTAGCACATCACCCTAATCAAGAATTATTTTTCCTAAATTTGAAAGGTTCTATAGAAGCTGTTATGCAAAGGCTGGGTTTTGGTCAAATAAGGGACCCTGGACACACATCCAATAGAATGCTTTATTTGCCAAATCATGGTACAAGATCAAGGGTGATCTTACAGTCCCATGATAACTTGACCGACTGGGTTGCCCCAAGCCTCCAAGGTCATAGTTCCGAGTAATTGACTGGCTAGACATGCAATTAAAATGCAACAGGCACACAAAAATTAATTAATTCGATTAAAAGAATGCTTTCAAGTCTAATCCTCGAGTGAACCCAAAATCAGAAAGTCTGGTTTATGAAACCAAATATTTTGGGTTCAATCCCCAGCATATTCTCCAGATTGTGGATATCGCAGACTAACCATGCTTTAAAAACTTTTTCAAATTTCAAATCGAAATACGAGTTGCCACTTAATTTTTAAAGGGGAAAATTAAGAAACCTTTTCAAAAGCAAACTGATCTATGTCCTTATTTAAGGAGTATTAAATATTGTTTTCAATAAATTATCTTTTAGCCTGTGTGAGGGTGTCACTTTCAGGGTTTTGGAAATTGAATATTAGTCTAGATACATGCTCTGAATTAAATATTTGGTTATCCAAAAATAAAGGTGTGACATAAGTGTTGGCTCCAATCTCTAGAGCCAAATACCATCAAGACATGGGAAGCGTTTCATACTGCATTCTTACAAAAGTTTTTCCCTATTATACGTACAAATCAAATTCAAAAATCTATAATAAACTTTGTGATGCAAGATGGGGAAACACTATATGATACATGGGAACAATTTAAGGAAATTTTACGCACTTGCCCCCATCATCAAATCTCTAAGTGGCAATTGGTTCAAATCTTATATGAGGGACTTGTTCGCTCTGCTCACAACACAGTCAATGTTGTTTGTGTGGGTTCGTTCCTCCACAAAAGTGCCGACGAGGCCTGGAAAATTTTGTGAAACATTAAGTGAGAATTCGATGCATCAAGCCATGTCGGTACGTCCTGAGGGGTGTCTTCCACCTAAACCCAAGCGAGAGGAGCGTTTTGAATCAAGTCATTCAATTGAATTACAAGAACTATCTAAAAAACTTGACCGATTTATGACAATGAACCATGTTGGGAATATGCCCTCAAACCAATTAGTTGGACAATGGAATATCATAATGCACTTATGCATGTTAGTTCATGAGATGAATATTAGACTGGAATCCTTAAACAACATTGTATGTGGTCTATTTGTGTATGTGATTACACATGTGAGATATGAATCACAAATCCTTGTAGTTTCAAATAAGTCACAGTAGATGATAAGTCTGGATAACTTATCAGGTATACACTGTAGCATGATTAACGTCTATGGGGTAGAATGATGAATCTCATTTGACTCTTGGTTAATATGCTAGTGCACTCGGTGCATTGATGAACCTGAGTTATACCTATTGACATCTAAACGCTGTCACCGTCAATAGGAACTCAAAACTTGTATAGGGATACATGTCCTCAATCCTGAGACAGTTATGGACGCAAGTTGTATGCTTGGTTGCTTAGACTTACCAATTAGTGAGGTCTTGCAAGATCAACACCTGGGTATCTTGGGTAATCAAGTATGCAACGTTGGGAACATATATTGTCATGATGGAATTCTACCCTCTTCAATAAAACGAAGAGTAAGTATTCCCTCGAGAATGTCACTAGGTGTGATTACTGAGAGCTGGCCAGCCTTGTCAACAAAGTGTTATTGTTGACATGTTTAGTAATCCAAGAGTAGTGAATGATACTTGAGGAATATAAGATGTACTATCTATTGGGTCGACAGTATCTTAAGACATACATCCCAATGATAGATACGAATACTGCATGGTAGAGGGACATCCATATCATATTATACAAGTCTAGCAATCACTTATGTATGTGTAATTATGTTCTTATGCACTGGAGTACAATTATCATTTTATAGTGGCATTAATGATAATTGATTAATTATTGATTCCTTAGTCAAGAGTACTAACTAGATGGAATAATAATTAATCGGAGCCAGTAATTAAGAACCTAGGAGGTCCCAATCTTAGCTCCGCCAGAATGCTTGGAAAGGCAAATGAGAATGCTGTCAAGACTGGTTCGATCGATCGAAGTTGTTATCGATTGATCGAACGTGGTTCGATCGATCGAAAGTTCTTAGTGGGAGAGGGACTTATTTTATAACTCCCACGGTCTTCCATAAACGGTTCATTGTAAGGTGGGTAGTATATTCTGTGTCACCCAGCCATGGGTGATCATTCCATACGGAGGATAGACTATTCATTGGTTACTAGATATGAACTTCCTTTGGATAGAATCAATGAGACGCGTTAGAGGGTGACCACTACACTGAGGCACTACTTGAGGCGGTTGTCATTGGATTCTAGTTAATGGTAAACACTAGCTAAGCTATGGGTAAGGGATTCCACACGGAGCATTATCCAGAAACTTAGAGACCAAAAGTTCAAGAGTCATGAATTATTTTGTAAGAGTTGCATGACATTCATGATGGGTTTCCCAATCAGGCTATGAGGTTATGATCGCCACACGGAGACTTAATTTCATAGGCTTGACATCCTGAAGACAATTAATGAGTTGGTTAAGGGAATTTCAATGTATCATATAAATTGTCATATTCATGATTTCCATATTGTAATTCTGTTACATTATTTATATTTCAGATCCATAATGTCTAGCCCACTTGCTATAACCATGATCCAGAATAAACTAATTGCAAACAACTACGTTGAATGGAAACTGGAACTGGATGAATTGTTAACTGCTAATGGATGTAAATACGTTCTTACCATTCCCTGTCCACCTATTCCATGCCATGACACCCCAACTGATCTTGCGGATCAATATTAGCAGTGGATAAGATTTGATGGTATAGCTCGCTCTAGCATCTTAGACTCTTTGTCTGATGTGTTGAAGCAACAACATCAACCTTTGAACACTGCCCGTGCTATAATATTGAACCTCGAGGAGATGTTTGGGGAGCTTAGTCGAACTGCAAGGCTTAGAGCCTTGGAGTTAATCATGGGTTAAGGATTGAACCTCGAGGAGATATTAATCGGAGCCAGTAATTAAGAACCTAGGAGGTCCCAATCTTAGCTCCGCCAGAATGCTTGGAAAGGCAAATGAGAATGCTGTCAAGACTGGTTCGATCACGAAGTTGTTATCGATTGATCGAACGTGGTTTGATCGATCGAAAGTTCGATCGATTGAAAGTAAGGTCGGTTCTGGGAATCTATAAATAGGGCAGCTACGTCCAGAAAAGTGAGTTCGTCGTTTTTAACACACCAGTTGCGGAAGAACTTGTTTAGAGTTCCCAAACCTTCCATATTCTCACTATTAGGGTTCCCACCAACCCTAGCCACTCTGGGAGCATTCAAGGAGACATAAGGGTGAAGATCTCTTAGATGTTGCTGCTGCACATAGAAGGAGAAGGACTAAATCAGAATTGGGTTCATGACCATAAGGTAATGCACCTGTCCCCTCTCCTGTACGCATCTATAGAGTTAATGAGTAATAGATCCAGGCAACCAATAAAAGTTTTGAACTTTGTTTTTCCGCTGTGCGTTTAAATAAATTTTAAACCTGTTTTTCCTACAATTGGTATCAGAGCCTCGCTTGTTTGGATCTATAGATGTGTTTTGGAACAATAGTTTTGATTTACATGTTGATTTTAGGACTGTTTTCAAAACTACATCGTCACAGATCCGTTTCTGCAGTGTTTATGTAGCAGAATACAAATCTGTGATTGCATTGGATGCGAGATGGGTTCGATCGATCAAAGTAGTCTCAATCGATTGAACATCATCTTTTCTCAAGCGATCGAACTTTTTTCGATCGATCGAACTTTGGTTCTGTTCGATCGATCGAGACTGCTCTTTTGCCCAGGTGTTCAGTTTACAGATTTAAAGGTTTTTAAAATATTTACTTTAAATTTTTATTTATTCTGTAACTTTTTCAAGACATTCTGTGAAACTGAAAGTTCAATCGATTGAACTATGTTCAATCGATCGAAGGTTCAATCAATCGAACCTTTATCGATCGATCGAAGTGAGACATCGAACTGTGATGCTATTTTTAAGTTCTAATTCAGTATGTAAAGAGTTTATATACTGTGTGAATCAATTAGGGGTTCCAATGCTACATAAATTTGTTATATATATGCGTGGTTGTGCGTGTGACTAACTCTTTTGAAGCAAGCTTAGTCCGCTATCTCCCATGGTACCAAGACTTTTAAATTTTGTATTTAATTGTTTGAGATTGGTATTAATTATGTTTTAATTGTTGGTTTTGGTTTTAAGGCATATGTAAAGGGCGCTGTGACTTCAATCCTATGAAAAGGAAAGTCGTACCAGTTTCCCTAGCCTTGTATTTATTATTGTTATTTCTATTTCTAGATAAATTGTAAGCTTAGAGAGAAGCATAGGACCAATGTAATAGAATTAGAAAATCCATGAAGATGGAGGAGCAAGCCATTGTCCATGAAGATGGAGTCAAAGGCAATCAAACCAAGAGGGAGGTTCTATGGAGATAGAGCCATGGGAGATAGAGGCATTGTTGAATGCTTTTATTCCATTTTAGTTTTGGTTTTATGTGCTTAGTTGTGATTGGCATTTTATATATTGTTACTACTTGCATGCACGTAAAACAGGTTTTCTAAAATGAAATTCAAAAACTTTTTTTTTCCAACACATTAGCAAACACTTGATGTTTATGGGCAATGTGATGAAGCAATTTTTTTTTCATATTGAAAAATTCCTATTAGTTCATTGTAAGTATGAGAAATACTCTGTGTCACTCATTTATGAGTGATCATTCCATACGGAGGGTATTTCTTATTGATTACTAGATATGAACTTCTTATAAAAATCTAGTGGAAGAGGGACTTATTTTATAACTCCCACGGTCTTCCATAAATGGTTCATTGTAAGGTGGGTAGTATATTCTGTGTCACCCAGCCATGGGTGATCATTCCATACGGAGGATAGACTATTCATTGGTTACTAGATATGAACTTCCTTTGGATAGAATCAATGAGACGCGTTAGAGGGTGACCACTACACTGAGGCACTACTTGAGGCGGTTGTCATTGGATTCTAGTTAATGGTAAACACTAGCTAAGCTATGGGTAAGGGATTCCACACGGAGCATTATCCAGAAACTTAGAGACCAAAAGTTCAAGAGTCATGAATTATTTTGTAAGAGTTGCATGACATTCATGATGGGTTTCCCAATCAGGCTATGAGGTTATGATCGCCACACGGAGACTTAATTTCATAGGCTTGACATCCTGAAGACAATTAATGAGTTGGTTAAGGGAATTTCAATGTATCATATAAATTGTCATATTCATGATTTCCATATTGTAATTCTGTTACATTATTTATATTTCAGATCCATAATGTCTAGCCCACTTGCTATAACCATGATCCAGAATAAACTAATTGCAAACAACTACGTTGAATGGAAACTGGAACTGGATGAATTGTTAACTGCTAATGGATGTAAATACGTTCTTACCATTCCCTGTCCACCTATTCCATGCCATGACACCCCAACTGATCTTGCGGATCAATATTAGCAGTGGATAAGATTTGATGGTATAGCTCGCTCTAGCATCTTAGACTCTTTGTCTGATGTGTTGAAGCAACAACATCAACCTTTGAACACTGCCCGTGCTATAATATTGAACCTCGAGGAGATGTTTGGGGAGCTTAGTCGAACTGCAAGGCTTAGAGCCTTGGAGATAATCATGGGTTAAGGATTGAACCTCGAGGAGATATTAATCGGAGCCAGTAATTAAGAACCTAGGAGGTCCCAATCTTAGCTCCGCCAGAATGCTTGGAAAGGCAAATGAGAATGCTGTCAAGACTGGTTCGATCACGAAGTTGTTATCGATTGATCGAACGTGGTTTGATCGATCGAAAGTTCGATCGATTGAAAGTAAGGTCGGTTCTGGGAATCTATAAATAGGGCAGCTACGTCCAGAAAAGTGAGTTCGTCGTTTTTAACACACCAGTTGCGGAAGAACTTGTTTAGAGTTCCCAAACCTTCCATATTCTCACTATTAGGGTTCCCACCAACCCTAGCCACTCTGGGAGCATTCAAGGAGACATAAGGGTGAAGATCTCTTAGATGTTGCTGCTGCACATAGAAGGAGAAGGACTAAATCAGAATTGGGTTCATGACCATAAGGTAATGCACCTGTCCCCTCTCCTGTACGCATCTATAGAGTTAATGAGTAATAGATCCAGGCAACCAATAAAAGTTTTGAACTTTGTTTTTCCGCTGTGCGTTTAAATAAATTTTAAACCTGTTTTTCCTACAATTGGTATCAGAGCCTCGCTTGTTTGGATCTATAGATGTGTTTTGGAACAATAGTTTTGATTTACATGTTGATTTTAGGACTGTTTTCAAAACTACATCGTCACAGATCCGTTTCTGCAGTGTTTATGTAGCAGAATACAAATCTGTGATTGCATTGGGTGCGAGATGGGTTCGATCGATCAAAGTAGTCTCAATCGATTGAACATCATCTTTTCTCAAGCGATCGAACTTTTTTCGATCGATCGAACTTTGGTTCTGTTCGATCGATCGAATGGTGTTCGATCGATCGAGACTGCTCTTTTGCCCAGGTGTTCAGTTTACAGATTTAAAGGTTTTTAAAATATTTACTTTAAATTTTTATTTATTCTGTAACTTTTTCAAGACATTCTGTGAAACTGAAAGTTCAATCGATTGAACTATGTTCAATCGATCGAAGGTTCAATCAATCGAACCTTTATCGATCGATCGAAGTGAGACATCGAACTGTGATGCTATTTTTAAGTTCTAATTCAGTATGTAAAGAGTTTATATACTGTGTGAATCAATTAGGGGTTCCAATGCTACATAAATTTGTTATATATATGCGTGGTTGTGCGTGTGACTAACTCTTTTGAAGCAAGCTTAGTCCGCTATCTCCCATGGTACCAAGACTTTTAAATTTTGTATTTAATTGTTTGAGATTGGTATTAATTATGTTTTAATTGTTGGTTTTGGTTTTAAGGCATATGTAAAGGGCGCTGTGACTTCAATCCTATGAAAAGGAAAGTCGTACCAGTTTCCCTAGCCTTGTATTTATTATTGTTATTTCTATTTCTAGATAAATTGTAAGCTTAGAGAGAAGCATAGGACCAATGTAATAGAATTAGAAAATCCATGAAGATGGAGGAGCAAGCCATTGTCCATGAAGATGGAGTCAAAGGCAATCAAACCAAGAGGGAGGTTCTATGGAGATAGAGCCATGGGAGATAGAGGCATTGTTGAATGCTTTTATTCCATTTTAGTTTTGGTTTTATGTGCTTAGTTGTGATTGGCATTTTATATATTGTTACTACTTGCATGCACGTAAAACAGGTTTTCTAAAATGAAATTCAAAAACTTTTTTTTTCCAACACATTAGCAAACACTTGATGTTTATGGGCAATGTGATGAAGCAATTTTTTTTTCATATTGAAAAATTCCTATTAGTTCATTGTAAGTATGAGAAATACTCTGTGTCACTAATTTATGAGTGATCATTCCATACGGAGGGTATTTCTTATTGATTACTAGATATGAACTTCTTATAAAAATCTAGTGGAAGAGGGACTTATTTTATAACTCCCACGGTCTTCCATAAATGGTTCATTGTAAGGTGGGTAGTATATTCTGTGTCACCCAGCCATGGGTGATCATTCCATACGGAGGATAGACTATTCATTGGTTACTAGATATGAACTTCCTTTGGATAGAATCAATGAGACGCGTTAGAGGGTGACCACTACACTGAGGCACTACTTGAGGCGGTTGTCATTGGATTCTAGTTAATGGTAAACACTAGCTAAGCTATGGGTAAGGGATTCCACACGGAGCATTATCCAGAAACTTAGAGACCAAAAGTTCAAGAGTCATGAATTATTTTGTAAGAGTTGCATGACATTCATGATGGGTTTCCCAATCAGGCTATGAGGTTATGATCGCCACACGGAGACTTAATTTCATAGGCTTGACATCCTGAAGACAATTAATGAGTTGGTTAAGGGAATTTCAATGTATCATATAAATTGTCATATTCATGATTTCCATATTGTAATTCTGTTACATTATTTATATTTCAGATCCATAATGTCTAGCCCACTTGCTATAACCATGATCCAGAATAAACTAATTGCAAACAACTACGTTGAATGGAAACTGGAACTGGATGAATTGTTAACTGCTAATGGATGTAAATACGTTCTTACCATTCCCTGTCCACCTATTCCATGCCATGACACCCCAACTGATCTTGCGGATCAATATTAGCAGTGGATAAGATTTGATGGTATAGCTCGCTCTAGCATCTTAGACTCTTTGTCTGATGTGTTGAAGCAACAACATCAACCTTTGAACACTGCCCGTGCTATAATATTGAACCTCGAGGAGATGTTTGGGGAGCTTAGTCGAACTGCAAGGCTTAGAGCCTTGGAGTTAATCATGGGTTAAGGATTGAACCTCGAGGAGATATTAATCGGAGCCAGTAATTAAGAACCTAGGAGGTCCCAATCTTAGCTCCGCCAGAATGCTTGGAAAGGCAAATGAGAATGCTGTCAAGACTGGTTCGATCACGAAGTTGTTATCGATTGATCGAACGTGGTTTGATCGATCGAAAGTTCGATCGATTGAAAGTAAGGTCGGTTCTGGGAATCTATAAATAGGGCAGCTACGTCCAGAAAAGTGAGTTCGTCGTTTTTAACACACCAGTTGCGGAAGAACTTGTTTAGAGTTCCCAAACCTTCCATATTCTCACTATTAGGGTTCCCACCAACCCTAGCCACTCTGGGAGCATTCAAGGAGACATAAGGGTGAAGATCTCTTAGATGTTGCTGCTGCACATAGAAGGAGAAGGACTAAATCAGAATTGGGTTCAAGACCATAAGGTAATGCACCTGTCCCCTCTCCTGTACGCATCTATAGAGTTAATGAGTAATAGATCCAGGCAACCAATAAAAGTTTTGAACTTTGTTTTTCCGCTGTGCGTTTAAATAAATTTTAAACCTGTTTTTCCTACAATTGGTATCAGAGCCTCGCTTGTTTGGATCTATAGATGTGTTTTGGAACAATAGTTTTGATTTACATGTTGATTTTAGGACTGTTTTCAAAACTACATCGTCACAGATCCGTTTCTGCAGTGTTTATGTAGCAGAATACAAATCTGTGATTGCATTGGGTGCGAGATGGGTTCGATCGATCAAAGTAGTCTCAATCGATTGAACATCATCTTTTCTCAAGCGATCGAACTTTTTTCGATCGATCGAACTTTGGTTCTGTTCGATCGATCGAATGGTGTTCGATCGATCGAGACTGCTCTTTTGCCCAGGTGTTCAGTTTACAGATTTAAAGGTTTTTAAAATATTTACTTTAAATTTTTATTTATTCTGTAACTTTTTCAAGACATTCTGTGAAACTGAAAGTTCAATCGATTGAACTATGTTCAATCGATCGAAGGTTCAATCAATCGAACCTTTATCGATCGATCGAAGTGAGACATCGAACTGTGATGCTATTTTTAAGTTCTAATTCAGTATGTAAAGAGTTTATATACTGTGTGAATCAATTAGGGGTTCCAATGCTACATAAATTTGTTATATATATGCGTGGTTGTGCGTGTGACTAACTCTTTTGAAGCAAGCTTAGTCCGCTATCTCCCATGGTACCAAGACTTTTAAATTTTGTATTTAATTGTTTGAGATTGGTATTAATTATGTTTTAATTGTTGGTTTTGGTTTTAAGGCATATGTAAAGGGCGCTGTGACTTCAATCCTATGAAAAGGAAAGTCGTACCAGTTTCCCTAGCCTTGTATTTATTATTGTTATTTCTATTTCTAGATAAATTGTAAGCTTAGAGAGAAGCATAGGACCAATGTAATAGAATTAGAAAATCCATGAAGATGGAGGAGCAAGCCATTGTCCATGAAGATGGAGTCAAAGGCAATCAAACCAAGAGGGAGGTTCTATGGAGATAGAGCCATGGGAGATAGAGGCATTGTTGAATGCTTTTATTCCATTTTAGTTTTGATTTTATGTGCTTAGTTGTGATTGGCATTTTATATATTGTTACTACTTGCATGCACGTAAAACAGGTTTTCTAAAATGAAATTCAAAAACTTTTTTTTTCCAACACATTAGCAAACACTTGATGTTTATGGGCAATGTGATGAAGCAATTTTTTTTTCATATTGAAAAATTCCTATTAGTTCATTGTAAGTATGAGAAATACTCTGTGTCACTCATTTATGAGTGATCATTCCATACGGAGGGTATTTCTTATTGATTACTAGATATGAACTTCTTATAAAAATCTAGTGGAAGAGGGACTTATTTTATAACTCCCACGGTCTTCCATAAATGGTTCATTGTAAGGTGGGTAGTATATTCTGTGTCACCCAGCCATGGGTGATCATTCCATACGGAGGATAGACTATTCATTGGTTACTAGATATGAACTTCCTTTGGATAGAATCAATGAGACGCGTTAGAGGGTGACCACTACACTGAGGCACTACTTGAGGCGGTTGTCATTGGATTCTAGTTAATGGTAAATACTAGCTAAGCTATGGGTAAGGGATTCCACACGGAGCATTATCCAGAAACTTAGAGACCAAAAGTTCAAGAGTCATGAATTATTTTGTAAGAGTTGCATGACATTCATGATGGGTTTCCCAATCAGGCTATGAGGTTATGATCGCCACACGGAGACTTAATTTCATAGGCTTGACATCGTGAAGACAATTAATGAGTTGGTTAAGGGAATTCCAATGTATCATATAAATGGTCATATTCATGATTTCCATATTGTAATTCTGTTACATTATTTGTATTTCAGATTCATAATGTCTAGCCCACTTGCTATAACCATGATCCAGAATAAACTAATTGGAAACAACTACGTTGAATGGAAACTGGAACTGGATGAATTGTTAACTGCTAATGGATGTAAATACGTTCTTACCATTCCCTGTCCACCTATTCCATGCCATGACACCCCAACTGATCTTGCGGATCAATATTGGCAGTGGATAAGATTTGATGGTATAGCTCGCTCTAGCATCTTAGACTCTTTGTCTGATGTGTTGAAGCAACAACATCAACCTTTGAACACTGCCCGTGCTATAATATTGAACCTCGAGGAGATGTTTGGGGAGCTGAGTCGAACTGTAAGGCTTAGAACCTTGGAGTTAATCATGGGTTAAGGATTGAACCTCGAGGAGATATTGAACCTTTCAGTCGATGATCATCAGTCCCTATGCAAAACCTTTCGGGTTAAGGATTTTGACTAGTCACAGAGACTATGTTAGTGTTAGTGCTAGCGCTATATGGTTATGAGTGCAAGTGGGAGTTTGTTGGGAATATGCCCTCAAACCAATTAGTTGGACAATGGAATATCATAATGCACTTATGCATGTTAGTTCATGAGATGAATATTAGACTGGAATCCTTAAACAACATTGTATGTGGTTCATTTGTGTATGTGATTACACATGTGAGATATGAATCACAAATCCTTGTTGTTTCAAATAAGTCACAGTGGATGATAAGTCTGGATAACTTATCAGGTATACACTGTAGCATGATTAACGTCTACGGGGTAGAATGATGAATCTCATTCATAAGAGTCTTTGACTCTTGGTTAATATGCTAGTGTACTCGGTGCATTGACGGACCTGAGTTAAACCTATTGACACCTAAACGCTGTCACCGTCAATAAGAACTCAAAACTTATATAGGGATACATGTCCTCAATCCTGAGACAGTTATGGACGTAAGTTGTATGCTTAGTTGCTTTGACTTACAAATCAGTGAGGTCTTGCAAGATCAACACCTGGGTATCTTGGGTAATCAAGTATGCAACGTTGGGAACATATATTGTCAAGATGGAATTCTACCCTCTTCAATAAAACGAAGAGTAAGTATTCCCTCAAGAATGTCACTAGGTGTGATTACTGAGAGCTGGCCAGCCTTGTCAACAAAGTGTTATTGTTGACATGTTTAGTAATCCAAGAGTAGTGAATGATACTTGAGGAATATAAGATGTACTATCTATTGGGTCGACAGAATCTTAAGACATACATCCCAATGATAGATACGAATCCTGCCTGGTAGAGGGACATCCATATCATATTATACAAGTCTAGCAATCACTTATGTATGTGTGATTATGTTCTTATGCACTGGAGTGCAATTATCATTTTATAGTGGCATTAATGATAATTGATTAATTATTGATTCCTTAGTCAAGAGTACTGACTAGATGGAATAATAATTAATCGGAGCCAGTAATTAAGAACCTAGGAGGTCCCAATCTTAGCTCCGCCAGAATGCTCGGAAAGGCAAATGAGAATGCTGTCAAGACTGGTTCGATCGATCGAAGTTGTTATCGATTGATCGAACGTGGTTCGATCGATCGAAAGTTCGATCGATCAAAGTCACTTCGATCGATTAAAAGTAAGGTCGGTTCTGGGAATCTATAAATAGGGCAGCTACGTCCAGAAAAGTGAGTTCGTCATTTTTAACATACCAGTTGCTGCAGAACTTATTTAGAGTTCCCAAACCTTCCCTATTCTCACTATTAGGTTTCCCACCAACCCTAGCCACTCTGGGAGCATTCAAGGAGACATAAGGGTGAAGATCTCTTAGATGTTGCTGCTGCACATAGAAGGAGAAGGACTAAATCAGAATTGGGTTCAAGACCATAAGGTAATGCACCTATCCCCTGTCCTGTACGTATCTATAGAGTTAATGAGTAGTAGATCCAGGCAACCAATAAAAGTTTTGAACTTTGTTTTTCCGCTGCGCGTTTAAATAAATTTTAAACCTGTTTTTCCTACAAACCAAATGTCGGGCTCACCATCTTATGAAATTTGCCAAATATGTTCCGATTCTTCACATTCTACACTTGTATGCTCATCCGCGTCTCAATTTATGGAATTCATGGAACAACACATACACTCTATTCAACAATTCCCATGAAATAGTTATAACCCTATGACAACTAATTTTCCTAACGCTTATCGACCCCAATTTCAACAAAGTCAATACCAACATCACCCTCCTAATCCTAACCCTCTGAGGGATAACGCTTTTGAGGCAAAGGTGTTGGTGTCCCTTAAGACTATCAAAACGCTAGTGCAAGCACAAGCACAAATAGTGCACTCTCACACACAATCCATTGTGAAGCTTGAGTCTCAAATGGGACAACTAGCTAATGCGGTAAGTCATCAAAACAAGAGTAAGTTGCCTAGTCAGACTATTGAATTCCTAAGGGACAATATGAGATTGAGGGTATGAGTGAGCAAGTAAACACCATCTCGACTAGGATGACTACGCATGAGGAAGAAGTATAGAGATTCCGAGAGACTATTTACAATATGGGTACATTAATTTGAATCAAGAGAAGGGTGAGGACAAGAGCCGAATTAGGAAAGAAAATGAACCACTCTCAATTAATTATATTCCAAAAATGCCATTCCTACCAAACATTGAGGAACCGTCACATTTTTTTAAAGAAAGGGTCAAAATCTGAAGATATACTTGAGGTATTTAAACAAGTTAAAATCAATACTCCATTCCTCAATGCTATTAAACAAATTCCTGCATATGCTAAATGTCTTAAAGATCTATGCACTCAAAAGCACAAGTTGCGCAGTCATATTCTAAAAAAGGTCTTTCTCACCGAAAAAGTAAGTTCAATCTTCCAATACGCTCCTCCAAAGTATAAGGATCCTAGAACGCCTACCATTTCTTGCCATATAGGTGACACTTTAATCCATCAGGCTCTCCTTAACTTAGGAGCAAGTGTTAATCTCTTACCTTACACGGTTTACAAATAGTTCGATCTAGGTGAACTTAAACCACGGCTGCTACCATATAATTAGCAGATCGTTCTGTTAAAATCCATAGAGGAATCGTTGAGGACATCTTGGCAAAAGTTGATAAATGCAATTATCGTATCGATTTCATGGTTCTTGACATCAAACCAGTGATAGATACAAGGAAACACACTCCTGTTATTCTTGGTCGTCCATTCTTAGCAATCGCTAACGCGCATGTTAATTGTCAAATGAGGGTGATAAAGGTGTCATTTGGGAATATGAACCTTAAATTAAATATCTTTAAAGCTTTTGATCAACCTCCCAAGGATGACGATTACCAATATATGGTAGAGAGTGAGGTTAGATAAGCTAATGGACCCAATAACATAATAAACATGAATAAAGGAAAGAAGATAATGCACAATGAACAGAAAAATCCTAATAACCTGGATCCTAATGATGAATTTACTCGAAAGGTGAGAAATCGATTTGAGCATAATCAAGGAGAATCGTCGATCGAGTTAAGAAATAATGACACTATTTCTGATTTCCATTGGAGTCACCCACTTATCTTCAAGGGTACAACACTGAGTTACGGCTACCATGAGTCTTGAGCTAGAATGGTCTAGCTAAAGATGTAAAAGATAGGGCTTCTTGGGAGGAAACCCAGGCTTTGATCATTTTGGTTTCTCATTTTTGTATACTCTTCGGTCGTTTGGGTCAGTTTTGAGTCAGTTTTGGTCGTTCTGGACAGGTTTGGGGATCAGGGTTAATTTATTTTGAACTTGATTACATTGAAAGGAAAAGAAAGAGAAAAAAGACATGTTGCACGCTTGACCCACTCACGCGACGTGTCGCTCGCGCAGCCTGCTCGCACGAGATGGTACCTTAAGAAATAATTTTCAAATTTTTATATATACCCTAAGATTTAAATCGCGCCTGGGATCGCGTGCACGAGAATATCACCCGTATGGTCTTTTTACTTAGAATTGTTTCTATATGAAACTTAAAAGCAGCCTCAGATCTACCTCACGGAGGGACTCGCGCGCGCAAAGGTCGCTCACGCCTCCCTCTCGCGTGAGGGGGTTTTTTTTTTGTTTTTTCTCTATTCTTTTACCTTCTTTCTCCCAAACTTGGTCATTTGTTTTTTTATCTTTTCTGTTTGCTCCCTTAGGACCATTTTAAATCAAGTCTTTCTTTGTTTTCATAGTTCCGTTTGTTCTTGTTTTTTTTATTTTCGTTGAGTCTTTCAGTTTTAGTTTAATTTTTCAACAATTATGCCATAGTCTGCATTACATATATATATTGGCTATCGTTGTTATTTTATTTGTTTATTTTCTTTTATCAAGTATTGAAAGGTGAATTAGTGCTTCATTTGGAGCAATTGAACTTTATCACCTTATTCATATACGTTTACCTGTTTTGTGATTGTCGAGATAGAGGTAATGTCCTTCCTTACGTACTCTCCTTTCATTTTTTTTATTGTTTCTTTAGGGACAATGAAAGGTTTAGGTTTGGGGATAGGCACTCACATGTACATTATTATGCACCAATTTTTCAAAAAAAAATTAGTACGTGTGCTTAAATAAACGATGTTGCCGACGTATTTGCAATCTCGAGTCAATACTTCTTGTTATGTAACTTGGATTTTTATCGAATGGTAAACATGAGAAGATGTGGTTAAACATTTGCTGAAGTCATGATGCGACGTCTTAGGTTATGTATCACTGAAATCGTAGTTTTATATCATAGATTTGCACACAAAGCTACGCACTGCACGTAGTCAAATGGATGCATGTTTGATGGGAATTGTCATATGATTTGGATTTCTAGATAACACATAGTGTGGAGACTAAACCCGGTGCGCTTATCAAATTTCATTGAAATAGCGCATTAACTTGTTGTTTAGTCTCACTATTCTTGTTTTGGTTGATAGTCAAGTTAAAATATTTGCTACCATGCTAACCAATCTTCCGTCATAAACATTGAAGAACCATATGACCATAGGAAATGATGGTAGGCCCTCTTTGTTTACCTATCCAAATAAATGATAAAATTTCCTTAGTTCGCCCCTTTGAGCCTTTAAAGTGTGTCTTTTTCTTTAATCACCATGATTCTTTTTTTTGCTCCAACTTGGCCAACTTGGAGTTTATCACTGAAAGATTAATAAACTTTTAGTGGTGATAAGGTGATGTGTCGATTGAGAAGAAGAAGAAAATAAGATGATGTTTGGGGTAATTTCCTTTGTATTCAATGAGTATTCGTTTCAAAAGCAACGGAAGTAAAAAGAAGAAAAGAAGGTGAAAGAAAAAAATATGAAAAGAAGAGAATAAAAAGATGAAGTTGGTCGAAGAATGAATGAAAGAAATCGAACATGCCTTACAATGCTATTTTGAAGATTACTTGATGAATCCATTCTATTCTTTTTCATTGCCTGAGTTACGTTACAACCTTTGAAAAGTCCTATTTGATCCTAGAAAACATGGTTTAGATATTAAAACGATGGGAATTGGATTAAAACATGGTAACGATTAATTTTTCTTGACTGTTGACGTCCTATCAATGAGACTACTGTTCTTTTGTGCCATCCATGTTTTTCATGTTATATGTGAGAGTTTCTTGTTTTGAAAACATATTTCCTTTTCTCCCATATATTAGAAAAATTACACCTATTTTTGAGTGTTTCATTTGAGAGTGAAATTAACATTGTGAGATTCGTGGTCGAAGCATAGTTGGATGGTTATCTGAGTTATATTCCAAGTTCATGAATACGCGCATTGACTACCACATCATACACGTGCAATTTTATAAGAAACTCTATTGATATATACAATACATATGCTTGGGATTGTTTTTCATGACGTAGGTGGGTGTTTGGTTCCGTTTCTTCTTGTTTGTTATTCTATTTCAAATCATCATTTTATAATACGGAGTATTGAATGATTGTTTTTCTTTTCAATAAAACTTTTTAAATGTATAATGAAATAAAGATGGTTGTGGGTGACTTGTAGACTAGAACCCTCACGCGACTTCACTCGTCTGACTAGTGACACCTAGAGTTTTAAAAGGCTTGTTGCATATGCTAGATGCAATCGGATTGCCTGCGACAATGAGTAAGGATATTTTAATTGTATTTCGTATTTTTTTTTAATGTTTTTCTTTGTTCGAGGACTAGCAAAGTGTAGGTTTGGGGTTGTGATCGGCGACGACTAGTTGCCGTTTATAGTCCTAAGGGTACGCTTTGATAGCCCATTTCATTTAGTTATTAGTTTCTTTTTAATAAGTATTCTATAATTTATAGGTTTTGGAGCTTTAACTTGATAATGCACAAAAATTCAATAACTAGTAGCTTTGGAAGTTATTCTGGGCTCAAAAGTTGATTCTGGTGAAAGCTGAATGTAGTAGCAGCCTCGGAAAATTGCATTTTTGATCCTGAAGACTTTGGATTTGAAAATTTTCTCCAAGGTATAAAATGTAGATCTTCGAGTTAAGAACACGTGGCCGCAAACTGTGAGTCAATCTGAGGTATGAGTCAAAAGTTATCGCAATTGTACAATCGGTACACAAAGCTGAGAAAATCTAGAAAAAGCTGAGAAAAGGCATCTCGCTGGAGTGGCCCGCTCGCGTGATTTTGGGGATCGCGCGTGAGCGACCCATACAAAAAAATTCAAAGACGTGTATTTCGATATCCTGAAGAGCCTTATGTGAACGGAATTGACTGAATACGTCCAGAAACGTAAATAAAGTAGTTTTAGTGCGATTAGGTTTAGGAAAGCTTCCAAAACTTGCTCCAAATGTATATATATATATCCTATTTTTAGTCAAATTAGAGGTTACACAACATTACACATCCTTCTACAATGAAAAACTTCAGCCATTGGAGAGAAGAAAGCAAGGAGAAGAAGAAGAAGAAGACCAAGGATTCCTATGGCCTCCTCCATCAACCTCTTGCCAATCTTCGATTCTATGGTCGCTTATACCTATATCTCGGGTTTCAACGAAACCCGAGCCAAGTAATAGGGTGTTATTTAAGTTTTTCTTTTAGATTTATTATGTATGGATGATGATTATATGTTTTGAGGATTTTGAATAATAAAATCGTACTTCTATTGGTTAAATCATTGCTTTTAAAGTTTATTGCTGTCTTAGATCTATTTTGAATGTATTGTGCTCAATGATCTATATTTGTTGTGCTTGTATAGATTATTTATATGCAATGGTGCTTCATTGAATTATGATATCAAGTAGTCGAATAGTTCATGCCTATGGAAGACGGAGTGTGCCGTAATCCTAGTTTAGTGTGAGACACTTCGTGCCAACTGAAGATGAATTATGTTGATGCTTGAATCGTAGTTATCTTCTTGACGGAGGAATTGGGCTTATAGCTATGATTCCCCATTATCACCCAATGTAATAAGCTAATTGAATACATAAATACCCTTATTATGAACCTAGTGGTGGATTTGCAATCCTAGGTTCAATTCCCATATTTATCAAAACAACTTTTAATTGCTTTCATAATTTAGATTTATTTTCACAATTCTTAGTTTAATTAAAATCAAAATCAAAGTTCTGTTTTCTTAATTAACTAGACTTAGGGTTTTTAAAATTAAAGTGCTTTAGTATTTCAATCTCTGTGGGTTCGACTTTTACTTCCACACTACAAATCCTGATAAAGTAAAGCATACTTTTGTATCTTGATTCTGACATGATCACACTCGGTTAAGCCTGAGCGGCACTCACCGAGTGCCAGATCGACAGTTGGTGAATGTCGTGCGGTAATCACAGACTGCCGCGCGGCACTTTCTCGAGTGCCGCTCGGAGGTTTGGGTAGATCTATTTCTTCTTTTATACTCTCTTTTCTCCAAAACTCCATAAAACGCTCTTCTCACTCTTTTACTCCCTTCTCAAATGGCCCCCATTAGCTCTCAAATCCTCTTCCCATGGATAGATACTCTCTCAAGCATTGATAGGCTTAACTTCGAGTGTTTTAGGTTGAACGACCTCTTCTCTTTTTGATGGACGACCTTAGATGAAGGTTTGCTTTGAGTCGCTATTCAGTGTTGGGATCCTACACTCCACGTCTTCCGCTTTGGTTACCAGGAGATCTGCCCCTTGTTTGAGGAGTTCAGTGCTATCCTCCACACTGATCCTTTTGCGGATCTGATGGTTCCCCTAGTTCAGTCCGGTTATGTTCAGGATTTGGCTACTTTTCTTCATATTTCCCACAATGTTGCAGGCTCTTTTGTTTATGACATGCAGATTGATTTTGAGCGCATTTCCTTCATCTATGCTCCCATGGGGGACCCTTACGACAACATGTTCCAGATCATACGGTGTAGTGCTTTATTAATTTCTATGCTTTCTTATTTCCTCTTCTAGTCATCTTCTGATGTTCTCATACCCATTGCTTACGGTCTGTGGGAAATGAAGAGTGCTGTTATGTTGGTCCTTTGTGAGACTCTGATGGGATTGGATCATGCCCATACTACGGGGGCCATGTTATCCACCGGGGCACCCTTTGTCTTATTTGTTCGGCTCATGGAGTGCCTGGATCTCTTTATCCACCCTCTACACCTTCGCAAGTCACTCCTTATGATCGTTTGGAGATCCACCGCCTATTTCATTCTGCCGCTGCTTGGCTTAATTGGCTTCAAGGTCTCTCTCCCGATGATATTTGCTGGGTCTGTCTGCAGTGGACTTATTGCTCTGTTGCAGTATGACTTCCTAGGCGACCTGGTATCTGGTTGCCTGCCTTACATGCTACCACCTTTTACATTCCTGGTCGAGTGGTTCGTCAGAACAGACTTATCCAAGATGCTCCTAAGGATGTTACTGTAGACTTCATGAGGAGCTCTACCATGCGCCCTTCCATTGTAAAGGCTTTTACTAATGGTTGGCATGATAGGGTGGCGGCCCCATTTCGGAGAATTCCTACTTCAGTTGTGCCTACCATTGAGTATCATTTGGAGATCCAAAATCTAGATGAGAGATAGAATTTACAGACATACATAAATTAAAATAAAATGTAGGACAAAGCTTTTATTCCACAAAACTTCTGACAAATCTTGCTTACTCTTTTACGCTTTTGAAAGTGATTTTCTTCTTTTTCTTTCCAACGAATGCCCTTGTATTAGAAAATTTTTTAGCATGTTAAATCAAACCGTTCACTCTTTTGATCTATCTTTTAGTTGTGAAATCTTCCCTTCAATGTCTATTCTTGGTTTTTTATTACCTTGCTTTGAGTCTTGCTTAGAGCTTTAATCGTCCTATACCATGAGTTCTCATTTGTTCCCTTATAGTACTTATTTTGATAGCCAGGAGATCCAAAGACGGGTTGAGGGAAATATCTGGGTTCTTTGGATAGCAAACTTGCCCCTGGTTATGGGGCTCTAACGTGGTTTCGAGCAAACGTAAGTTGCCCCTAGTTTAGCACATGGATTTTTTAGGTTCTTCATGGATCGAAGGCTTTTCGAGAGCCCACGTACTTATCCTCGAGTGGGTATCAGACCCAAAGTAGTTCGGCTTAAGGCTTAAAGAAATGTGCCACTCGGGCAATTATTAATGACTGAACCGAGCATGTTGCCTACGTATCCCCTAGCGGGAATCAAGTCAAGCGTAGTTCATCAATGTAGGAGGTTTTGAAAGGAACGGTTTCAAGCAAAGTGCTTTTTGAGGCAATCGATGTTAATTGGGTGTTTATATTCAACCCCATCTAGGTCCATAAGATAAGCAGACCCTCCGAAAATGAGAGTCTTAATGATGTATAGCTCGACCCAGTTGGGTTTGAATTTTTCTCTGGGGTCATATATAGGCACTTTAAGTCCTTTCAGGACCAGGTCACCCTCAACAAGCTTCCTTGGACAAACCTTTTTATTGAAAGCATGAGCTATTCTTTTCTGATATCCCCGAGTATGGTTTATCGCGTCCAACCTTTTTTCATCAAGCAACATCAACTCCTCATACCTTCCATGTGTCCGCTCAAGCTCAGTCACTTCACATTCCGCCAAAATCCTAAGAGAGGGTATTTCCATTTCAACCGCAAGGATAGCTTCCATCCTATGGCGTAGCTCCTGTAGAGGTTCTCACGGAGGTCTGGTATCCCTATAGTGCGAATGGCAGTTTCTCATGCGAATCCTTATACATATCCATTGTTTTCCCTAGGATTACTTTAACATTTTTATTTGCTGCTTCCACTGCCCCATTCCTTTGTGGTTTGTACAGGGAAGATTGGTGGTGGGCGATCTTGTATTTCTCCAAGGGCGGGATGACCTCACCTTGGAAATGGCTGCCATGATCTGAAATGAACTCTTTTGGGACCCCATATCTGCAAATTATGTTTTTCTCGATGAAGTTCACCACATCTTTAGCCTTCAAAGTCATATATGACGCCGCTTCTACCCACATAGTGAAGTAGTCAATCGCCACAATTATGTACCGGTGTCCTTTGGAGGCCTTTGGAACTATTTCTCCAAAAATTCAATACCCCTCACGGAAAACAGCTAAGCTATGGTCATGCTATGGAGTTAGGATGGAGGGGTATGCATTAGATTAGCATGGATCTAGCACTTATGGCATCTTCTGACATATTCACAGCAATCTCTGTCTAAGGTCATCTACTAGTACCCTTGCCAAATTATCTTCTTCGCCAACATATGCCCATTTATGTGGGGCCCATTAACTCCTTCGTGTACTTCATCCATCATTCTCTTAGCTTCTTTCCCATATAGACACTCTAGATTATACCCGGTGTAAGACTTCTTCCACAACTTATCTGTGTAGATCACAAATTAAGCAAAAAACCTACGAATTGCTTTCTTGTCCTTCTCTGAAGGTCCTTCAAGGTATTCTCCTTTCTTAATGAAATTCCAAACTTCCTCATACCAAGGCATTTCACCTTCTTCCTCTGTGGCTGCGATCATTTTAAATGAAGGCTAGTTTCTTACTTCTATGGATAGCGGGATCATGGTGGCTCCTGAGGGGATTTGTGTTGAGGCTAGGGTTGCTAGGGAGTTGGCTCGCTGATTTTCCTCATGGGGAAGGTAATAAAACAAAATTCTCTTAAATTGTAAGATCTCAGTTTCTCATGTTTCACCTTCCAATCTCCTCGTACTTGGGATATAATCAGGTTAGAATCTATGAAAACATTAATTCTTTCAACTTTTAAGGCCAATGTTGCTTCCATCCCAATTATGCATGCTTCGTATTCTGCCGTATTATTGGTGGAGTTGTACCTAAGCTTGACGGCTAATGGGGTGGGGGTTCCATTAGGTGCTATAAGGATGATTCCGACCCCATAGCCTAATTGGTTAGCTGCTCCATCGAAATACATCTTCTACATATTTTCCTCTATCCCCATCACTCCTTCGTCCGGGAAATGAAACTCACCCTTTTCCTCGGATTCTATTGCAAGATCGGCCAGGTACTCAATGATAGCCCTCCCCTTTATAGATTTGGCAGTGACATGCTTGATATCGAATTCAGCCAGTATCATGGTCCATCGAGAAATCCTACTAGTCAAAGCGGGTTTTTCAAATAGGTAATTGAGATGGTCTATTCGGGATATCAGGGTTACGGGGAAGGCTAACATATAGGGTCTAAGGTGACGGGTCCACCAGAATAAAGCCCAATAGGCTTTCTCCAAGGGTGAGTACTTTAGCTCATATCTGATCATCCTCCTGCTCAAATAATAAATGGCCTTCTCTACGTGCCCCTCTTCTCCTTCTTGGGCCAACACATATGATCTTGTCAAAATCAAGATATAAAAGTATACTCTACTTTTAAAGATCTGTAGTGTGGAAGTAGAGGTCGAACCCACAGAGATTAAAATACTAAAGCACTTTAATTTTAAAACCTAAACCTAGTTAATTAAGAAAACATAATTTTAATTTTGATTTTAATTAAACTAAGAACAGTGAAAATAAATCTAAACTATGAAGGCAATTAAAAGTTATTTTGGTAAATATGTGTATTGAACCTAAGATTGCAAATCTACCACTAGCTTCATAATAAGGATATATATGCATTCAATTAGCTAATTACGTTTGGTTGATAATGGGGAATCATAGCTACAAGCCCAATTCCTCCGTCAAGAAGATAACTACAATTCAAGCATCAACACAATTCATCTTCGGTTGGCACGGAGTGTCTCACACTAAACTAGGGCTTCCCGAGCCGTTATAGGGATCTAGGCGAGGCTGCTTAAATTTGCGTGGGATGAAGAATCTCGTGATCTGGCTGGAAAATGGTGACTCTGCCTCGGTATTGGCTTGATTCGGAACACCCCTTTGACCAAGCTTTTTAGCCACTCCGTCAATCTGCTTCTGTAAGTCCTTGATTCGGGCTTCTATTCCTTCCCGACCGGTATTTGAGGGGTTGGTCGGATTGGTGGAAGAGGCTTCTTCTTCATGGTGGTGTGCTGTCCTCTGGGATCGGGCTCGGCTATGGCTCCGGGTAACTGTTCGCCTAGGGACGACTCGGCTCTTGATCGAGTGACCCTGGACTGATTCCCGGGCCATATGCTCCTGCCTTTGCTTTCGGGCAGCACGCCCACTATTGATGTCTCTGGCATCCTCAACACAGGACAGGTTGGCTCGGGCACGTTGTGTGGTCAAGATCAGTTCCCGACCGTACGCAACGTTCCCGGGTTATTTCCTGGCCCCTGGAGGACTGCTTTGCTGGGCTAACAGGGCTTCGATCTGTTGTTGGATTTGACACTGGCCCTCCAGGGGTTGTGTGAGGGTCGCAGTGATCTGCTCGGATGTCATGACTGCCGCAGCCAGTGCCGGGGCCGGCGGAACAACCCGATCGGACTGCTGATCAGCCTTCTTACCCTTCTTCGGTGGCATGACGATCAATCAAGAGATTTGTTGATGAGAAGACTTGTCGCTTCCCACAGACAGCGCCAAACTGATGATGCCAAAAATTTGGTAAGAGTAAAGTAGAACAAGTTTAGGAGAGAGAGAGTGTGAGAGACTGGTTTTTTGTATGTGGTTCGGCCCTATTAATGAAGGTACCTACGTCCACGGCTGTGTCTGAGTACGTTCACTATACTGTAAAAGAGCCGGGGGCCTGTGGTGAACCAACAAGTCTGGAGCTACCGTAGGCCGGTCGGGCATATAGATGAATGCTATAGAGGTGGTGTGTAGACTGAAAAGTCGGCCCCTTCATTGGGGGGTGAGAGGTCTCTTTTATAGATGTAAGAGACCTATTCGTACATGGATAAGGAAATGTAATCCACTTAGAATGTGATTGACACCAATCAAGTAAGCTTCCTAATTGTATTAGGATTGATTGACATTAATTGTGAGGGTTTCCTAATTGGATTAGGAAATAATTTGCACTTTCCATTAGTCTCCTAGCTTGAGTAGGAAACTGCCCGTAATGCTCGGGATCATGCCTGTGGGCCCGGATGAGCTGTTCCCACGGTGGGATGTGCCTGTGCAATCTTCCCGACCTGTTGGCTGGGTCGTGGATGAACCGTTTGGGAGGCATCAGGTGGACCAAACCGCTCGGGATGATGCTTGTCAGTAGCTACAGAATAGAACCGCTCGAGCATGGGCTGATTTTGGGTGTATCATAGAGTGAAGAGAGTTTGTTCTTGATTTTTGTAGGTTTAAAGTTTGGATATTGCTTTTGGGATTGATTTCTACAGTTTAATATAAGTTTCTCCATTTCAGGTTCTGTAATCTTAGTTTATTTACATTCCACTTGCTTAATATCATAGTTTAATCTGTTAGAGTCATTAGTTTTTGTAGTAGTAGTCTTAAACCTTAAGTTTCCATAGTTTGTATGTTTAAATCACACACAAACAAGACCTTAATGAATATTTACGTTAAAAACGAATCTGTGACACTCCAGACCATGTCTGAGTAGTCCTAGATTTGGGAGACCACAATGAAACAGTAATCTCAAGTCTCTGCCATGCACTAGAATAATTCCTGTGTTCGATCGATCGAAGTTAGTTCGATCGATCGAGGACATTTCGATCGATTGAGAGATGATGATTTTCGATCGATCGAAAATGCGTTGATCGATCGAGCCTTCTTATTCTTGAGAACATTCTATGCAGTATTCCTAGACTTTCTGTTTTTGAGATTCATTATCAAACTGTCACCAAATGCTCAGTTTGTCAAAACAGTTTCTGAACTTTAAGCCTTAAGGCATTTTTCTTCAATAACTTTTACAAACCACTTTGAATGCTAACACCATTTAGAGTGCGAGTCTTAACTATTGATTTAAACCGCTTTCCTGTGTTTCATATTAACTGTGATGATAAAGTCCCGGTCATGAAAGGATTATGGATTCTCTATTTTAAGAGAAATACGGAATACTATAGAAGATGTACTCTATTGAGCTTCAATGTAATTGCATGGTATATGGCTAGGTCACTGCGGATTCGTGTGATCCGAACGTTCTCCTTTTTCATTAAGAAACTCGTTTTTTAAAATATCGCTTTAGTTAATTAGTTAATCAATAGTTTAATTTAGTTGCTTTACATTTAGTAGTTGTTAATTGTGGAACTTTGTGTCCTACACTTTTCTTGATTATTGAATTTTTTTTTCTTTTAGAGTTTGATCTAGGTATTTAGTTTACAACCTTCCCTATGGGATCGACCTGGTCTTAACCAGAATACAACTTTCACGATTACCTACACTTGGGTACAACACACAAGCGCACACAAATAATTATTGTGTCAAATGATTTTGGCGCCGTTGCACAAGACCAACTAGCTCATTGCTAGTCTTCGTGTTAAGTATTATTAGATATGAGAAGCCTTTGTTTCCATTTATATTTACTCTTTATAGCTTCCATTTTATGAGTGATAATTATTACACCTAATTCCGAGTGATTTCATCTTGAAAGTGTGATTCTGGTTAGAGTTGAGTCAAAATGAACGTCTTGATAGCATCTTAGGTTATGCAAACTTTGAAATTATTGTTTTGTATTTTGGTTGTCCATTCACACACACACACTTGATGATTAATAGGTATGGAATATTATAATGACTTTGATAGTAGATTAACTATAATGTGTTTGTTGCATGGCTATGGAATCCTAGAGAGTTTCATGAGATTGTTGAGCTTAACTATATTGTTAAATGAGAGAAGAAAAATTTCTTAAAAACATTTAAACGAGAACCATTACCATAAATATGAATTTTATTGGTAGATTCACTGTAAACCCTCAAAGACAATACTCGTCCACTAGGGGGAACCTAGGGGTTTAAAGGCTTGTTGCATACGCTAAATGTAACTGGGATTCCTGCGAAAGTGAGTTAGTATTTTTACTTTCTTTTGTTTTTAATTTTTAGAGTTCAAATAAACATTGTTGTAGTTCGCTTCATTGCTAGGGACTAGCAACGAGCTAGTTGGGGGGTGTGATTAGAGGTGAAAAGTGCATATTCATAGTGTAGTATATGGTCTTTTATGCATACTTTTATCACCAAGTCCCTAGATTTAGATGCATATCAATGATTAAGTGTTTTCTATGATTTTGGGACTCAAACATGTGTTTTTACACTATTTTATAGGTCATGAAAAGCAATCGTTGCATAGAAAGTGATTCTGGTGGAGAAAACAACATAAGCAGCTGAGAAAGTGCCATTTTTGACAATAAAGACTCTAGATTTGGAAGATTTCTCTAGAAATACAAAGTGTAGAACTTTGAGATACGGTCGCGTGGCCGCAAATGCGAAGTCAATTCGAGGTCCGAGTAAAAAGTTATGGCCATTCTCCCATCGTGCGCAGAGAGGTCAAAATCAGAGAAGTTCAAGCGATTGAGGAGAGTTCAATCGATTGAGAGTTCAATCGATTGAGAGTTCGATCGATCTAAGTTCGATCGATTGAAATTTATTTTCACCCAAAAGTTGCGTAAACTCTGCAGAAACCCTATAAATAAGTCGTTTTGATACCAGACGAAAAGAGGACACTCCAGAACGCAAAAAACGGCAGTTTAGGGTAGTTTTAGGGTTAGATTAGGAGTAGATTAGGTTAGATTCTTGTTTTTCTTCCTCTTTTCCATTGTTATATTGAAGATTATTGAAGATTCAAGTTGGTTTCATGTTTATTACAAGATATATTTAGATTATTCCAGGTTTTTCTTTTCCTTTTCTCTATTTGATTATTTATTAATCTAGCTATTATGATTACTCTAGTTTGTTATTCCTGCATTAGTTTAATCATGTTTTCGTAGTTTAGACATTGGGAATATGTGATGTCCAGCCTCTGCCATGCAATCTTTAGAAAACTGAGCTCAATCGATCGAAGGTATTTCGATCGATCGAACCAGAGTCATAGTCAAGCGATCGAAGACATTTCGATCGATTGAAGGATGATGCTGTTCGATCGATCGATCGAACTTGTTAATTCATGAGATGATTCTTTTAAGTATTCCATAACTTTCTATTTTAGAAATGTGTCATCAAATTGTCCCTATAAGCTCAATTTGTCACAACAGTTTTTAGAACTTAAAACCTTAAGGCTATTTTCTTCAATGACTTTTGAAAATCACTTTGAATGCTAACACCATTTAGAGTGCAAGTAAAAATCATTATTTTAAACCGTCTTCCAAGTATTTTAAATCAACTGTGATGATGTAGTCCTGGTCATGACAGAGCTATTGATTCTATATCTTTAGAAAATACGGAATACTGAAGAGAAATGAACTCCATAAAACATTAATGAATGTGTTTGGTAGATGGTTAGGATCAATGTGGATTTACGTGTTTCCAACACCTTTAATTTATTTATTTCTTTATTTATGTGTCTATATGCTTTAGTTTATTATTTAGTTTAATTTAATTATTTAAGATTTGTTAGAACTTCCACTCATACATTCTTATTGTCTTTTCTTTTTCTTTAGGTTGTAACTTAGTATATTTTCTTCCTATTCCTTCTCTGTGGGATCGATCTAGATTTATCCAGTATTACTTACACGATCACCTACACTTGAGTGTTGCACAAGAGCGCACAACTTTTTAGTCGTATCAAGCTTTTGGCGCCGTTGTCGGGGATACACTATGGCTCTGGTTCGATCGATCGAAATACCTTCGATCGATTGAGCCCAGGTTTTCTAAAGATTGCATGGCAGAGGCTGGAAATCAATGTTTTATCACATATTTCCAACGTCTAAACTACAGAAACATGATTAAACTAATGCAGGAAATAATAAACTAGAGTAATCATAATAGCTAGATTAATAAACAATCAAATAGAGAAAAGAAAAAGAAAAAACTGAAATAATCTTAATATTACTTGTAATAAACATGAAACCAACTTGAATCTTCAATAATCTTCAATATAACAATGGAAAAGAGGAAGAAAAATAAGAATCTAACCTAATATACTCCTAATCTAACCCTAAAACTGCCCTAAACTACTATTTTTTGCGTTCTGGAGCGTCCTCCTTTTGTCTGGTATCAAAACGACTTATTTATAGGGTTCCTGCAGAGTTTACGCAACTTTTGGGTGAAAATAAAGTTCGATCGATCGAACTCTCAATCGATTAAACTCTCCTCAATCACTTGAACTTCTCTGATTTTGACAACTCTGCGCACCGATGGGATAATGGCCATAACTTTTCACTCGGAACTCGGATTGACCTCCAGTTTAAGGCCACGCGACCATAACTTAATGATATACACTTTGTATTTCTAGAGAAATCTTCCAAATCTGAAGTCTTCATTGTTAAAAATGGCTCTTTCTCAGCTGCTTATGTTGTTCTCTCTCTCTCTAGCAGAATCACTTTCTATGCAACGATTGCTTTCCATGACCTATAAAATAGTGTAAAAAAACATGCTTGAGTCCCAACATCATAGAAAACACTTAATCATTGATATACATCTAAATCTAGGGACTTGGGGATAAAAGTATGCATAAAAGATCATATAATACGCTATGAATGTGCACTTTTCACCTCTAATCACATCCCTCAAGACGTACCAACACGGCTTGATGCATCGAATTTTCACTTAACATTTCAAATAATTTCCATGCCTCGTCAGCACTTTTGTGTAGGAAGGTACCCGCACAAACGACATCGATGGTATTACGAATAGAGGGAACAAGTCCCTCATAGAAGATCTGCACTAATTGCCACTTGGAAATTTGATGATGTGGGCAAGAGCTTAATAGTTCTTTAAATTGTTCCCAAGTGTCATAGAGCGTTTCTTGCATCACAAAGTTCATTATAGATTTTCTTATTTGATTAGTTCTTGTGATGGGGAAAAACTTTTGTAAAAATGCAGTATGTAATGCTTCCCATGTTCTAATAGTGTTTGGCTCAAGAGATTAGAGCCAATACTTAGCTTTATCTTTTAAGGAGAATGGAAAGAGACGTAATTTTAATTCATCATCAGTTAGATTTTGGATTTTCAATGTAGAGCATATGTCATGGAACTCTCCTAAGTGATAATAAGGATCTTTTTTAATACGGCCATGAAATGAAGGGAGAAATGCGATGGTAGATGACTTTATCTCAAAGTGAGACGACGTCACCTCGGGTTATTTGATGCATGCTTATAGTGTGCAGGCCGTAGGAATGAAATAATCTTTTAAGGGAGGTGGTTGAGGTATATTAGGGTTATTCCTATTATTTCTGTTGTTCTTGTTGTTTCCAAAGTCAGCCATTGAAATAGGTTCAATGTTAATAGTTTAAGTTTTTCTTAAACGTTTAAGAGTGCTTTGGATTTCAGACTCAAACAAAGATGACAGTTTAGGTGTTGATTCGTCGTCTAACATCAACCGAGCTCTAGAAACTTGGGTTGAAGACCTAAGGACTCTAAAGGTTCGCTCGAGTTCAAGATTAAGCGGATGTAATTCAGGTTGCTTCGAACGAGTATCAAACATAAACTAAAGAACTGACACTACGATAATGACTAACTTAACCAAATAAGAGAATAAACTACGCAAATAAGACCACAAGCACACAACTACTATGATGCATGCAATTATCCTGTTATGTAGTGATTCGCATCAAAGCCCAACGCCCCGGGTTTTATAGCTAATGCACGTGGTCACTCCACACATAAGCTAATGCAAGTAATGTGTTTCAGTGCCTTGACTTATAGTGCCTTGATGCGAAATATAAAACACAGCAGATTTACTTTGTATTTTATATTTTTATTGCAATTTTGATTTCTAATTCGCATTAGCTCCACTGATGTGCACTGTAATTCCACTCCAACTTGCTATGATTTGAAGACTTGAGAGCTGCAAAATATGGGTAATTTTAGTGACTCAAAAATTCAACTGGAAAATAAAGGAAATAAAATCTAACCTAATATTTACTAACTAACTAAATTAAGATTCCAAAAATTAATGGCAAAAATATTGCAATCTCCAGCAACGACGCCAAAAATTGATCTCATCAAAATCAGGATATAGAAGTATGCTCTACTTTAAAAGATTTGTAGTGTGAAAGTAGAGGTTGAACTCACAGAGATTGAAAAATAAAGCACTTTCATTTTAAAACCTAAACCTAGTTAATTAAGAAAATAGAATTTTGATGTTGATTTTAATTCAACTAAGAACAGTGAAAATAAATCTAAACTATGAAGGTGATAAAAAGTTGTTTTTGATGAATATGTGTATGGAACCTAGGATTGCAAATCCACCACTAACTTTATAATAAGGATATATGTGCATTCAATTAGCTTATTACGTTGGATGATAATGGGGACTCGTAGCTACAAGCCCAATTCCTCTGTCAATAAGATAACTACGATTCAAGCATCAACATAATTCATCTTCGGTTAGCACGGAGTATATCACACTAAACTAGGGTTGCGGCACACGCCGTCTTCCCTAGGCATGAACTATTCGACTGCTTGATATCATAATTCAAATAAGCACTATTATATGTAAATAATCTATATAAGCACAGTAAATATAGACAATTAAACACATCACCAAAATAGATCTAAGACAATAATAGATTTTGAAAGTAATGATTTAATCAATAAATACGATTTTATTAATTAAAATCCTCTAAACATGCAATCATCATCCATGCATAATAAAACTAAGAGAAAAATATAAAATACACCTTATTACTTGGCTAGGGTTTCATTGAAACCCTATAACTAGGTCTAGTTGGCAATAGAAGCAGAGCATGGCAAGAGGTTGATGGAGAAGGCCATGGGAATCATTGGTCTTCTTCTTCTCCTTGCTTTCCTCTCTTCAATGGCTGAAGTTTTAGTTGTTTAAGGATGTGTATAATGTTGTGTAACCCCTATTTTGACTTAAAAGATGATATATATATATATTTGGAGCAAGTTTTGGAAGCTTTCCTAAACCTAATCGCACTAAAACTGCTTTATTTACGTTTCTGGACGTATTCAGCCAATTCCGTTCACACAGGGCTCTTTAGTACATTGAAATACGTGTTTAGGGTTTTTTCAACAGGTTGCTCGTGCGTGATCCCAAAAAAATGTAATGGGCTAACAAAGCGTAACTTCAGGACTATACAGGGGAACTATTCGTCGGCGATCAAAAACAGAGGCCTTTCAGGTGAGGGTGGTGATAGGACAGGTAGGTTCTGGAGATAAGTTTTGATTTTATTGAAGGCTTGTTGGCATAGGGTATTATCACGCCCCGACGTAGCATAAATAAGGAAAGCGTTTAATTTCCTTTATGGACCCGTAGGTCACGACAGTTTGAAGGATTGATTCCGTCCAAAACGTCGAACAACAAAACATAATAATCGGAGCAGAGCAATCAAGGCTTATAAAATTTTTCTAACTTATTACATATTACAGCACGGGGTCATCTAAAGGCACAGACCGCCTTAAAATAAAACAATAACTTAGTGTCTATTATAGTCATCCTTATAAAACAAATAGTTTAAAACTTAAAACATATAACTTAAAGCATATAATCGATAAACAGTTTTCTCATTCCAAAGGCAGCCATTCTCAGTTAGCGTAGTCATAGGATTCCTCCTGATTGTAACTTGAAAAGCCTGAACACGAATGTCCAGGACGCATCAACGTCGTCAGCTTCAAGAAGCTGGTGAGTATTAAAAACATAACTTTAAATGTAAAACATACTCATTTACCTTTTTCCATTTTCAATTTGTAAAATCAATAGTTTGACCATAGAGCGAATTTAATTTATAAAACAATGAGGAACATGTTGAAAGTCATTCATTCATAAAAACAGATGCTCGTGTATGAAACAATGAACCACACTCATCTTGCCGACTCTTTTCTCTCAACAGACACAACAACCCACTATCTTACTCCTGGTATCTTTGAAACACTAAGATAGCCACACTTTAGCAACGGGGCGCCAGGGAGTGTCCAGTTTGCCTCACACTTTGGTCCGGGGTACTAGGGAGTGTCCATTGCCTCACACTTTGAATACCTAAACCTCCATGCAAATACCGGAGCAACCTCACGCAGTATCCAGACTCGGGTATCAGGGAGTGTCCGTAGGCCACACTTTAGCACTACCATGGGTGCCAAGGAATGTCCAAGTTCGGCGTCACACACTTTAACACTTCCATGGGCGTCGGGGAGTGTCCAAATTTGCCACCGTCGCATTTCAAAGATACCCTCACCGCAATCTCAACCACAACCACAACCGCAATCTCAACCACAACCACAACCGCAATCTCAATCTCAATCTCATACTCTTTCCACACTGACCATTACTCTTTTCCACACTGACTAACACCCACATGCATGTACCACTGACCCCACATGAATGCCATGAACTTAAACACAAGGTAAATTGCTAAGTTAAAGGAACAATGTACGTACGGGGATTGATAAGTCGCAATTCATTATTTTAATCATTTAAACATAACCAAAAAGGATTCTGCTTTAGTAAATTTCCCAAACAGTGCAAAACTGGAAATGCCAGAGGTCGCGCGCGCGGGCCGCTCGCGCGAAGGGTCGCTCGCGCGGTCCGCTCGCGTGATATGCCTAATTTTCATTTTATATAAAAACTTTTCTGTCTGTCTGAAAAAGCCAAGGTCGCGCGCGCGGGCCGCTCGCGCGAAAGGTCTCTCGCGCGACCCTCGCTCGCGCGACCTGCCTAAATTTCATTTTATATATATAAACTCTTCTGTCTGCCTGGGGAAACGAGGATCGCGCGCGCGGGCTGCTCGCGCGAGGGTCGCTCGCGCGGTCAGCTCGCGCGATCTTCGCGCGCGCGATCGTGGCGCGAGTTTTTACTGAGGCTTCATCTTCTTCGCAAAAACTGCTCTGTTTCAGATTTAAGGGTCCATTTTGACCCATTTTCAATTTCGGGAGTAATTAGGCCTTATAATATGTGATTCTCTTTGTTTTTCAACAAGGATTAATAATCCATAACCAATTTAACATGATTCAATCTATAGCTCTCACATTTTATGAAATTTTAAAAGATGACAAAACTTCATTTTCAATATACTTTCTCATGTGATCAAATTAAACTCTAATACTTTAAACATGGCATGTAGGATGCATAATCTTTCATATTTCATTCTAAAAACGGATTTTGATTGAGTTTGGAAAATTGTGATTTTGAAACTTCAAGCTTCCATGGACGAATTTAGCAATGGAGGATCATTAATACATACACAAACTCAGTAACTAAGCATGAATTTACATTCTAGAGTGAGTTTAGAATACTCACTGAGATTAAAAGCAGAGAGATTGTTGAGAAAGATAACTAAATCAAAAAACCCAATTACAAGCTTGGCTATGGAAGTCTTCAAATTCTCTTTCTACAATGTATAAGATGAACTCTCTGCTTTCTCTTTTCTCTCTGTGTATGATTGCCAAAGTGTCCAGAACCAAGTGTGTGTGTGGTGTATAAATAGAAGCTTAAGTGGAGAACTTGGGCTCCAAGTTCATTACCATTCACTCAACAATATATATTTCATTTTCTGTTTTTCTCTTTCAATTTCTAAGTGACCCACAAATATCACAGATGTGTGTGTGTGATATATATACGTATATAAAATCTCTACAGATTGTTAACTCCACAGATTTTGAAGGGGTAAACATAGGCTAGTAGGGGTCATAAGCTAGAAGTGTTTGGGAAATTAGTTTGAGGCATAAGAATAACACACACATGGATAAGTTTGCCAATCAAGGCCTAAGTCAATGATGAGTTTCTATGAATGGAAATAAAGCAAATGTCTAGTCAGTCACTTCCAAATCTGTGGAAGTTCAACACAGTGTGGACAGTTCTTGAGTATAAACTGGTATTTTTGGGGCGCGGTGATCACCACAAAAATACAGAAAATTCATTTTAACGTAAGAAATGGTTTTTTGGTTTTTATTAAAATACAGTTTGAATTAAAAGAAAATGTTTCCACCGTTTTGAAATACAGATTTTGAAATTCACCACAGATATTGTTAAATCTACAGAAATTGCAATTTGACCCCCAAAAGAATTTTAATATGAAATGATATAAATATTAACAGTCTAATCATGAGAAATGAAATTTAAATAAAAAGCAGTACAAACAAATTAGATATGGAAATGCAAATTGAAATTTACATGAAATGCAGGTTGTTACAGGTATCCTACTCAAACTTTTCTCCCTTTCTTAGTAATCTAAATAGCAGATCACAAGTTAGGGTGAGCTTTGAAATGAAACGGCTAATGAATTATATCCTACCTAAGAATCCCCTCAGCTCTTTCTCATTCTTCGGTGGCTAAATTTCATCTATGGCTTTGATTTAGATTGGGTCCACCTCTATTCCCCTTTGGGTGATAAAAAATCCTAACAACTTCCCAGTAGTAACTCTGAAAGTGCACTTTTGCGGATTCAACCTGATTCTAAACTTTCTCAACCTCTCGAAGAATTTCCTCAATGCCCCCAAGTGTCCTTCCATCCACTTAGACTGCTTTTGACTGCTTTTTAACTTCCTCTTTTACTTTAAGTGCCCATTCAGGCCTTATTCGCCTTAATTTTTGTTTTATTGGTTTTGAGTTAAGAAAGTGAGGGATATGATATTTGACTATCTCTTGATCAATTCTTGGCATATCACTATAAAACCATGCAAAAACATCTTTGAATTCATTTAATATACTGATTAATTCTTTGCTTTCTTCATTGCTAAGTGTGGAGCCAATAAAAACATTTCGTGGGTTATCTTCATTTACCAGATTTATCGTTAGAATTTCTCAATGATTTCACATATAGATTCTTTTCTGTTTTGATTAATTTTTGCAATTCATTTGGTATTTCATAATTATCACATTCATTTAGCACATTCAAGTAGGTAGAATCATTCATACTTTCATTAACTTTGTTCGGAGTGATTACAACAGACATAGCAATAGTAAGATGCCTCATTTGGGCGATTACAGACTCCAGGGAGGGGGGATACTTATCACTAGACTTGAAGACCTACTCTTTTTTGACTCCTCTCTTGAGTTCTATGGTGTGGCAGCCTGGCAGGTTCCCTTTTCCCATCTCGATTTCCCCCTCATTTTCTATCTCTTCTGCTTTTGCTTCATTCTCTTTGTCTTTATCTTTCCCCTTGTCTTTTCCCAGCACATCTTCCACCATATCCTTGACATATTCTTCAACTTTTGCAACCTCTTCTCGACCATTTACTTCGGTCTTTGCACTTCCCTCATCCAACAGAGTCTGCATGGCTGGACCATCTAGTATACCGATCCAATCTTTGACAATGGCAAACTTCATGGGTACTTGCAAATATGGATCTTTATATTTGGAGAATTCATGGGAGAAGAAGATTTCAAACCTTGGCTTCAAGAAATTGTCTTTCTGATTCATCCATGGCTCTGGAAAGCCACAGAAGGTGAAATATTCTCCTTCCTTCACAAACTAAGGAGACCCATTGTCAATGAGACAAGCAAGTACAATATTCCCCAAGCATTCAACAGTGACGTAGAGCAGCTTATTGTGAATGGGTCCTTCGGGGGGTAAGTCGTCTGAGGAGAAGATGATAGCCAAGGTTGGAATTCTTTCGATCATTCCCACGAGATCCTCTGGTGCTGTGTCGATAGAAACATGAGACTGATTCAAGGCATCCAGGGCTACCTGCCTATGATGTTTAGAAGCAATCAACAACCCCCAGATGGTGATGTTGGCTTAGGTCTTCTTCATTTGCTTTAAAACCCTATCTTCTTCTTCTTCAATCGTCTTTCCTTTTCCTTTGTCTAACTCTCTCCCCGGGTGATCTTCCTCTAGCTCGTGTGGTTTAAAGTGTCTCCCTAACCGGGTTAGATGACTTACCTTATCTCTTGCCCATAAACTATCAATTTCTGAAGCGACTTTCGAACTCTCTTTCCCTATTTATGTCTCCTCGTCACTCTCGTACCACAAATCATCTTTCACCTGATCCACATCTTGATTTTCAACTTTGTTAGTTTCTTGAACCCACTAATCTATTTACTTTGTTATTCCCTTTTCACATTCTCCTAACTGATTTTCCAGAGTACAAATTATCAAATCTCACAGCGCCTAGTAAGGCTTCTTTGGTTTCCCAACTTTAGTGATTAGCTTGGATGGATCGAAGGTCGTCTCCTCTAACCCCAAGAAATAAAAGGCCCTATGGCGGTGGTACAGCATGATGATTCAACAGCGGATTTGTAGTAACATTCGAAGCTTTGGCAAGCGGCTCTGACATTACCTTGTTATCGATGAGATCTTGAATTTCATGCCTTTTGCATCGATCTATAGCATAACCCTTTTGTTGGTGAAATTCGCAATACAGATCCTCCCAAAAACTCGGCGGAAGAGGATTCGGCAAAGATCGAGGTTCCAACGGACAAAGATGTCCCTTTGTCATCAGCCTGTCAAGAGCAGTTGATAGTGACACTCCTAAATCTGAGAACTTCTTTTGTTGTTTGTCTCCTCATCTTCTTATTATGTCAAATTTTCTGTCTGGCTCACTTAGTGCATTAACGTCGGTGGGGCCAGAGTGACCCACCGAATGTCCTCCATTTAACCCATAGTTTAGCCTCCTGTACTTGTTCAGTCGCTCTTCTTTCTTAATTACCCCTTCATGGATAGCGTTTTCTATCCTTGTCCGTACATTAAAGACTTTGGTAAAAGTGTTGATTGATTGGAACCGCATCTTCTCCTGGTAGATAGGTTGGAGATTCTTCATTAACATCCGAATTTGTTCTTTTTTAGACGGTCTTTGCACCATCTTAGCTGCCTTTCTCCTCCATCGGCTCAAGAATTTAGCGAATAATTCCTTACTCCCTTGTCTATAGTGGTTTCTAAATACCGGACTGTGACATCCAAGTCTTGGTGGTACTCGTACTGTGCTACGAATGCTTTAACCACCTCTTCCTAGACCCTAGTCTTGCTTGGTTCGAGTGTGAGGTACTAGGCTAAGGCAGCCTCAGTCAAGGTCTGCTGAAATAAGACTGCCATCATGGCAGTGCTCAACCCACTAGATAGGAAAGAACATATCCTCATATGGCTGCGAGGATTCCATGTTCCATCGAACATGTCAAACACTGGCATTTTGAAACCGACAAGTAGCGTCTCGTGGACCCCATCATATAGCCCTTCCAATTCAAGCAAATAAGTATCAACTCCGTGAGCCTTACACACCACTCTCTCAAGCTTCTCAACTTTTTCAGCCATTGCCCTTTCTTTCTCAGTCTTTTCCCTTTCTCTGTCAGCTCATAGTACATCAGCCCTGTGTGCCTCCTAATCATCAAACCAGTCTTCTTCTCTCGCTACTGGAGGGGGCAGGTCGAAAACTTGTGGATTTGCGGGTGGCAACTGGCGGGTCATTGCTTCTATTATGTTCACCATACGGTTCATGTTCTCAGCCTATCGTCCCATATGCGCTTCCTACCTTTCTACTATTGTTCTCAGTTCTACTACTTCCTTAGTATTCCTTTCATATGCTATTTCAGTGCTACTTTCTCTTCTTATTAGTCTCCCTGTAGGTCCCCTAAACCAGACAATGCCTGAACCAGATGCTATTTTGGCCCTATAAAAGAATTTTTTAAAATATTTTTCATTTTGTCATTTCTCTTTTTCTTTACCATTTTGCAATTATTTTGTAAAACTTTTTATGAATGGTTTATATGTCATATGGATGCAATGTGTGTGTGTGCCTACTCTATATGCAAGAGGAAAAGAAAATTGTAATTCTAACACATAGACATGTAAGAACATAAAATCCTCACCCATGTCAAGTGTGTTGATTTCTCCTCATTGTGATCCTTGTTACCCTTTCAAAAGTTTTGAAGTATTTCTTAGATGATAAAATATTTTGGAAACAATTCTTGAGAATGAGTATGTTAAACTTTCCTTAACAAAGATGATTGAATTGAAATTTTTTATTTGAAACAAACACTTCTCCCAAAACAATTCTCAAGATTTTGGATTTTTTTTTCTTTGAGGGTGATTATGTGAAAATATACCTTACCAAAAGTTAGCTTGGAATTTTAATCAAAAAGTGAACTCCAATGAAAGAGCGCTTGAAACTTTGGAATAAAGATGGCCAAACATATGTTTCCTTTCAAAGATGGATTCAGAAATTCATTGGATAAAAGGATCACAAGATCGGATTATCACTGTACTTTTTCATGAATTCAGATATGTACAAGATCATTGATGCCTATCTTAACAGGATATAAGAGATGTAATCTTATAATCAAAATTCGGCATCTTCCCAAATGTCATGAAGAGGAATTGTTAAAAAGTGATTAAGAGGTTGCATATCTTCCATCAAGCAAGTATCGTCATCATTTCAAGTAATTCCTTTCGGGCATACAAAACATCCTAGCACATAACCCTAATCAAGAATTATTTTTCCTTAATTCCAAAGGTTCTATAGAGGCTATTATGCAAAGGCTGGGTTTTGGTCAAATAAGGGACCCTTGACACACATCCAACAGGATGCTTTATATACCAAATCATGGTACAAGATCAAGGGTGATCTTAAAGTCCCATGATAACTTGACCGACTGGGTTGTCCCAAGCCTCCAAGGTCATAGTTCCGTGCAATTGACTGGCTAGACATGAAAATGAAATGCAACAGGCACACAAAAATTAATTAATTCGATTAAAAGAATGCTTTCAAGTCTAATCCTTGAGTGAACCCAAAATTAGAAAGTCTGGTTTGCAAAACCAAAGATTTTGGGTCCGATTCCCAGCAGAGTCTCCAGATTGTAGATATCACAGGCTAACCACACTTTTTAAACTTTTTCAAATTTCAAATTCAAATACGAGTTGCCACTTAATTTTTAAAAGGGAAAATTAAGAAACCTTTTCAAAAGCAAACTGATCTTTTTGGAAACCAGAGATTTCTAGGTCCGGAGAATATGGAATGAGAGTGGAAGGAACCCAGCTGACTAAAACACCCCCTCTCATCCTATCTCGTGATAGGCCTCTACTCAACATCCTTTTAATTAAATTAATAATCTAAGTGTGCCCTCAATTAATACATATATACGTACATTACAAAAGTATGTCGAAAGGGGTGCAAGATTGCTAACGATAAAAGGCATACAAAACCATATAATTCAACTAGCAAGCAAGAATGATATGCGAATAAGGGACAAGAAAACTTACCCAGGATCCAGCCATGAAATGGAAACGTGTAATGCATGCAATTAAATAGAAAAAAACCTAAAAAGAGTCTCTAATTCACATATACAACATAAGGCAAATCCTAATTCTAAGGTGTCGCACATGAAGTTGAAAATTTATAACATCAAAGAGTAAAAAAAATAAACTAAAGAGGGGTTGAGAAATCATACCTCAATAGCTCTACAAAACAAATGGTCAGTCCACATGCTTTGAACAATATAATATTAATCCCTAAATAATATATTCAAACTTCTATCTTAATTCTATCGATCATGGAGGGAGTTGATATAATCATGAATTCCTTTAACTAGTTGGAATCATAACACCTCTATAGATATACAAGTCTCAACTAGGAGCCAATGTAATATCCATGTAGAGATGGTATAGTCCCAACTTGGTCATAAGGAACCTATAATTATATTCAACTAAGTTCAATTAGATGCAACTCAAACCAAGAATAAGTCCTAATTACAAGTATTAACATATACGAATGAATGTATGGACATGAACAAGTATGAGCTATGAATTATTCACTGATTTGGATCATTTAGCCTCATGATTTAAGTCCAATTAATCATTGTTAATTCATGGTTGATTCGTGTCCAATATTACATTCTTAACTTCATGATTTTACCCTTGTGGGACACGAACTATCGCTTATATTGGGAGATTTAATGGACAAATCGTACTTTTGTGATCTTGTTTATTGTTCCCTTGTAGCTAATAAAAATCTCTTGCTTGTAGATTTTGGGAGCTTGGTAGAAGTTGGAACCAAACCCCTTTTGACATCCATGTCATAGAAAGGACAAAAAGTGAACGTCAGAAGAAGCGGATCGATCCGGCTTACAGAGGGGATCGATCTGCGTGTTTTAGAAGAGCTTACCATCAGGATCAAAAGAAGCGAATTAATCCGGCCTTTTGAGCAGAATCATCCGCAATTTTGGAGTAGCATTCTGCGATAAAGATCCTAAAATGGATCTATCCAGCATTTAGAAGGGATCGATCTGCGGCTTCTCCAGGAAATATTAAGGGCTTAGTTACAAGGCGGATCGATCCGCCGCTTCTGAAGATGTTTACCCTTTCTAATTTACAAGTTTGCCATTTTGTGTATGTAGTATATATAGTTAGAGATAGATTTTGTTAGGGTTAGCTTTTATTATCCTTGTTAGTTAGTAGTAGAAAACCCTCTCTCTCTTTGTTCTCCACCTCTCCATCTCATTTACTCCTCCATCCACCTCTTTCTAATTGTATTAAAGACTAAGAGAGAGAAGATAGCTTGTGTATTGAATACCTTTGCTTGGATTTGTATTGAATTTTATATGGTATTTATGATGGATTCTTCTAGCTGGTACAATCTCTATTTTTCTCTCTTTAATGTTGATGTTATTATTGTTATGAGTAGCTAAATCTTGTAGGTTGGGGATTATAAACCCACCATGGACCCATGTGTGCTTTAATGTAGAATTCTCATACTTTGTAGCATATGTAGAGTTCATGGGTGCAAGGTTTGATTTCTTGAGACTCTACTTACAATGTCAAGCATTATAAGTAGTTAAATCTCTAGATTTCAAACCTAAACTCATGTATTGTATTGCAACATTTATCTTGTATGTAGGTTGTCTACCACATGTTTACAAATTTGTTACAATGGGATTCTCTACTCTAGAATGTGCTACAAGCATGAAATCCATATGTTGATTGGTCCACGGTGGGGGAATGCTCCCCAACCTCAGTTTCTCCATTTGCAAACCTCAAATCTCTACTTGAAATTTTTCTTAGATTAAAGCTCATTTCCATTTTGTAAATTGTCATTATAGTGTAACTTATGATTAATGGAATCAATCTGAAAAAGTCGAAATGACTTAGTTTTGCCTTTTAGTTTGTTAATTACTTATCACATTATAATTGGTTATTAAACGCCCACCAAGCATTGTTGCATTCCAATCCCTATGGACTCGACACCCTATTTCCACTTTACTACATTTTTAATAGGGTAACTGTCACATCCCGATTTTTGGACAACCAAATATTCAATCCAGAGCATGTATCCAAACTAATATTCAATTTCCAAAACACCGAGAGTGACACCCTCACACAGGCTAATAGATAATTATTGAAAACAGTATTTTATAATCATTTAATAAGGACATGTGATCCTTTGTTAATATAAAAAAACTCTGTATTATTAAACTTATATTCCCAATCTTCCATTTCATTATAAAAGATATAATATTCCATTACAAATATAATTCCATTTTAATTTACAAAAAGAATACAAAGTTCATTCAATAAAATTTCTTACAAAGTTCAGCGAAAAAAAAAAAAGAAATAAAATCTATACATCCGGTGGTCAGAGCATCTACAACGTTCCAATGCCCAAAGACTCCACAGCCGAGCACAACGGTCACATCATCAAAAGCAATATCCTGCACATGTCATCCAACTACGTTTCAAATAGAAATGCACCCGAATGCATAACACACTCGGGTCAGTCACATGACTGGTATGAGTTAAACAAAAATAACAAAATCTGAGAGCTCCAACCTGAACCCATAGACTACAACCCACATTACAACACTATTGGGCCAAGAAAGGTAGTTCCACACACATATCTGGACAATAGAGTAGTTTCCATTTATGTGGTGGCAAGTAGTTTCTTGCCCGAAATCCAAAGCTACTACAAATTTTATACTTACCCATCTACTTATGGTGAGCCAAACCTGTAAAACATTAGTGGGCTCACCATCCTACAAATTGAATGATCACAAACCAAGCAAACAATTTCATATACAAACTGTCCACATTCTAACTCAAACGTCGCATTCATTATTCCACGCTTATCAGTCTTATGAAATAATCCATATTCATTACTTATTAGCCTTAAATTTATCTTTGCATTCCCTAGCTTCACCACTTGGCCACCCTCCATGGTACAACCCACACATATATCCCATGTGTGCCCGGATATACTACCAACATCCACTTCGGTGCCAGTTTGGTTGGGGTATAAACCAATCCAGGTATACACAACAGAAGGCCGATCATTATGCTTAGACATTTATACAATATAAGCCGAGCATAAGGCTTAGGCCAGCTTGATCACGAAGCCATTGGCAAAAGGGTAGACTTACCAAGAAAAAAACATATCACACAACGAGGAGCGGTGAACACTAAGGAATTTTGTTGCAATTATCGTTTATCGTTCGTATTATCACAATAATTGTGAATTTCACGTTTATCACCTAGTTCCGTCTCATCATAGTCCAATCACATCTCTAACTTTTAGATGCATTCCAATTTCTTACAATAAAGGGTTTCATCAATTAACCCATAACAATCTTCCCTTAATAATTTCCAATCAAATTACAAGATCCCCAATATACTATTCAACGTATCTAATTTACTCTTTTTTATCAAAATGACCACAAAATAAGGTCAGTTATTTCAGGTACAATAACCTCAACCCAGCATTCAATATTAGCCTACATAAAACACATAATAAAATTTCAAATTCTCATATCGTAAAGCATTCACTTAAACATTTTTCACTGCTAATGAAATTGTAAATTTCTGCCCAAATGGTGCAGAATGAGGAAAAACTATATTAGACGAAAGTTGTGCAGAATCGCGTTTCCTACAGGTCTGCGAGAACAGAATTCCATAATTCTAAGCAATGGTTTTCTAATGTTTTTCCAAAGTTTCTGCCACTGTTAAAATAAAAATAAAACGAATTTTCTATTATTTATTCATTATCAAAATTATTCCCCTCTGTGACATTCATAAAATCACATAAAGAAAACTAAATATTTATATCATTCAATAATAACGAATGGGGATCAACACACAATTTAACATCAACCACAAAATTAACAAGAAATAATTGGATTCTCTTGCACATATATATACACACGTGTATATATATACCCAAGTATAAATTTTAACTCACCTAGTTGATCAAAAATTAACAACCACGAACACCCCGCGATTCCACACGTGACCACGAACCCGGGACTCTTCTCCTTTCTCCTCCCTTTTCTTCTTCTTCTTCTTTTTCTTCTCTCTCTCTCACTCATTCTCTGCGGCTGTGCAAATAAGGGTTACCTAACCCTATTATAGATATATGTATATACTATATTAGATATATACCTAATTAATACACACACAAATAATAATGACATACTATTCATGACCCACGACACACACAACTGCACACACATTTTTTTTTAACCACATTGAATTTTTTTTATAGTGTAAAGCACTCACACCGATTATTCGTATATTACCCTATTAATGATTCATTTAAGAGCATAAGAATATCAATTAAAACACTATAATTTAAAACTTAAATTGGGGTATTACAGTAACAAGAACTTGATTTTGACAATATCAATGGTTTTAACCTTAGGTCATACAAAAGTCATTTAGATCATTATTTACAAAGTTTATTAAATCTGTAACAGAATTCCAGAAATTACAGAGAGCAGACCAGAACTTCAAAAATAGACAAATCACACTTCCAACGATTTGATCTTGATTATTTTTGGAAACTAGATGCCTCTGTGAGTCTAGTTTCTAACCCAAAAAGAAAATTGAAGATCAAACGGTTCAATCTCTGGGAATGGGGCAAAACCAAACATCACTTAGAATTTTACAACTCTTTGTCCAGAGATTTTGTATGATTTTCTAAAAATAATAAAAAAATCTGAATGACTCTAATATTTTTAGGAGATCTTATTAACAAATTATTTTTTATGGAAAAAAATATTTGAAGTCGGAATATTTAATTGAGGCTCTGATTCATCCATTTTAAAAGGGTGTTACTGTTCTGAAATTTTGGACAGAGAGTAGCTAGTTTGCAAATCCTAAGACCGAACCAACTTAAGCATGAAATCTCTTCATAACAAAAATTGCAGTGGTAGATCTTTGTGTTATGAATACTCTCTGATTCGAGGTGAAAAGTGCATGTTCATAGCGTATTACATGGTCTTTTATGCATATTTTTATCCCCAAAGTCCCTATATTTATGTGCATTCTAATAAAAATGTTCTTTTTTTTGTGTTAATGCTAAAACATATGTTTATGCGTTGTTTTATAGGTATTAGAATGCAAATCAATGAAGTAAAGATAAAGAAAGTGATTCTGGTGAAGAGAACAACAGAAGCAGCTGAGAAAATGTAAATTTTGACAATGAAGACTTCAGATTTGGACGATTTTCCTAGAGATATGAAATGTCGATCTTTGAGTTACAGTCGCGTGGCCACAAACGGGAGGTCAATCCGAGGTCCGAGTGAAACGTTATGACCATTCTCCCATCGGTACGCAGAGCTGTCAAAATCAGAGAAGTTCAAGCGATTGAGGAGAGTTCAATCGATCGAACCTTCGATCGATCGAACTAAGCTCGATCGATCAAACTTTATATTCACCTATAAGTTGCATAAACTCTGTGGAAACACTATATATAAGTCGTTTTGACGCCAGACGAAGGGAGGACGCTCCAGAACGCAGAAAATAGCAGTTTTAGGGTAGTTTTAAGGTTAGATTCGGAGTAGATTAGGTTAGATTCTTGTTTTTCTTCCTCTTTTCCATTATTTTATTGAAGATTATTCAAGATTCAAATTGGTTTCATGTTTATTACTAGTTATATTCAGATTATTCCAGGTTTTTCCTTCCCTTTTTCTTTATTTCATTGTTTATTACTCTAGTTATTATGAGTGCCTTAGTTTACTCTTGCTGCGTTAGTTTATTTATGTTTTCGTAGTTTAGACGTTGAAAATATGTGATGAAACATTGATTTCCAGCCTCTGCCATGCAATCTTTAGAAACCTTGGGCTCGATCGATCGAAGGTATTTCGATCGATCGAACCAGAGCCATAGTCAACTGATCGAAGGCATTTCGATCGATTGAAGGATGATGCAGTCCGATCGATCGAGAGCGCTTCGATCGATCGAACTTGCTAATTCCTTAGATTATTCTTTTAAGTATTCCATGACTTTCTATTTTAGAAATCTGTCATCAAGTTGTCCCAATAAGCTCAGTTTGTCACAACAGTTTTTAGAACTTAAAGCCTTAAGGCTATTTTCTTCAATGACTTTTGAAAACCACTTTGAATGCTAACATCATTTAGAATGCAAGTAATAACCATTATTTTAAACTGCCTTCCAAGTATTTTAAATCAACTGTGATGATGTAGTCCCAGTCATGAAAGGGCTACTGATTCTATATCTTTAGAAAAATACGGAATGTTGAAGAGGAATGAACTCCATAGAACATTAATGAGTATGCATGGTAGATGGTTAGGATCAATGTGGATTCACGTACTTCCAACACCTTTAGTTTATATGTTTAATTAGTTATGTTTCTTTATGATTTAGTTTGCTATTTAGTTTAAGTTAATTAATTAGGATTCATTAGAACCTCCACCCGTACATTAATCTTTTCTTTTTCTTTAGGTTGTAACTTAGTAAACATTCACCCTATTCCTTCCCTGTGGGATCGACCTGGACTTATCCAGTATTATTTGCACGATCACCTACACTTGAGTGTTGCGCAAGAGCGCACAACTTTTTAGTCGTGTCAAGTTTTTGGCGTCGTTGTCGGGGAAGGCAACTAGGCTAGAATTTTACTAAGTTATTTCCAATTTTTCTTACTTTAAAAAAAAAAAAAAACTTTTGGACTTTTACTCTCACAAGATAAAAAATAAAAAAATAAATAAAATTCCTATTGTTTAAAAATTTTGAGTTAACATGTCTTATCCATATTATTCTCCATACAACACAAATGCCACCAATAGGTACACATTTGAAAATCAAAAGAGTTATTCCCCAAGTTGGCAAGCACCCACTTATGACGCGCATTATCAACCCGAGTGCTACCAACCACCACAATGGGAAAATGTTAGTTGTAGTCCCCCATGTTATCAAACGTATCAAGAACCTCCACATGAAGAGTTCTATCAGTCGCAATGGGGATATAACCAAAATAATAATGTAGGATTGTTTACACCCTAATTTAGGGTTTCTCAAGGCACAGGACAATCACATGGGATAATGAGGTCATCAAATGAAAAATGGACAGGATAAGGCCGATGTAATTAAGGGCCATCTACGAAGTAACATATCCCCAGCATAAGCGTAGTTGAAGACCCAAAGGATACCTCGGTCATAATATCTAAGACCGAGGTTGAAGGGCAAACAACGTAAGAGGGAATCGGTGAAAACACATCGGCCTCAACAAATAAGGCCGATGATTGCGTGATTGGTGTTATAGGATCTGAGAGTGACCAACAGTAGATGAGTGGCACAAGATCGGGCTTGATAAACAGGTAAAGATCCAGAGAGGTATCCACGTGAAGATATCGGTCACCGATACCGATAGGTTAGCAGATAACTCACAAGAATTAAGACCAAGGTATTTCAGCTAGTATACGTCAAGCAGTTCAAAGAAAGATGAAAGTAGATCTTTGAACGGTTGAAGTGAAGAACGTGGGCACAAAATATGCTGAGCTGGAAGAAAAAGTAGTTGCACGAAAAGAGAACATGGCAAAGGTGGGTACACTACAGATCATGGGAGCTGGTCATGAGGCAGAAAGAGCATACAGTAACCTGTTCGTGCCTAGAAATCAGGGGCCACTACCCACTTACCCACTACCATTGACAGCGGTTACTCCAAAAATCTATAAATAGAGCAGGGTGTGCAACATTTAGAGGGGCTAACACACACGCCACTTCTGCTCTGGCAGACTTTTATCTTTTCCTCATAACAATACTTTGTTCTTGAGTGATTTTGAGAGTTTCTTTTCTTAGCTTGCTTCGAGTGATTGTAATCGTATTTAAATCCATCAATGAAGATGTCGTTGAAGGTATTCTTGATCTCCAGTAATTAATTTGTTCCTTTCTTTCCATTTGTAGTTTACATACTTGCATCAGAGTAGAGTGAAGACCCATTTACTGTTAGTAAATCACATTTATTAGCTGTCGTTTGATCTAGAAGTTAGATTAGGTTGCCTCAACCTCTTTTTGAGTCCACGTGGACTCTGGCACGCCCAGCACACACCAACACCAGATATTTATTGCAAACAATTTTTGGCACGCCCGGTGGGACAGTGTCAAATGGCTGGAAAAGGAACGAAATCAAGGGGACAATCCCAGGAGGTGGGCTCACGTGAGCCTGCTGTGGAATCCCTGGATAGTTTATTAGCAAGTCAGGCTGATTTGGCTAATCTGAGAGCAAGCATGTTAGACCATTTCAATTAACGGTTCGCTGCAATGTCTAGCAGACAGGACCAAACATTTACTCACGTGGGTGAAGTGCTGCGTGAAGTCAGAGAGATGAGAGAACATCAGGCAAAGGCTTCCTCACAACCATCGGTACCACCAACCTCGCTGTCTCAGGTTAGGGTGGGGGCAAGTTATGAGGCTCCCCAGGCTCCCAGGCCGAGAAATATGTCACTCGTCCTAAAAGAAGTGGCAAAGAGGTGTTAGTTGAGACCTCGAATCCTAAACAGACCTCGATCCCAATAAGAATTCCTTTTATAGAACCGCTCGGCCAAAATGGGCTGGGAAAAGACCAACAGTGGGGAAGAGTCAACCCGTTATACGGAAACCACGAAGAAACCGATCAAAAAATTTTCGGTTGTGAAAGGCCTCTCTTGGCCTATGACAGAGGCGAAAATTTGATAACCCCTGATCAGCCGGTAAGGGTTAATCGGGAGAAGATAGCCGAGGTTATTCGCCAAGACTTCGGTGGTTTATTCCGTAGGACCCAGAGGCCTGTGTATCGGAGGCCTCATTGCGACGCGGTTGAGAGAGTGCCTTTTCCCCGAGGATATAAGGTGCCTAACTTCACTATGTTCTCAGGTGAGAGCGAACAATCGACCGTAGAGCATATCGGTCGTTTCTTGCTCCAGAGTGGAGAGGTGAATCACCAAGGAGATTTGCTGCTGAAGTTATTCCCCAATTCCTTAACAGGGGTAGCTTTCAGTTGGTATATTAATCTGCCTCCTAACTCCTTCTACACCTGGAATCAAATGGAGGAAGCATTCCATGCCCAGTTTTATCGGACTGAGCCCGAAGTTTCTATGGCCGATTTAACTCGGTTATATCAACTTCCGAATGAGTCCGCAGAAGCATACATAGCCAGGTTTAAACGGGCTAAACATCGGTGCAAGATTACGTTGCCTGAAGACGAATTCGTCAACATAGCGTTAGGTGGACTTACCTTTGAACTCAGAAAAAAGTTTGAGGGAATGGGATTCCGTGATCTCTTCGAACTCGCAACACGGGCTGCCCGATATGAACGCATGCTCGAGGAAGTACAAGAAAGGAAAAACTCGTCCAAGGGGACGTATTATAGAGATCCCAACTACGATATACATAATACAGAGTGTGAGATCAACACTGAGATAGATGTGGCCGTGATTGTGTCAAAACGGCCATATATGTGTCAGCCATTGCCAAAGCCGACCGAGGCACAATTGTCGTCGGTTAAAAAACAACCCTTTGAGGCTGGAAAACAATACTCATTTAACATTGCTATGGCCGACCAAATTTTTGACTTCATGATAGCCGATAGACAGATTCGGTTGCCTCATGATGTGAAGCTACCATCGGCAAACGAGTTAAAGGGGAAGGAGTATTGCAAGTGGCACAACTCCTGGCGCCACGCTACTAACAATTGTTTGGTATTTTGTAATGTTCTGCAGGATATGATCGATAAGGGGAACCTGAAGTTCGCCGAAAAGGAAAAAGAAATGGTAGTGGATGGCAATCCATTTTCGGAAACATTGGGAGCAAACATGGTTTCACCAGATTTTACCCTTCTGCGAAGGACGGGGGAAAAAATTGACAATCGGAGAGCTGAGGTTGCTAAATCAAGCACAAAATCGAGTAACCAGAAACCAAAGGCAACGGTGGCTTCCCAAGTCACGACAGAGGTTCCTAAAGCGGATTCAGCAGTCCCAACACCATTGCAGTGGATGATCGATCTAATTGAGAAAGGACTATGTCCTAAATGCAAAGCCAGTGTGACTAATCAACCCAAGCCAGTGACTGAAACGGCTTATCGGTCTTGTAGCCCAAGGAGGCCGATTCAGAGCCGTTTGACCTATCCAAGTCAATACTACAGAAAGCCCGAGTTTGGACGGACAGAATATCGGCAAGAAGAGCCGAGGCAGGAACGTAGGGATGTTAAGAGGAAGGATTACCCAAAGGAAACCTACCAACACCGAGCTCGATCTCCACGAATGATTGTTCCATCACGTCCAGAAGCAAATCGCTGAAAAAAAGTGGAACACCCAAAATTCCCGGAGCAGGCTTATTTTACGAAAACACAAAAGAGAAGAGTACAACGGTTGAGGCAGTCTTCTCGAGAATGGGAGGCCAAGTACCGCATGGAGAAAAAACGGGCAGACAAGGAAATTTGCAAGAAGAAAGATGTGGGATCGAAGGTGACCCCAAGCCATAAAGAAAAGGGAAAAGTGCAGATTGAAGGGGAAAGCAACAAACTACGAAGGTTGGATGAGCCATCTGTTCCCGAGGTCAACGAATCGGACGTGGAAATGACCGATTTTGATTCAGGATACGAAGAAGAGTCAAGGCGACGTATCCAATTCGGTAGCATCCCGAAAGATTTGTCGGTAAACATGGTTTACACCTTGCCGATGTCATTTGGAGCGAAATCCAACCAGGAAAATCAAATGGAAGGTGACGTGCATGAGGATCACATCGGTCCGTCAACACCTGTATTCGTTGATCATGGAGTAAAGGCGGAAAAACCAAAGGTTTCGGTGATAAGGCCGAAGGCCGAGAATGAAGCAGGGAAAAAACCCGCCAAAGTAATCTTTGAAAAACCTGCGGAAGGGATGTCTCAACATCTGAAG